>JARKIP010000087.1:1292500-1938750 GCA_029990175.1 Petunia secreta | reverse complement strand
ATTACTGGTGAAATATAATATTTCTATGAACCAATAGTTTCTGTTGTAAGCCAGAGGCCGTACCAGTCACATTTGACCCACAATTTGCTGTTCAACGCGGTTTTGCGCCAATAGGTCATGCGCATTCCTAGTTATTCATGAAAACTTTAGAGATTTTGCCAGAATCTCATAGGAGCGGCCTCACTCCACTCTCATATAGGTAAATTCATCAAGCGTACACTGCTTTAATACACCATCTATGAGGACTATGAATTCATTAAGAATTAAAACTCAGCCCTCCAAATAGTAGCAGTTAAGCACTCACATTATATTGCTTCAGTGTCAATATCGACTTGTTATTACCCATATGAACCTACTTCATGGGATCTCTAATCATATAGGTTGGGTTACTATCTCTATTGACAATCATGTTAGCCTTAACCCCATTTCTTTTGAGGTTTGAAGAATTAATTTTCTTCCCACAGGTTTAGTCAGAGGATCGGCCAAATTTAGTTCTGACTTCACATAATTAATGGAAATTATTCTATTTCTCAACAGCTGTTTGATAACTTTATGTCTTAGACGAATGTGTCTACGTTTTCCATTATAAGATTTATTCTTGGCAACGTCAATTGCCGCTTTACTATCACAATGGATAGACACACGAGGCAGTGAATCCTTTGTCAAAGGAATATCAGCTAAGAAGTTTCTTAGCCACTCAGCCTCAGAACCAGCCAACTCTAGAGCTATAAACTCTGATTCCATAGTAGATTTAGCGATTATGGTTTGCTTGGCTGATCTCCATACTATTGCACCCCCACCTAGGGTGAATACATAGCCACTAGTGGATTTTATCACCTCTGAATCGGAAATCCAGTTAGCATCACTGTATCCTTCTAATATAGAGGGAAATCCACTATATAAGATACCATAACTTATGGTTCTTTTCAAATATTTCATTAATCTAACTAATGCAGACCAATGCTCTTGATTGGGATTATGAGTATATCTGCTCAGTCGACACACAACATAGGCTATATCTGGCCTTGTAAAATTCATTAAATGCATCAGACTCCCATAATCTGAGCATATTTAGACTGAGCAACTGGGTCACCATTATTCTTTTTCAATTGAGAGCTCGCGTCATAAGGAGTGGCCACAGGTGTCACATCAAAACAACCAAACTTCTTAAGAAGTCTTTTAACATAGTGTTCTTGTGACAACACAATACCATCATCACTTCTTATGACTTTAACTCCCAATATCATGTCTACTTCACCAGAGCTTTCATATCAAAGTTAGAAGACAAAAATGATTTGGTACTCTGCACAACATTTAAACTAGTACCAAATATAAGCATGTCATCAACATATAAACAAATTATCACAAATTCACCATTTAGGATTTTGGTATAAACACATTTATCTACTTCTAGTGAAGAAAAACCTTCTCTTATTAAGACTTGATCAAATTTTTCATGCCACTGTTTAGGAGCTTTCTTGAGGCCATAATGAGATTTCAATAATTTACAAACTTTATTTTCTTGCCCTGGAACAACACATCCTTCGGGCTGAACCATATAAATTTCTTCTTCCAAATCACCATTTAAAAATGCTGTTTTAACATCCATTTGGTGAATAAAAAGCTTATAAACTGAGGCAAGAGCAATTAAAAGTCGTATTGAAGAAATTCTAGTTACTGGTGCAAATGTATCAAAATAATCTATATTTTGTTTTTGAGAAAATCCTTTTGCTACTAAACGAGCTTTACATTTATCTATAGAACCATCAGGATTATATTTCTTTTTGAAAATCCATTTGCAATCAATAGGTTTCGTACCATGAGGTAAATCAGTCAAAGCCCAGGTATTATTTTTCATAATAGAATCAAGTTCAACTTTGATTGCCTCTTTCCAATATTCAGAATCAGAAGAAGAAACAACTTCAAAATAGTTTAGTGGTTCATTATTAACAATAAAAGTTTGAAAATCACTGCCATAAGAAAAATATTCTTTTCTAGGCCTTTTGCTCTTTCTCAGTTCCTCAGTAGAGGTACTCTCTTTATTTCTTTTAACAGGTGCATGAGAAATTTTATCAGATAGAGGAAAAATATGTTCAAAGAATTCAGCATTCTTTGTCTCAATAATAGTATTGCAATCAAGCACATCACTTTTCAAAACAAGAAATCTGTACGCAGCACTATATTCAGCATATCCAATAAGCATACAATTAGCAGTTTAAGAACCTATTTTTCTCTTTTTAGGTTCAGGTAAAAGAACTTTAGATAAACACCCCCACACTTTTAAATATTTTAAGTTAGGTTTATAAATTTTCCATAATTCATAGGGTGTTTTACCAGTTCTTTTGTGAGGAATCCTATTTTGTAAGTGACATGCAGATAAAATTGCTTCACCCCACAAATTATCAGGAGCATTAGCACCAACTAACATGGAGTTCATCATTTTCTTTAATGTTCTATTTTTTCTTTCAGCTACTCCATTTGACTCGGGTGAATATGGAGGGGTTACTTCATGAATAATTCCTTTTTTTTCACAATAATTATTTAAGGCCAAATATTCTCCTCCTCTATCAGATCTAATCCTTTTGATTTTTCTACTAAGCTGATTTTCAACCTCAGTTTTATAAGAAATAAAAGCATCAAAAGCATCATCTTTATTTCTAAGTAAATATAACTTAGTATACCTAGAAAAATCATCAATAAAAGTTACATAATATCTTTTACCCTCTCTAGTCATGGTTTGTTTCAAATCACCTAAATCAGTGTGAATTAGAGATAATAGTTCAGTTTCTCGGTTTACAGTAAAACAAGGTTTTCTAGTAATTTTAGCTTCAGCACAAATTTCACATTTATCAAATTTATTTGAGTCTAAACCAGATATTAAACCTAGTAGTTGCATTTTCTTTATATACGAGACATTTACGTGTCCTAGTCTAGCATGCCATAAAGAAATTGACTCAACAATATAAGCAGAACCAGATACATTCTCATTAACAATATTAGAAATATTGAGTACAAAGAGTCCTTGGTTGCAATAACCCTTTCCAACAAACACATCATTTTTTGTCATTATGATCTTATCAGATTCAAATGACACATTTACCCCCGCTTTTACTAATAAGGCTACGGAAATCAGGTTTGCCCTAATGGTAGGAACATGTAGCACATTCATGAGGGCTAAAGTTTTTCCTGAACTGAGTTTCAGGAGTACTTTACCCTTACCAAGGACTGCTAATCTCCAAGGAAGACCACTTCATTGTCATCCCTTATATGTGCATAGGAGGTAAATGCTTCTCGGTTTGCACAAATGTGCTGAATAGCCCCAGAGTCTATCACCCATTCTTTCACATTTGCTACAATGTTTGCTTGAGAAACAACAGCTGCAATAATATCATCTCCTTTGACTATATTAGCCGTAGGAGGGTTATTCTTTTCTTTGTCGTCTCTCGCTCTTTTCCTGCACTGTGCGGCATGATGACCTGGTTTTCCACAAACAAAACAAGCGCCTTTCTTTTTCTTAAATTTAGGGTTATTAGGATTGTAACTTTTGGACTATATGTGTACCTTTATTACGGCTTTGGACTAGGTTTTCTTTCAGTGCTGTCATTTTAGCTTTTACCGACTCTTTTCTGTTGGCATCTTCTATTAAAATATGAGTTACTATCTCCTCGATAGTAAAGTTTGTCTGCTTATGTTTCAATTTATTCTTGTAATCATTCCATGATTCAGGCAGCTTCTCGATCAATACTCCGGCAGCAAACTTTTCTGGTAATGATATGCCTTCAGCCTTAAGGTCTTCGATCAATTTTTGGTACTCATTAATTTGAACTTTCATCTTCTTCTCATCAGTCATTTTTCAGTGATAAAATTTTCCTACTACAAATTTTTGTTTTGTAGTATCTTCCGCTGTGAACTTTTTAATTAAAGATTCCCAAATAATTTTTGCTTCCTTGCAACTACAGTACACGTCAAACAATTTATTAGAAAGAGTTCGTAAAATGGTGTGATGACATACCTTATTGGCGTATTGCCATGACTCCTGTATTTTTCCATCAACGTCCGAACTGGGTTGTGGCTCGGAGAGTGCATGTGCAACACTGTGAACATCGAGCAGTAAAAAAATAAGTTCTTGCCAACGTTTGAAATTTTCATTAGCGAAAATTTCAATGTTCGACACATCAAGAAATTATTTGGCTTATGATACTACAACTGGTACTGGAGCAGTGGATGTAGTACCGACATTTTCAGTATCGGTAGCGGAACGGACATTAGTGACATTGGTAGTATCAGCAACATTTTCAGGAGTAGGGTTACTTGTCATAGTTTCTTAGATTGTAATAACAAAGGGGAAATATCTAATAATAATTTACAATGAAAATATTGCGGATACAAAATAACAAGGACAATAATAATATTATATAAAGCTTGAGTCGTGCAGGGCACCGTCCTAAGAAACTATTTCTGCAATTAGAAATGTTTCCCCATGATTAAACAAGCCCTCTTCTATATTAATAGAGGTACCAGGAATCAGCAAATTAGTATTACTAGCAAGACTATATTAATTATAGAATAAGGAATATAGAAGAACAAGTGGACGAAATAGTTATTAGCAAATGAAAGTATACTGCATGGTTTTGGAAAGAGAAATTTTAAAGAAAACTAATGATAACTAATAATGATGGCAATTATTAGTAAAGAGAAGACTTGGTTTATGTTTTTTTTTTTTTTTTGATGGCTTTCGGATGACTAAAAGGTGTAGTATTTATAGGAAAATTTGGTGGCATATTGGTATGCCAAGTGTACATAATTTTGCCACATGTTAGTAAGATTTTACCACATAAGTATAAGAAACAATGGGTTCCAATGGTTTTTACAAAAGTATGTCCTAATAGTGATACTTGTCCATTACAAAATCAGCCATGTCATGCACGTTGCCACACTTTCAAAAGTGTAGAGACACTTGTTCCCTTCCATGACAAGTGTCAAGAATATTTTGTAATACAACAATATTCACCACACTTATCTCATCAAAATTGGTGGTTTTCCAGTATCTATAATTTAATGACAAATATAGAATCATTTCCATTCATTTTCTATATACCCTACTTTCTGTTTAGCATTTTTTATTGTAATGTCAGTTTGCATTTTCACGTGGAAATGGGCCAAATAATTCTACTATTCTGTTATGGTGAAATCCTCAATTTTTGTTTACATGTTGGATTTTGATTACCCTCTATAGGATAATTTGGATTTTACCCTCTGTATCAGTAACTCAGTAAATCAATGTACGAATAGGCATCACTAATGGGCATGGAGAAAAGATTGTAATCGCTTCACACAAAGCAATGATTTCGAGTTTATGACAAATGGAAAATATTTCTGTAGACTATTTAATCCCTTAATAGTACAATCCATTACGAATCCAAACTAGTCTGATTAGTGGCTATCCTAAACCGCGGCTCAATAATATTTGTGGCCTAACGCCAAATTTCAATAGAGACCTTAAATTTTTTTTTCAAAAAAGTATTATATGAAACCAAACAAGGTAAAAAGAGAAAGTGGCAAAAACTTAAATGAAATCATTCCACAAATTTCGCTTTTTACATGTCAACTATTCATTGCAGTGAACCACTTCGTATTCCTTCCTCATTTTTGGTCAAATAATTAATACGATTCCTTTTTTATGAAAAAAAAGGTTAGTACTTGAATGTTCTTCATATTTTCCAAAGAATATATATATATATATATATATATATATATATATATATATATATATATATATATATATATATATATATATATATATAAAAGTGAGGCCCCCCTTAATTAGGGGCCTAAGGCGGGTGCTTCACTCGTTTTATCCTAAAGGCGACCCTGACCGAAAATTTAATATGTATGATTATTTATTTTGTCCAGCAAAGATATAAAAGTATGTAGCGTAAAAAGTCGATGGGAGTGAGCACCGCTAAAATTTTATCTACATGAAATGTTCACACCAAATCAATATTCAAGATATATATTTATGAATCATGGTTAAATGATATATAATCACCCAAATATTTGTGTTTAAGTGCCTATATCCATTTAACTTTTGTATAATTCTTATATGACGGGAAGAAAAGGACGAATTGTACCAAGTACCAACTCTTTGTTAATAAATGAGTTTCAGAAACGAGAAATGGGATTAAACTGGCTTTGATAGAGTAATCTCTGTTCTTAAGGAATTTAAGCTCCTACTATATTGTTGCATAGAGTGTGACAGAATTCTTCTAGGATTTACAAAGCCAACAAAATTCAAGTTCCAACAATGAATTTGAATCTCCCATAGGAACAATGTAGTTATATGGTTCGGCTGAAAAGAAAATAACTGTCACGACCCAACCTAGGGTCGCAACGGAAGATCAACACTAAGTGTCGATCTTCACTAATTCTTCTGATAATCTGCTAACCATGAATATAACTGATAAACGGAATAAGCATAAACCTAACTGATAAGAATTATGCAATGTAAAAAGATGACAAGGTTAACATAAGCTGACATACATAACATACTGATATACCACACAGGGACATATCTACAGGCCTCTAAGAGTGCTGAACTGAATATACAAAGGATAGGACAAGGCCCCACCATACCCAAACTGGCTGACTGTACACATACCAAAAGATAAGTAACTCCGGGAGTAAGCGGAGTGACTCCAATAGCTGATAGATGACCTACTAACGTGGTCCAAGCATTGATCTATCTGCACCTGCGCGGCATGAAAACGCAGCGCCCTAGAAAAGGCCGTGAGTATGATATGCACCAAGTATGTAAGGCATGAGCATATAATATATCATAGCTGAATGAAACTGTAAGGTTGGAATATAAATATGTAAATATGAGCTGGAGCATAGCAATATAGCTGGAAATCTGAAGAACATACTAAACATGCTCTGAATATAAACTGAAGTCTAGCTGAATCTGAAACTGAAGACTGAGTTGAACTATACTGATAAATAATTGTAATATGACTGATAACTGGTAACTAGAAACTGGAACTGATAATTGTCAACTGATCCTGACGCTAAGAACTGGTGGCTGATAACTGAGAACTGATAACTGGTATTGAGCTAAAACTGAACTGTTATCTGAACTGGTAGCTGTCTGGTGTTATAGGCTATATTCCCCCAAATCAGGTAACTGAACATCTGAACTAGTACCTGTCTGCAGTGCATACTGTGGCTATAAACGCGTATATAATAAACCTGGTGGGTGTTATGGGCTAGGTCTCCCTCAGCCAGTAATATCTAGTCTCTCTGTTCAGAGTGTGTGAATGACACCCGGTCACACTAGGTATTTCAACTCCCGCCTGAACCAGAGGGGCTGTATCCCTCAGACAGGTAGTATCACACGCGGCCGGACTGTGTGTCCAATGTCCAGCCTCTATGAGGAACTCCAAATCACACATAACATGATCACAATATAAGCATAAGCATGTATGAGGCATAACACATGTGGCAACAATAGATATGGACTCAAAGAATTGATAAGAAAACTCTGGATAGAATTATAGACACAACCTAGAACTCAGAATTTGTCCAACTCTTTGTGACATCTTTTACCGTGGTTCTTAGCACCAAATTAAGCACATATACAGTCACCTTTATGCCATACACGTTACCCACAAGAATCATCAATTTTGGAACTAAGAAAAGCTTCAAAAGCTACAAGATACATGTCTTGCCAAAAGAAAGGTTTAACCTTACATACCTTTGATGTTTCTTGCTTCTAAGCCTTTTTCCTTTGAATTCAACACCTTCTAAAGCTTAAACAAGCTATAACAATGCATTTGGGTATTTTACTTAATCATGAAGTAACTCTAAAACTCAAGCTATAGACGAAATTGAAGGTAGCATAATGTTACCTTAATAGCATAGAGTATTTTGACGCAATCTGTCTTCAATTTCGAGTTAAGATTGACGTCCATCCTTCAAAATCATAAAAGTTGCTTAAAAATTAGTGATAGCACTGTTTCTCTCTTTATATTTCTTTAAAATGACGAGATGGAGGCGAATTTTTCCTTTTATACTTGAAACATTTCAGTTTTAGTCCTCTTTTTCGCTTATGTCTTTTTTTCTGGCCTGATTTCTGATGCTCATATCTTCTTATCCGGATATTATATGAACAAATCGTCAAACGTGTTGGAAACTACACTCCAAAACCTTCAATTTGATATATTATATGTCCCCAAAAGACCTCATATAATACACGAAATTAATTGCTGAAAAACCTTCGTTACAAGACAATCCCTTAGTCGGTTTTTCTGCAACTTAAATCCAATTTTCCCAAACTTTATATTCAATATATAAACATCATATATGATCATATTACGATTTTAAACTCACTTAAATCATTCTTAACAAGTCATTAGAATGATATATGTCGCTTTAGGCATACGGAGCGTAACAATCTTCCCCTGTTAGGAACATTTGTCCTTGAATGTTAAATGAAGTATGTAGAAACATTGAGCAACGATCTGCATACCTGAAGTAGTGAAGAGATTTGGATATTTGGCTCTCATGTCATTTTCAGCTTTTCAAGTTATTTCTTCTACATTATTGCTTTGCTATAGCATCTTAACTAAAGGAATGTCTTTCGTCCTTAGTCGACGAATCTGTCTATCTAAAACTGCAACTAGCGCCTCTTCATAAGTCAACTGCTCTGTGATCTGAACATTATCTACCGGTACAACTCTAGAAGGATCTCCAACATATTTTTTTGAGCATCGAAACTTGAAATACTGGATGGACCTCCTGAAGGTCTGCTGGAGGGTCTAATTTGTAGGCAACACGCCCAACTCGCCTGATAACCTGATATGGACCAATAAATAAATATAGGGCTAAGCTTTTCCTTCTTTCCAAATCTCATAACGCCTTTCATAGGTGATACTTTCAGGAAGATCCAATCGCCAATTTGAAATTCTAAATCTCAACGTCGTATATCTGCATAGGGCTTCTGTCTACTCTGCGCTACGAATAATCTCTCCTTGATCAACTTAACTTTATCAACTGCTTGTTGGATTAAATCTGGACCTATCAATTGAGACTCGCCAACCTCGAACCATCCTATATGAGACCTACATTTGCACCCATACAAAGCTTCATATGGCGCCATCTGTATGCTAGAATGATAGCTATTATTATATGCAAACTCTATCAAAAGTAGATGATCACTTCAGCTGCCTCTAAAATCTACCACGCAAGCTCTAAGCATATCTTCTAATGTCTAAATGGTCTGCTCAGCCTGTCCGTCCGTCTGTGGATGAAATGTTGTACTCAGATTCACCTGTGTCCCTAAACCTGTCTGGAATGATCGCCAGAAATTAGCTGTAAACTATGTGCCCCTGTCTGAAATGATAGATACTAGAATACCATGTAGGCGTACTATCTCTCTGATATAAAGTCTAGCATAATCCTCCGATGTATATGTAGTTCTAACAGGCAAGAAATGAGCTGATTTAGTAAGCCTATCAACTATAACCCAAATAGAGTCATACCTGCTCCGCGTATGGGGCAAGCCTGGAATGAAGTCCATATTCACTGCTTCCCATTTCCATGATCGAATCTCGATTTCCTGTAACAAGCCACTAGGTTTTTGATGCTCGACTTTAACCTCCTGGCAGTCTGCTATGTCACGCTTCATTCCGTCCCACCAGTAAATCTGCTTAAGGTCATGATACATCTTAGTCGAACCTGGGTGAACAGTGTACCTGGAATAGTGTGCCTCAGTCATAATCCGTCCACGTAAATATGCAACATCAGGAACACAAAGTCTATCTTTATACATGAGAACTCCGTCACTAGTAACCCTGTATGGTGACTCCGATTTTCTTCTGGCTATTTGTCTGCATTCAACTAGAACTGGATCCTTATACTGACGCTGTTTTACTTCTATAACTAGGCAAGTAGTGGCTGCTTTCTGAGCTGTAACTCCTGCGTCCGCTGAATCTATTAATCTGACTCCCATGCTGGCCAACTGGTTGAGTGCATGAGCTAACTCTCTTTTCTGTGGCTGTAAATAAGATAGACTACCCATAGACTTACGACTAAGGGCATCAGAAACAACATTTGCTTTACCTGGATGATAAATAATGTCCATGTCGTAGTCCTTTAACAACTCTAGCCACCGCCTCTATCGTAGGTTTAGCTCCTTCTGCTTAAATACATATTGGAGGCTCTTGTGATTTATATAAATATCAACATGAACACCGTAAAAATAATGTCTCCAATTCTTCAATGCATGAATGACTGCTGCAAGCTATAAATCATGAGTAGGGTAGTTCTGCTCGTGCTTTTTTAGGTGTCTGAAGCCTAAACATAACTTTTCTGTGTTGCATCAATACACGATAAAGACTAATTTGACAGTAAATGACATAGCCCTCAGATCCTTTTGGAAGTGTAAGTACTGAAGTTGTTATCAACCTGTTTTATAGTTCTTGGAAGTTGTGCTCGCAAGAATCAGACCAGTCAAATTTAGCTGATTCCTTTGTCAATTTGGTCAGTGGAGCTGCAATGGAGGAAAAACCCTCTATGAACCTTCTGTAATAACCTGCTAAACCCAGAAAACTACGTACTTCAGTTGACGTCGTATGTCTGGGCCAATTCTTCACAGCCTCAATCTTCTGGCCATCTACTTTAATTCCTTATGCTGAAATTATGTGGCCAAGAAATGCCACTGAATCTAACCAGAATTTACACTTTGAAAACTTAGCATATAATTGCTGGTCCCGAAGAGTACCCAATACTGTTCGTAGGTGCTCTGCATGCTCTGATTTAGACTTTGAATATATGAGAATATCATCAATAAATATAATCAAAAATAAATCTAGATAAAGCCTGAATACGCTGTTCATTAGATCCATAAATACTGCAGGGGCATTAGTGAGTCCAAACGACATCACTAAAAACTCATAATGGCCATACCTAGTCCTGAATGCAGTCTTAGGTATATCAGATTCTCTAACTCTAACCTGATGGTAGCCTGATCGCAAATCTATCTTCGAGAAGCACTTGGCACCCTGGAGCTGGTCGAACAAGTCATCAATCTTGGGCAGGGTATTTATTCTTGATTGTGACTTTATTTAGCTGTCTATAATCTATGCACACGCATAGAGAGTCATCTTTCTTTTTCACAAATAATACCGAGGCTCCCCATGGGGAAATGCTGGGTCTGATGAGGCCTTTATCTAACAAATCCTTCAGTTGCTCTTTAAGTTCTTTTAGTTATGCAGATGCCATCCTGAAGAACATGCCCCTGATGGCGTGCTGGTGCTGAGCAAGCAATTGCTGATCTAGCTGGCTAGGTTGTACAACTACCACCCTTAGTCGGGCAACCTCTCATGAAATGGTCTTCCTTTTGACAAATATAACGAGTATCAACTCCTAACTTATATGGTCTCAAGTGACGCCTACCACAATCTGGACATTTGGGATACGTTTGACTGGCCTGTACAGAAGTACCACGATGCTTAAATCCTGAAGTCTGTGATGCGTGACTAGATCTGGACTGAGGAGGTTTATCAGATCTCAGGCCACGAGACTCTGGAGGTATACTAGCTGGTGGCTGTCTAACACTCTGCTGCCTACTCGCTCCGGATGTCTCTCCAAACAAACCAGAATATCTGCCCCTCTTATGTAACACTCTATCCCTGTCGGCTCTCTGTTCTGCTTCATCTCCTCAAGTGATAAAACAAATGCCTGAATGCGTGATATAATACCTTGCTGCATAACAACCGTCATACACTCGTACACCAGGCGTGGACCTAGTCACACTACATACTTGTGAATTCTATCCTCCATACTGGCTACCACAGTAAGGTCAAACCTTACTAAGAAATTAAAGCAATAACTATACTCTTCTACGCTCAAACTTCCATGTTTCAAGGTCAGGAACTGATTAGCACGGCTCTCTGTGTCTCTATAGGCATATACTGATGAAGGAAGGCATCTGAGAATTCCTTCCAAGTCGCGGGAATAGCATCTGGCCCTCTAGATAGCTCCCATGTCTGATATCACCCTGCTGCTAGGTCATGTAATCTGAATGCAGCTATCTCTACTAACTCTGTGGCTGACACATGCATAACCCTCAACACTCTGGCTATCCTCACTAGAAAATCATGAGGGTCCTCTCCTGTATGGGATCCAGTAAAGACTGGAGGCTCTAGTCGGATAAAATCACTGATCCTGGATCCAGTATCTCCCTGGGCATCTGCACTATGCTGTCTAGTCTGAGCAACTACAACACTGGTCAATAATCTGATGGCATCCCTCACTTCTTGTCCCTGGCTATCAGGCTGAGGAGTTGGAGGTATGGCAGCTGCAGTACCTCTAATATCGCCCTGAACTGAAGGGATCTGTGAGGCTTCAGATGGAGCCTCAGGTTTGAACTCCTCACTCTCACCCACCTCAGGTGGCACTCTACTAGTACCCTGGCGGACAATAGCCTTGCCCTTCTGGGCAGTTGTTAGTTTCTTCGGCGGCATCGATTTGCTGAAAACACTATTGTTAGAGGGCTGAATTCTATAATCATGGCTCTATCGCATGATCTAGAGAAGAAAGAAATACAACTGTCCTGAAGTGCCTTGTAGCCTCCTGTTCAAAAGTATGGCGCGCAGCATGCTCCTGAAGAAGACTCTACCAGACACGGCCTGTAGACACCCTAGGACTGAACTGCTCTGATACCACTTTTGTCATGACCCAACCTAGGGTCGCGATGGAAGACCAACACTAAGTGTCGATCTTCACTAATCCTTCTGATAATCTACTAACCATGAATATAACTGATAAATGGAATAAGCATAAAACCTAACTGATAAGAATTATGCAATATAAAAAGCTGACAAGGCTAACATAAGCTGACATACATAACATACTGACATACCACACAGGGACATATCTACAGGCCTCTAAGAGTGCTGAACTGAATATACAAAGGACGGGACAAGGCACCGTCATACCCAAACTGGCTGACTGTGCACATACCAAAAGATAAGTAACTCCGGGAGTAAGCGGAGTGACTCCAATAGCTGATAGATGGCCTACTAACGTGGTCCAAGCATTGATCTATCTGCACCTGCGCGGCATGAAAACGCAGCGCCCCAGAAAAGGGCATGAGTACGATATGTACCAAGTATGTTAGGCATGAGCATATAATATATCATAGCTGAATGAAACTGTAAGACTGGAATATAAATATGTAAATATGAGCTGGAGCATAGCAATATAGCTGGAAATCTGAAGAACGTACTAAACATGCTCTGAATATAAACTGAAGTCTAGCTGAATCTGAAACTGAAGACTGATTTGAACTATACTGATAAATAACTGTAATATGACTGATAACTGGTAACTAGAAATTGGAACTGATAATTGTCAACTGATCCTGACGCTAAGAACTGGTGGCTGATAACTGAGACTGATAACTGGTACTGAGCTAAAACTAAACTGTTATCTGAACTGGTACCTGTCTGGTGTTATGGGCATATCCCCGCAAATCAGGTAACTGAACATCTGAACTAGTACCTGTCTGGTGTTATGGGTTGTATCCCCCCAAATCAGGTAACTAAAAACTTGAACTAGCTTCATGTATAATCATGCAGTGCATACTGTGGCTATATACGCGTATATAACAAACCTGGTGGGTGTTATGGGCTATGTCCCCCCAGCCAGTAATATCTAGTCTCTCTGGTCAGAGTGTGTGAATGACACCCGGTCACACTAGGTATTTCAACTCCCGCCTGAACCAGAGGGGCTGTATCCCCCAGACGGGTAGTATTACACGCGGCCGGACTGTGTGTCCAATGTCCAGCCTCTATGGGGGACTCCAAATCACACATAACATGCTCACAATATAAGCATAAGCATGTATGAGGCATAACACATGTGGCAACAATAGATATGGACTCAAAGGATTGATAAGAAAACTCTGGATAGAATTATAGACACAACCTAGAATGTCTGGAGTCTGGACAGCACCACTGTCCTGATTTTCAACATTATTTTTCTGAGTGTAGATCAAAGTTATAGACTTCATTGTCTCACAAAAGTTTTAGATATATGTCTTAAGGTTCCAGGAAATCTTGAATCATCTCAATATCAATTTCGTACAAGTAGTTATGCTCAAACTACTAACAGCTCTCCGAAGATAAAAACAAATTTTCAGATTTTGAAATATTTTGTGCTACTGTTTGTGACATCTTTTACCGTGGTTCTTAGCACCAAATTAAGCACATATACGGTCACCTTTATTCCAAACACGTTACCCACAAGAATCATCAATTTTGGAACTAAGAAAAGCTTCAAAAGCTACAAGATACATGCCTTGCTAAAAGAAAGGTTTAGCCTTACATACCTTTGATGTTTCTTGCTTCTAAGCCTTTTTCCTTTGAATTCAACACCTTCTAAAGCTTAAACAAGCTATAACAATTAATTTGGGTACTTTAATTAATCATGAAGTAACTCTAAAACTCAAGCTATAGACGAAATTGAAGGTAGCATAACGTTACCTTAATCGCGTAGAGCATTTTGACGCAACCTGTCTTCAATTTCGAGTTAAGATTGACGTCCATCATTCAAAATCATAAAAGTTGCTTAAAACTTAATGATAGCACTGTTTCTCTCTTTAGATTTCTGGAAATAATGAGATGGAGGCGAATTTTTCCTTTTATACTTGAAATATTTCAGTTTTAGTCCCCTCTTTTGCGCTTATGTCCCTTTTCCTGGCCTGACTTCTGACGCTCATATCTTCTTATCTAGATATTTTATGAATAAACCGTCAAAAGTATTGGAAACTACACTCCAAGACCTTCAATTTGATATATGATATGTCTCCAAAAGACCTCATATAATACACGAAATTAATTGCTGAAAATGCTTCGTTACAAGGCAATTCCTTAGTCGATTTTCCGCAACTTAAATCCGATTTTTCCCAAACTTTATATTCAACATATAAACATCATATATGATCATATTACGACTTTAAATTCACTTAAATTATTCTTAACAATTCATTAGAATGATATACGTCACTTTAGGCATATGTGGCGTAACAATAACGGAGAATAACAAAGTGTGTTCTCCATCATTGGTGATAAGGGGACTAAAAAGGTTAATCCATGAAACAAAACATGTACATGTAGAGAATCTTTTAGACGTCAAGGGCCGGCAAGGTTTTCTTTCGACATGACACAATCAAATAGTTGTCTTATGTGCTAATATCCCAAAATAATATGTCTAAATTTTTACTAGTGTATATCTTTATGCCTTAGACATAATTGCTTTATTATCATAGTTTAAGAGGATAATTGGTAACCGTTATTGGCCATAACATTATTTCTAAATAATTTCTCAACCATTCTATCACTCTTTCCGCAAGTAATAAATTATTAAACTCAAATTCCTCATGGAATGAGTAAACCACGTCTGTTGCTTAGAAGCTTATATGCCAGCTCCTTTACCCAAAGTATATTTAAACCAGCCAGATGCTGCACTTTTATCCAACTAGTACCACAATATCCTTATTTTATCTAAGGTATTTGTTAATAAAACAAGACAAAACTTTGTCTTTACAACCAAGTATCCTTTTGATACTTTTCTAATAATCAATACTTGAATTATGAGTACACCTTAATATAACAAGGCAATATCCACCCTAGTTCAATTCATAGCAAACATTTCAAATTTCAATTGCACTAGCATAGTCTAATCGACTAACAAATCTTTCCAAGTTCTTAAGTTCTCAACTAACTCACTAAAAATATAAATTGAAATATTAAGTTCCATAATCTCCAAATAATTATACAATTTGGAAGATTTAACGTTTCCTAATGTAGTAATATTGTCATAAGATAAAAACCCCACTACATTCTAAACTTTGAAACTTTACATTATTAACTTCTCCATATTTTCATCGTGAATTGAGAAAGTAAAACATTTTAATTTCATTCATAACTTGCATAATCGTTATAATTAGCATATCATAAAAGCATACTATTACCTTTCATAATCCTTGTGAATTTGGACTAAATAAATTTATCCGCTAATGAAACCATTCGAGTATATGACATATTCAAAATATGTGTGCCATCATTTTGAGCTTGGTTTCAATCTTCACAATGACTTGATAATTTTATATACTTTCTTCTCATTTACTGGAAGCACAAACTTTCGAAGCCATTGCTTCATAGTTGTCTTATTATCCTTATCCAGATTCAAGAGATAAAATATTTTGTTTTGATATCGTTCTCTCTACTTTCTTCAATTAATATAACCATTACTTGAGAAGAAATAAAATCAAGAATTTATGTTCTTCTTTCTAACTCCTTAACTCCTCTTAGGTTCAATAGGAGATTCAATTTTCCTTCTTCTATTAACGAAGAACTAGGATTCATACTACATATTATCCAGAATAGTTACACTCATATCCATAGTTGTTATTGTATTTTGAGTTAGTACAATATCAGTCATTGTGGAAACATATCGGGTTACAATGTGATTAGCAATTATATTTATAAACAAGCGATTATCATCATTGAAAACATTCACCTAGATCATTTCGTAGGATTTTGTAATTCTTTTCCAACGGCTTTTCCAAATAATTTCGTGTAACCCATGAACATATCAACACTTTGATCTTTTCTTCTTATCAAATAAATATATGTACTTCAAGTATAAAATATTCTTTTCACGATCTCAAGTATTAATCATGTAAGCCAAACTCAAAACTTACAACCTTGAAAATAATATCCCAACTAATTTTATGCATGGTGCAAAATTACTTAACCAATTTCACATCGGTAAAAGTGAATAACATAATTAACTGCTAATCATATGTTATTCCTAGTCACCATAGCATGCAAATAAAAGTATATTTTTGAGATCATCATATAAGGAACATCTACCATAATATGTATAGAAATCAGATCTATAAATCATAAGGTAGAAAATTAAATATGAGCAGAGGAAAGAAAAATAGAACCCGTTTATTGTGCCGTTCCAATTACTCATTCAGAACAGAAGCAATCCAGATATGTATGTTGGAGAAGCGAAGCACCCATTCGAAATCAATGAATTGATTAAGAATATTTTTCCTTATCCCCTTTGTTTCTATATACCCGTATAAAAATGAAATTGCAGGAAATAGCCTTTTGTTGATGATGTAAACATCCAATAATCAGGAGAATGCGTTGCATATCTCCATGCTTGAACTATATCATGACTTCTGCAGTTTCCAGCATAAATTCAAGCATTCTAATTGCATAAGATTAGAAGCAAATCGTTGACTCCCCACGAAACATGACGTCAAAAATATATTCTCCAATCTCGTGTTCCTGTGTGCCCGGCGACGACCATACATAGTTCTGTTTCAAATATTTCTCACAAAAAATAATTCCTTAAATTTCTTAAGATTGTTAGTAAATAAATTTCAGAAAGGAGGAACGAGATTAAACCGATTTTGATAGAGTAATCTCTGTCCTTAAGGAATTTAAGCCCCCATTATGTTGCTGCATGGGATTGTGGCAGAATTCCTCCAGGATTTACAAAGCCAACGAAATTCAAGTTCCAGCAATGAATTTAAATCTCCCACAAGTGATTTGTAGAATATAGTAAAAGAGAGATAGGAACTGTAATTGTAACTTGTTTTTATTAGGAAGAAACCAGGTATTTATAATACTTTTAAGAAGCTTGTTAGGAAAAGGTTTTTATAAGACAAACCTATCTTTTCGAATAGGCACTTCTAACAGTACCTTTTTCAATAGACACAAACTTTCTCTTCTCAATTACTAATCCATCAAACACTAACTAATACTAATACTTTTTACTTTCACAAAATCATCACTACTGCTCCAGCCAATAGTTCTCTCTCCTTCAGTAGTACTAGTAAACAATAGATCCCATGAAGTGGCATGAAACTCACTTCAAATTAAAGTTAGAAATTTCCGTATTTTTTTGTGTTGAGCCTTTTTTCTCCTCAAACATTATTTTTTTAAGGTTTCTCAAACATTGTAAAACCTGAATTATTATTAATGTTGTTGTTAGTTAAACTTATACGCCCCATGAATTCCTCATACAAAATTTAGCTCAATTAAATCAAGCGCTTATTAAGTGTGTTTTGGAGATAATCCTTGCTAAGTGGTCTAAATTAAAGCAACAGAAAACACTTCTTCTCAAGCAGAAAGAGAGGAATAGAAGACGCAAAAACAAAATTGAACACTAACAAAAGGTACAAAGCTGAAGTTTAAATTGAAATTCCGCAGCAATAAGAATAGTAAAAATGTTAAAAATGAAAACAAATAAAAACTAGAAAAGCAATAAGGGGTCGTTTGGTACACAACATAAGAAATTAATACATGCATTAAAACCAACATTAGATTAGTACTTTGTTAGGTTCCTTATCTTTCTCCTGCATAGAATTCCACATTAGCTATACCATGTTTGGTAGCTTTTCTCCTTGTTGGCATAAATAATAGAGGAAATAGCAGTTTTGGTCCTTGAGTTATTGCCTAATTCTTATTTTAGTTCTTGTGAAATCCAACTAAGCACTTTTGACCTTCAATTAGACAAAGTGAGTGATTTTAATCCTTTTCACTAACGGAGGTCTGTAGGAAAACAGACTGTTACTTTTATGAGGGGTAATTTAGGTGCACGCTCAAAAAAAGGGGAAAGAATTCAGTCAAGTACCAATAGGTCAAGTAATGGTTAATAGTCTTTGGATTAATTATGTGACTTATAAAATAGTTAATAGCTAAGATTAATTTAAAATTTTAACTTATTAAAAGAATAAAAAAGTCAAAAAAATACACTAACACAAGAAGCCATTAAAATTCAATACTTTTTATTTTAAATTACAAAATAAAGCAATTTGGCATCACCTTTATTTTATAAAAAATATATCTTTTCTAGTTAGCAATATATTGACTTTAAAAAAGTATACACTTTTTGTAATACATTTATTCGAAATAACTCTTATTGTGTAAATGTAATTATATTGAGTACTATTTTTTTATGAAGGGTTTCACTATTTTTTTCCCTCTAAATGAGGTATTTATATTGATCGAGAAAATATTGTAGTTAAGAAATTTGACAGTATTTGGTATCAAGTACAGAGAAAAGATGTATTGGTATTTTATGGTTCGTAAAATCCCTTTTAAAAAAGGTTAAGAGTGAGATCATTGCACGAAAAAACTATTAAGGAGAGTATGAACGATTCTCAAAATAAAATTTGCATCGACATTTTCTTTATTTTGTAATTTAAAAGTAAAAAATGTGAATATTAATAGTTCGTCTAACTAGTTTATTTTCGTCAATTTTAGTTCTTTTCATAAATATAGAGTGTTAAATAAATTTAAGTCATCAATTTTTTTATGAGCCACATGGCATGAATTCAAGTGGCTATTGGACATAACTTGACCTAATTGTACTTGATTGAATCTTTACTCCAAAAAAAAAAAAAAAAAAAAAACACCTTGAAGAAAAATAAAATATTTTTAGCAATCTATTATAGTGTGTGCATAGCAACAGAACATGACTTAACTTTTAAGTCAACAATTGTACCTATGTTCTTTAGATAAACTCTCATATACTTGATCCGCCCGATTCTCATATTACCCACTGATGCCATGTTGCAGGTTGGTCAACGATTACTTTTTGAGGATGCACTCTCAATTTTAACATATTAGCATCCTTATGTGCACTTCAAGTTCCTATTTTCCGATCCCTTGTTTTAATCTCCTTTCCACTAAGACAAACTTATTCTCCCTTACTTCCATATAGAATTATGACATACACTTCATACCCTTGGCAAATTGCAACACTGCCCAACAAAATTGGTTTATGAAAAGAATCCATTTGAAACAAAACAAATCCAACACAAAGCAAAGTTGATAGAAACGTTTCCTTTTTTCTGATTTTTGGCTCAACAAAGGTGGACATTGGTCTCATACCTCTCTTTTCTTCGTCTTCTTGTTGCTTAAAGGCACAATCTATCTACACTAAAAATTATGTCACTATGAAGACACAAGCTGCAAAACTCTTGGAGAGAGAGAAATGAACAAAGAAGGATGGAAGGACATCAACTCATCAACATTTCGCAATAATTGATAAGTAGTGTAATTGTTAGAGAACATAGTTAAGTGTAGTACCTAAAATACCCTTCAGAGTAGTAGATAATCTGTTTGCCTTTTGACTTCCGTCAGCGACAAGGACGAAAATCACTCACTTTGTTTAATTCAAGGTCACATGCGTTTAGTCGGATATCACAAGGATCAAAACAAGAATTAGGCAAAAACACAAGGACCAAAATCACCATTTTCCCTAAATAATACTCACATTAGTTATGTATGAATCTATATATTATTTTGTGCAGGATAGAAGGTGGAATAAGAACGTGAGTATTAGCAATAGATGTATTAAAATTTTAAAATTTTGTTGGCCTAATTCGGATTAGGACAATAAATCGAATTTGTAACGTGGCTAGAAAGCAATTTGTTTATCAAGATTGTGAGTTATTTAGGATAATAGATGATAAAGGCAAGAACACAAGAACAAAGAAAAAGTAAAGTGGCATTATTTGTTTCTGAATGAGTTTACAAGATAACTACAAGACTATTTATAGCCGATTATGTGTAAAAATAATCAATGCATTAACTAAGCCATTATAGTCACTTCCCCACGTTCATGATCATGGCTTACCCATGATTATACCCATTAAATGCTGAATTAATGGGTGACTGTTATCAGGCCATTTATCTCATTGAAGTATAACCGTTCTCCGAGGTATAATCTCCTCATCTCGGAGAGTCGAGCTCCCCTTCGTCGAGGTGAATATCTTTCGAAGCAAAATCATGACCTAGAGGTCAACACACCGAAGGGAAAGTCTTACGCCTCGGTGATATTTCAACGAGTTCCCATTGATACACATCTCAAGCCATGCACCGGGGTGCCACGTATACAATTGAATTTTCACCCAATACAGATCATCCCTCCACTCTTCGTGTAGTTGCCAGAACTTCCGAGGAGTGAATGAATTTGAGCGGGAAGCTGACGTGGCCGCACGTGCACCATAAAATTTAAAAAGGCGGTTGTCACTTTGTATTCACATCCATCACACATGGCGACCGTTGATAAGCCGTGACCCATTGTTCCTCCTTCCCCATGTAAACGCAATGATAGCACTCTCCACTATATATAGCCCAACTTGCCCCTCTTCATCTTTACTTTCAATCCTCTGAGCAACAGTGGAAAAGAAATCCATAACAGGTTTTAAATTTGAATTCTTCATCTCCGATCTTCTTATCAAAGATGTCAACCCACTCCATTTAAAATTCTTCAGGCCTTTCTGGAGAACTAACTCCCGCTGTCGACACCATGATTATCGGTAATGAGGTGTTGAATGTTCTAGAACCACTTAACATTGTTCCACCTTCTAACGGTGACACTGAGGTGACGTCGCAGTCATGTGATATAATCAAAGGCAGTGCAAGGCCACCGCCAATCGTGACCCTACTGTTGCAACAATTATTAAGGAAGAAGAGGACACCGTCGTGGCTGAGGACACCACCATGATTCGAGAAGTTAATGTGGGCGGTGATACCAAGGCAGGAGCATCAAACCCCCCCCCCTAAAGAAAAGAACCACCATCAATGAGCTCGAGCCTCACCATGTCATCCCCTCGAAGATTGATCTTACAAATGACTTCAAATTGTAAGAACGAATAGCTACTGATATTGAGAAAAATAGAAATGTCCCAGTTCAGACTACACCGAGCTTGATTACTCAAGCCAACGTAGGTTTGGTTCGGGAAGAATCCAATTAGAGCCCTGAGGTCCATATTGGAATTCCTGCCCCGTACAGTCGTAGTTGTGACAGAGGGGTAGGGCAATTATTCGTCTACACCTATCCTTTTATCATAGAATTCACTTTGCCTGTTAAAGGGGGTAATTAACACCTTCTGCCGAACATACAACTTATGTTTTGCTCAACTTGGCCCCGGGCTCTGGAGGGTCGTTCAATGCCTCGACTACTTAAGTCGTGATGCCGGGGTCCCTTTACTTTTGAATACTTAGTTTCTCTCTTCTACCCCACATTGCATAAAGGTGGGGTTGTTGAACTCAACAAATGAGGCAAATACTCATTGATCACAAAAAGCGGTGACACAAAGACCGTGGATGGTGCGGTCTCTTCGTTTTCCTCCAGACCAGTCTTCTATCTCCTCGACCTGGATTTCCCAAGGTATGGAATCCTACACGTAAGTAACACTTTGGCATCCCTCGATAATTTGTATACTTCTCTTCGTTACTTATCAGTTCTTAACTCTTGCTTCAAATTATTCAGCTGAATCAATTCCAATCGTTCCCCCAAAATACTGTGTCCCTTGGGTTCAAGCAATAATTTATATCAAAAACCAGCCGGAAAGATCATGGATGGTCTTAGCATCGTTTGAAGCAAACCAGTGGGCATGCAAACGACACGGTAAGTTTTATTATGTTCACTTTTTGAGTCCCTTCGAGACTCTCCTTTTGCTAACTCTTTTTAGTTTTATAGGTCTTCCAAACAGGGCGGCTACCGAGTCGAAAGAGAAGAAGAAGAAGAAGAAGAAGAAGAAGAAGAAGAAGAAGAAGAAGTAAGTTCCTGATGCTTGGGATAGTCTGAATGGACTGGCGGGCCTAATTGGGACCCTTGTAGAAATTGAAGTTCCCAAACGGTCGCCGGGCCAAGTGACTTCGAAAAGTAACAACATCTTCCTTATCTAGCTTATTTCCTTCTTTACTCCTTTAATTCTTTATCTCTAAGTCTTCAATTCGAACTTTCACATATTCGAAGAGAAAAAGACAAGCTTCAAATAAATCCTCCAAGGCATAGCGACCTCGAGTGGAGGTGGAAACTGCTCCTGGCCCCAAAACGACAACTGCTCCCCATAGGGGTTTGATTGATGAGCCTAATGAAAATACTCGCGAGGAAATCGAAGTGGTCGATGATAGGAATCTACACTATGATATTGAAATTAACAAGAATATTAAAAGAAAATAGAAACAAGACCCAATTCGATTAATTTGGAATTAAGAAAAGTGACTAGGAGATGAGACCTAATCATCTCCTTAAAACAATAATCAAAGAGAACCTATGCTAATTGATACTCAATTGAATAAGCTAAATTGCAAATCAAGGTCAAAAGTGCTTAAGCAAACAAGCTTAGCCAAAATCCTTAGAATTACCAATCTCATCAAAAGCTAACTCTAACAAATAAGGCTAAAGAGTTTAAATAGCAGTTTCCAAACATGGCATAAAATGCCTTAATTTCCCCTAAAGTAGGCTGCAGCAAAGTCTTTAAACTAAAATAGGACTCTGATTGTCGCCTCAGCGCTATCGCGCCAACATCTGCGCGATCGCATGGTATGAGCAACCAGAATTTCGCGATCGCGGTTAAAGTCATGTGGTTGCGAAGAGCAATCTCTTCAGTCCTCGCGCGATCGTGTCTGAAGCCTCGTGATCACGCTGCATACTAGCAGGCCCTTGCACAATCGCATCATGTCCTCTGCGATCGTGATGAGTGTTTTCTGGCTCTGAGGCAGTGTGCTTGCAAATGGGTCCTGCAGCCTCCAGTATTTGCCCCAATAGTTCCAGCTTTGAAAATGAAACCTGCAACCCTTTGCATCTCTCTTGCTTGGATTCCTGTAAATGGTCTATTCGCGAGCCGGGTTGTATCATTCTCCCCTTCTTGAAAAGAATTCGTCCACAAATTCATTTGATCATCAATTTTGAAAGGAGATAAGTCACACACATTGAACGTGTTGTGCACTTGATAGCCACTAGGCAAATCAATCTTGTACGCATTGTCATTGAGACGCTCAAGGACTTGAAACAAGCCATCACCTCTTGGCATCAACTTGCTTGTCCTGTTGTTGGAAAATCTCTCTTTCCGGAAGTGAACCCAAACCCAATCTCCTGGTTCAAGGATCATCTTCTTTCTCCCCTTGTTGGCTTTCTTGGCAACTTCTTGATTCTTCTTCTCAAGTTGCTTCCTCACTTGTTCATGAAGCTTATTCATTTCTTGAGCCGTTGTCTTGACATCTAAGCTTACTATCGCATCTTGAGATAAAGGGGTGAGATCCAAGGGGGTTTGGGGGTTAAAACCATATACAACCTCAAAAGGAGTCATACAAGTAGAAGTATGCATGGTTCTATTGTATGAAAATTCAATCAAAGGCAAATGATCTTCCCAAGATGCAAGTTTTCCTTTAACCAAGGCCCTAAGCATGTTTCCCAAGATTCTATTGACAACCTTGGTTTGGCCATCGGTTTGGGGGTGGCAAGAAGTAGAGAACAACAACTTAGTACCAAGCCTTCTCTATAATTCCTTCCAAAAGCGGCTAAGGAATTTGGGATCTCTATCACTAACAATAGTTTTTGGAACCCCATTCAACTTAAGCACATGTTCAACAAACAAATTAGCAACATGGGATGCATCATCACTTTTATGACAAGGAATAAAATGTGCCATTTGAAAAATTTATCAACTACCACAAAAATACTATCTTTTCATCTTTTGGTTCTAGGCAAACCAAGCACAAAATCCATAGAAATGTCAAGTTAAGGACCCAAATGGGTGGGAAGGGTGAGTACAAACTATGTGGAAGTAGTTTCGACTTAGCTTGATTACACTCCAAACATTGGCCACACACCCTTGTAACATCCACCTTCATCCTAGGCCAATAAAATTGCTCCTTGAGGATCTGAATGGTCTTTCTCACTCCAAAATGCCCCATCAAACCTCTATTATGAGCTTCTCTGACAAACAACTCCCTCCAAGAAGAGTTAGGCACACACAACTTCCCATTTCCAAACAAGTGCCCCTCAAATTTGTGGACCCTCTTTTTCTCTACATCTTCACCTTGCTCCTCCTCATCACATAATCTAGTGAACCTCATTCCTCTTCCCTCCAATTCACAAGTAGCATAAAGCTCTCCAAAATCTGGATCATCGGTATACATCTCCTTCATGCTTTCAAAACCCATGACCTTGGATCCCAAAGTGTTCAACAACACATGCCTTCTTGATTGAAGTACAAATTTCCTTGACAAAGCATCTGCCACCACATTTTCTTTCCCCTTTTTGTATTGTATAACACAAGGAAAAGTTTCAAGGAATTACACCCATTTGGCATGCCTCACATTCAACTTCTCTTGGGATATGAGGTTTTTTAAGGATTGGTGGTCGGTTCTAATGACAAACTCCTTTGACCAAAGATAGTGTTGCCAATTGGCCAAAGCCCTCACCAAAGAATACAATTCTTTGTCATAAGTGGAGTATTTGGCGGCACCCCCCTTGAGTTTCTCACTAAAATAGGCAATGGGCTTTTGATCTTGCATTAACACGGCTCTAATTCCTACTCCACTTGCATCACACTCAACTTCAAAGGTTTTATCAAAATTGGGCAATTGAAGGAGAGGTGTTGAACTAAGCACTTCTTTCAATTTCACTAAAGCCTCTTCTTATTCTTTCCCCCACACACATTCTTTATCCTTCCTTATCACTTCGGTCAGCGGTGCGGCTATGGTACGAAAACCTCGCACAAACCTCTTATAAAAGCTAGTCAACCCATGGAAACTCCTTACATCACCAATGCTTTTAGGAGTGGGCCAATTCTAATGGCCTCCACTTTAGGCTCATCAACTTGCACACTATTTGTACTCACCACAAAGCCAAGAAACATAACTTTATCAACAAAAAATAAGCACTTTTTCAAGTTAGCAAATAATTGCTCCTTTAAATATCGAACACTTATTTCAAATTATTAGCATGTTCATCAAGGAATTTGCTATAGACAAGAATATCATCAAAGCCACTACGGTAAATTTCTCAGTGAAAGATTTAAGCACATGATTCATCAATGGTGCAAGCCAAACTGGTGGCTTAGCATCCGAGGTCAACAACGGAAAAAGAGTAACACGATAAAAGCCAGACGCAGCTTTTCTTGCTTGAACGACACCAAGGAACTGGTCTTGGTATGATTCAAGTAGAAGGAAAGAGCACCTAAACTATGCAACAATCCTCAAGAGAACATTGCCTCTTGCAAACTGAATGATCAAAGAGGAAATGTTCAATCGGAGTCACCGAAAGCCACAAGTCCAAAAGCCCACACTGGAGTTTGGCTCACATCGGAGACCAGGAAATGCTTTCGGCAATTTCATTCATTCATCAATATCCAAAAACTAGCTACTCACAATGAAATGTAAAGAAGTATTTATAGACTATGCTAAGGATAAAATAGTAAATGGTCACAAATGACCAATAATAGCAAGCCACGCAGGGCTGAACTAAAGTGTGTTCGGCAGCCTTGACTTCGGTGCTCGGTTGC
Organism: Petunia secreta; assembly: GCA_029990175.1. Taxonomy (NCBI): domain Eukaryota; kingdom Viridiplantae; phylum Streptophyta; class Magnoliopsida; order Solanales; family Solanaceae; genus Petunia; species Petunia secreta. Next base: position 1,912,358 of record JARKIP010000087.1, on the reverse strand, counting down.
TTGCTCGATCTCACTTGAGTGAGTGTTCGGCATCTTTGAATTTGATGCTTGGTTGCTTGATCTAACACATTCGTCATCGGGCGCACACTAAACTTCGAAACAAGTTGTTGTGTTCGGCTCTGTGCTGCTCAGCGCTAAGAGTTGGTGTTCGGTCACTTTGTCCTCGGGCTCAAATTTGAAGATGTGGCTTTCGGCTCTAGCACTTTGCAATTCTTCCTCCTAGCCAAGCCAACTGAATGTGCATGTCATGGAGTAATTTGGCCTAGCTTTGTGTCATTGGCCTCGGTTGATCAGTCATTGACTTTGGTGGATTGTCGAGCACTTGATCAGCACTTTGGGCTGCATCATCCTCCCCTTCTTGAGAAGATTTCGTCCTCGAAATCGCTTCATCATCTGTCCCCGATACTTGGCCTACAACACAAGGAGTTAAGTCAGCAACATTAAAAGTGTTGGACACATTATACTCACATGGGAGGTCGATCACATAAGCATTGTTGTTAATCTTGCTCAGCACTTGAAATGGATCATCCCCTCGAGGAGCCAACTTTCCTTTCCTTTGGTTCGGGAATCTCTCTCTTCGGAAGTGAACCCAAACCCAATCTCCCTTCTTCAACTCCAACTTCTTTCGCCTCTTGTTCTTTCTCATCGCCACTTTGGCATATGCTTCCTCGAGATTCTTCTTTGCCTTGGCATGCAACTCGAGCAGAGCTTTAGCTCGATGAGTACCTTCAAAATCAATAACAACATCTTGAGGCAGTGGGGTTAGATCAAGTGGAATCAAAGGATTAAAACCATACACACACTCGAACGGGGTCATATTTATCATTCGATGCACCGTTCGATAGTATGCAAACTCCATCATAGGCAATCGATCAGCCCAGTTTCCGACCTTGCCTTTGGTCATTGCATGAAGTAAAGACCCCAAGGTTTGGTTAACTACCTCGGTCTGTCCATCAGTCTGAGGATGGTGAGACATCGAGTATAGTAGTTTGGTGCCGAGGGCACCCCACAAACATTTCCAAAAATGACTCAAGAATTTCGAGTCTCGATCACTCACAACTGTACGTGGCACACCATGCAATTTTAACACATGAGCAATAAACAAAGAAGCAACATGTTGTGCACAATCGCATTTCTTGCAAGGAATAAAGTGAGCCATTTTGGAAAATCGATCCACGACAACGAAGATGCTATCATGTCCTCCCCCTGACCTTGGTAACCCCAAGACAAAGTCTATGAATATATCAACCCAAGGTCGATCAGGCACAGGCAACGGGGTATACAATCCATGAGGGTTGGACTTCGATTTATCTTTCTTGCAAACGAGACAAGTGTTGCAAAGCTTTTCCACATCTCGTCGCATTTTTGGCCAATGGAACTGCTCGGTTAAGATACCAAGAGTTTTTCCGACACCGAAGTGTTCCATCAAGCCTCTGGAGTGAGCTTCTTGAACTAAGAGCTCTCTCCACGATGACACTGGCACACAAACCCTCCCATACTTGAAGAGGTAGCCATCGTGCCGCTGATATTTCTCAACCCTTCGGCCACTCAAGATTGCGTCTCGAACGCATTTAAGCTTGGGATTATCTTCGTACATCAACTTGATACTTTCGAATCCCATGAGCCTTGAGGCGAGAGTGGTCGCTAATGCAAATTTTCTTAATAGCGCATCGGCCACGACATTGTCTTTTCCCTTTTTGTAATGAATTACATAGGGAAAACTTTCAATGAATAAAACCCACTTGGCATGCCTTCGGTTCAATTTCTCCTGACCTCGGAGATGCTTAAATAATTCATGGTCGCTTTTAATCACAAACTCTCGAGGCCACAAATAATGCTGCCAATGGGCGAGTGCTCGAACGAGGGCATACTCCTTGTGATACATCGAGTAATTCAAGGTTGCGCCCTTAAGCTTTTCGCTAAAGTAAGCGATCGGCTTCGATTCTTACATAAGCACTCCTCCGATCCTAACTCCGGACGCATCATACTCGACGTTGAATGCTTTGCCGAAGTCAGGGAGTTGCAACAACGGGGCAGAGCAAAGCCTCCGTTTCAACTCTTGGAAAGCCCTCTCTTGGGACTCTCCCCACGCGAATGGATGGTCTTTCTATACCAGCTCGGTCAAAGGAGCTGCCACGGTGCTAAAGTCTCGAAAAAACCTCTGGTAAAAGCTAGCTAAGCCACGAAAGCTACGAACTTGTGTTACCGAAGTTGGAGTTGGCCAATCTTTGATGGCTTCGACTTTTGATTCGTCGACTTCAACACCATTAGCACTGACAACGAATCCTAGAAAGACTACACGTTCGGCACAAAAGGCACATTTCTTGAAGTTAGCATATAGCTTCTCTTCTCTAAGCTTATCAAGCACTAGCCTTAGGTGTTCGATATGTTCACCCACAGATTTACTATAAATAAGGATGTCATCGAAGTAAACGATAACAAACATATAGCTTCAATTCTCTAAGCTTATCAAGCACTAGTCTCCCTTTGCCTATGCTTGGATTCCCACCAAGTAGAAGCATAGTCTTTAATATGGGTAATGGCATACTTGACTTTTGCAGCTTCTTGCACATTGCTGGTTTGGAAGATCTCTCCATTTTGACAACCCATTCTAGATACTCTTCGGGGTCACTACCTCTTGGGACAGTAGGAAGGTTGATCTTGATGATATTCAACCATCTATCCTCATCATAATGTCTTCGATATCCTCCTTGACCGCCATAGTCATAGTAGTCCTCTTCACGGTCCGCTTTCGCTTGGTAACCTATCCCAAATTGACCACCTAGCCCCATATGTCCTCCTTGTTGTGCTCCTACCGGATAGAAGTATTAATCACCATCATAGTAATCAAGTGCGTGATAAGATTCTTTATCATGATGATGACCAACTTGTTGGTGCACCACACCTTCACGCCTTGAAGGTTCATATCTTTTAGGGTCATCTCTTGGAGGATCACGAGTAGGATCCTTTGCTTGCGGAGTGATATTTGGAGAGTAGGTGTCTTGGGCTATCATATGAGAATAATGGTCACTAGCCCGAGAAAGCCTACTAGGACCATCACCCCACACCCCTACGGTTGGAGGTGTCTCTACCACTTGCTTTCCTATTTATTGAAGCCTAGACTTGCGGGATAGGTCATCAACAGTTTTCTTGATCCCCTTGAATTCCTCTTGAAATCCATCTAATCAAGTTAATATCGCATGAATCAAGGTATTGGTTTCCATGTTCACCTCAACTTCCTATTAAGACATAGTACCTACAAACAATCAAAACAAACATGGTTAGTAGAACAAGTCCTCACCAATTCACTCCCTAAGTGTTTACACTCGATTTGATTGCACACAATCCACTCGTGTTTACACTCAATGAATGGCTTTTACTCGCTCGAATATTCTCACCACACTTGCCTTTTACCTCTCTTGGCTAAAGTCAAGTTGCTTTTCGCACTCAATTCTGATTTAACAATCGAACTCTATCCAATTCGAGATAGAATAGAGTTGATGTAGCAAAGAACGGGCAATTAAACCTAACAAACGGGAATTAGAAAAAGTTAACGAGATGAAAAGAGAAAAGCACGAATCGAATTGGCACAAAATGAATTCGGATTTGGATGAAATTTTGTTTATGATCTAGAAACTCACTGTATTTGAAGACGAGAATGGAGTTTGGGTGATTAGAAACTGTTTAGGAGCTGTTTCAAGAAATCTGTCTAAGAAATCTGTTTTTCAGAAATTGGTATATCTATGCGATCGCGTGAGCAATATCGCGATCGCGATGAAGGAGCTCACAATATAGCGCGATCGCGTGAGAGACGACGCGACTGCGAAGAGCAAACATGTAGTAGACCTGCGCTATTGCGCTTGAAGGTGCGCAATCGCGTAAGCTAGAGGACTGTGCATTTTTCGGTTTAAATCGATAAACCGAACCGATAAAAAGTTATTGGATTATTGGTATTGGGTTATTGGATTATCAGTTATTTAACGGTTTGCAAAATTATTTTATTGGGTTATCGGTTCGTTTGTTAGTTTTGCACATTTTCTTATCGGTTAAACCGATAACCCAATTAAAAAAAATTAATTTATTATTTTGCCCTTATGAATAATAGTAGTATACTCATTTACTCTTACTAATATGTTTGGATGGTTGAATGTTTATTTTCTACTTAGCTTTTAATCTGTTATTGCTTAGCTTTGAAGTTGTTGCTGCATACTTTACACGAAATGTGCAGTTTATATATAATTTGCCGATTCTTTCATTGCACGAAGCAAACTGCTACTACTTAGACTACATGAAGCAGCATGTTGATGCTTAGTTTAATATATTGTTGCTGCCACTTAGTTTAATATGATGATGCTGCTTAGTGTAATATGTTGCTGGTTTAATCTGCAATTGCTAATTAGGCCTAAGTTTTAGGTATCATGCTGCTACAATTGTTAGGCTTGATGTTTCTTTTAAATATTCAATTGTCTAAGAGGCATATACTTTACAATTGCTGGGCTTATAATTTTTAATGGTTTAACCGAAAACCGAACCGATAAGAATAGAAAACCAATAAACCAAAAACTGATAAGTGATACCTTATTTGTTTGGTTATTGGTTTAGTACTTTGACAAACCGAAAACCGATAGTCTTAACCGATAAGGTTCAAAACTGAACCAAACTAACCGATACACACCCCTACCGTAAGCTTCTAAGATAATGCAGAACCCATTTTTCCAGCAATCTTCTTCACTTGAATGTTCACGAACCAACTTGTTTTTGTTCCAAATTTGAGATATATGCTCCTTTGTTAGTCCGCTAACAAACCCCAATGATTGATTCTTCAAAAACAATACCCAAATTGTAAAACCCCAATTCTTTGTTGAAGAACCCTTATTTTTTATTCTTCAAATTGAAAACCCAAATGTTATTTGTTGCTCAATTCCTTCAAGTACAGCTTCTAGAATCATCAACCCTCAATTCGTAACAAAAATTTCATCCAAAGGAAACCTAAATCTATGACTCAATTTTTGGATTTTTTTTTTTTTTTTTGAATTTTTGGATTTTTTGGTTTTTTTTTTTTTTTTTTTTGTAATTTTTAGATTTTGATAAACAAAACCTAGATAGTGTTTGTAGGAACAAACACCAATCGGAGCTCTGATACCAAATGATAGGAATCTACACTATAAAATTGAAATTAACAAGAAAATTAAAAGAAAATAGAAACAAGACCCAATTCGATTAATTTGGAATTAAGAAAAGTGATTAGCAGATGAGGCCTGATCATCCCCTTCAAACAATAATCAAAGAGAACTTATACTAATTGTTCCTCAATTGAATAAGATCAATTACAAATCAAGGTCAAAAGTGCTTAAGCAAACAAGCTTAGCCAAAATCCTTACAATTATCAATTTCATCAAAAGCTAACCCTAATAAATGAGGCTAAAGAGCTTAAATAGTAGTTTCCAAACAAAGCATAAAATGACTTAATTGCCCCTAAAGTGGGTTGCAGCAAAGTCATTAAACTAAAATAGGACTCTGATTATCGCCTCAGCACTATCGCGCCAACATCTGCGCGATTGCATGGAATGAGCAACCAAAACTTCGCGATCGCGGTCAAAGTCATGCGGTCGCGAAGAGCAATCTCTTCAGTCCTCTTCAGCTCCTTGCGCAATCGTGTCTGAAGCCTCGCGATCGCGCTCCACACTGGCAGGCCCTTGCACGATCGCATCATGTCCTCCGCGATCGCGATGAGTGTTTTCTGGCTCTGAGGAAGTGAGCTTGCAAACAAGTTCTGCAACCTCCAGTATTTGCCCCAGCAGTTCCAGCTTTGAAAATGCAGCCTGTAACTCTTGCAACTCCCTTGCTTGGCATCGTGTAAATGGTTTACTCGCGAGTGGGGTTGGATCAGTCGACCTCGAGGAGCCAGTTCGTACCACTGATAAAGCCAAGGGAAAATCCAAAGTTGGAGAAGCTGAAGCCCCTTCTAAGGAAAGAGTTGCTAAAAATCTTCCTCGCGTCGAGGAGAGAGGGGCACCAAGTACTGCATAGGCCACTTCCGAGCCTTCAAATGCCTCGGTCTCGCAAAGGGACTTCAGAAGGATTGGCATTCCTTCTAACTAATGCCTTTTGAACTATAACTAGAGCGGGACCGAACCAAAGACACGCCTATCACAGACTTGATGGCTTATTCGGGCTAGCATGCGATTCAGGTATACTCCCAACACTTGTGATTCTTTCATCTTAAATTGTCTTGGTTATATTCTAACCTTTGTCGAACCCTTTGGTAGAGCTATGTGTATACAATGAAGGCTGTGGAGATAGAAGTCCACTAAGCCTCATCCCTCAAGAGGATTGGAGATGAGTGAGAACGCCAAAAGTTCGAACTCCAATCCCAAGTGTCTGAACTTCAAGGGCGATTGCTCAACTGCAGACTCGAGCTGGATCAAGCCCGTAAAGCTGCCGACAAGTCGGAGCTCAAGTCAGCTAAAGCTCGCGAAGCAGTTGCTGCTCTCGAGGCATAATTGAGAACACAAGAGAAAAACCATTGGGCTGAAATCCAAAAGCTAACGGATGAAGCCAACGCCGAAGTAAAAAGAGTTGCTGAAGAATACCATAACAAACTGAAGTCGTACATGGTTAAAATAAACAAGTTGGCAGCTGAGAAGAAGACGCTCGAGGCAGAGGTTGGGACCCTTCGGGCCAAGGAGGCATCCTCTTCGGCGAGGCTCAATGGTGCAGGGCAAAACACGCGGAAGCTAAATACGAGACAAATATGCGGAAGCGATAAATAAGATATGTGATATCAATGAAGATATCGGGAATCAAGTATTGGGGAGACAAGAAACGAGAAGAAAGAACGGATAATTGGAATTCAAGATATGAATTTAATTATCCAAAAGGGAGAATGAAACTCGAACCTTACAAGGAATTCACACTAGCGTTGAATCTCCATAGATTCCAAGTCGTACAAGACACATGAAGCCTCGGGCTTCGGACTAGAAAGGCCCGGCCTTCTCTAATTCTCTCTTCTCAAATGTTCATACAAGCTAAGTTCTGAAATGAAAGACTAAGTGTGGCTTTTACAGTTTTCCCACACTCCTAAGTGAAATGACTAAAAAGCCCTAAGTCTAATTAAAACAATAGAAGTCACTTAGGGCTATAGTTGTAATTACACAACAAAATAGAACAAAACTCTGATGGGGCTTGACAGCACTAGGCGCTCCGCCTCTGATGGGAGGCGCTCCGCCTCATTGGAGATCCTGAGACCAAGCAGCAAGTGGGCGGTCGGCCTCTATTTTGGGGCGGCCGCCTGGTGGCATTTTCCTGAAAGCTGGCATCAACTAGGCGGTCTGCCTGGTTTACTGGGCGGTCCGCCTCCTCCTGTGTCATCTTGAAACACCTCAATTTGTGCCCCTCGAGCCTATCCTTTGGAGCCTAAGTGGTCATCCTTTCTTGGTGCTCCAATGCATGATCAAGCCGTTTCCGGAGCCTTTGACTCGTGTTCTTTGTGCTCTCAAGCTTGGCTCTTGATGGTTGGGAATTAAGCCAATTTGGACTGCATCATCCTCCCCTTCTTGAAAGGATTTTGTCCTCGAAATCAAACCATCAACACCTACATCCAAAACAAGCACAAACAAAGTTTCCTACTTCACAAGTAGGTTAGCTTAACAAGAAAAAGTGCAAATTGTGTGGAAAACACACTCTTGTGATAGAGCCAAGCATCAATACCAATTAAAAAGCGTATGTTCCCAAAGGAAACAATAAATTCTTGGCTCAACAAGAATAAGCACTCATAATCAAAACAAGCAAAGAGATCAAGGTCATGCAATATGTAGCAATCAAATTTCCTACGACCCCTAAGCCTATGACCAACACACCAAGCCTTCAAATCAATTTTATCACAAGGTGACATATCGGCTTTGGCATGCTCAACACTCAAGGTGTGCTCAACACATGGGATGGAGTAAGTAAAATAGTTCAATTCACAACTAACATCGAATACTCCACTCCCCTTCTTAGAAGCACTCTTACACACACCGAAAGGTACCTCCTCACCTCCTAAGTCACCTCCAAGACAATCCTCCTCACTAGAAAAACTCCAAAGGAAGGTCTCCAAAATAGGTTCTTCATCATTATAGTCCTCACAACGAAGGCTAGGACCACTAGAAGATAGGTCAACACGACCAATATCAAGACCACTCTTCTCACTTGGAGTTACAAACATTGCATCATCCATAGAGCCTAACTTTACAAACCATGGAGGTTCGATTCTACTACCGACCCTAGTCCGATACAATTCACTACCACAAATGAGATTGCCTTCAAACAAGAGAAATGTAAAAGCATGCACTTCAAATTCATGGTTAAACAAAAGCATAGTATCAAGACTAGGTCCTTCACTCTCACTCGAGGAGTCATCGAAAACAAATCGATCCATCTCACACTCTAGAGACTCCTCAAGATTACAACCATCCTCACTACGACACAAGGAAGCACCACTAGCAAGTAAGCAATCAAAGGGAAGAATAGGATAATCATGCAATTCATTTTCTCCTTTATCATATATGGGTGGGGTGTCATAACAAGGCTCACATATAAGGTCAACTTAAACATTTTCACTAAAGAGATGTTCAATGAAAACCGAGCTCACATCATGATGTGGCTTTTCAATCCTCTCAACTAGTGGCTTATTTTCACACACAAGTTGACCCAAAGGCTCTACACTAGTTGCAAACACATTATATTCATGCAAATCATCAACTAGCATAGAGTTTTCACAAATAATATCACAAGACAAGGAAGTAATATGCTCATAGGAATAAAAATTAACACTTACATTTGAGTTGCATCCGGACTCACTCAATGTACTTGAAGCATCATGGCTAGCTTCTCCTCCTTGTAGCTCACATTTGGAATCGCCTTAACCTTTTCTTTCCATCTCGGAACATGATCGAGGCTCCATCGGTTTGCCTCCAAGAATCCCTACACAAGAATTCAAACAAATAGAAGAAAAAGATAAAGGGTTAAGGTTAGTGATGTTTGGCATTTTATGCCAACGTTTTCTTAATATTTCCGCATGTTTGAGCTTGTTATTCGCTCGTTTTATAGTTTATGAATGTGGTTTTGCACTAATTTTATGTCGTGTGTATGTAGGTTGTTATGCAGTGCAATTGGAGCTTTGAAGAGCATGATCGAGCAAAAAATGATTGGATTTTGATTGAGGATTGGATCGAGCACACGAAGGCACGACACGAGCGAGCAAAGGAGCAAGGATAGGAGCAGTTTGGATGGGCGCCACAGGAGGCGCGCCGCGCCAGCCAAAGCACCCAGCTTCTGGCGCGTTTGGCTGCGCGGCGCGTGGCAAAGGCGGAAGAATTTCGACGGGTTCTGTCTTGGTTCGCGCGTTACGAGGCGCGGGGCGCCCGTTATAGCGCCCCTGGACGGATTTTTACTTCCTATTTCGTCTAGGCTTGGGTCTAACTTATTACTAGGTGTTTGTAAACCTTATAAATACTCTTTTACTTAGTTTTTGTGAAGAGTTCAGACTTTGGAGAAAATTGGAGAGCTCATAACATCTTGAACAAGGGTTTTTCTTTCTTCCATTAATCTATTACATCATTATTTCATTATTTCATCAAATCTTTGTGTTGTTATTATGAGTATGCGTGGCTAAATCTATCGTTCTAGGGTTAGAGTATTACATGAAGGTTGATTGTTTGAAGATTGATTCCCATTAATTGAATCCCATAACGGGTTACTTATTCTTTCTTGATTTCACTTGTGTAATTGTCAGGGCCCGATTATTACGCATTATCTATAGTTTTTAGATTGAACTCGAAAGAGGGAATTGTTGACACCCAATTTTGTCCCGGATTTTAATTAAATGTATAATTATTTTAAAATTAAGTTCAATTTTGAAAATTGCAAGTAAATAGCTAATTTTAATTGAAAATGGCCAAAATTGCAAGTTATCCCTTCATTTGCAGCATACTATATAATTATCTGTTTAATTTAATTAAAGGGCTAAATCCGTTTTAAATTTTATATTTGGATTATTTCTAAAAAGCCCATATCACACAAAAGCCCCAGCCCATTAATTCACCATTACCCCTATCATCTCCCCCACTACAAAATGATCTCACTACACAAAAAAACCCGACACCCACTTTTTGCACATCAGCCGCGGCACCCCTATCATTTCCCTCTCCTCTCAAAAAACCCCATCACATACACCATTATACCCATACACCAAAATCGATTAGACACCAGGGGAGATTGGGAACGTTGAATTACTGATACTCGCATAACACCGGCGAAAATAGTGAGATCGACGGTGGTATTGAGTCTCGCCGGAGTTCCATATCTGCTTTGCCGTTTCTGTTGCCGAATAAAAACTAAAAAAGGGGATTGGGGAGTCGTAGCGACGCTGTTGGCGTTGCTCCTTCTCTTCCCCTTGTGTATTGTTGTCTCACCGGCCAGAGTTCAATTTTTCCGGTGACCGGAGGTGTTTTTCTGTGTTTGTTTCGTTACGTTCAAAATGGTTTAGTCCATTTGTTGGCGTTGCTTATGGTTTCTCTTCTGTTTCCTTGATGGATTCGTGACTGAAATAGATCAAAGGGGTCGGGGACGGGGATGCTGATTTAAAACAGGGGAAGGAGTTGCAGTGACGCCGCGGTGGTCGCCGGTGCTGCTCCTCCTCCGCCGTACTTGGTTGATTTGTTCACTTTCCTCATCGTTGATGCACTAGAAAATCCCTTGCCGCTGTTGTTTATTGATTCATGTTTATGGATTTGGTTATCTTGGCTGAGTTTGTTCTGCGCATCATTCATTGATTCTGGGTTTTTCTGTTTGCCTTGCGTATTCCACTGGTTGCACTGATTATTTTTTCTTATGAGAAATATTTGTTTGACCCGTCACTTGGTTTCTTTTAGTTATGCGTTTGACCCATTTTACGCAGTTTGACTCGTTTGTGTTGTGGATATGCAGTTTGACCAGTGAATTTTGAACATGTGTTGCATCAAGCCTGTGGAAATAATTTATTGGAGGCTAAGAACTGATTTGAACGGATACTACACCGTTTAGGCCGATGAAAAAATACATATGCGTGTGTATTGAGGCCTCGGGTTTGATTTGAACATGATACTACACTTGAACAGTCCCGTCCCGTGTCCCTTAAGCAAAAGGCGATGATGAATGCATTTTAATGCTAAGCAAATTGAATAGAGTAGTGGGTTTGGTGCTTTGGCACGGCAACACGGCCCGGGCTCCGTGCTTGCAACCGTACCAAATCCCGAGCCTCTATTCAACGCGCCATACAAACCTGAGCCTAAATTTTGCAAAAACAACCCCCGTTAGTATTATTATTATTATTATTATTATTATTATTATTATTATTATTATTATTATTATTATTATTATTATTATTATTATTATTATTATTATTTTGTTATTTTATTTTATTACACTTTGACTATCGTATTAATTCAATTTTACTTGTTTGTTTTGCGAGGTACATTTTTGCACGAATAATTTATGGACGAGTTTGGCTAACTCACGAATGGAAATAATCCATGGCATGGAAGGCATTTGGGGGTTGAATTCGAACCCGAGCATTCAGAAATAAGACTTAGGAATTTTAGAAAATTCAAGGCTCCCGCGAGTTGATCAATTTTCCGGTTTTATCTTTAACTTCGCCTTCCTTTCCTTAGATATTTATGTAAATAAAATGTAGAATATTTCTTTATCAATAATATTTGATTATTTGTATATTGCTTTACTTTATGTTCGTTGCCTTTTATTTTTGAAGTCGTGATTTAATTTATTGCAAACTGAGGCCAATTAGCAAAATGCGTGCAAAATTAAAATATTTTTCATAAACCAGTTTTTTATTTCAATTAATTATTTTAGATAAATTTTCTAGAAAAGCATATTTTGCAAATATTTTGGAAACCTGTCGGATTAACCGTATTTTTACGGAATTTCGGAAGTGCCTTAAAAACCTTCTTCCGAAATTAATAAAACCTCTTACCTTTAGAATCTCTGAAAGAAAGACCGTCTTTTTATAAAACGGAGTTTTGCACGCATTTGTTAATTTGGTTCCCTGTTTTCCTTAAATTGGGTGGCGACTCCAAAAACTCCAAAAGAGTTAGCCCATCCTGTCGATATTCCGGAATTTATCCTTCTCGGAGGGTAATTTTTGGGGTTCAACAGCATGGCCACTCCGCTGGGGAGCAATAAAGGTTTTGACCATAAAGGTTTCCAATTGTTTGCAACTAGCATGCCTAATTTATTTGCTTTGTTATATCTGTTAGTTTGGTTTGCCTTATAAAGCATGCATTGTATTAATTTGTGCATAATCTGCGTTCCGTTCATATTTCCTCCCTCATGGAGCCTGTCAATTCTCTTTCACCTCCTCGATTTCATCACGGGGTACCCGCTTGACGGGTAGTTATGCAAGAAGGGAATTGCCCTTACCCCACTCTTTCAAACTTCTTTCGTGTCACCAAAGTTAGTTGGGGTATGGTTTGCCTGGTTTTGCCATGGCCGGTTTTACTGGTTTATGGGGCCAGGTTTATCCCGCATAGGTCTGAATCAGCCTCAACCGTTAGCCCACTCTTAGAAGGAGATTAGGTCATGCATGCATATACACCTTAGTTTGGGGGGAAGTTCGGCAGATTTGGTTGGTTTGTGTTTTGGAGATGGTTTGGTGTAGTGAGATCTAAGAGGCGAAGCCCCTGGTGTCTTTAAAAGGATCAGTGGGGTCCCTGTCGTGGATGGCTTTGCGTGTGTGCAGGCCTATGTTGATTATCCAGCTGCAACTTTGTAAAAATTGAAGTATGCTTGTCGCATACTAGGAGAGCGAAGCCCTTGTGTCTTTGAATGACAAGTGGGGTCCCTCCTTGAAGACCAGTGCGGTCTTGGCTGCCTAGGAAACTGAGAGGCTTGATTAAAGCCGAGGACCAGTGGGGAGCCCTATGAACCAGGTCTGTGAGCCTTGCAAAACCTAGGAAACTGAGAGGCTTGTCCAAAGCCGAGGACCAGTGAGGTTTTATTTTGAAAGGCCAATGGGCGCCTTTCGTGATTTGCAGTCTGGTATTGTGAAAAGCAGTTGAAATTTCTCCCTGGATGTTGTAAAACAATTGGGAGTTGTGCTTGGAGGAGTGTGGATGTTTGCAAAAGCTATGGAGGATTGTTTCGGGTTTTGGGCATTTGGGTTTAGAATTTTGCGCAGATGCTGTGGAGAGCATAAGCTGTGTTAAAACTTGCGATTGTCACATGTTAATTGTTTGTCTTGCTTTATTTGCTTAAAATGCGTTAAACACTAGGTGTTGCTTGCTTGTATGCAATCCTATGAATGACATGCAAACTATCTTAGTTACCCTTTGTGAGGATTCTTTTGTTTTGTTTACTTCTCTATCAAATGTTGGATTTGTGAAGTGGCAGATCATCCACCACGCAAAGGTTTCGAGATGTGATTGGTGGTAGACGCTCTAGCTCGTGAACGGTGCAGTACCAGAAGCTAATGGCATTGCTTGAAAGAACTTGGCGATTGAACTTAGTAGCATTGTTTTCAATTTTAATTCAGATTAAGGCCCTGAATTGCATTGTACTTTAAAGCTTATGTTATTCTGAATCAACTCATTTTGAATGTCTGAAAATTGAAATAAAATTCATCGCATTCTTATTATGTTATTTACGCTTGCGTTTGTTTCCATTGCAAAATTAAAATTGATAAACTTGTCAAAACTTTGCTTGTAACGTATGGCAAAACAACTGAACAATTTAAATCGATGCACTGAAAGTTATTGTCTGTGCTCTTTGGATATCGCACTATCTGTTAGAACTTCAACTGGGGCAGCTTTTATTTTGTTAGTATATGGCGTTGAAGCAGTGATGTAGAACTACGCACGGTCTGATTCCCAAGGAGGGATACGTAGGCTCCCTCATCGGGCTCGACCCTTTAGCATCTAAATTATTATTTTTCCCCCAAGAAGGACAACTGGGGCAATTTTTGCAAAACGAGTTAGAGTTGCACAAGATAATAACTGGGGCAGAATTTTGCAAGAAGTGGCGTTGGTTATTAACGATGAGTTGGCAAGAATTTTGAAATCGGTTAAGCAAACAGTGCAAAGTCTAAGGCAAAGGACGTTCAGTTTGTTTTAAAATATGTTACAAGTTTAAGTCAAGGCAAAAAAATTTCAAAATGCATCTTTGGCTTCATTTGCATGCTTATTTCACTCGCTATATTGCATTAAAATATTTTATCTTGCCTTTATCTTTCAAATTCTATGTTATTTGAGTTCATGAGCCAAGTTTCTGAAAGCAATTCGCAAATCCAAGTCCAATGAAGACGAGGAAGCAGCAGAAGCAGCAAGATCAGGATGAAGTCTGCACAAATCAAACGCTTCCCCTTCCCTCCTCAGAACTAACAATTTTCTTTGAGAGCAGGAACATGAAAGCTTGCATTGAAAAGATCATTCGCACTATGGATGAACAGTTTATGGAACGCGCATTCAAAGTTGCCTTGCAAATTGCGTCGCATTGCCCTTTTCATGACTTAAAGCATTATGCTTCGTCATAAGTTATTGCCGAACGGGCGGCATTTCTACCTCTATGACTTTCATTCCTAATAGGCGACAAAGTCAAGGCTTGTTTTGTGTTTTCAAAACTAAGCCGAATAGGGCATCGCTTTGTTTCAGGCTATAATCCGCACAAGGCCATCCTTGCCGGATCGTCTCGCCAATTGATTTATCAATGGCTATCGCACTGACTACATTCCCGCACCGCTTTTCTTTGCACTTGCTTTGAATTATGTCGTCGCACTTTTTCTAAAATTTGATGCCTTGCTTTACATCTTTCAGGTTGACCACCAGGCGGGGCTTCTCTCTTGTTGGACTTTCACGCCTGTTGATTTGCTAAATCACTTTGCGTTGCTTTACATTTCGCGCTAAATTGCCTTACACTTGCTTTCAATTATGACTTTGCACTTAATTTATATTATGAACCGCTTTACTTTTAGCTTAGCAGGTCAGTCCCGAGACCCTCCTTGCTTTGTGCCGGACCGGATCACCAGCTGATTTGTAGACAATCAATTCCAAGACCCTCCTTGCTGCGTGCCCGACCGGCTTTCCAGTTGATTTGTCAAGATGTTCAAATTGCCTTGCACTTGCTTTCAATTATGCCTTTGCACTTGCTTTTATATTATGAATTGCTTTACTTTTAGTTAACAGGTCAGCCCTGAGACCCTCCTTGCTTTGTGCCGGACCGGATCACCAGCTGATTTGTAGACAATCAATTCCAAGACCCTCCTTGCTGCGTGCCCGACCGGCTTGCCAGTTGATTTGTCAAGATGTTCAAATTGCTTTGCACTTGCTTTCAATTATGACTTTGCACTTGCTTTATATTATGAACCGCTTTACTTTTAGCTTAGCAGGTCAGCCCCGAAACCCTCCTTGCTTCGTGCCGGACCGGTTCGCCAGCTGATTTGTAGACAATCAATTCCAAGACCCTCCTTGCTGCGTGCCCGACCGGCTTGCCAATTGATTTGTCAAGATGTTCAAATTGCCTTGCACTTGCTTTCAATTATGCCTTTGCACTTGCTTTATATTATGAACCGCTTTACTTTTAGCTTAGCAGGTCAGCCCCGAGATCCTCCTTGCTTCGTGCCGGACCAGTTCGCCAGCTGATTTGTAGACAATCAATTCCAAGACCCTCCTTGCTGCGTGCCCGACCGGCTTGCCAGTTGATTTGTCAAGATGTTCAAATTGCCTTGCACTTGCTTTCAATTATGCCTTTGCACTTGCTTTTATATTATGACTTGCTTTACTTTTAGTTAACAGGTCAGCCCTGAGACCCTCCTTGCTTTGTGCCGGACCGGATCACCAGCTGATTTGTAGACAATCAATTCCAAGACCCTCCTTGCTGCGTGCCCGACCGGCTTGCCAGTTGATTTGTCAAGATGTTCAAATTGCCTTGCACTTGCTTTCAATTATGCCTTTGCACTTGCTTTTATATTATGACTTGCTTTACTTTTAGTTAACAGGTCAGCCCTGAGACCCTCCTTGCTTTGTGCCGGACCGGATCACCAGCTGATTTGTAGACAATCAATTCCAAGACCCTCCTTGCTGCGTGCCCGACCGGCTTGCCAGTTGATTTGTCAAGATGTTCAAATTGCCTTGCACTTGCTTTCAATTTTGCCTTTACACTTGCTTTTATATTATGACTTGCTTTACTTTTAGTTAACAGGTCAGCCCTGAGACCCTCC
This sequence comes from Petunia secreta, assembly GCA_029990175.1. Taxonomy (NCBI): domain Eukaryota; kingdom Viridiplantae; phylum Streptophyta; class Magnoliopsida; order Solanales; family Solanaceae; genus Petunia; species Petunia secreta. The sequence continues at coordinate 1,896,112 of JARKIP010000087.1, read as the reverse complement.
TTGCTTTGTGCCGGACCGGATCACCAGCTGATTTGTAGACAATCAATTCCAAGACCCTCCTTGCTGCGTGCCCGACCGGCTTGCCAATTGATTTGTCAAGATGTTCAAATTGCCTTGCACTTGCTTTCAATTATGCCTTCGCACTTGCTTTATATTATGAACCGCTTTACTTTTAGCTTAGCAGGTCAGTCCCGAGACCCTCCTTGCTTTGTGCCGGACCGATTCGCCAGCTGAGTTTTTCGACAATCAACCCCAAGACCCTCCTTGCTTCATGCCCGACCGGCTTGCCAGTTGATTTGTCAAGATTGTTGAAAATGCTTTGCATTATGCCTTCGCAATTGCTTTATTGCTTCGCCAGTGGATGGGAAGACAATTTATCAAAGATATTGCAGCTTTCACTTACAAATTACGTCATGCCTACCATAAGCAATTGGAAGCCTTATTTTGAAGCCTATCATAAGCAATTGAAGGTTCTTTTATCATTGAAGCCTACCATAAGCAATTGGAGGCCTTATTCTGAAGCCTATCATAAGCAATTGAAGGCTCTTTTGTCATTGATCCTACCGTAAGCAATCGGGGGATCTTATTATTAAGTCTATCGTGAGCAAGCGAAGACTTCATTAGCATTCATGCCTACCATAAGCAATTGGAGGCCTTATTTTGAAGCCTATCATAAGCAATTGAAGGCTCTTTTGTCATTGATCCTACCGTAAGCAATCGAAGGTCTTATTATCAAGTCTATCGTGAGCAAGCGAAGACATCATTATCATTTGAAGCCTACCATAAGCAATTGGGGGCATTATTATGAAGCCTATCATAAGCAATTGAAGGCTCTTTTATCATTGATCCTATCGTAAGCAATCGGAGGTCTTATTATCAAGTCTATCGTGAGCAAGCGAAGACATCATTATCATTTGAAGCCTACCATAAGCAATTGGGGGCATTATTATGAAGCCTATCATAAGCAATTGAAGGCTCTTTTGTTATTGATCCTACCGTAAGAAATCGGAGGTCTTATTATCAAGTCTATCGTGAGCAAGCGAAGACATCATTATCATTTGAAGCCTACCATAAGCAATTGGGGGCATTATTATGAAGCCTATCATAAGCAATTGAAGGCTCTTTTGTTATTGATCCTACCGTAAACAATCGGGGGGCCTCATTATGAGGTCTATCGTAAACAATCGAAGACGTCTTTATCATTTAAAGCCTTCCATAAACAATTGGAAGCCTTTCTATGAAGCCTATCGTAGACAATCGAAGGCGCTATTGTTATGGAGCCTACCGTAAACAATCGGGTGCCTCATTATGAAGTCTATCGTAAACAATCGAAGATGTCACTATCATTTGAAGCATACCATAAACAATTGGAAGCCTTTTTATGAAGCCTATCGTAGACAATCGAAGGCGCTATTGTTCTGAATCCTACCACAGACAACTGGAGGCGTATCATGGTTTGTTGCCGAACAGGCGGCATTTTCTATCTTTATGATTCTTCTTTCAAAATAAATGTTATGTTGAAGCCTGCATAGATAGTCTAAGACAAGTCGGCTGGAGCACCACTTTCGGAGTGCTTCGCGATGTCGGTTGTTTTGCAATATTGGCATTTTACAATTCGTTCTCACTTTACTTATTGTCTTGCTTTACTGTTTCAGAATAAGGATCAACTTAGAGGTTTTCCGGGCGGAGTACTTGGATTTTTAGCAGCACCGCAGCAGCGTTTGGAGAATAAAATGGAGCTTTGCTTAGCAACGAACCGGGGCAATCGTTGATATGAGCTGGACTCGTCAACGAAGACTTGAAGAATCGCACCCGCATAAGTCATCCACCCTAGAGGTAAGTCTCTTTTTAACCCTGAGTCTGAGGTTTGAGATTGAAGACAAGATGGCTCGATTAACGAGGTGCAGTGGAAGCTATGTCCGTGTAAACCCCTCTTTATGGGTGTGTCGTCGACCACATTTTCATAACTTGGGTGGTTACAAGCCTCTTTTCTCGCGCTCGAGTAGTCGTTACTATCTCGTCTTTGATTTCAAATCGCGTCGAACTACATATGGCCTGATTCTCTTTCAGTCCGAGATATGTAGGCAACTCGGAAACCGAAGTTCGGCCATGCCCATAAGCCTCGCATTTTGATCCCAGGAATCAAAGTCTTGGCTTTACCGTGACAAAATTGGGTTTCACGTCAACTTCTTTACCCTGGAAACTCTTTCATCCTTTCCGGGTAAAGAGGGGCAGCTGTTGACACCCAATTTTGTCCCGGATTTTAATTAAATGTATAATTATTTTAAAATTAAGTTCAATTTTGAAAATTGCAAGTAAATAGCTAATTTTAATTGAAAATGGCCAAAATTGCAAGTTATCCCTTCATTTGCAGCATACTATATAATTATCTGTTTAATTTAATTAAAGGGCTAAATCCGTTTTAAATTTTATATTAGGATTATTTCTAAAAAGCCCATATCACACAAAAGCCCCAGCCCATTAATTCACCATTACCCCTATCATCTCCCCCACTACAAAATGATCTCACTACACAAAAAAATCCGACACCCACTTTTTGCACATCAGCCGCGGCACCCCTATCATTTCCCTCTCCTCTCAAAAAACCCCATCACATACACCATTACACCCATACACCAAAATCGATTAGACACCAGGGGAGATTGGGAACGTTGAATTACTGATACTCGCATAACACCGGCGAAAATAGTGAGATCGGCGGTGGTATTGAGTCTCGCCGGAGTTCCATATCTGCTTTGCCATTTCTGTTGCCGAATAAAAACTAAAAAAGGGGATTGGGGAGTCGTAGCGACGCTGTTGGCGTTGCTCCTTCTCTTCCCCTTGTGTATTGTTGTCTCACCGGCCAGAGTTCAATTTTTCCGGTGACCGGAGGTGTTTTTCTGTGTTTGTTTCGTTACGTTCAAAATGGTTTAGTCCATTTGTTGGCGTTGCTTATGGTTTCTCTTCTGTTTCCTTGATGGATTCGTGACTGAAATAGATCAAAGGGGTCGGGGACGGGGATGCTGATTTAAAACAGGGGAAGGAGTTGCAGTGACGCCGCGGTGGTCGCCGGTGTTGCTCCTCCTCCGCCGTACTTGGTTGATTTGTTCACTTTCCTCATCGTTGATGCACTAGAAAATCCCTTGCCGCTGTTGTTTATTGATTCATGTTTATGGATTTGGTTATCTTGGCTGAGTTTGTTCTGCGCATCATTCATTGATTCTGGGTTTTTCTGTTTGCCTTGCGTATTCCACTGGTTGCACTGATTATTTTTTCTTATGAGAAATATTTGTTTGACCCGTCACTTGGTTTCTTTTAGCTATGCGTTTGACCCATTTTACGCAGTTTGACTCGTTTGTGTTGTGGATATGCAGTTTGACCAGTGAATTTTGAACATGTGTTGCATCAAGCCTGTGGAAATAATTTATTGGAGGCTAAGAACTGATTTGAACGGATACTACACCGTTTAGGCCGATGAAAAAATACATATGCGTGTGTATTGAGGCCTCGGGTTTGATTTGAACATGATACTACACTTGAACAGTCCCGTCCCGTGTCCCTTAAGCAAAAGGCGATGATGAATGCATTTTAATGCTAAGCAAATTGAATAGAGTAGTGGGTTTGGTGCTTTGGCACGGCAACACGGCCCGGGCTCCGTGCTTGCAACCGTACCAAATCCCGAGCCTCTATTCAACGCGTCATACAAACCTGAGCCTAAATTTTGAAAAAACAACCCCCGTTAGTATTATTATTATTATTATTATTATTATTATTATTATTATTATTATTATTATTATTATTATTATTATTATATATTCTATTATTATTATTATTATATATTCTATTATACTTATATATTTTAATATTATTATTATTATTACTACTTTATTACCTTATATTTGTTATTTTATTTTATTACACTTTGACTATCGTATTAATTCAATTTTACTTGTTTGTTTTGCGAGGTACATTTTTGCACGAATAATTTATGGACGAGTTTGGCTAACTCACGAATGGAAATAATCCATGGCATGGAAGGCATTTGGGGGTTGAATTCGAACCCGAGCATTCAGAAATAAGACTTAGGAATTTTAGAAAATTCAAGGCTCCCGCGAGTTGATCAATTTTCCGGTTTTATCTTTAACTTCGCCTTCCTTTCCTTAGATATTTATGTAAATAAAATGTAGAATATTTCTTTATCAATAATATTTGATTGTTTGCATATTGCTTTACTTTATGTTCGTTGCCTTTTATTTTTGAAGTCGTGATTTAATTTATTGCAAACTGAGGCCAATTAGCAAAATGCGTGCAAAATTAAAATATTTTTCATAAACCAGTTTTTTATTTCAATTAATTATTTTAAATAAATTTTTTAGAAAAGCATATTTTGCAAATATTTTGGAAACCTGTCGGATTAACCGTATTTTTACGGAATTTCGGAAGTGCCTTAAAAACCTTCTTCCGAAATTAATAAAACCTCTTACCTTTAGAATCTCTGAAAGAAAGACCGTCTTTTTATAAAACGGAGTTTTGCACGCATTTGTTAATTTGGTTCCCTGTTTTCCTTAAATTGGGTGGCGACTCCAAAAACTCCAAAAGAGTTAGCCCATCCTGTCGATATTCCGGAATTTATCCTTCTCGGAGGGTAATTTTTGGGGTTCAACGGGAATTTAATTACGTAATAAGAAAGAATAGAACTAGTTTGTGAACCCAGGCATCGGGGAACCAATTTGTGAGTAGGATAGACATATACTTGCTCGCCTAGTTTAATTCATTACAGAATTCGTTAATGCGTGCACGTAATTCAAACCATAGACATATAGGTATTGAGGTAGCCTGCATAGACTGTGAAGAATCGAAAGGTTTTCACAGGTACATTTAATCTATCAGTTAGTAACCCGGGATTTAAGAAGTGGAATCAATTGAAAAACTCAACTGGATTGTTCGTAACTCTGACCCTGGACCGTCTCCTTATTACTAAGAACAACCCATTTTTGCTCCATTGTTTGAATTCGCCATTACCACTTTAATTACTGCATTTAGTTAATAAAATCCTCACTATTGGAAAAAGATACCTGAATAGTTTATATAAATTGTTTGCTAGAATTCAGTCTGAATAGTCCTCGTGGGAACGATACTCGATTTATCACTATATTACTTGTCGACCACGTATACTTGCGTGTGCGTTTGGGAGCAACATGTTTTTGGCGCCGTTGCCGGGGACTAATAATTGACTGATTTCTTTTTGAACAGTTTATTACTTTCTATTCAGGTTTAATTTTTGTTTTGAGTTTTGTGCTGTTTCAGGTGTTAGGTCCTGCTTGATCTTTACCTACAGGAATGGCAGCAGAACTAGCTTTAGTTGTGCGAGATATTGCTCTCCCCAGCCTGGAGGGGGGTAGCGTCTAGCATAGTTAAACCTGCTATCACCGGGCACTTGGAGATTAAGTCCGGTATGATTTAGTTGCTGCATGTGACTGGACAATATGGTGGATTACTTCATGAAGATCCGCAACAACACATTCAGAATTTCCTGGAGATCAGTGATACTTATACACCAGCGGGAGTTCCTACTGATTATGTTCGTTTGACGTTGTTCCCGTTTTCGCTGATTGGGGCAGCAAGGAAGTGGTTAAAGGCTGAAAAGCCTGGGTCTATCACTACTTGGGAGGATTTGGCTAAGAAGTTCTTGGCTAAATTTTATCTATCTGCCAAGACAGCCCGGCTGAGGAGTGAAATTATGTCCTTCAGACAGATAGAAGGAGAGTCTTTGTATTCAGCCTGGGAGCGATTTAAAGCTTTACTGAGAGATTGTCCACACCACAACCAATCCAATGAGGTTGTTGCACATACTTTTGTTGAGGGGTTGAATGCGCATACTAAGATCGTGGTAGATGCTGCTGCTGGAGGCCAAGTATTAGCCTTAGATTTTGACCAGATCTATGATTTGCTAGATAAGTTTTCGCAGAGCAATCCTGATTGGCAGGGAGATGGTAGAGCTATTACGCAGAAATCTGCAGGGGTACTTCAGTTAGATGCAGTTTCAGAGCTAAGGGCGAGGATGGATGCTATTTCCAATCAAATTAGCAAGCTAGCTCTGCCAAAGACTCAGCAACCAGTGGCTCCAGTGCAACAACTCCAGAGTTTTTGTGAGGTTTGTGGTCAAGACCATGCTACAGAGGTTTTCTCATCTAATCCAGAGTCATTTTATTACATAGGTAATCAAAACAGGCTGTAGGGTCAAAATCATTTTGGTAATGGTTATTATCAAGGCAATACGAGAGCCCCGAATAATTACCACCCACTTCCAGCTCCACCACCGCAGGTTAGCAGTTCAGTTGAAGATATGCTAAAGCAGATAATGGCGGGCCAGCAGAGAATGATAGCTGACACTGCAGCCTATGCAGTGGCCATACAAGATATTGCCAATGCTCACAAGAACCTAGAGCACCAGTTGGGGTAGTTGGTGGGAGAAATAAGCACTGTTAAAAAAGAGCCTGAACAATGTCTTGCAATGACTTTAATTGAAGGTGGAGAGCTGATGGCCAAGTCCGAGGAGAGAGCTGAAATAGAAAAAGTTGAAATAGTGGAGAAGGTAAAGAAGAAAGAAGAGAGAAAGGAGGCACCTCTGCCGCCTCCACCATTTCCGCAGAGACTTATACCATCGAAGGATCTGGCCCAGTATCAAAAATTTGTGAGTATGTTGAAAGAACTTCAAGTTAATATTCCTTTGACTGATGTGTTTGAATTGATGCCATCCTTTGTGAAGTTCTTAAAAGAGATTTTAGTCAAGAAGAAAAAGCCTCAAGAGATAGATACAGTTGAGTTAGTTGAGGAGTGTAGCACAATCTTGAGCAAGCTACCTCCAAAACTTCAAGATCCTGGGAGGTTTACTATTCCTTGTACCATTGGAGGGCATAATATCACTGGTGCATTGTGTGATTTGGGTGCGAGCATAAATCTCATGCCTCTCTCTGTTTGCAAAAGGTTAGGGCTAGGAGCAATCAAGCCCTCTTCAGTTACTCTTAATATGGCGGATGGATCACTCACTCACCCTGATGGTAAGTTGGAGGATGTGTTGCTAAAAGTTGGTAAGTTTAAATTCTCTGCTGATTTTGTAGTCCTAGATTATGAAGAGGACTGAGAAGCTCCAATCATTTTAGGGAGACCATTCTTAGTCACCTCGAAGGCAATTATTGACATGGAGCTGGGTGAGATGACTGTTAGAGCGCATGGAGAAAAGGTTACTTTCAAGGTGTATACTGAGAAGAAGCACATAGCTAAGGTTGAAGAGTGCTCTATGATCGAATGTGTCAGACAAGAACATGGAAGTAAACCACATGTGAAGTTGAAGATGGGTTCTCTCAAAGAAAGGAAGAAAGCAAAGGTTAGGCGTAAGAAGAGAAGACATAAATGCTGGAAGTGAGCTAGAAGTGTCGTCGTGCCACGACGTTAACTAAGGCGCTTCTCGGGAGGCAACCCGAGTTTGTACTTGTATTATTTTATTTATAGTGTCACGTAGTTTTTATTTTTCCTTGGATTGCAGGTTCATGTAATGTCGAGGCTAAGTGTGGGGTGTCCTCACCCTTGCCTAATATTGATGACCTGATGAGGGAAGTCTGAGTACCTCATACTATATGGAAGCTTGGAGGATGCTAGCACCAAGGACTAGAGTCTTCAGGGAAGTTTTCTTTGCCTTGCACTTTCTTATTTTTAGCACTGAGGACAGTGCTTAGTTTAAGTGTGGGGTGGGAGAACTGCCCTATTATTTATTTTTGAGGTTAGGGATGCATGTACCGTAGGATTTTCTTTTGTCACTTGACTTTATTTTGATTTGTTTCTTGCTATAATATATGAAAAAAAAATTAGAAAACCAATGAAAAAAATTCTAAAAAAAGATTTTCCTTTTAGTCTTTATTAGTGGTACATGTCATCCACCTTGTGGTTTTTCTTATGGCCTCGGTTCTTTTCCACGGGGAGACCTTTGAACCGGGTAGTTTTTATTTTTAGGATTAGAGTAGTTAGTTATATGTGACCCTAGACAAAAAGAATAGGTGGAATGCTAGGTGCCTTTGATTTGTTTGATACCGGTGGACTTGAACTTGTTGCATGTGCTATTTGTAGTGTCCTTTGGTTTTAAATTGTGATGCATGCCTAGAGAAAAAAATGGAACGACCCCCTTGAGATGCTTGAGTCCACTTGTTTGGCTTTGTTGTGTACCTTTGTGCATTATTGCTTAATTTTCCACAAGTTGCACTCTAGATGCTTGATTGAGAGTTGTTGATGGAATCTTTTTGTATGGATCATGTGCGATCTATGTGTGAGGCATGTTCTGGTTTACTCCATGTTGCATATTAATGTCTAGAACTTGCCCCGTGTGTGTGCAAAGCGAAATCCTAGGTTTGCTCTAGTCTGGAAATAATACAAGGCTTTCTTTTGATTTGCCTACCCTTACATATACACCTTGGACTTGATTGTTGTGATTTCTTTGACCTTTTTGTTGGCACCCACACCCCAAGCCTACCCATTTGTTCTAAATTGTCTCTTTTGGCCCTTTACTCCTTAAGCACTTTAGTTGATATTGTGTTGTTATTTTGGAGTTGTGGTTGGATTTTGGGAGGTTTTTGAGTGGAACTAATGAAGGGGAATAATTGTTAAAATTGTGAAGTAGTGAAAAGCATTGGCAAGGTTGGAAAATAATGAAATTGAAAAAGAAAAAAATAGCAAAGTTGAAAAGAAAGAGAAAAAAAATTGTGGAAAAAGAAATTAAAAAAAAAAAAGAGAAAAGAATATCCATTCCTTGCTAGTGTGTGCTTAAAATAAAAATTGCTACTTGTTGAGAAGGTGTGTGTGTGAAAGTTGTTGATTGGGTGGCTTTGATGAGAATTGTGTTTGAAATTAATTGTGATGTATTAAAGTGCTTAGGGAGGTAGTCACTATTACCATATGTATCCTACCCGCCCCTTAGCCTACATTACGACCTTTTTAAAGTCCTAGTTAATCCCGATTGGAGTGAGCTTACATTAGTGGAGTCCTACACTACGGGCAAGCCTATGGTACATTGTGTGTGACATGTGAGCTTTTCATGAGAGTGAGTGAATTCTTTCTATGCTATTGTCCCCGTTCTATTTTTGATATTTATCATTGTGTGTGATATTTGGGGGACACTCTTTTGCTTCATGTTGGTGAGGGCACATGGTTTGCATGAATAGGTAAAGTTGATGGTTCTTGGTTGAGTAGATAGGTGTTATTTTGTGGGAGCAGGGTTGCAATAAGTTGAGTTTGTGCACTTGAGCTATTTTGGGGTGGTTGTTCTCATATTTTCGGTTTTGGTAAATTGTTGGCATGTTGTGAATCCATAGTAGTCATGTGTGCATTGGTTCAATGGTCGGTATCAACCATAGTCATAGGCAAACCTGTTTTACCTAGGTTGGGAAGTTAGTTGTGACTTGCTCGAGGGCGAGCAAGAGTTCAAGTGTGGGGTGGTGATGTTTGGCATTTTATGCCAACGTTTCCTTAATATTTCCGCATGTTTGAGCTTGTTATTCGCTCGTTTTATAGTTTATGAATGTGGTTTTGCACTAATTTTATGTCGTGTGTATGTAGGTTGTTATGCAGTGCAATTGGAGCTTTTAAGAGCATGATCGAGCAAGAAAAGATTAGATTTTGATTGAGGATTGGATCGAGCACACGAAGGCACAACACGAGCGAGCAAAGGAGCAAGGAGAGGAGCAGTTTGGCTGGGCGCCACAGGAGGCGCGCCGCGCCAGCCAAAGCACCCAGGTTCTGGCGCGTTTGGCTGCGCGGCGCGTGGCAAAGGCGGAAGAATTTCGACGGGTTCTGTCTTGGTTCGCGCGTTACGAGGCGCGGGGCGCCCGTTATAGCGTCCCTGGACGGATTTTTACTTCCTATTTCGTCTAGGCTTGGGTCTAACTTATTACTAGGTGTTTGTAAACCTTATAAATACTCTTTTACTTAGTTTTTGTGAAGAGTTCAGACTTTGGAGCAAATTGGAGAGCTCATAACATTTTGAACAAGGGTTTTTTTTCTTCCATTAATCTATTACATCATTATTTCATTATTTCATCAAATCTTTGTGTTGTTATTATGAGTATGCGTGGCTAAATCTATCGTTCTAGGGTTAGAGTATTACATGAAGGTTGATTGTTTGAAGATTGATTCCCATTAATTGAATCCCATAACGGGTTACTTTTTCTTTCTTGATTTCACTTGTGTAATTGTCAGGGCCCGATTATCACGCATTATCTATGGTTTTTAGATTGAACTCGAAAGAGGGAATTTAATTACGTAATAAGAAAGAATAGAACTAGTTTGTGAACCCGGGCATCGGGGAACCAATTTGTGAGTAGGATAGACATATACTTGCTCGCCTAGTTTAACTCATTACAGAATTCGTTAATGCGTGCACGTGATTCAAACCATAGACATATAGGGATTGAAGTAGCATGCATAGACTGTGAAGAATCGAAAGGTTTTCACAGGTACATTTAATCTATCAGTTAGTAACCCGGGATTTAAGAAGTGGAATCAATTGGAAAACTCAACTGGATTGTTCGTAACTCTGACCCTGGACCGTCTCCTTATTACTGATAACAACCCATTTTTGCTCCATTGTTTGAATTCGCCATTACCACTTTAATTACTGCATTTAGTTAATAAAATCCTCACTATTGGAAAAAGATCCCTGAATAGTTTATATAAATTGTTTGCTAGAATTCAGTCTGAATAGTCCTCGTGGGAACGATACTCGATTTATCACTATATTACTTGTCGACCACGTATACTTGCGTGTGCGTTTGGGAGCAACAGTTAGAGTAAAGGGTGTCCTCACTCTCAATGATTCTTTTTTCCTCTTTATTTTCCCTCATTTTTTTCAAGGTTGGGTGTAGATTCGGGTGGCGAAAACTCACTCACATCACTCGTCACAATCTCTCCTTTTTACACTCGAAAGTTGTCACCGGTCGCTCCTTTAATCTTCTCAATCTTTTGTCTCTCAAATTTGGGTGAATTGGGACAAGGCCCAAGAATACCCATAGCCGGAGTAGGTGGACTTTTTACATCAACCAGAAATCTAGGACTTGGAGACTCATCACTTGATGTCTCCTTCTTCTTTGTCAGTGAACCACTCGACTTTGGAAGTGGCTTCGGGCTCACCTTGTTGACATTTGTCAACTCTTTTGTAGCATTAGTCCCACCATTGCTTGTGTTTGTAGGACTTCTTGTTTGCACATTGTTGCCCATGGAATGAAAACCTTGCTCCTTTGTATAGCCAAAGAAGATGCACTAGTAGGCACTTGGCCCCTTGCCCGATAAGGCACAAAGTCATAAACCCTTTACTCTATGCCCACAAGATGCACATCTTTCTTCGCACTATATTGCACCCTCTCTCCCTCCAACCACGGCTCACTTATCCATACATCAACATGACGCATGGGATACACATCACACCACACCACACATGGCATTTATAATTCCTATGAGATATGAGTACCTGAGCCTTCTTAGAAACCCACACTCCATCATACTCATAAGGATGCTCTAGCTTATGGCATGGTATCCTAAGCCTATCAACCAAAGAGGTGCTAATTCAATTGGCATCGGTATCACCAATCTTGAGCAAGTATCCTCTGATACCATTTACCTCAACAACGAACCTTCTCCTACCCAAGTTTTATAGATTGGCATCCAAAGAAGAACTTGAATGCCCACAAGTGTCAACACCAACAACTTGGGTCTCCCTTATCCCTCCTCTACTAGCAAGATTGCTAGTGTAACTTTCATTTCCTGTCACTCTCCCAACATTAGAAATATTGTTGGAAGTCGAGGAAGGACCCTTGCCATGGAACCCATAAGTGCCTCTTGCCTCGGTTCCATAGCCCATAGTACTACTCCTACTACGACCATCCACGCCCCTCACGGCACATAACTCCTTTGTAGCAAAAGCAACACCATCTCTCAAACCAAACTCCATATGGGAATTAGAAGCATTAGGTCGCTTAGCGTACCTAGAAGGTGCAAGCTTCTTCTTTTCCATGGAACAACCACTACCGCCTCCCATACTAATGGAAGGTCCTCTACTACTCCCTTGTACACCATTAGCAACACCAAGAGAAGATGCAAATGAATAATGCGAATAATCAATTTCATCATCAATTCCCTCTATGTCACTATCATGCTCATATTCATCACAAGTAGAGTAAGTAGGATCAATGTACCTTGAAGCCTCACCGTCTTCGAATTCTTGACTAGAAGCATAAGGATCATCACATTCATCGTCACAAGCCTCATAGTCTTCATCAACCTCACGATCATCATAGTGAACTGCTTCATCAACATAAGAGCCATGGTTTCCATCATCATAGTAATGGCCACCATCATCATCATAGGAACAATAGTTTCCATCATCACCATACGAGTCATAGCAACTCGCATCATCCCCACATGAGCGATAACCTCCTCCATTATCATCCGAAATTATTGCAGCACCAAAGAACAAAACCTCCCGAAAGCACTCCCTCGCGTGTATCACTCAATTTATGAAGACTCAAGAGCGAGGCCTTTACAACTTGGGAACCAAGGTGATCACAACTAGTATGTCCAAGTTAAAGTTCGGATGGAGTTAATGAGAATCGATGTACAAACGGCTATTTGAAGTGCACACTTGAGGCCAAAGAAAAATCTACGACTCTTCTTTGAATTCTAATCTCCTCTACGCACGATTGTCCTAATACGATAAAGGGTTAGTGTCTTTCGAGTAGGCCAATTACCCTAGAAACACTAACCAAGAAGTCCAAAGGCAAAGAACAATGGAAACCTAGGCAAAAATCTACCCGAACAACCCTCAGGAAAAGAGGCGCTCCGCCTCAGGAAAGGGGCGCTCCATCCTGGAAAAGTCCAGAGAGCTAATCAGAAGGAGGCGGTCCGCCTCCCCAGAGTAGGCGCCCGCCTACCACTGCTTTCTGCAGTTTTGCAAAATGCATTTTTGGTTCGTTTTGCACTCAAAATCCAACGTTTTCGACTTGTTTTCAATTCTAATGATACCCAAATATGTATATGATGTTTCTAAACAATTTCCTAATAGGTTTTAACTCCAAACAAACAACAATCAATCGATTTTGATTCTTGAGCAAAATTCTAGGGCTAAATTTTGGGGATTTGATTTCTTCAAATTTTGAAATACATCACCAAATCTTGTAATTTTGGTACCAAAAGAACAGGAATCACATAAGGAACAAACCCCAATGATTTTCAATGTATGGGTGTTCCAATCCAACAAGTTCCACCAAATTTTGTGAAATTTTTAAGTTTTTCAATTTTTTTGTTTTTCTTCAAATTTTTAAGAATAAGAACAACAAACACAAAGATAAAGAGTGATCGAGGGTTTATAAGAACAAAACATATCCGTGCTCTGGTACCAAATTGGTGCAGGGCAAAACACGCGGAAGCTAAACACGAGACAAATATGTGGAAGCGATAAATAAGATACGTGATATCAATGAAGATATCGGGAATCAAGGATTGGGGAGACAAGAAACGAGAAGAAAGAACGGATAATTGGAATTCAAGATATGAATTTAATTATCCAAAAGGAAGAATAAAACTCGAACCTTTCAAGGATTTCACACTAGCGGTGAATCTCCATAGGTTCCAAGTTAACGAGATACACGAAGACTTGGGCTTCGGACTAGAAAGGCTCGGCCTTCTCTAATTCTCTCTTCTCAAATGTTCATACAAGCTAAGTTCTGAAATGAAAGACTAAGTGTGGCTTTTATAGTTTTTCCACACTCCTAAGTGAGATGACTAAAAGCCCCTAAGTCTAATTAAAACAATAGAAGTCACTTAGGGCTATAGTTGTAATTACACAACAAAATGGAACAAAACTCGAATGGGGCTTCACAGCACTAGGTGCTCCGCTTCTGATGGGAGGCGCTCCGCCTCCTTAGAGATCCTGAGACCAAGCAGCAAGTGGGCGGTCTGCCTCTATTCTGGGGCGGCCTCCTGGTGGTATTTTCCTGAAAGCTGGAAACAACTAGGCGGTCCGCCTGGTTTACTGGGCGGTCCACCTCCTCCCGTGTCATCTTGAAACACCTCAATTTGTGCCCCTCGAGCCTCTCCTTTGGAGCCGAAGTGGTCGTCCTTCCTTGGCGCTCCAATGCATGATCTTCAAACCGTTTCCAGAGCCTTTGACTCGTGTTCTTTGTGCTCTCAAGCTTGGCTCTTGATGGTTGGGAAATAAGCCAATTTGGACTGCATCACTCAAGCTAAAGGCAACAAGGGCTTGAGTACATAAGAACTGGGCCATTATCCAAACCAGGTTGAAGACCTTTAAGCAATGAAAACCGGGGTGGATCTGGACAAAAAGATAGCAAGGCTGAAGCCGATGCTGCTAAAGCTAAAGAGCTTATGGGCAAACTTCGCTCGAGCAATGAGAGCTCGGATGATGAAGCCGCCGATGAGGAAAAAGACAACGAGGCCACTGAGGTTGAGACTTTGAGTGAAGATGAGCCCGAAAAGTGATGACTTCTTCCTGTTTTTTCCTTTCTTTTTTGTTAAGGCCGTCGAGCCTTCTGTAAATAACTTTTGTGGCCCTCGGGCCTTTATCAATGAATTTTTATTTGTCGTTTCCAAGTATTAGTCTTTACTTGGCTTATGAAAGTGTTTGAAAAATTACTTAGAATATTTTGCTTGCAAAACTTAGATAGAATTTATCTTAAACCGATGCTAGATTTGGGACGACGTCTCCTCCTCGAGCCGTGGCATGAAAGAGCAATGTTTAAAGATATAACCTTCGGCTATAGACACCGAATAGAAACAAAGAGATATTGAATAAATTTTATTTCATTGATGAAGTTAAGCCATGCTTACGTAAGACCTAGTCACAGTAAGACTTAGGCAAATTTTTGTTGAAAAAGCCATTTTGGACAAAATGTTAATCAAACTAAGCTAATCTTCAGGAGTCAGTCCTCGGTATTCAAATAGCTAGTCCTCGGGTCTGCTTGGAGTCCCCGGTTCGAGAGGCTTCGAGTCAGCTTGGAGTCCGCGGTTCGAGAGGCTTCGAGTCAATCTTGACTACATCACGTCCCTTACATTGCCTCAGTGGTCGGGTGTGAATTGATTTAGACCCGAGCACTGTATATCGTTACCTCCAGTTCCTGAAAAGGTCAAGCAAAGAAAACCGAGGGGTTAGAATCATTCAGCAAAGAAAACCGTTGGAGCATTGGCAGTTCGATGTTGTAGGTGAAAAGTATATCTGACGAAAGGTAACATACCTCAATGTCAAAAGTAATAATGCCTCAAATTGGAGACATTCCAATTTGAAGTTTTTTTACTTGCCTTGGAGATCTTCTAACTGATAAGATCCTTTTCCAAAAATAGCTTTGACTCGATAAGGCCCTTCCCAATTCGAAGCTAGCTTACCAGCATTTCGCTCCTTAGTCGTTTGATTCGAGGCTTTCAAAACATAATCACCGACCTTGAAAGTCCTGAATTTAGCTTTCCTATTCAAGTAAGCCTCAATCTGTCTCTTCTGAGCCATCAACCGAACCAAAGCCATTTCTCTTCGCCCTTCGAGTAGATCCAACTCCACGCATTGCCTGCTGATTTGACTTCTCGGTGGCATGAGCATATTGAAGGTTGGGCTCACCAACTTCCACAGGGATCAAAGAGTCAATCCCATAGGCGAGGAAAAATAGAGTTTCACCCGCACTGTTTTTCTCCGTGGTTTGCATTCCCCATAATACCCCCCGGCAACTCATCGGGCCATGGGCCTTTGGCTTTGTCCAACCACTTGTTGAGATTTTCCACGATTATTCTATTGGAGGACTCAGCTTGTCTATTAGCACTCGGATGATAAGGTGTTGAAGCCACTCTTTTAATCCCCCACTTTGCAATAAAAGTTGTAACCTCCGAGCCGCATGAATTGCGGGCCACTGTCACAGACTATCTCCCTTGGTACCCCAAACCTGCGAATAATATTCTTCTAAATGAAGCTGATAACCTCTTTCTATCTCACCTTAGAAAAGGATCCTTCCTTGACCCACTTAGTAAAATAGTCAGAGAGTACAAGGATAAACCGAACACTACCCCTTGCCTTGGGAAATGGACCAACTAAGTGCATCCCCCATTTCATGAAGGGCCATGGTGAAACAACTGAGTGTAGTGGTTCGGCTTGTTGATGGATCATTGAAGCATGCATTTGGCATTTATCACATTTTCCTACAAATAGCCTAGCATCTTCACTCATCTATGGCCAATAGTACCCTGCTCAGAGGAGTTTTCGCACCAGGGCCTTCCCTCCTGAATGATTTTCACATTCTCCCTCGTGCACTTCTCTCGTCACATACTCATACTCCCCCAGACCTAAATATTTGGCCAACGGGCCACAATAAAGCCTTTTATACAACTGCCTGTGAACCATTGAATAGGGGACTACTTGCCTCCGAAGTTTCTCAGCCTCCCTCATGTTTGCTGGTAAGATCCCAAAATCCAAGTATGAAATGAACTTGGTTCGCCAATCCCAAGATTTACTTACTGAATTTTCCTCCAATTTCATTTTTCCTACTGCCGATGTAAGTATCCGAACCACCGAGTCAGTCTCCGAGTCCTTTACTTCAATGGCGGAAGCCAAGTTGGCCAAAGCGTCAGATTCAGCGTTTTCATCCTGGGGAATTTGCTTAAACCCTCCCTCCCCCCATTCTTGGAAGGCACTTAGAGCTCGCTTTGTTTGAGCCACAAATTGTTTCATCCTGGCTCTCGAGTCGTATAATCACCGATGACTTGATTCACCACAAGCTGTGAATCACACCTCAACTCTATTCTTTCTACCCTTATTTTCTCCAAGGCCGCTATAGAAACCTCGTACTCAGCCTCGTTGTCGGTTAACTTATCAAACTTCATGGAATGCCTCAATTTTTCCCTTGTAGGAGCCACGAGCACTATTTCGAGCCCCGGGCTGTTAGAATTAGTTGCTCTATCAGTGTAATGTACCCAGACCCTAGGGGTGGGACCTTCGTCATCAAACCTTCCTTTTCACCCTCGGGGAGTATCTTAGCACTAAAGTCAGCCACGAAGTCAGCCAGCACTTGAGATTTGATGGCAGTTCGAGGCTGATATACACTGTCGTACTCTCTTAACTCAATTGCCCACTTAGATAACCTCCCCCACAATTCTGGCTTATGTAGTATACTTCTCAAGGGGAAAGTGGTAACTACAGCTACAGGATGACATTGGAAATATGGTCGAACTTACGAGCAGTTATGACCAAAGCAAGTGCTAATTTCTCTAAATGAGGGTATCTTATTTCGGCATCGAGGGGAGTCTCACTCACATAGTATATGGGCTACTGCTTCCCATTCTCCTTTCGAACCAAAACTGCATTAACCGCTACCTCGGACACAGCTAAATACACCAACATCATTTCCCCATTCTTTGGCTTGGCAAGCAACGGTGCGTTAGCCGAATAATTGATACGACCCAAATTCTCGACTAGGTCGTGCGGGCATTCAACCACCTCCCCTAGACCTGTCGGGCGAATCGACTACCGGGAATTAATATGCAATAATGACCCTTTACCGGTGCGGAACTCTCATCGACTACTGGGAAGTATATGCAATAATAACCCTTCACCGACGCAGGACTCTCATCGACTACCGGGAAGTAGTATGCAATAATGATCCTCAGCGGTGCGGGGCTCTCATCGACTACCAGGAAGTATATATAATAATGATCTTTTACCGGCGCGGGACTCTCATCGCCTACCGAGAAGTATATGCAATAATGACCCTTCACCGACGCAAAACTCTCATCAACTACCGAAAGGTATATACAATGATAACTCTTCACCGACGCTGGACTCTCATTGACTACCTGGAAGTATATGCAATAATGACCCTTTACTGGCGCGGGACTCTCATCGACTACCAGGAAGCATATGCAATAATGACCGTTCACCGACGCGGGACTCTCATCAACTACCGGGAAGTATATGCAATGATAACCCTTCACCGACGCGGGACGCTTATCGACTACCGGGAAGTATATTGAATGCTCACAACTAGAGAACAATGTTTCTATGCTCAATGCAATACCAACAACAAGACATAACATATAATATACAATGTAAATCCAAAGCTAAGGCGTAATAAGTACACCTATCGGCAGCTGCACACGTAAAGAACTCGTGGTAGAATATCCATGGCCAAAGGCCATCAAACAAATGGATAATATCACTTACCTTATTCCAAAGTTAGCACTGCTGCTCAACAACCGCTTTGTTCTTTGGATTCACTGCCAAATAATCCTGCTCCATTCAATAAGTAAAAAAATATATCAAATAAAGCTAAAGGCTTCATTCCTTACGTCTTAGAACAATCCGGTCAGGAACCCGACACACAATTCACATATACGATATGCAGTCCAGACCTATGTATATGGTTCAAAATCACATAACCAAACCTTAAATAAATTACATCTATGGATTGCACATAACTCCCTGAGGTTGAATATATAATCCATTCCATTATCGGGATCCAATTAACTCTTTAAACTATCAATTTAACTTGCTAGAAAGATGTCTAATATCCCGACTTCTACCGTCAAAATATATATTTCAACACACGTATTAAACTAAAATAATTAATTAACATCATTACCTGTATGTTTCAGGGTAAAAATTCTACTTTTTTTCCTTCTCTTTTATTCCTTTCCTTTCCTTTCCATTTTCTAGCTTTTTTTCCTCGTTGCGTTCTCTGTTTCGCGTTTCTTGTTTTTGTATCATTGTGTGCTAGTGCTAGGCACTTTAAGCTAAGGGATAGAATCCCCACCGCCTCTATTTATTACCTTTTCCTCTTTCTTTCTATTTTTTTTTTTTTAAATTACTGCCATGACCAAAAATAATACGGAACCCTACAAAGCTCAGAATGATCCCAAATTTCTCAAGCAAATTATACAAAATTTATGTGACGTACTCGCTAAGGCAGATCTCGAATCAGATTCCCAAAACTCAAGATACAAATTAAACGGAAAGAGATCAAATTATTAACTTTCAGCATTTCAACGAAAACTATCCGAATGACCTCGGAATTTACTTCTGTAAGTTTACACAGGTCATTACTGACTATACGAACCTAACGACGCTTTCGAATTTCGAATCAGATCTCATTAGCCAAAATCGAGCTCGAAAATCTCTTTTTAAGATATAGCGACAACGAAAACTGAAACCTTCTTCAAATACCTACCAAACGAGGTTCGGTTTAACTCATATATTACATACATGTCCTGATGAAGCTTATAAATCTGTCAGCATGACAATCAGAGTCCTAACTCCCGAAATAACTACCTAAGGTTGTTTCAATAATGCTTTCACTCTTTCAACGCTTCCCTGCATTCGGGCGTCCATTAGAAAGCGGTGTTTTTCTTTAAGATAGAGAAAAACTTGTGGCATCACTCGGAGGACCTCAAGATGAATTTGCTCAAGGCGGCGATTCAGCCAGTCATGTATTGAACTTCTTTTGGCCCTGAGAGCACCTCGGGGATCTCCTCGATAGCTTTAATCTTTTCAGGATTCACCTCGATGCCCCACTCGGAGACGATGAATCCCAAAAACTTTCCTGAACCAACCCCAAAAGCACACTTTTTGAGTTTAACTTCATGCAATATTGCCTTAGAATAGCAAAGGCTTCTCTCAAATGATCCTCCATTCGAATCGATTTCACTAGCATGTCGTCTATGTATGCTTCCATTATTTTCCCAATATGATCTCAAAACATTCAACACATTAGCCTTTGATAAGTTTCTCCAGCATTTTTTAGGCTGAATGACATCACTTTGTAGCAATATGTACCCTGAACTATGATGAAAGAAGTTTTCTCTTCATCAATTGGATCTATCCAAATTTGGTTATACCTCGAGTAAGCATCTAGAAAGGTTAATAGCTTGTGTCCAGCCGTGGAGTCTATCAACCTATCTATTGGAGGTAAAGGATATGAATCTTTGGGACAAGCTTTGTTCAGATCCATAATCTACACACATCCTCCACTTGCCATTCTTTTTTGGAACCACCACCACATTGGCAAGCCAATCAGTATATTTTACTTCCCTTTTGAAACCATTATCGAGTAGCCTTTTGGTTTCATCTTCAATAGCTTTTTTCTTTACACCAACATGCGGCATCTTCTTCTGCTGCACCGGAGGGTGGTAAGGATCCACGTTTAGCTTGTGCGTCATTATTTCGGGATCAATCCCAACCATGTCTGCATGAGACCAAGCGAAATAATCATCATTCGCTTTAAGCAACTCAATGAGAGCCTTTTTTTGATTTGGGATCCAATTCCGAACCCACAAACACCTTTCTCTCTAAAAAAAATCCTTCCACAAAGTGAAGGATTTTAACTCCTCAATAGTTGAATCCTAAGCCTTCTGTTTCTGAGGCTCTTGTATGTACGATGGGATCTTCTCCACCACTTTTCGAGAGTCTACTCCAAAAACCAAACTCTCCTCCTCGCCAGACCACGGGTAAGTTAATTGCTATTTTTGTGGCCTACTCGGGGCGACTCCATTCTTCGTAGCATTCGAGTACAACTCCCTCGCCACTCGCTGCTCGCTTCAGATCGCACAGATTTCCTATGGGGTAGGGAATTTGATGACTTGATGCAAGGTATATGGCACAACTTCCATCTCATGAATCCAAGGCCTCCGAGGATAATATTGTAGGCCATATCCTCAAACATTACTTGAAATACTGTCTTCTTATCAACTCCTTCAGTAGTAGTAGTGAGAGTAATCTCACCTAACGTCTTCTTTATGGAGTTGTTAAACTCTGTTAATATGGTTGCTTTCGGGACGATAAGGTTCTTCAACCATATTTTCTTTAAAACCCCATAGCTGATAATATTAACCGAGCTACCGGAGTCGATGAAGAATCATTTAACATTTGAGTCATTGATCCTCAAACAAAAACATCATCCTTATCAAAAACTATTTCCTTACCCAAGCCACCTGTCAAGTCCTTTTCTCCATAGTAATTGAGAGCTTTGCAAATTTTTTAGTAGCGGAAAAATTAACACCATTCACCTCTAATCCCCTTGTTATCACATTCACGACTCTCTTAGGGGATGGAGCCCTCAGTGGTTTTCCACCTCCCCTATTCTTAGCAAAATTCTGTTTCCCTTTGTCCGTGAGAAGCTCTGCCAACATACCCTTTTTAAGAAAATGAGCTACCTCGAGGTGAAGTGCCTTGAAATCCTCGGTAGCATGTCCATCATCAGCATGAAACTCACAATGTAAACTTTGATCTCTCTTTCCAGGGGATGTCCTCATATCCCTCGGTAACCTCACACCTTGGTTTGTTATCCCTTTTATTGCATTTACTAGCTCTGTGGTCGACACGTTAAAGTTATAATCAGGGATACGAGGCAAATCTTTATCCTTGGACACTAGAGATGGTCCAGAAGAATTCTTTTTGCTGGTATCTGTGCTAACATTCCCCTCGAGCCTTTGACTTATAAATTGCCCCCGAGGCGCTGACTCATGTACTGCTTTTTTGAGTTGTAAG
Source organism: Petunia secreta (assembly GCA_029990175.1). NCBI lineage: Eukaryota > Viridiplantae > Streptophyta > Magnoliopsida > Solanales > Solanaceae > Petunia > Petunia secreta. The sequence continues at coordinate 1,874,541 of JARKIP010000087.1, read as the reverse complement.
GGTCATACAAACCCTTCGAGTTTCCTCGTGGTGCGTCGGTGCTTGGAAAGACTCAGGGCAATTTCTATAAGAATTGCGCCGACCTGTCGCCCTCCATTCTGCCTCTTCGAGCTTAATCTTTGCAGTGGCTCTATCATGCAACTCATCCTAAGTTCGCGCTTGCCACTGCTGAAGCTCTCTGTTCAATTCAGCAGCAGCCTCGGAGTTACTGACATTTGTATTTCTTTCGAATGCCATAACTGCCAAGTTATCCTCCATCATTGGCAAGTCTATCGTTTCAGCCTAAAAGCGCTCAAGGAAGTCTTTAATAGGCTCGAGCTACCTTTGATTAACCTCGAAGATATCCTCCCTTTGCTTGAGGATCTTCTGAGCTGCAGCATGAGCCTTGATAAACAAGTCGGCTAACTCCTCGAAGCTTGAAATTGATTCGGAGGGGAGGTGCATATACCAACGTAGTGCCCCTTTTCTGAGGGTGTCCCCGAAATTTTAAGGAACATGGGCTCTCTTTTCACCGGGGTCAAGTCATTGCTCTTGACCATAGCCATGTACTTAGTTATATGGTCAACTAGATCAGTCATTCCATCATACTTCTTCAAGACTTGCAGCTTGAAGTGCTTGGGGATCGGGGCAGGAGCAGCCTCGGTCTTGAAAGGTTGCTGCCTGCAATTTTCAATATCCAACACTCGTTGGGGCTTCCTGACCCCGGGAACATTTTCGAGCTGTTTCTCAAATTGTGCTTCAAAATATTTCTCTTACTTTTCTATGTTTAATGAGACGCTAGTTTCTGCCACCGTGGGGGCAGTCCAAAAGAGCTGAGTGCCAAATAGGGTAGTCCCCGAACCCCCCGATGTAGCTCCATTTGGAAGTCCCCCTGTTGTTGCACCCGTAGGAGCAAAGTTGGGGATGCTTCCATTGGAAACTGCATGCATTGTATTGTTTGTCTCAGAGAGAGCCTGCAACGAACTTCGGAACTCGGCATTGAAGCCTGCTTGCAGCAAACTGCCCCCGGAGCTGGTGTAAAGTATTTATGACATATTGTTGGAATGGGTCGTTTGACGCAGATGAAGATGGATCAATTGGCAGGAGTGGTGTTCCTACACCTGGTGCAATTGGTGGAGTTACGCCAACTGGTGGAGTTGTACCAATTGGCGAATTTGGAGTTCCATTGCCCAGTTGGGTTGATGGAACTTGTGTTTCATCTATAACTTGCTCAACTGTGTTGTTAGTATTTTCAGCCATTGTTGAGAACTAGCAATGAGAAAATAAGTAACAGTGATGCGAAACTTTGGAATAAACACTATTGCTTGAATCCTCACTGACGACGTAAATTTGTGTTGGCCTAATTCGGGTTAGGACAATAAATAGAATTTATAACGTGGTTAGCAAGCAATTTGTTTATCAAGGTTGAGGGATATTTAGGGCAATAGATGATAAAAGCAAGAACACAAGAACAACGAAAAAGTAAAGTGGTATTATTTGTTTCTGAACGAGTTTACAAGATGACTACAAGGCTATTTATAGCCGTTTGTGGGTAAAAATAATCAATGCATTAACTATACCATCATAGCCACTTCCCCACGTTCATGATCATGGCTTACCCATGATTATATCCATTAAATACTGAATTAATGGGTGACTGTTATAAGGCTATTTATCTCACTGAAGTATAACCGTTCTCTGAGATGTAATCTCCTCATCTCGGAGAGCCGAGCTCCCCTTCGCCGAGGTGAACATCTTCCTAGGCAAAATTGTGACCTCGAGGTCAACATACCGAAGGGCAAGTCTTAAACCTTGGCGATATTTCAACGAGTTCCTATTGATACATATCTCGAGCCATGCACCGAGGTGCCATATGTACAGTTGAATTTTCACCCAATACAAAAATGACAAAACTAACCCTCATAATAGTAGAATATTTTTGTAAATTGTTCAATGAACAAAAAAATAATATAAATTATATATTATATATTATATATTATATATTAATTTGTGATATACCACTGATTTAACAATAAATAATTCACATATTACAATCCATGAATTACTTATCCCAATATTGTAATGTTGTAAAATTAATATTTCAAATAATTTTTCTATGATTGATACATATTTGCATGATTTAGGATAAATGGACGTGAAGAAGACCACTTGTCAAGGACAAAGAAAGTGTGGAAATTTAAGTGATTATGTGGCAAAATATTTGACTATGTAGCAAAAATATTTGGACAAGTGGAGGTACACTTGTCAAACCTATAACCTATCTTTACTACTATAAATAGTCTTATCATTTGGCATTATAAGTACACCATCTGCCGATCCAAATAACCCCCAATCTTAATCTTTAGCTACTATTTTATAAACAAGCACTATTTTATCATTAGCTATTGTTAGATATTTACCCACCATTTTGTTTAATAGTAGCCATCTAAATTAGAGCATAACCCTTTATCTTTTGCTACCATCTCCCTAAACTTTCTGGATTATTATTATTAATTTTATTGATTCTTGATACCTCTACTATAATAGAGGAAGGCTCGTTTTATCCTGGGGAAACATTTCAGACTGCTGAAATAGTTTCTTACGACACTGCCCAGCACGACTCAGAGCACCTAATACTTACGCAGAAACAATATAACTATGAGCCCGTTTGGATTGGCTTATATTAGGTGCTTTTAAGCCAAAATAGCTTTTAAGCACTTTTTTTAGTTTTTGGAGTGTTTGGCAAAAGCAAAATGTGCTTTTAAGCACTTTCTTTTAAGCCAAAAAAAGTGGGAAAAAAAAAAAGCTAAAAACATTTGCCCAACTTTTACTTTTGATTTTTATCTTAAAAACACATTTTTAAAAGCTAATCCAAACACCCTCTATATCCTTTCACTTTTATTGTATTCAACAATATTTTCGTTGTACATTATCATCATCATCATCATCATCATCATCATCATCATCGTCGTCGTCGTCGTCATCATCATCATCATCATCATTATTATTATTATTATTGTAATTGTAATTGTTATTGCTATTGTCATTATTATTTTTGTTGTTTTCCCCACTGTACCTACAATCTAAGAAACTATGGCAAGCAATGCTGACAAAATTATTGTTGGCGCTACCATTATTAGTGATGCCTCCGCTGCTCCAGGTGTGGTCGTTTCTCCATATGTGAATTTTCATAGTAGCGACAATATGAGCTATGGTAAAAAGTCTGAAGGTTACAAGCCCAATAACACAAATTATAAGAAAGAGAAAGACTATAATTTTAATTGTGAAAAAATAGGTCGTTATGTCCGAAAATATATAAAGATGGCAGCAAATGACAAAGAAAATAGAAATCCTCCCAAAGCTAATTTAGCTAAAGGAGATGAAATTATTGCGGCTGTAATTTCCCAAGTGAATATCGTAGGCACTACGAAAAAGCGGGTGGTAGACTCTTAGGCTACTCGGCATATCTGTGCAAATCAAGAAGCTTTTACCTCCTATATTAAATACTAATATAGGTAAAGATAATGAAGTAGTCTACGTTAGAGACTCACTAACTGCTAAAGTTCTGGGTAATGGTAAAGTACTCATGAAACTCACTTCGAAAAAAACTTTAGCCCTTGTGGATGCACTACATATTCCTGACATTAGGAAAAACCTGATTTCTGTAACCTTATTGATAAAAGTCAGTATTAAAATGATATTTGAATCTGATAAGATTCTACTGACCAAAAATAATATTTTGGTCGGTAAGGGCTATTGTAACCAAGGACTTTTTTAACTCAATATTGCTGACGTTACATATGAAAATCTACATGATTCTACTTATGTGGTTGACTCTATTTCTTTATGGCATGCTAGACTATGACATGTTAATGTGCCATATATACAAAAAAAGGCATGCAATGGGTTTAATATCTGGTTTAGATTAAGAAAAAATTGATAAATGTGAAATATGTATTGAAGCAAAAATTATGAGAAAATCTTGTTTTTCTGTAAATAGAGAGACTGAATTATTATCTTTGATCCACACTGATTTGGGTGATTTAAAACAAACTATGACTAGAGGTGGTAAAAAATATTATTTGACTTTTATTGATGATTTTACTAGATATACAAGGTTGTACTTGCTTAGAAATAAAGATGACGCCTTTGATGTTTTTACTTCTTATAAAACCGAGGTTGAAAATCTACTTAGTAGAAAAATAAAGAGAATTAGCTCTGATAGAGAAAGAGAATATTTAGCCTTAAATGATTTTTGTGAAAAGGAATGTATTATTCATGAAGTAACTCCTCCATATTCACCCGAGTCTAATAGAGTAGCTGAAAGGAAAAATAAAATATTAAGAGAAATGATGAACTCCATGTTGGTTAGTACAAATGCACCTGATAATTTATGGGGTGAAGCAATTTTATCTGCCTGTCACCTACAAAATAGAATACCTCACAAAAGAACTGAAAAAACTCCCTACGAATTGTGAAAAACTTATAAACCTAACCTAAAATATTTAAAAGTGTGGAGGTGTCTTGCCAAAGTTCTGTTGCCTGAACCTAAAAAGAAAAGATAGGTTCTAAAACTGTTGGTTGCGTATTAATTGGATATGTTTAACATAGTGTTGCATATAGATTTCTTGTTTTAAAAAGTGATGTGCTTGATTGCAACACCATTATTGAGACAAAGAATGTTGAGTTCTTTGAATATATTTTTTCAATGTCAGATAAAGTTTCTCATACACCTATTGAAAAAACAAAGAGAGTTCCTCTATTGAGGAACTGAGAATGAGCAAAAGGCCTAGTAAAGAATATTTTTCGTATGGAAATGATTTTCAAACTTTTATTGTGAATAATGAACTATTAAATTATTTTTGAAGTAGCTTATTCCGAAGCTGAATTTTGGAAAGATGCAATCAAAATTGAAATTGATTCTATTATGAAAAATAAAATGTGGGTTTTGACTGATTTACCTCCTGGTGCAAAACCTATTGGTTGTAAATGGATTTTCAAAAAAAAAAAAAAAAATTAATCCTGATGGTTCTATAGAAAAATATAAAGCTCGTTTAGTAGCAAAACGATTTTCTCAAAAATGAAATATTTACTATTTTGATACATTTGCACCAGTGACTAGAATTTCTTCTATTCAACTTTTAATTGCATTAGCTTGAGTTTATAAACTTTTTATTCATCAAATGGATGTTAAAACAATATTTTTAAATGGTGATTTAGAAGAAGTAACTTATATGGTTCAGTCTGAGGGATGTAATGCCTTCTAATGCCTTTAACATTTGTGGGAGGGGGTAATCCTGCTATAAGATCAATTTTAGCCTTATCAACTTCTATCCCTTTAGAAGTGATTTTATATTCTAAAACAATTCCCTCAGTAATCATAAAATGACAATTCTCTCAATTAAGAATCAAGTTTGTCTCTTCACATCTCTTAAGAACTAAGGTCAAGTAATTAAAACAATCATCAAATATTTTACCAAAAAGAGTAAAATTATCCATAAAAATTTCTAGAAATTTTTCAGTCATGTCCGAAAAAATTGCTGACATGCAACGTTGAAATATGGCATGTGCATTGCACAAACCAAATGGCATTCTCCTATATGCATAGATCCCATGGGGACATATGAAAGTTGTCTTATCATGATCTTCCGGTGCAATTGGTATTTGGTTGTACCTAAATATCCATCAAGAAAACAGTAAAATCCATATCCTGCAACTCTTTCCAACATTTGATCAATAAATGGTAAAGGAAAATGATCTTTTCTAGTGGCATTATTGCGACGTCTGTAATCAATACAAACTCTTCATCCTGTAATTGTTCCGGTAGGTATGAGTTCATTATTTTTATTTTTTACGACAGTCATACCTCTTTTTTTGGCACTACTTGTACAGGACTTACCCATGGACGATCAAAAATTGGGTAAATGATACATGCCTCCAGAAGCTTAATAACTTCATTTTTCACCACTTCTTGCATTGCTGGATTCAATCGCCTTTGGGATTGAACTATTGGTTTATACTTATCCTCCATGAGGATTCTGTGCATACAAATAGCTGGACTAATCCCTTTGATATCAGCTACAGTCCATCCTAAGGCTCTTTTGTGTATTCTCAATACTTGAATCAAACTATTTTCCTGTTCTTGAGTCAAAGAAGATGAAATAATTACTGCAAAATAAATCATGTTCAAGATAAACATATTTCAAATGGGAAGGGAGAGGTTTGAGTTCCAATTTTGGTTGAACTTTATCAGATTGTATCTCCTCATCCTCATGATCTTTTTAAAATATTTCAGCTTCAGTTTGGTGGTTGGATCATCATACTGTGTGGTACCAGATTTGGCCAAACATCTTTCAATTGAGTCCAAAATTAATTGGTCATCGTTGAATTCATCTACAAGATCACTAATCATGTCAACAGAAAAACATGAAGATGATGTCTCATCTCCTGAAAACTTTAGTATCTTTTGCATATCAAAAGTGACTCTTTCTTTATCAACTCTCAAAATTAGTTGTCCCTAATGGACATCTATGATTGCTCTACCTGTAGTAAGAAAAGGTCTACCAAGAATTATTGGTTCATCAGGACATTTTTCCATTTAAAGTACTATAAAATCTACAAGAAAAATAAATTTATCCACTTTTACAAGCACATTCTCAATTATTCCCTTAGGGTTTTTAGTACTTTGATTTGCAAATTGAAGAAAAACAATTGTGTTTTTCATCTCACCGAGATCCAATTTTCTAAAAATAGAAAATGACATCAAATTCATTGAAGCTCCAGAATCACAAAATATTTTTTCAAAATAAACTCCTCCCAAAGTGCATGGAATTATAAAACTGCTTGGGTCACCAAGTTTTTGTGGTAGCTTGTTATGAAGTATAGCACTATATTTTTCAGTAAGTATTACCACAAAAACATCTTCCAATTTTCTTTACTTGATAAAATTTCTTTTAAAAATTTGGTATATGAAGGCATTTGCAATAAAGCATCAGTAAAAGGAATATTAATGTGAATCTGTTTTAAAATCTCCAAAAATTTTGCAAACAGACCTTCAGGATTTCTCTTTTCATTTTTTGTGGAAAAGGAATTGTCGCAGGGAAGGGAATCATTTTTTCAATATTCTTTTCTTCATTTTTCTTGACTTCTTTCTTTTCTGATGGTTCAGAAGATGTGTCAACATTCTTACCATTGTCTACCTGTTGGTCAGACAAACTCTTATCATTTTTGTCTGCATAGAGTTCATCAAGATTCTTACCTGACCGTAAGGCAATGACCTTAAGGTGTTCTTTTGGATTTTTTTCTGTATTGCTTGGTAAGGGACCTTGAATTTTTTTCTGGCACATGAGTTGTTAATTGGCTTACCTGAATTTCCAAATTCTTAAGGCAGAATTTTGGCTTTCCATTTTCTCGTCAGTTGCCTTAATGTACTTGTACAAAAGGTCATCAAGACTTGGATGAGCTTGTTGAGGCCTTTGCTGATAAAGCCTGAAATTCGGTTGCCCGCGATTTTGATTCTAGTAACCTGGTGGACCCTGTACCGGTTGCTTTTGGAAACTTTGAGAATTCTCAGCACCATTTGGATTGCTCCATTGAAATCCTGAGTGTTTTTGTGTCACTGGACTTCCAAAAGGGTACGACTTGTAACCAATGGAATTAACCTGTTCATCATTCTGATTGGTTGCTTGGCATTCATGGTTCAGATGGTTTCCTCCACGCATGTCACAAGCCTCAGATTGGCTTGATTGTTGTGTATTAACCTGAAAAGATTCAAACTTTCATGTCAATGAAGCAATCTGTTGTGTCAGTGTATTTAAAGCATCTGCCTGATTTACCGTTGCGGCTCTCTTTATTATTACACGATCAGATGGCCATTGAATGGTATTTTCAGAAATTTTATCTAACAATTTCAATGCTTCAACTGTGGTTTTGCCCATTATGGAACCTGCTGCAGCTGCATCTACCACATTTCTAGAAGACGGTTTTAGCCCGTGATAGAAAATGTGCAACTGTATATGTTCAGGAATGTCATTGTGGGGACATTTTCTTAGCATTGTTTTTAATCTTTCTCATGCCTGATAAACTGACTCAGTGTCAGTCTGCAAGAAATTAGAAATTGTCTTAACTTTGTTCTTTTAGCAGAGAAAAATATTTATTTAAAAATTTCTAAATCATCTGGTCCTATATAGTAATAGAGCCTTGAAGTAAACTCCGCGACCAAGTCTTGGCATCTCCTTTTAAAGAAAAAGGAAATAGCCTTAACTTTATTGCTTCAGGAGGTACTCTACTATACTTAGCAGTTTCAACTAGTTCCAAGAAATCAATTAAATGACTATCTGGATCTTCACTAAGATCACCAATGAAGGTACAAGACTGTTGAATTGTCTAAATCAGGTCTATCCTGATTTTAAAGTTATTGGCTGCCACAGGTGGGTTCCTGACACTAGATTCACAGTTGAAACGGTCTGGTCTAGCATGATCCCTTAGGATTTTATTTGCTGGTCTTGGTGCTACTTTATCAAACTGCTCCTCTACATGGACTGGTGGTGGAATTTCCAGTGAGTTGTTGTCATCTATTAGTTCGTGTTCCATTCCTTCACAAGTTACGATTTGAGAAGATGATGTCTATTCTTTTCTGCGCAACCACAAAAATTTTTCAATTTCCCGATCGTAATTGACCAACTCTTTGTTAGAAAAGCGGGTCATAAACTACTTAAAAAATTTTAAAGTAAAGAAAGTTAGTTCCTAGAATAGTAGTAAAAGTATTAGTACTAAAAACAATAGGAAACAAATATTGGAAAGAAAGGTAATAAATAAGAATACTATTAATGAAATAAGAAAATAAAAAGAATTATAATACAATTATATAGATATAGATAAGAACTGTGGTGATAGTAATATAATAATAAGTAACAAAGTAAAGAAACTTACTAAAGAAAGTGGTGATTTAAAAGAAGAAAAAAAAAAGAAAAATTAGAATGAAAATTATAATATTTATAAGTAATATAGTAAATAATAATTGTAGTACGTGCTAATAAAAATAAAGATATAATGAAAAGATCGGTAGTGTACTAACGAAAATATCTAGTAGAGATACTCACAATCAAGAGAAGTAGTAAATTATATTAATATATATAGGCAAATCTAGTAGTATAGTAAAAAAGATAATAGGCAGATTTGGAGGAGTAATAGTTTAAGAAAAGTGAAAACAGTTGGAAAAAGCACTATAATAATATAATAATATACTAATAGATATAGCTGATGAAACGTGATGATGGATACCGATATTTGGATTGAGAGAACTAGTAAGTCAATGAGAACTGAGATGAAGTGATACAATATTATTTAAGAATGTTAGTTTAGTTTACAAACTAGGAAAATCAAAATAAAGTGTTAATTCTAAAATTTAAGAGAGGACAAAAATAGCAGTAATAAATTCTCATACTAAAAAAATTGGCACTGACGAAAATATCGAGTACTGATACTACAATCAAGAGGATTTGTAAAGTAATATTAAACGATCAAGGAAAATAGTAAAATAATCATATCATATTATTATAAAAGTGAGAACCCCTAAATGTAAAATCAGATCACTAAATTACTCCTAAAATATATTAAAACTCCATTTTTCCCTCACTTAAAAGTTCATATATCCCATTTAATTATTTTTTAACATAAAATACTACTAATTGACAGTCTATAATATTCATGTACAAACTTATCTTCTACTAATAAATGATCAGTAAATTAGAATTAACTAGGTAAATAAAAAGACACTAGAAGACAGCTACATGAACTGAGTAAATAATACTGGTATTGATACATCAACGCACCCTTTCAACTCCTTCATATGATGTATTACTACAAATATGAGAATTGCTTTCATCTTCTCTCTAATGGAAATAAAATAAGAAAAGAGTTACATTGTTGAATCATATAGATGAAAACAACTTTTTACTCTTTTTTAGTTACTCTTAACTAAAATTGTTAGTTAATGAGTAATTCTGTTTTGAATGAAGCTTCGTATACTATTTTGAGAAATCCAATGAGCTGAATTAATTTGTAACAAATTCGGTATTATTCAATTGAATCTGCCAATCAAATTTGAACTAAAATGATCCCGGAGAACATTTTTATTGCTCCGGCGTTGGATTATAATTTCAAATTCTTTGGGTGAAAAAAGAAAAGGAATTTTAGATAGTGAAGGAAGAGAGTTGCAATCCGCCTTTAGAATTTGTCATAACAGCACAAGCGCTAAGGCTTCAACATATCAACATGCATATGTACTTGTGTACTGACAGGTACTTTGATATTATTATTAGAGGTAGTCTATTAATTTTTGCTACTGAAATATCTGTTCCATTTTTCCTTAGTCAATCTCTTTGCTTAAACTTATAAAATCTTCTTTATGTACTGCTGTTCAAAAAATTTGTTGAAAGAGAAGGACTTTCGACGTTGGAAACGGTACTTTAGTTTGTTTATTTCTGTATCTTTATAGTTAAAACTTTTACATGGAGTCATGTTTCTATTTTTCTCTTTTATAACGGAAAACATTGTTTAATAAAATTTTATAATTAAATAGCCTGGTGTATTACCTACCTTTGTACTACATATACAATAAGAATTGAAACATACGCAACAAGTTGTTTTGAGTAGTTTACATATATGTTTCATTACTTACTGAATAAAGTTATTATGTTTGTTTTTCCATTCGTGTAACTAAATTTTCTGTGAGTTAAATTTTGTTAATTAAATAGTCGAATAATTGATTTGAAAAAACAAGATCCAGTTAAATTCATGTCTAAACCCTGGGTTTTACTCTGGCCAGGCTCTTGCATGCACCTTGAGTTCTCTCTTGACTTTAACTTTTATTTGGGTATTCAAAATCTTAGACTAAATTATTGAAGCTACACATGCAACACACATTCCCAGAAGATAGTTATTATAAAAGTGGGAATCCCTTTAGTTAAAAGTGAAAGACCAAAATACCCTTTAAAAATTAAATATATTTTTTGGCTCTTTAATTTAAGAAAATCCAATTAACATAGTTGTACAAAATGTGAACATAATTTGTATCAAAGTTTTTAGCCCAAAAGTGATAACACGTCTGCACATTCAATGAATTGTCAACTTTACTTTTAATTAATGATTAAAATTACTTTAATTAATGTACAAATAGAAATCATAATGTACATGTCTTTTGAAATTTCTGGTACCATTTTGTATTCTCCCGACCAAATACATGGAATGTATTGTTTACTGCATATAAGTAACTACTGTTTAAGACTAATGACTAATAATTCGCTGCTTACTTACCATCTAACTTCTTCATTCCAATTTTTCAGTTCATATAAGAGCCTTTGCTGATTGATAGACCATATTATTGTGTTGTCTTCTTTTAATTTATATACAACAAGTTCTCAAACTGCAATAATGATTGGTTGCTCTGTCTAAAAATATTGACTTGAATAAAGTCTATGTAACATGTGGTATCGTTCTTTTGAGACCCTCAATAGCTCTCCATAAAAGTTTAAATTTGAAATTTTCCCTCATAAACAAAGCTGTAAATTATGATATTTAAACTTTCAAGCCTATTAGTAAAACTTTTCATATTTCTTATTATGCATATATCTGTAACATTTCGAGATGAAGAAGCATATCTGAATTATCTGAGTTACGAAGTTTTTCATATCTCTAGAAAGTTGGATATGTAAAATTTGAGGATGTCCATGTATTATTGTTGTTTTCTCAATTGCTTTTTTTTTTTCCTTTTGATATCTTGAAAGGTGAAAAGATTGAATTTAGACAAGAGGTTATATAAGGTAAGTATCATCTTTCATGTGTGACAAATTCTTCTCAACACCAAATTTTCCTTCATATTCTTCTTATTTTTTTGTATACTTGCCCATAGGAAAAAATATCAATTCGAACTAATATTTTTTGTGTTACATCTGTTTTGAGCAATTATTGTCAATACCAGATTCTCCCACAAGCTAAGACAATTGGGATATAATTAGCGATGAAAGAGAGAAGCCCGTGCTATAGCGCTTCCGACTCTAGATTTATGTGCCAAGGTGAGTTCTTTTTATTTAGTAAAGCACAATGTTGTTTCCTATCCACTCTTAAATTTGTTGAATTTTATATATTTTTGCTAGCACTATTTCGTTGCTGGTTGTTTCCTTAGACCTCAAACTTATGCGCAACTTCTTATTTCCACTTAAAAGTTTCAAATTATACATGATGGTCATAGTACATTGGAGGACTTATATTCCTTTTGATGAAGAATGTGACCACATATCTATTCATGACAAATTTTTGTTTAGAGTCTTCAATGAAGTGTTTATTTTAGCTACTTAGGATGCCTTTTCTTTTTGTTTAGCTATGCACTTCACACGTTTTTACTTGAGCTATAGACATCTTTAGAATGACTCCGTTTCTTTGAACCCATAACTTTACTTTTCTTTTTGTGTTGAGCAATAATGTATTCCAAGATGAATATATATATATATATATATATATATATATATATATATATATATATATATATAAATAAAACTAATCTAGAAAATTATGATTCTATGGATGATCTTTTAAAGACAACACGTGGATTTTAAGAGCGAACTCTTTCAACTAACTATTAGTTAACTTTACTTTTTAATAGACTAAAGATTAATTAACTTTGTTAACATATAGACTTTAAATTTTTTCTAACTTGAAAGAAGAAATTTATTTCTATTTTTATTTACATTTCATTAACTTACTTGTTTTTATATATTTTTACGCATTTACACGGCACACGCGCAATGCGTATGCCGAGAGACTAGTAATATTATATATAGATGAATCTAGTTGTATAGTAAAAAAAATATAGGCAGATTTGGGAATCCTTGGTGACAGAAACAATCATATGCCACTGTAGATGAAAAGGTGAAGTACTAATATAATAATAATATTATTATTATTATTATATATTATTATTTCTTTACTATGACAGAAACAATCTCCTTTTCTGTGATCCTGGAACTGAAGTCTCTCACTGGCATAACATTGACTGCTCCTACAAATATTAAGCAAGAAATTGTCTCCTTTTACAAGAGTTTAATGGGCACAGCTGCTCAATCCCTGAAAAGCATTAACAAAGCAGTCATGAAGAAAGGGCCTAGACTATCACATGCTCAGCAGCTAGATTTGTGTGGGGAAATCACAGAAAGGGAGATTGTTGACAACTTAAATTCCATTAGGGATGATAAATCCCCTGGGGTCGATGGATATAATGCACACTTCTTCAAAAAAGCATGTTACATAATCAGAAAAGAAGTAGTAAAGGCTATCAAAGATATCAATTGTACGGCTATAACTCTGGTACCTAAAGTTCCAATACCAAGATCTATGAAGGAATTCAGACCAATTACTTGTTGCACTGTTATATACAAGATCATCTCCAAAATCCTAGCCTCAAGAATCCAAAAAGTCATTCACTCAATCATTTGTGAAGCTCAAGCTGGATTCATCCCAGGGAGAAAGATTGTTGACAATGTTATCTTGGCACATGAACTAGTCAAAATACTCTAGGAGTCACATCTCTCCCAGATGCATGATTAAAATTGACTTAAAAAAAGCTTATGACTCTGTTGAATGGCCTTTTCTAGAACAGGTAATGGAAGAACTGGTATTTCCAAGCAGATTCATTGGATAGTCCTATAATGTGACAAAACAGTCAACTACTCAATTATTGTGAATGGTGAGCCTACTGAACCTTTTGATGCAGCAAAAGGTTTAAGGCAAGGCGACCCCATTTCACCATTCCTCTTTGCTATAGCAATGAAGTATTTGAGCAGACAATTAGCATCCCTCGAAGAAGCCAAAGCTTTCAAGTATCACCCTAAATGTGCTAAATTAAAGATCACCCACTTGTGTTTTGCAGATGACCTATTACTTTTTTCAAGAGGTAACCTTTCTTCTGTATCTTTACTCCAACAAGCCTATGCATAATTCTCTTTATCATCTGGCCTCCAAGCAAATATGGACAAAAGTTCAGTATAATGCGGGGGTGTCTCTCAGGGTACCAAGGATTTGATAATGCAAAAGGTGGGGTTTCCTTGGGAGAGCTCCCATTCAAGTACCTTGGTATCCCCTTAGCTACAAAGAAGTTATCTCTGATTCAGTGGCAACCCCTCATTGAGAAGATAGTGAGTAGAATCAGGTCTTGGACTGCTAGGAAACTGTCTTATGCTGGTAGAGTCCAACTGGTACAATCAGTTCTCTTTGGTATACAAGCCTACTGGTCCCATCTCTTCCTAATGCCTGCTAAAGTAATAAAAACCATTAATGCCTATTGTCGTAGCTATGTTTGGTCTGGAGCTAATGTCATCACAAAAAAGGAATTTATTGCTTGAGATAAAGTGTGCCTACCTAAGAGTGCAGGGGGCCTCAATCTTGTCAACCTGCACCTTTGGAACAAAGCTACTATTACAAAAATCCATTAGGATCTAGCTCACAAGCAGGACAAGTTATGGGTTAGATAGATTCATTCATATTATATAAAATCAACCAGTTGGCTGATATTGCTATCCCAGCTCAAGCCTCCTGGATGGTTAGGAAAATTATATATGCTAGAGCAAATGTGACTTATAACCAAGGTCAACCTAAGCAAAGGCAAAGCCTGATTAGAACCATATACCTGCACTTGCTTGGCAGCCTCCCCAGAGTTCCTTGGAAATGTCTAATGTTCAATAATTCTGCAACACCTAGAGCTAAGTTCATAATGTGGTTAGCTCTCCAAGACAGACTGCTTACCTGTGATAGACTTAACAAATGGTGTCAGAATGTTGAGCCTTATTGTGTACTGTGCCAAAACAAGATGGAGTCTAGAAATCATCTATTATGTGAATGTGACTTCACTAAAGCCTTGTGGCACAGGCTACAAGTGTGGTTGAAGAGAGACTTACACAGTCCTGGGGACTGGGAACAACATGTTAAATGGGCAGTAGATAACTCCAGATGCAAATCAGTAGCAGCTCAGACTTTCAGAATGGTCTATACAGAAGTTGCCAGAGCTATATGGAGTGAAAGGAACCAAAGGATCTTTGAGAAGACTAGCAGGGGCTGTACGGCTATTGCTAGAAATATTGCAATCTCATGTAATGTTCGTGCTAATGTTAAGATCAGAACTCAACTTCAGAGCTTCAACTTTTAGTTCCCTTAGTATTTGAGTCGCTGGTGGTCCTTGTTTTCTAGTTCCTAGTTAGTGATATTGTTACCCTTGTCACAATTAGGTGGTGTCACTTGTTCTTTAAATTTAGATAGCGAGTAGTGTACACTATGTTATGGCTTTGTAAAAGATTCAATTGATGATTAATAAAATTCCATTAGTTACCCTATATATATATATATATATATATATATATATATATATATATATATATATATTTAACTCGTAGCGAGTCAAGACTCGGGTTTGACTGGGTAACTCGTTTGAGTTAAAGGTCGGAGTCGCCACCTAATATAGATTTCTAAGGTGTATTAGGCCACCTAAAAGTTTAAGGTCGGGTCTTTTATTAACATATTCAATTTCAGAGATTCGAGGGTAAGAAGTCCAAATGACTCGGGGAAGAAGGTGTTAGGCACTTCCCCAAGTCCCATAAAAAGTGGTTCCCGTCCGAGCAATTAGTTTTGGGATGTTAAAAGGCTATAGACAAGTAAAGGTTATATTTACAAATTAGCTCACTAACTTGAGGGTCAAAATCGCATATCAGTTCAAGCAATATGTCTGTTTATACAAACAGTTTAAAAGAGTCAATTTTAAGTATTGCACCATTAGAATGTTGTAGAAACCGCCTAAGCCCAACGCCTAATCGCACATTTAGCCTCAATTTTGCAAACATTGAGTTAAACAGGACAAATTTACAAAAAAAGTCTGAATTAGGTCACTAACACAATTTCAGTGTTCAAACATAATTTGCAGGGATAGCCCATTTCGAAAGAATGTTTTCAGATTTTGTCAAAATCCAAATGGGGGTTGTTTTTAAAATAAAATGTTAGTCATTTAGGGTCGGTGTGACTTGACATTAATTGTCGAGCCCTAACCTTAATGGCTATTTTATTTTTTGGGGTCTTTTGAAGAATATATATATATAAGAAGGGGCTTCTATATGCACATAAAGGGGTCATCGCACATAATATATATACATATAGGCATGTAAACTCATGATAGCGCTTATATCAAACTTTAGAAAATGCGTATAAGTATTTGTATAGTTGACCCCAAAAAACTATACACCCCTACACGCTATTGGATTAGTGTATAGAAGTTTAAGAGTTGTAAAATCGGTTTAAACACACAAAATGGCCAGACTTTAAATGAAGTTTTGGGCCCAGATCAATAATGTAAAAAGAGGGGCAGATTTGATTTGCAGAAATAGTCACATAGTAGGTGATTTTCGCATATATAGCCCCTGTTATGTGAAAATTTCCAGAATTCACAATGAAAGGTATACTTTAAACGTTATAGCCTGAATTTTCAAAACTCGCACACACTATAGTCATGTTTAAGCATTGTTAATGGTCAGACTTTAGTTTTAGCATACAAAGTCTCTGTTTTAAACTATGGCAATGATGCAACCACATAAAAGAGAGGGTTAAAGAAAGGCCCTTGGATAGCCAATCTCATAGCTTCTGCTATGAGACCTGTTTTAAGACAATTTACACACAGGGAGCCCTAATAAATACATAACAGATAGGGGGAAAACTAAAGGATCAAATAAGGGATGAAAGGTGGCCCTATGAAACTCAGAACAAGGCCTGCAATGTTCAGGCTGATATCAAAGAAAGAATCAGGGACTATACTTTCATGAACTGTCATGAAGGTGCCTGCACATTAAACTTGGTGTGGCATTAAAGCCATCCATATCTAACATGCAAGGAAAGGGTTAGCAGGGGCCAGGGATAAGGCCGAGACAAGTATGCATATAGGCAGGGATCAAACCAAGAAACACATGTAGAGGCAGACTAGGTATGAGAGCAAACAGAGATGCAAGTTATAGTTTATATCTTGTCAGAAATAGTAATAAGCAGAGAGTAGTATTCAAGCAGTGTAGCAAGCTTTTCAGAACCAGTATCTAATGTGAGAAACAGAGCAAAAGAAGCAGAGTGTATTGCTATTGCCTTTGCTCATGTCTTCTAGTTTTCAGTATGTGAGAACTGTGTGTACTGTGTGTTTATATGTATTGAAAACTATGTAGAAGTGTGTCAAATAAGCCGACTTATATAGTGTGAGGGTAAGGGTCACAAACGGGCAAGGGAGTAAATAAGGTAAAGAATAGTCTTCCAGAATCACAAAGGGATTCCATTAGGCATCCTTTCCAAGAATAGATCAATCAGAATCTCTAAATTAAGGCAGTCAAGATTTTAAAACAAGTAAAATTCCCACCCCTTAGACAATAACAAAGTCCCAATTCAAGAATCGGCCTTTCAAAAGTGTTCTAAACTATTTTAGGCTCGAAAAGACTCTTGGCAGATTAGGGGATCCTAATTAGCATTAAATCAATCCTATAACCAATTTCTATTCCCATTCCCAATTAAAATTTCAAATTGCACTAATCAGGAATCCTGAAATCACATAGACAAGATTCTAACACCAACAGGCTTCCCCACCTTTTGGACAATAACATAACCAGGTTCAAGATTAGTGTGCAAAAAGGTGTTAAAACTCAACTTAGGCTCGAAAATCCTTTAACATGACTTAACAGATTTTAAAAAGATTAAGCTGATATTGGATCAATTGATAGAACAAACTTCCATTCAAATTATCAGTCAAAAGATGTAAATTGGGCAAATCAGAACTCTTGAATCATGTAACTCAGATTTTAGATTAGGTAGAATTGTATAATCATGAACCATTCATTTGATAGGGTAAGCAATCAAGTATATTTCAAGATACGTTGAACAATCCTGATCAACCCGCACACTGTCATGGGTTCTAAGGACTGGAATTTAGTCAATAAAGCACGGAGCAACAAGTATACACATGTTATCATTTAGGCACTCAAAAATTCAAGATGATGTTCTTTTATTATCAACAAAACTAGTGATTACATAGCTTTGGCCCTAATCAGTTTTCAACTAAGCATGCAGACACATAATTAACTAACATAATCAATTAAACCAGTCATAGGCATCATATAGTTTTTCCACAATAACAAAAAAGAGGGATACCCGTTTTATCCTCAATTCGAATCAGTTTCGTCATATTCAAACCAAGGACTCCTTTTTTCGAATTCAATTTCTCATCTAAGAACGTGTAAGGGTTCGTACCCTAAAAGACGTTTTGGTTTCCGGCGCGGCGATGAAGTCGATGAGGGGTCAGATTTTGACCTTCGCCAAATGGAAAAATTGGCATGGGGGTTTTGTTGCGGAGGGTGTGAGGAGCAAGAAAGTGTATTTCATTCGGG
Organism: Petunia secreta; assembly: GCA_029990175.1. NCBI lineage: Eukaryota > Viridiplantae > Streptophyta > Magnoliopsida > Solanales > Solanaceae > Petunia > Petunia secreta. Next base: position 1,856,113 of record JARKIP010000087.1, on the reverse strand, counting down.
GTTTCGCCGGCGAGAATGGCCGAAAAGGGCCATAACAGTGCGGGTGTTATGTTTTGAGACGAGAGAGAAGGAGAGTGATGGCGGTGGGGTGTTAGGGGAAATAAGATAGGGAAATAGGGTTTGGAGGTGTGAAGTGTAATAAAAAATGGAAGGATGGATCGTGACCGTCAGATTAAACATTTGGACGGCTGAGATCAAGCCACGTCGATGTGACGTGGCGCTGATATGTATAAGTAGGTGTGATGTGTGCATATCCTGAGGGGGGGTGTGTGTGTGTGTGTGTGTGTGTATAAATATGTACAAAATGCATATAAATGTATAGAAAAATTGTATAAAATACTTATAAAATTATATAAAAAATAAGAAAATTACTTAGCTAGGGAAGCTTATTATTTTAGATTTTAAAACAATTTGGGCAGTTTTGCTAAAAATAAGAATAATTATGAGAAATTATAACTGAACGTGCGAATTTCGTAAAATGCCTTAGATTGTGCTAATTTCTTATAAATAGCTCAATTGGCGTGCGTGTGCGAAGTAATGACTTTGAATAGGGGTGAGTGTGTGGTAATTGTGTGGTTATCAGTACAATTTTATCTGAATAACGGCTATTGAAACAGGAGGGACAAAACTAAGTGTTATATATATATATATATATATATAAAATAAAAGTAATAGGAATAATAATAAAAAATAATAAGTATAGTAGTAATAATACTAAAAGATATATCGAAGAAGAATTTGAATTACAAATGTTGTAAGAACAAGTACTGGCAATGAGAAGAACTAATATACACCTTTTTTTTTGGTAATTAAATTTTATTATAATTACCAAGATTGTTCATTACATAGCAAAGCCATCCACCACAGATAGCTAACTTAGACTTAGCTCTATTCCGCTGAAACTCCTAGTCCTTCTCTAACATTCATATCTAACTATTACAAGCTTTAGAAATAAAATTTGTCTCCCATAGCTCGAACATGACAGGCGTACGATATATCCTTTGCCAGTTGGGGAAAATGATGCTCTTTTGCTTGAAATATCCTCTGAGTCCTCTCTATCCAGACTGCATAAATGAACTCTGTATAGAGCATCTTCATCATGAGAGCTTGCTTCGATCTTCCCTTCATCCACTGTAGAATGAGCTGTTGTTGTTGTTCTTGTGTCTGTCCCCAGCTCCATGGTCTTTGGATCCATCTCAGCAGCCTGTGCCATAGATCTTTGGCATATTGACACTCCCTAAATAGGTGATCATTAGATTCCAGAGCTGTTTTGCACATTACACAAGTAGGATCAATGTGCATCTTCCACTTTAAGAGTCGATCCGATGTAAGTAGCTTTCCTTGCACCTGCAACCAGAGAATGAATACTGCTTTTGGTCTGGCTTTATTGTTATACATCAGATTTTTCCAAGCTACAGGTTGAGTCTCCTCCAGTAGTTGGTAGTAAATCCTACCTATCAAACTTCTTGTCCCTCTAGCAGCCTCCTTAGCAAGGTTCAGCTTATCCTTAGATGACAGGATTTTCTTCAACATCCAGCTTGCCTGAGTTGGGATATGTTCCAGCTCCATCACAGTTTTATGCTTTAAGTAATAAGCATGCACCCATCTGATCCACAGTTTATCAATTTTGTTGGTCAAATCCCAACATGTCTTAGTAATGGCAGCCTTATTCCATAGGTTTAGATTAATCAGATTGAACCCACCAGTGGATTTAGGTTGACACATTTTGCTCCAAGCAACCAGGCTTTCTTTGTAATCTCATTAGTACCAGACCAAATATAAGAGCGACAGTAAGCTTCTATCATCTTGATCACCTTAGCTGGAAGAACAAATAATTGAGCCCAATAGGCTTGAATGCCAAAGATTACTGTTTTAACCAGCTGAATTCTTCCTGCATATGATAATTTCTTTGCAGTCCATGAGGTAATTCTTGCTACAATTTTCTCAACTAAGGGTTGCCACTGGGAGCTTGTAAGTTTCTTAGTATCCAGGGGAATACCAAGATACTTAAAAGGGAGTTCTCCTTGTGCATATCCCAAGTACTCCAGAATTCTTAGTCTCTCCAGATTTTCAACACCTCCAAAATATACAGAACTTTTAGTTGTGTTGGCCTGGAGTCCTGAAGCAGCTGAGAACTTCTTGTAAGCTTCATGAAGTATCTGGACAGACTTCACATCACCTCTAGCAAACAGGAGGAGGTCATCAGCAAAGCTCAAGTGAGTTAAGCTCAGCCTAGCATACTTGGGTTGAAAGTTAAACTCAGGTTCCTCCTTCAGTTGGTTCAAACATCTACTCAAATATTCCATTGCAATGGCAAAGAGGAATGGAGAGATAGGATCTCCCTGCCTCAATCCTTTTGCAGCATCAAGGGGGGGGGGGTATATTCTCCATTAATGATGATTGAGTAATTGACTGTAGTAACACATCCAAAAATCCATTTGATAAATTGGTTAGGGAAGCTCAAACTCTCCATAACTTGTCTGAGATGAAAGAACAATAGTATTCAATTCTCAAATTAGTAATAAAATATTTAATCTGAAATAGATGTACGTCAATCCCCAGCAACAGCGCCAAAAATTTGACAAGGCCAATGTGTATAGGAATTTCCTGCTCGTGCTTTGTCAAATTATAGTATAATTTAAAATATGGTCCCACGGAGATTGGGAAATCTATGCTTTAGACCTATAATATTTCGAATACTATTTGAGAGAATCAAGCTGATGAAAAGTGAGATTTTGAATTTAAAATCTACTTTAAATGAAACAAACAACTTCTGGAAGATTTATAATTTAAGGGAATTATTGAATTTTCACTTGATAATATTATAATAAAATCTCAGGTTTTACATGTATTTCTCCTAAGAATAATTGCTTATTGCTAATTCAATTATGTTTTGCTCACTAAGAAATAATTAGTTAATAACACTCCGTGAGGTTATATAAATTAACTGTGTTATAACTAGTGACAATTAAACCGAAATATTTTTTTGCTTGAATTGTGCAACAAGGTAGTAAAAACTTTGTGAGAATGTTCTTACTAAAAATCAATAACCTTGCCTACAATAATTCTTCCGTGAGAATTAAACTGAGGCAAGCAAGATTAGAGACTTGGAATAATGGTATACTAAAAATTACTCTCACTCTTCTATTTTATTATGTAGTCATAATATATTAATTTTGCTTCGTGAGAATTACAAAATTAATATAAAATCAACTTAGAGATAAAACATGTAGATGTGATAATAATAATAATTAATAAAATATCATCATCCCTGCACAGTATAAAATATAAATAGAAAGTATCAAGCCAAGAACATGTTTAAACTGAGATAATATTATAAATAAATCAAGCTTCATCAACTATCCCAACAAAAAGAGATTACTCCATTATGGAGTAAGAAAATAAAAGTACTTTGAAGAAATATTATTTCTTCTAATAAGAACAACTAAAAGAACTTGTAAAGATAAGAGAAAGGAAAAGGGAACAAGAGCAAGTTCTCTGCTCTTTGGAACACCTGCTTATAGATAGAAAGTGAAAGAAAAACTAGATGTCCTCTCCGTTACTCAGCATGTGCTATTTATAGAAAATTTCCTGAAGACTTAGTAAAAGTTTACAAAATTCTTGGCAAATCTCATGGTGGGAATTATGGCAATTTCTCATGAATTTATCATGGTGAAAATTCGGCAATTTCTCATGACTGCCTTTGGATGACAAATCATGGGATGTTGTTGCTCTTCCTTGAGGCCATTACAACAGTTGGCTCCAGAGTCTGCAGATCTGATTTGTGAGAGAAAGAGATGAAGGACAGAGTTGGTCCCACCGGGCGTGCCAGAAATTTGTTCGTGACAAAAATGGAATATAGAAAATAAATAACTGCAATCACAAAACAAATATGAGAAAAAATTATTTTTTTTAGAAATGTTTGAGTACAACTCCATCAACCTGTTTAAACTAAGATAATATTATAAATAAATCAAGCTTCATCAACTATCCCAACAAAAAGAGTAATCCATTATAGAGTAAGAAATTAAAAGTACTTTGAAGAAATATTATGTCTTCTAATAAGAACAACTAAAAGAACTTAGAAAGACAAGAGAAAGGAAAAGGGAGCAAGAGCAAGTTCTCTGCTCTTTGGAACACCTGCTTATAGATAGAACGTGAAAGAAAAACTAGATGTCCTCTCTGTTACTCAGCATGTGCTATTTATAGAAAATTTCTTGAAGACTTAGTAAAAGTTTACAACATTCTTGGCAAATCTCATGGTGGGAATTATGGAAATTTCTCATGAATTTATCATGGTGAAAATTTGGCAATTTCTCATGACTGCCTTTGGATTACAAATTCATCTTTCTTGTAGTATTTCATATTTGCAGATGAGGTTGTATCATTATCGCCTTTGACTTTTAGCTTCTTTTCTTCTCTTTTTCCACGTATCTTTTTCCTGCAAGATTTGTTAGAAAAGTGAGAGAATATGATATTATTATTCATGTTTTATTTTAAAATATTATCTTTTTATATAGTAAAATTATATGAATTATTATATCCATCAGTCTTCATTAGTAAGACTGATGAAATATTTGAGAGGAACCATGAATTATGGTATCCTGTATAATAGATTTCCCGATGTATTAGAAGGATACAATGATGCCAACTGAATCTTTTATTCAAATGTGACAAAATCCACTAGTGGCTATGTATTTACCCTTGATGGTGGTGCAATAGCATGGAGATCAGCCAAGCAAACTATAATTGCTAAATCTATTATGGAAGTAGAGTTCATAGCTCTAGAATTGGCTGGCTCTGAGGCTGAGTGGCTAAGAAACTTCTTAGCTAATATTCCTTTAATAAAGGATGTGTTGCCTCCTGTTCTATCCATTGTGATAGTAAAGCGGCAATTGATGTTGCCAAGAATAAATCCTATAATGGAATATACAGAAACATTCGTCTTAGACATAAGGTTGTAAAGAGATGGAATAATTTCAACTGATTATGTGAAGTCATAAGTGAATTTGGCCGATCCTCTGACTAAACTTGTGAGAAGAAAATTAATTCTTTAAACTTCAAAAGAGATAGGGTTAATGCTAACATGATTGTCAATAGAGATGGTAACCCAACCTATGCGATTGGAAATCCTATGAAGTAGGTTCATATGGGTAATAACAAGTCGATATTGACACTGAAGCCCTTAGATGAGAGTGCTTAACTGCTACTATTTGGAGGGCTGAGGTTTAACTCTTAATGAATTCGTAGTCCTTATGGATGGCGTATTTAAGTAGTGTATATTTGATGAATTCACCTATATGAGAGTAGGGGTGGAGCCGCTCCTATGAGATTCTAGTCAAGTCTCCAGAGCTCTCATGAGTAACCAGACACACGCATAGTCTATTCGCGCAAAACCGCGTTGAACATCAAAATTGTGGGTCTGAATGTGACTGGTAAGGCCTCTGGCTCGCAAAAAGAATTATTGGTTTATAGAATTATTATATTTCACCAATAATTCTGTCAGCCAAGTTTTATCGGTCTAAGTTTGGTTCATAGTCCAGAAGGTACCAAACCTATTGCATTTCGACCATGTCAATCCAGCAAGTCTTATTGTCCTATTCATACCACTTTATTCCATATATACTTCTTGAAAATCCTTTGAAATATGTGGGGGAGTGTTGTGAAATTAATATTTCAAATAATTTTTCTAGGATTGACACATGTTTGCATGATTTAGGACAAGTGGATGGGAAGAAGACCACTTGTCAATGAAAAAGAAAGTGTGGCGATTTAGGTGATTATGTGGCAAAATATTTGACTATGCAGCAAGAATATTTGGACAAGTAGAGGTACATTTGTCAAGCCTATAACCTATCTTTACTACTATAAGTAGCCTTATCATTTGGCATTTTGAGTACACCATCTGCTGATCCAAATTAATAGCTTCCACTCTTAATCTTTAGCTACTGTTTCATAAACATGCACTGTTTTATCATTAGCCACTGTTAGATATTTAGCCACCATTTTATTTAATAGTCGCCATCTAAATTAGAGCATAACCTTTTATCTTTTGCTACCACCTTCGTAGACTTGCTGGATTATTATTATTAATTTTGTTGATTCCTGATCCTTCTACTATAATAGAGGAAAACCCATTTTATCCTGGGGAAATATTTCAGGCGGCTGAAATAGTCTCTTAGGACAGTGCCCAACACGACTCAGAGCACCTTATATCTACGCAAAAACAATATAACTATATCCTTTTACTTTTATTGTATTCAACAATATTTTCGTTGTACATTATTATTGTTGTTGTTGTTGCTGCTGCTATTGTCATTATTATTGTTGTTATTTTCCCTGCTATACGTATAAATAATTCACATATTATTAATACCCGCATTATTAATAATCTTGTTAATATCACATTGAATACCTACACTGTTAATGCATGCATAAACTATATTCCAACCAAACCATCCTAAGAGTAGTAAAGCACAGTGGCTGAAAACAGATCACAGGGACACTCACTGCTGCAATGATGAAGCAAAGTGCAAATTGGCATCTAACAGCAATACCTTCTTTCAGAAATATCCCTTTGTTCTGTCGCAAAAAGTTGTAAAGACAGGCAAATATTGGTATTCCTACGCCAACTTTGGACCATAAGGAAAATGTGGCTGCCAACCTTTTTCTGATGTTTTTGCTATTATTAAAGTATATCCCTATGGTTGTTGGTTTCGCGCTAATTGGTGTGGACCAGCTCTTGGTTCACTAGTAAGACGTGTAGAATTTTCACTAAGAATTTGACTTTTACGTTTAAAAAAAAAAAATATTTGGTTAATTGATGTAAAAACTAAGTGCGAGAAAGTATTTATAGTTTAAGCCTAAAATTTTTTCTTGTAAATGTTCTTGATCTATGTTTCTTAAGGAGATGAATAAATCTTTGTATGTGAAAATTCCCTCGATTTTTTTATATTCTAAACACTAAATTATACTCCCTCCGTTCCACAATGGATGACATGTTTCGGATATCGAGAGTCAAACAAGTTTATCTTTGACCGTAATATTTTCATATGTCTTTTAAATATTTTGAATTATTAATTATTGTAACTTATAGTACCTTTTATGTAGTTTCCAAATATACAAATATCGTTCGAAAAAACTTAAAAATCATATGTTCAAATATACAGTCAAAATGAACTCGTTTGACTCTCGAAATCCGAAACATGTCATCTTTTTTGGAACAGAGGGAGTATATAGGAGTGTTTGATTCGAATGATGGTTGTAACAAGAGATTTCGTGTGTACCCACCGTCTACCATATGCATCTTCAACTTAAGTACTGTAATATTTGTTTCGAAATGTACTGATATGTGTCTAATAGCCTATGGTAAATAAATTGTAGTGTATATTAGAGGAGAAAATGATGAGTGCAATGATTCTTGACGCCATTAACATAAAATTTAGGTACTTTGTTCAATTGGAAGGAAAAAGTGCTACTAGTAGGGAATAGGGTGTCTATAAGTAATAATTAGTGGGGCAATGATAGTCGATAGATAGTACATACTCTAATAAAAAACCCAAAGCAAAAGATAGACAATAACGTCCAAGATTGTTTATCATCATTTAGGGTACGAGTATGGAAACCTAAGGGCTAGGCCTAAAAGTTTCACTAATAACGAGCCGACCTTGTTTAAAAAAGAAAAAATAGAACTTCTAGTTCCTTTCATTCTGTTCGCCCTGTTTTGCCCTTTTAGCGAGTAACTCTAATCCCCATATAATAATATACTCCCTCGGTTTCTAAAGTCGTGATTTATGTATTTGTTTGTTTAAAAAAGAATGATACAATTTTAAATTAAAATTATTTAACTTTAAACTTATTATTTTACCCTTAATAAAATACTTTATAGCCACACATTTATGAAGGACTTATTTAGCACCACAAATTTCAAAAATCTTCTTTCATTTCTTAAATTTTGATCCAAGTTAAACTAGGACGTTCTTTGTAGAATGGAGGGGTACTTAATAATAATTAACTGTTTTCATTCGACTCATCATGCTTCTTAGAAAAAGACTTTTACCTGGTACAAATTATGTATATTACTCCACTACTAATTTCGAAAGATCGTCTAACTTGATGTTAATTGGTTGGTAACATAGAAATTAAAATAAAATACAAAAATAGACAGTAAAAGAGTAAAACGTAAAATATATCTCTCCTTAAAAAACATGAACAATTCTGGATGACTTACAAAAATAAAAAATTCTTTTAGATATCAGTGGCCAGTGATATCCAATATATCCAGTAATTTTATTTATTGCACGTGGGGATTTGTTTATACATTTTCATACTCCATTTCCAGCACCCTCTCCTGGTTCTCTATTATAACACAAAGCAACCTGAGTAATGTTGGAGGTTGTGAATGAAAAAAGACACCACAAACACCTTTTCATCACTCCCATATACTGACTATAAATATGAGGTCTCCTTTTACGTTTGATACACACTTTTTGATAGAAAATTCTGAAATACTTTCCTTTCATTTGCTTTGTTTTATAAAACAAAAGTCGGTCAGTGTCGTGTCGTGTGATTTGCATCGGTTGAGTAATTCGCTAGCACACCGACATTTCAGGTACCACTACATCAGTGACGGTAAATTCGTTCTATCCTGAGAAAAAATAATCCGCAACCTCGGGTACTGGAGGAGATTAAGTTCCTTAAAAAGACACCGTGAAGTCGGTAGGCATAGATTTTGTTCATCGTTCGTCTCCTTCTTTTTATTTCTGTATTTTCTATTTCAGATTATTTATTTCGAATACAGAATTTCTAACAATCTTAAGGAACTTAATATCTCCGTCATATATTCGAAATAAAAGAGAAACGAAATGTAAAATGGAATCTTAGGCTGACTGTGGTATATATGGTAAGTTTGATGCTTGTGGACATTCATTTGTCACTGTCAACAAAGCAATTGGAAAAGTTATTTAATTTGATAGTACAACAAGTCATTTTTTCAAATATAATTGATCTTTCTAACATGTTTAATGTAGTAATTCAACAATGTGTAGTTGTGTGAATTGAGTGGACGGGTATCTTAATTTAGGTTTGAAAGCACCCACCGGGGAGAAAATCAGGCAGTCGGTTCGATTTAAAAAAATGACCAACAACGAGGCCGAGTACGAAGCAGCTCTAGCGGGTTTGGAGCTGGCTAAAGAAATAGGGGAGGAAAGAATCGAACTAAGGTGTGATTCCCAGTTGGTAGTGAACCAGGTCCTCTGTGATTATACGGCTCGGGAGCCCAGAATGCAGCTATACTTGGATCGAGCTCAAAGAATCTTGGCCCAATTCCAGGAATGGCAAGTTAAGCAAGTGCCTCGGGAGGAAAATACCGAGGCTGATGCCTTGGCAAATCTGGGTTCGGCGATTGACGAAGCCCACTCGGGGACTGATTCAGTGGTTCGGTTATTGTCCGCACAAATAAGAGAGATGAAGTTGCAGGTCAATTCAGTGGACAACAGATGAGATTGGCGGAGTAAATTCATCTCTTACTTCAACTCGGGGACTGTTCCCCAAGATAAAAAAGAAGCAAAAAAGTTAAGGACCCAAGCAGCCTCGTACCACCTGATCGAGGGTAATCTGTACAAGAGGTTATATTGCGGCCCGATGGCCAAGTGTTTGGGTCCCGATGAGGCCAGGTATGTGATGGCCGAAGTGCATGAAGGCGAGTGTGGCAACCACTCGGGGGGAAAATCCTTGGTGCGTAGGTTATTGAGAGCTGGGTATTATTGGCCCACTATCAGTGCCGATGTAAAAGCCTTCGTGCAGAAATGTGACAAGTGCCAACGCCATGGACGGATGATCCATCAGCAGGTCGAGCCTTTACATTCAGTGGTGTCACTATGGCCCTTCATGAAGTGGGGGATGGACATCGTCGATCCATTGTCAAAGAGAAAAGGTGGTGTTCGCTTTATTCTAGTGCTAACTGTATAATTCACGAAATGGGTGGAAGCAGGGGCTCTCACCGAGGTAAAGCAAAAACAAGTAATTGATTTCATCAAGAAGAACATCATCTACAGGTTCGGTGTCCCGAGAGAGATTGCTTGTGACAATGGTAAACAATTCATGGGGGCTGCCATCACTGATTTTTTCAAGCAATGTGGGATTAAAAGAATTGCTTCGACTCCTTACCACCCAAGTGCCAATGGCCAGGCTGAGTCTTCAAATAGAATCATAATTGAAAATTGCAAGAAAAGACTCGATGAGAAGAAAGGCCCTTGGCCCGAGGAGCTGCCCAGGGTGCTGTGGGCCATGCGAACAACGGAGAAGAACAGCACCGATGAGACTCCTTTCTCACTCGCTTATGGTATGGACTCCCTCATCCCCGTGGAAGTGGGCGAACCAAGTCTTCGGTACGCCCACACCACCGAGGATGCAAATCAACAGGTTATACGCATAGAATTGGATCTGCTCGAAGAGAAAAGAGAACTAGCCTTGGTTCGGCTGGTCGCCCAAAAAAGGCAGATCGAAGCGTACCTCGATAGGAAAGCCAGACTCAGAGACTTCAAAGTTGGCGACTATGTGCTAAAGACAGCAAACCAATCAACGAAGGAAGAAAACGAGGGAAAACTTGTTGCAAATTGGGAATGACCCTACAGAGTCAAGGCAATCGTTGGAAAGGGATCTTATCAAATTGAGAATTTGCAAGGCGAGCCCGAACCTCTGAATTGGAACATTTCCAATCTGAAGCGGTACTACTTCTAATCAAGGTAAATGCTCTTTTAATCTTTTTAAATTCATCCACAGCCCCGAGCCGAACAACGCTCCTATGGCCTCGATCGAAATGTACTAACTTGCTCCTCGCTCCATTTATGCTTGACCTTTTCAGGAAGCGAACCGAACGATTTTCCAGTGCTCGGATCTTCATCAAGATTCACAACCGAACACTGGGGGGAGTGAGAGGCAGGAGTTGACACCGAGGTCGACATTAAGCCTCCCAATCGAAGCTTATCTATCCGACAACCGGGGACTAACGCCCGGGGAATAGATTTAGTACATTGTAATCTCGCCTGGCAGTGGCATGTTGTTAATTTGTTTTATACCCAAGGTCCGCTTCGACTTGGTTCCATTTAAATAACCGACTTCTGGCTCGTTGGTATCAATGAAATAATCTTGATCCTATATTTATTTGTCTTTATGAATCTTGCACTCCGAAGCTGCACTTTGAATGCATCAACTCGAGGATGAGACGTCGTTCTAAAGTTTGCATCGATTAAATTCAAATTAAGTCTTGCAAGCAAACTATTCATTATAAGGTGTTCGGTATATGCAAAACCAACACGAGATAAAAAAATGCAAAATCACATCAAATGGCCCGAAGGCTGACTTCATTCATTAGACAAAACGACCCGAAGGTTAAAAGTCATATATACATGAAAGCCCAAAGGCTGATATCAAAAAAGGCACGGAGGCCTAAAACAAAACAGTACATCAAAATATTTATCAGTTCCTGCCACTAAGGCTGCACCCCATCAGCATCTTCACTGCCCTCTTCGGCACTTTCGCCCTCGTCCTCACCTTCGGGCCCGCCATCGTCTGAACCCTCGCTCGAAGGGAGTTCATCCGCAATCTTTTGGGCCTCAGCAGCAGCCTCCCTTGCCTTGGCGATCTCCTCTTCAAGTATTATCTGCCCAGCTTGGACTTGCTCAAGTGTGCTAAGCCTAGTCTTGACAACGGCCCATGTTTCTTCAAACTTCGCCCTCGTCGCCTTGACTTCGGCCCACTCGTTGAGGTAAGAAATCCTGCCCTTAAGCTTGGAGATCTGACCCCGAAGGGATGGTACTTGGTCTACTTGGCTCTGCACCCCAACGAGCTTGGCATTATACTCATCAAGTTTACTGCGATACTTTTCACCTGCTTCAAGCACTTCGGTGTTGGCCCTGAAGAGCTCAGCCTCGAGGCGAGCATTTTCAAGGCTCAACCTCGAACGTGCTGCAGTAAACTCGTTCGTCGCAGCTTGAACTCGAGCTTCGGCGGATTCCACAACCCCACGAAGATTAGCTTCAGCCTTGGCCGAAGCTTCATTGGCACGCTCCAGCTCTTCATTCAAGACTGCAAACTTCACTTCCGGCTCGGTGACTTTTCCTCTAAGACCCTTCTTTTGTTCATCCCAAGCGGCAGCTGCTGCCTGGATCTCTTTGGCTCGCTCACGCTCGAGGTGAACAGCTTACAACGCAAGAACCAAGCTCTGTGTTTAAAACAAAGTGTCAATACCAGAAGAGAGGTAAAACAAGCTATGCAAAACATACGCTAAGACTTACCCGAAGGGCAAAAGCGGCAGAGACACCCATAAAACTCATTGGGCTAAGATTCCGAAGGGCATGAGCTTCGGCAGGGCCAAGCATGCCATCAAGGGCAGCAACATCCTCTTTGGTGGCACCCAGCAAGTTTGCATAAGGATATATTTCAAAGGCCCAGGGGTGCAGTGCTGGAAGGCTTCGGTGAAGCTCGAGAGGCTTTAACCGTGCTCTTAATCAAACCTTCGCCCACTCTAGCCTTGCCTTTTCGCTTTGCAGCTTCCTGGTCAAGCTCTTCCACATTTATCACCTCGGTCGCCCCAGCGACCTCGGACCTCGGCTCTGGAATAGCCTCAGAGGCCAGCTCTGGCCTTACCTCGGGAGCCACGGGAGGAATTTCTTCATCACTGGGCTCATCGACAAGACCTCGACGTTTTATAATTGTTGCTTCGGCAACCGGAGCAGCAATTTCCTTGACCCGAGGTCCCTTCGCCTTGGCCGCTCGCTTTGATACAGCCCTTTTTCTTTTGGAACCTGGGGAATGAAGGGGAGCGATTTGTTTAACATGGGTATGGGTAGAAATGGAGATGCACGAAAATCGACCTAAGAAAATTTCATCACCTTGTGATGTCCCTTCGCCCGATGAACCTTTAGCCTTCTTCTCTTCAATGATCCGCTTCGTCAGATTTGCCATCTTGGCGACGCCCTCGGTGATGTCAAGCACAGTTCTTTCTCTCTTTTTCTTTTCTTTCTTACCCTCTTTCTCCTCTCCTTCCCCATCAACTTCCACCTCGACTTCTTCTTCCTCCTCGGCGTCCTTTACAGCCCTGTTAGGGAAACCTGCATGAATGGGGAAAATATCAGAACATGACAGCTCGAAGCGAACTTAAAGAATCGCAAACGTTGACGCACAACTCACCATGCCTCTTGCATACCCATCGGTTCCCCTCCAAACCAGCTAAAATCATCCACTGCCGGTGTGGGCGCGTCTCCGACTGCATAACCTCGGTAACCCACTCAAGCAAATTCTTTGGTGGGTTAACTGGAACCTTCTCCGCAGCAAGCCATGGACAAAAAGATAAGTGTCAGCTATGATAGTCAAAAGCCGAAGGAAAAACAGAAGTAGACACTTACGTTGAGCATTCCACACTTCGGGAAAACCAGGCTCAGTTGTTAGCAGCCTCGTAGGGATAAGCACATACCGGTCATTCCAGCCTCGGTCCCCATGATCTTCGCTCTTACTCAAAATTGCGTAAGATCCCCGAGATAGGAGGGCAACCACCCCGACTTTGTGAAAGTATGGGTAGTAAAGAGAAATCAAATGTTGAAAGGTGAAGGGCAGCCCAGCTATGTCGCTCAAATACTCAAGGGCTTGAACGACTCTCCAAACCCCGGGCCCCAATTGGGCCAAACACAAATTGTAAGACCTGCAGAACGTGTCGATGATGGGGTGTACCGGCAAGTTGAATCCTATAGTGAATGGGTATGTAGAAACCGAGTAGTACCCCTCGACAGGTGTAGAAACAGCCGCGTCCGGAGCCGGGATCCTAACTTCCATTTCGGGCCCCCAACGGTAGTCAGCCCGAACGGTCTCAAGCATGTCTTCTGTTATGATGCTCGGGGCGACGTGGACTGGAACATTCCTCTTCTTCCCTTTTTGAGCATCGGATTGAGCATGAACCTTCAAATCCTTGTCATTGTTGAAACTCAAGGGAATAACCAACCGAGGGTCAATCTCCACCTCGAGAGGAATCTTCCTCTTCGATTTCTTCGACGTGCCAACCTTGGTTTCGTCCTTTTGGCCACTAGTACCTCTGCTCGCCGAACCACCTGCCTCTTTGACACTAGTGACGTTATTCCCCTCGACGTCATCCCTGTCCCCGTCGTGGTCGTCACCACCCACATCAATCTCGACGTCATAACTGATCTCCGCCGTATCGCGACCAGCCCTCGCTTTGCATAGCTTGTTTTGCCACGTCAACAGCTCCTGTCCCTAAACAGCGTAAAGCGAGGGCTGGTCGTGATACGACGGAGATCAGTTATGACGTCGAGATTGATGTGGGTGGTGACGACCACGACGGGGACAGGGATGACGTCGAGGGGAATGACGTCACCAGTGTCAAAAAGGCAGGTGGTTCGGCGGGCGGAGGTACTAGTGGCCAAAAGAACGAAACCGAGGTTGGCACGTCGAAGAAATCGAAGAGGAAGATTCCTCTCGAGGTGGAGATTGACCCTCGGTTGGTTATTCCCTCGAGTTTCAACAATGACAAGGATTTGAAGTTTCATGCTCAACCCGATGCTCAAAAAGGGAAGAAGAGGAATGTTGCAGTCCACGTCACCCCGAGCATCATAACCGAAGACATGCTTGAGACCGTTCGGGCTGACTGCCATTGGGGGCCCGAAGTGGAAGTTAGGATCCCGGCTCCGGACGCGGCTGTTTCTACACCTGTCGAGGGGTACTCTTCGGTTTTTACATACCCATTCACTATAGGATTCAACTTGCCGGTACACCCCATCATCGACACGTTCGGCAGGTCTTACAATTTGTGTTTGGCCCAATTGGGGCCCGGGGTTTGGAGGGTCATTCAAGCCCTTGAGTATTTGAGCGACATAGTTGGGCTGCCCTTCACCTTTCAACATTTGATTTCTCTTTACTACCCCTACTTTCACAAAGCCGGGGTGGTTGCCCTCTTACCTCGGGGATCTTACGCAATTTTGAGCAAGAGCGAAGATCATGGGGACCGAGGCTGGAATGACCGGTATGTGCTTATCCCTACGAGGCTGCTGTCAACTGAGCCTGGTTTTCCCGAAGCGTGGAATGCTCAACGTAAGTATCTACTTCTGTTTTTCTTTCGGCTTTTGACTATCATAGCTGACACTTATCTTTTTGTCCATGGCTTGCTGCGGAGAAGGTTCCAGTTAACCCACCAAAGAATTTGCTTGAGTGGGTTACCGAGGTTATGCAGTCGGAGACGCGCCCACACCGGCAGTGGATGATTTTAGCTGGTTTGGAGGGGAACCGATGGGTATGCAAGAGGCATGGTGAGTTGTGCGTCAACGTTTGCGATTCTTTAAGTTCGCTTCGAGCTGTCATGTTCTGATATTTTCCCCATTCATGCAGGTTTCCCTAACAGGGCTGTAAAGGACGCCGAGGAGGAAGAAGAAGTCGAGGTGGAAGTTGATGGGGAAGGAGAGGAGAAAGAGGGTAAGAAAGAAAAGAAAAAGAGAGAAAGAACTGTGCTTGACATCACCGAGGGCGTCGCCAAGATGGCAAATCTGACGAAGCGGATCATTGAAGAGAAGAAGGCTAAAGGTTCATCGGGCGAAGGGACATCACAAGGTGATGAAATTTTCTTAGGTCGATTTTCGTGCATCTCCATTTCTACCCATACCCATGTTAAACAAATCGCTCCCCTTCATTCCCCAGGTTCCAAAAGAAAAAGGGCTGTATCAAAGCGAGCGGCCAAGGCGAAGGGACCTCGGGTCAAGGAAATTGCTGCTCCTGTTGCCGAAGCAACAATTATAAAACGTCGAGGTCTTGTCGATGAGCCCAGTGATGAAGAAATTCCTCCCGTGGCTCCCGAGGTAAGGCCAGAGCTGGCCTCTGAGGCTATTCCAGAGCCGAGGTCCGAGGTCGCTGGGGCGACCGAGGTGATAAATGTGGAAGAGCTTGACCAGGAAGCTGCAAAGCGAAAAGGCAAGGCTAGAGTGGGCGAAGGTTTGATTAAGAGCACGGTTAAAGCCTCTCGAGCTTCACCGAAGCCTTCCAGCACTGCACCCCTGGGCCTTTGAAATATATCCTTATGCAAACTTGCTGGGTGCCACCAAAGAGGATGTTGCTGCCCTTGATGGCATGCTTGGCCCTGCCGAAGCTCATGCCCTTCGGAATCTTAGCCCAATGAGTTTTATGGGTGTCTCTGCCGCTTCTGCCCTTCGGGTAAGTCTTAGCGTATGTTTTGCATAGCTTGTTTTACCTCTCTTCTGGTATTGACACTTTGTTTTAAACACAGAGCTTGGTTCTTGCGTTGCAAGCTGTTCACCTCGAGCGTGAGCGAGCCAAAGAGATCCAGGCAGCAGCTGCCGCTTGGGATGAACAAAAGAAGGGTCTTAGAGGAAAAGTCACCGAGCTGGAAGTGAAGTTTGCAGTCTTGAATGAAGAGCTGGAGCGTGCCAATGAAGCTTCGGCCAAGGCTGAAGCTAATCTTCGTGGGGTTGTGGAATCCGCCGAAGCTCGAGTTCAAGCTGCGACGAACGAGTTTACTGCAGCACGTTCGAGGTTGAGCCTTGAAAATGCTCGCCTCGAGGCTGAGCTCTTCAGGGCCAAGACCGAAGTGCTTGAAGCAGGTGAAAAGTATCGTAGTAAACTTGATGAGTATAATGCCAAGCTCGTTGGGGTGCAGAGCCAAGTAGACCAAGTACCATCCCTTCGGGGTCAGATCTCCAAGCTTAAGGGCAGGATTTCTTACCTCAACGAGTGGGCCGAAGTCAAGGCGACGAGGGCGAAGTTTGAAGAAACATGGGCCGTTGTCAAGACTAGGCTTAGCACACTTGAGCAAGTCCAAGCTGGGCAGATAATACTTGAAGAGGAGATCGCCAAGGCAAGGGAGGCTGCTGCCGAGGCCCAAAAGATTGCGGATGAACTCCCTTCGAGCGAGGGTTCAGACGATGGCGGGCCCGAAGGTGAGGACGAGGGCGAGAGTGCCGAAGAGGGCAGTGAAGATGCTGATGGGGTGCAGCCTTAGTGGCAGGAACTGATAAATATTTTGATGTACTGTTTTGTTTTAGGCCTCCGTGCCTTTTTTGATATCAGCCTTTGGGCTTTCATGTATATATGACTTTTAACCTTCGGGTCGTTTTGTCGAATGAATGAAGTCAGCCTTCGGGCCATTTGATGTGATTTTTCATTTTTTTATCTCGTGTTGGTTTTGCATATACCGAACACCTTATAATAAATAGTTTGCTTGCAAGACTTAATTTGAATTTAATCGATGCAAACTTTAGAACGACGTCTCGTCCTTGAGTTGATGCATTCAAAGTGCAGCTTCGGAGTGCAAGGTTCGTAAAGACAAATAAATATAGGATCAAGATTATTTCATTGTTACCAACGAGCCAGAAGTCGGCTATTTACATGGAACCAAGTCGAAGCGGACCTTGGGTAAAAAACAAATTAACAACATGCCACTGCCGGGGCGAGATTACAATGTACTAAATCTATTCCCTGGGCATTAGTCCCCGGTTGTCGGATAGATAAGCTTTGGTTGGGAGGCTTAATGTCGACCTCGGTGTCAACTTCTGCCTCTCTCTCCCCCCCAGTGTTCGGTTGTGAATCTTGATGAAGATCCGAGCACTGGAAATCGTTCGGTTTGCTTCCTGAAAAGGTCCAGCATAAATGGAACAAGGAGCAAGTTAGTACATCTCGATCGAGGCCATAGGAGCGTTGTTCGGCTCGGGGCTGTGGATGAATTTAAAAAGATTGAAAGAGAATTTACCTTGATTAGAAGTAGTACCGCTTCAGATTGGAAATGTTCCAATTCAGAGGTTCGGGCTCGCCTTGCAAATTCTCAATTTGATAAGATCCCTTTCCAACGATTCCCAATTTGCAACAAGTTTTCCCCCGTTGTCTTCCTTCATTGATTGGTTTGCTGCCTTTAGCACATAGTCGCCAACTTTGAAGTCTCTGAGTCTGGCTTTCCTATTGAGGTACGCTTCGATATGCCTTTTTTGGGCGCCAGCCGAACCAAGGCTAGTTCTCTTTTCTCCTCGAGCAGATCCAATTCTATGCGCATAGCCTGTTGATTTGCATCCTCGGTGGTGTGGGCGTACCGAAGACTTTGTTCGCCCACCTCCACGGGGATGAGGGAGTCCATACCATAAGCGAGTGAGAAAGGAGTCTCACCGGTGCTGTTCTTCTCCGTTGTTCGCATGGCCCACAGCACCCCGGGCAGCTCCTCGGGCCAAGGGCCTTTCTTCTCATCAAGTCTTTTCTTGAGATTTTTAATTACGATTCTATTTGAAGACTCATCCTGGCCATTGGCACTTGGGTGGTAAGGAGTCGAAGCAATTCTTATAATCCCCCATTGCTTGAAGAAATAAGTGATGGCAGCCCCCGTGAATTGTTTACCATTGTCACAAGCAATCTCTCTCGGGATACCGAACCTGTAGATGATGTTTTTGCTTTACCTCGGTGAGAGCCCCTGCTTCCACCCATTTCGTGAATTATACAGTTAGCACTAGAATAAAGCGAACACCACCTTTTCTCTTTGACAATGGATCGACGATGTCCATCCCCCACTTCATGAAGGGCCATAGTGACACCACTGAATGTAAAGGCTCGACCTGCTGATGGATCATCCGTCCATGGCGTTGGCACTTGTCACATTTCTGCACGAAGGCTTTTACATCGGCACTGATAGTGGGCCAATAATACCCAGCTCTCAATAACCTACGCACCAAGGATTTTCCCCCCGAGTGGTTGCCACACTCGCCTTCATGCACTTCGGCCATCACATACCTGGCCTCATCGGGACCCAAACACTTGGCCATCGGGCCGCAATATAACCTCTTGTACAGATTACCCTCGATCAGGTGGTACGAGGCTGCTTGGGTCCTTAACTTTTTTGCTTCTTTTTTATCTTGGGGAACAGTCCCCGAGTTGAAGTAAGAGATGAATTTACTCCGCCAATCTCATCTGTTGTCCACTGAATTGACCTGCAACTTCATCTCTCTTATTTGTGCGGACAATAACCGAACCACTGAATCAGTCCCCGAGTGGGCTTCGTCAATCGCCGAACCCAGATTTGCCAAGGCATCAGCCTCGGTATTTTCCTCCCGAGGCACTTGCTTAACTTGCCATTCCTGGAATTGGGCCAAGATTCTTTGTGCTCGATCCAAGTATAGCTGCATTCTGGGCTCCCGAGCCGTATAATCACCGAGGACCTGGTTCACTACCAACTGCGAATCACACCTTAGTTCGATTCTTTCCACCCCCATTTCTTTAGCCAGCTCCAAACCCGCTAGAGCTGCTTCGTACTCGGCCTCGTTGTTGGTCACTTTTTTAAATCGAACCGAGTGCCTGATTTTCTCCCCGGTGGGTGCTTTCAAAACTATGCCTAAACCTTAACCTTTGGAGTTAGTTGCCCCATCGGTATGAAGTATCCATAGCCCCGAGGATATTCCTTTCGATATGGAGTTTTCCTTTTTCGCTTCGGGCAGAATCCCAACACTAAAGTCGGCCACGAAGTTGGCTAGGACTTGAGACTTGATGGCTGTCCGAGGTTGATAGGTGATATCGTATTCGCTCAACTCTACCGTCCATTTTGATAACCTCCCCGATAACTCAGGTTTATGCAATATACTCCTTAAAGGGAAGGTTGAAACTACCGCTATTGGGTGACGTTGGAAATAGGGTCGTCGTTTTCGAGCAGTAACAAGTAAAGCAAGTGCTAGTTTTTCCAAGTGTGGATACCTGGTTTCAGCGTTGAGGAGTGTCTTGCTCACATAGTAGATGGGCTGCTGCTTGCCATCTTCTTCCCGAACCAGCACAGCGCTGACAGACACCTCGGACACGGCCGAGTAGACCAGCAATGTTTCACCTTCTTTTGGCTTGGCGAGCAACGGTGCGTTAGCCAAGTATTGTTTCAAATCTTTCAACGCTTGTTTACACTCCGGTGTCCATTCGAAGTGATTGTTTTTTCTCAAAACGGAGAAGAACTTGTGGCATCGCTCCGAGGATTTTGAGATAAATCGACTCAAGGCGGCAACTCGGCCAGTCAAGCGTTGAACTTCTTTCACTCCGGTCAGCTCCTCGGGGATCTCTTCGATAGCTTTGATTTTATCTGGGTTAGCCTCTATCCCTCATTCAGAGACAATGAATCCCAAGAATTTACCTGATCCAACGCCGAAGGCGCACTTCTCAGGGTTCAATTTCATGCCGCATTGCCTCAAAACAACAAAGGCTTCCCTCAGATGATTCAAATGATCCTCCATTCGGATCAATTTGATGAGCATATCATCTATGTAGACCTCCATAGACTTTCCAATATACTCCTTGAACATGCGACATACCAACCTTTGGTAGGTCGCCCCGGCATTTTTCAGACCGAAGAGCATCACCTTATAGCAGAAAGTACCTCGGTCAGTGATAAACGAGGTCTTCTCTTCGTCCTTCGGGTCCATGAGGATCTGATTATAGCCCGAATATGCATCCAAGAAGGTCAATAGTTTGTGTCCAGCCGTGGAGTCTATTAACCTGTCAATTTGTAGCAATGGATATGAGTCTTTGGGCCAAGCTTTGTTCAGGTCGGTGTAGTCTACACACATTCTCCACTTGCCATTCTTCTTCGGTACAAACACCACATTGGCCAGCCATTCGGGGTATTTCACTTCTCTTATGAAACCATTTTCTTGCAACTTGGTGGTTTCATCTTCGATCGCCTTCTTTTTGACCCCAGCATGAGGTCTCTTCTTCTGCTTTACCAGGGTAAATTTTGGGTCCACATTCAGCTTGTGAGTCATGATCTTCGGATCGATACCAGTCATGTCTGAATGGGACCGAGCAAAGCAGTCATGGTTGGACTTTAAAACTTCAATAATCGCCCTTTTCGACTCCGGGTCCAACTTCGAGCCGACAAACACTTTTCTTTCGGGGAAATCTTTCAATAAGGTGAAAGATTCCAATTCTTCAATAGTGGAGTCCTCGGCCTTTTGCTTCCGAGGCTCTTGAATACAAACCGGGATCTTTTCGACTTCCCCACGGGTGTCCTCCTCGCTTGACCCCGGTTGCTGTAGTTGCTATTGCTTGGGCCCGGTCGGGGCTACTCCACTCTTTAACGCAACCGAGTAGCATTCCCTCGCTACTCGTTGCTCCCCTTTGATTGATCGAACTCCCCAAGGTGTAGGTAATTTAATCACTTGATGCAGAGTGGAGGGGACAGCTTCCATGGAATGGATCCATGGCTTTCTGAGGATCACATTGTATGCCAAATCCTCGGGCATTACTTGGAACAGCGTTTCCTTAATAACTCTCTCGGCGAATGTCTTGACTATGATTTCACCCAACGTTTTCTCCGTGGAGTTGTTGAAGCCGGCTAGCACTGTTGCTTTGGGGACAACCTCCCCTTTGAGCCACATTTTCTTAACAACCTCCTCTTTCGGGTTGCCTCGCGACGCCTCGGCGCGGTGCGATGATTCGCCTCGGTTTTTATAATTGTAACCTCAGCTTTTGAACTTAGCTTCCTCCAATCTGATTTTGGAGTAAGTTCGCTTGTGCAGGTCCTCCCATGTCAGAACCTGATATTGTTGGAGCTCCTTTCGCAATTCAGCGGCAGCGTCAGAATTGCGAATATTGATACCTTTTTCAAATGCCATGATGGCCAGGGTATCGTCCATCCGAGGTAATTCCATGCGCTCGGAATGAAAGCGCTCAAGAAACTCCTTGAGTGGCTCACCGGGCCTTTGTTTCACTTCGCATATATCCTCCTTCCTTTGGAGGAATTTTTTGGGCCCCGGTGTGCGCCTTGACGAAGGCGCTGGACATTTCCTTGAAGGTGGAAATCGACCCCGCTGGTAGGCACATATACCAACGTAGAGCCCCTTTCTCTAAGGACTCGCCAAATTTTTTCAAGAACATCGACTCGAGCTCTATAGCCGTTAGGTCGTTGCTCTTTACCATGGCCATGTATTCTCTCACATGTTCTCTGGGATCGGTAGTGCCATCATATTTCTTCAGAAACATGAGTTTGAAGTTCTTAGGGGTTGGGGCTGGGGCCGCTTCGGGCTTGAAGGGCAGCTCCCTGTATTGATCAATATCAAGATCATCTTCCTCCTTTGTTACCCCCGGTACGCCCTCGAGGCGTTTTTCCACGCGTGCCTCGATACGAGCCTCGATTTCCCTGGTTAATTTTTTGACATCGACCGAGGATGTCGTTTCAGCCACGGTGGGAACCGTCCCGAAGTGTGGCGTTGCAGTTGGTATATTTCCCGAGCCCCCAGACGTGGCCCCATTGTGAGGTCCCCCTGTTATCGCGCCTGCAGGAACGAAGGGCGGGATGCCTCCACCAGGAGCCGAAGGCTGGGTGCTATTCGGCGCTGCACTGTTCCTCGCTTCCAACGACGCCCGGAACTCAGCATTAATGTTAACTTGCTCATCATGTCCACTTTGGAGAGCTCTTAATGCAGTGACAACATAAGCTTGGAACTCTTCGGTTGCCATTGGTGATGCGGGCTGTTGGCTCGACGGAACGCCAGCCCGTTCGTCACTATTATCACTGTTGTCAGCCATAACGTCGTTGAATCGTAAGCTTTGACGAAAAAGGACGTGAAACTTTGGAACAAAGCGTTTCTGCTTATATCCCCACAGACGGCGCCAATTTGTATGGGCCTAAACCAGTTTTAGGATTGCAAATCGAATTTGGATTCGAATATAAACAAATCTTCGTATCAAAGTTAAATAAATGCACTAAACAGGCGTAAATATGAAAGAATAACTTGATTTCAATATATGATTGAGAGTACAAATTTGGGCAGAGTTTCAGTATATATTTCTGGATGCCTATGATACAAAATGAACTACTATTTATAGGCCTAGGAGCCTTGCCCACGTTCTCCACTATCAGTTGTGCTTTGATCCACGTTCTTGGCATTAAATGAGGGAGTTAGTGGAGTGAAGTAGTGGGCTGCAAAGCCCCTGGAACCGAGGCGATTCATCGAGGTGCATATTTGCAACCTCGGTGAGGTGATCTTGTTGTTCGCTCGAGGTAAACATCACCGAAGCTCAGCTTACGGCTCGCCTTCGGTGACGACCTCGGCATATGACTTCGGTGACCCACTTATTTGCTTCGGTCTCTGGCTTGCTGTCACGTGCTCGGTCGTTGTCAGCTTGCATGACCGGGACGAATCATCGCGAGCCGATTTTTACTCAATACATCTAGTTTTAAATATATAATGATAGAGATGGATTCATAATTTTAAATTAATGTCTTATAAAGTACAATTATTTTTAATTATTGAGTTCTGAATAAATTATTTATACATGTTAAATGTAATTCTTAACATAAATATAAGATCTGTGCCAGAATTACTGAATTTTATCAAAGTCGTAACTAACTCTAGATCCACGCTTCAGTAATGAGAATAATAATATCGATGTAAAATATAAGTTATTAAAAGGTAAAATAAATAAATTAAATTTCTTTAAATTTAAAAAAAAAAAATTAAATAGACTAGAAAAAGAAAGTAACACTTAAAATTGATCTCAACTACGTTTTAAGTATTTTTATTAGGAACCCTTTTTCGAGCTTGTTAGACCTAAAGTTTCACACGAGCACAAAGTTTAACAAAATTATAGTGTGCGCCGAAACGAGATTGAGGTGCGTCAGCAAAGAATCGCGTGGCAGCATTAGGAATCGTAAAGGCAAAACGGTGAAAATAACTTAAAGGAGGCGGCAGTGACGAAGCAGGGGCAAATGGGAATCTTACAGCAATAGCCTCATGCAGAACAACCCCTTTGTTCTGTAGCTAATTAATAAAGGTTTAAATTAAAGCCATGGCAAAATTTTGCTAAAACGTACGCCACCTTTGCACTGTATTGCACCATGGGAAAAAGTAGATAACACATTTTTGGTGTCACAGTATGTTATTCTTGCGGTTAGTTTGATGGTTGTTTTGCGGCAATTAGTGAATTGTGTAAACCTACCCTTGAAGTTGTTGTCAACATTATTTGAGCACAAGCTTCTATGCCAACTTCATTTTGATAATTACAATCGTCACGATTAATTTATTTCGTCACTGAATCATAGAGTTGAACTGCAAACCTCTAACTAAAGGCGGTGAAATACTTACCGTTTTATTACAATGTAGTTCACTATAGATAAATACTCCTATTTGGTTCTTGAAAAAACAAGTTCTCTAATGGAACTTTTTAATAAGAGTTTTTTACACCATGTAACCTTTAAATTCAAAGTATTTTTCACCCTACCCATTAAAAATTACACTATTCATTATATTTAAAGTATTTATCCAGCCTACCCATTTATTACTGTATACGTTTGTTATACCTTATGAGCATATACCTTTATAGAATACTGCATAAATTATGGTATACAAGTCTAAATGGGTAGGACATGTCACTACTAGAAATTATCTGTTTTGCGTCACAGTCTGGAGACGGAATTTCCTCTCTAAAAGGAGTTTGGAGACGGAAGTCCTTGAAAAACACAAGTCCTTGAAAAACACACTCATTTCAATGAGTGGTTTCCAAATTGTATCAGGCAAGCCATTGAACGCATTTGGCAACAAATTTTCCATGAAAACATGACAGTCATGGCTTTTCATTGCCGTAAGCTTACCTTCTGTCATGTCGACACATTTGGATATATTTGATGCGCAACCATCGGGAAACTTAATATTTTGTATCCACTCACAAATCATTCTTCTCTCCTCCAAGTCAAAAGTGTAGTTCGCTGATGGCTTGCGCACCTTAACCCCATCTGATTGTAGGTGCAATTCAGGTCGCCGACAGTATGCCTGAACATCTAACCTTGCCTTCAAGTTGTCCTTTGTTTTGTTATTGACATCCATCACAGTGTTAAAGACAGCATTGAAATTTTTTTTTCAATATACATTGGATCCAGATTATGCCTAAAAAGATTGTCCTTCCAATAAGGAAGTTCCCAAAATATGCTCTACTTTGTCCAATTATGTGTAACACCAAAACCTGCTATTCTAGGCAATGGTTGCTGCTCCGTTGCCTTGGGATACCCCTGAACCCGGGACCAAACTTCATGGCCCATCAACCTCTGTGGAGGATCGAAAATCCTCCTTGTTCTTCATGAATGCACTAGTGTTTCTACTAAATGGATGGTCATCTGGCAGAAACTGGCGCTGACAGTCGAACCATGTGTGCTTACGCCCATGTTTCAAATAAAAATCTTTTGTATATTCCATACAAATAGGACAAGATAGCTTACCAGCTGTGGACCAACCAGACAATATGCCATATGCAGGGAAATCATTAATTGTCCACATCAAGCAAGCATGTAATCTAAAGTTTTGTTTCAAGGAACAATCGTATGTTACAACACCATCACGCCACAATATTTGTAACTCATCAATCAAAGGCTGCAAGAATACATCAATAGAGCTTTTTGGGTTACTAGGACCAGGGATAATACAAGTCAGGAAAATATATGGACTTGTCATACACATTTCTGGGGGTAGATTATACGGTGTGACGAATACAGGCCAGCAAGAGTATGGTGCAGCAGAGACAGCAAACGGAGTAAACCCATCAGAACTTAAACCCAACCTGATGTTTCTAGGTTCACTTGCAAATTCAGGATACACTCTGTCGAAATGCTTCCATGCTTCTCCATCAGACGGATGACATAAAATACCAGATTGTCGTGTACGTTCATGATGCCATCTCATATGAGGAGCAGAACTCATTGATGCATACAACCTCTTTAACCTTGGTATAAGAGGTAAGTAATGCATCGTTTTAACTGGGACCTGTTTCTGTTTAGCATTTTTGACTGGCTTGTAGCGAGCCTCACCGCAAAACGTACAAAATTCCTTATCTTTGTTTTCTTTGTAGTATAACATGCAACCTTTTTTACAACAGTGAATTCTTTCTGAAGATAGCCCTAAAAACGAAACCCACTTTTTTGCATCGTAGACCTCTTTAAACCTTGGTATAAGAGGTAAGTAATGCATCGCTTTAACTGGGACCTGTTTCTGTTTAGCATTTTTGGCTGGCTTGTAGCGAGCCTCACCGCAAAACGTACAAAATTCCTTATCTTTGTTTTCTTTGTAGTATAACATGCAACCTTTTTTACAACAGTGAATTCTTTCTGAAGATAGCCCTAAAAACGAAACCCACTTTTTTGCATCGTAGTACGAGAAAGGCAATCCCAGTTTACTTATGTTTAGTTCATTCAAAAGTCCAATGATCTCATCCATTCCTCCTTGAGATATGTTATAATCTGATTCAATACTAAGCAACCTAACTGTCACCAACAACTTTGAATGACTTGCCCCCTCGTAAAATGGGCGACTTGCTTCTTCCAACTGTTCATAGCAGAGCTTCGCCTCATTATTGGGAATCTCCTCAACATTCGGTTGAGAGGGTTCCCCTTGGTACATTCCAAACGCATCATTCAATATCTTATTCATAGGATAGTTATACCCGACATAGTCATTTTGGAAGTTCTCTCTATGGACACTAGGGTTACACTCTCCATGTGCAGTCTACACAAAATAATTTGGCATAAATCCTTTTCTATAAAGGTGCAACACGACATTTTCAATTGGTTGCACGTGGCTACACTTGCATTTCACACAAGGACATTTGATTGAACCCCCTGTATATATTCAGGAAGTAATTTAGCTTTAGCAATAAACCCGTCAACCCCATCTACATAACTTTTCCTCAAACCCATATTTTCATAGAACATATTGTACATCCAACTACGATTTTCATCATGTTCCATCTACAAAAGTTACAAACAAATAAATATAAATCAATGCAACAGAATATAGCAATTTTTCTAGCAAACTATAGGTGTATAACATTTTTTTAAAAATTATATTGCATATTAACTTTTTAATTAACTAACTAAATCAAACTCCCTACATTTATTTTATTTGCTATAGAGCTGGCAATCACACCAAAAATTCACTAAGTTTTCAAGAACATCCTCCAAACCAAATCCTAATTTCCCACCCGCAACATCATATACTACTTCCTACATTACCAAAAATCCCAATACTATCATCATCATCATTTCCACCAAAAGCCAAACAAACTTGAGAAGAACCATTTATTCAAGATTCAATTCAAACCCCCTATTTATATCAAGATTCTATTAAGTCCGAATCACAAATTTTTTTATTCTTTTTATTTCAGTCAATCATCTTCAATTCATAGTGTACTAATTAAAGTTGTGTGACTGTCGAATTTCTTTTTACTTCATTCCATCTGACACTTAATTGAGAATTCCTGTCCGCATGCTAATAAAGGTTACACTCAATAACTGAAATAGACTATATATTGAAATCTCTTTCCTCTAAACTTATGAGAATATTAAATGTTGGACAAATTTTATCAGGAAAAAAGAGATGAAAGTCGTTACGAATCATTTTAGATTAATCAAGAGGAAACCTTAGCAGCAAAATAATGGGGTGGGGAAAATATTTTAATACAATTTATTTTTTTAAAAAAATGGGGTGGGGAAAATGGGGAAGGGAAAATAATGGGGGATACGAAAGGGAAAAATAATGGGAAAGACAAAGGGGGAACTTACTTGAACACGGTGGCCGGAGAAAATGGGGGTGCCGAGCTGTGGAGATTTTTCGCCGGAGAGATGTGGAGGATTTTGGGAGTTTTAAAAATTTGGATTGTCTGAAAATATTGGGAGCCTGCTGTATAGATTGGGAATTGTTTAGGGTTGGAGACGGAATTCCGTCTCCAATCAAAAAGTGAAAAAGCTGTCAGTTGATTGGAGACGGAATCTGACACCTTTTTTACTTTTCGATTGGAGGCGGAATTCTGTCTCCAACTCTTCCAATTTAATTAATTTTACACGCAATACACTGATTGGAGACGGAATTTCCTCTCTAACTGATTGGAGAGGGAATTCCGTCTCCAACCATTCTGTAGCTTTTTACTCTTTTTCTAGTAGTGTGTAAATAGTTTATGAGTAGGATTGGTAAATATGAAACTTATAAGTAAGATGGGTAAGTATTTTGATTTTAATGTGTATTTTTGTAAACTTCCACCACCAAATTTGATTTGCTTCAATCTTATAAAAAGTTGAACCCGAACCAACTATATTTATATATTTGTATAAACATTAATATTTATATTTATATAGATCTTTTAAATACTTTAAATATAAAGTTAGTTGTATAGACATACTCATGGTTCTTTTTTGAAAATATTCTATTCTTCCTCTGTATTGAAGTTAAAACATATAGGACGTAAAGTTATTTTTGGACTTAAGACAGAGAATAATCGTCACACCTCTTAGTAACGTTTATCATTTGTAGATATTTTTTTTTTTTTTTTTGGTTAATCAAATTGATCGATCCTCGTTAATCCTATACGTCAAATCACTACTCACAAGGAATCTTTATGTCGCAAAATTATCTTAAGCAGTGGAGAAATTTCAAAGTTATTATCCCCTAAGACAAAGTAAGTGTAGCTTGGGGAAAAATAAAATAATTTGGCCTTGACCTGTTTCTCCATTAGAATTAAACAATGAAACTAACCCATCAAAATCAAATGTTATTAAATCAATTTCAAAATCGAATTCACTTTTCTCATGACAGCTAACCTTAAGAATTTTGTCTTGGACCTGATTTTCTGTTTCCATTGCTTTACTAAAAACAACTAGGAAATGACACCACTCATAGAGTCATATAATAACTCATAATAGTAGTATGCTGTAAAGCAAGGTAGGCATATATACCAAGTTCCTAGACTCCAATATTAACTATACTTGATATATTAAACAATTAATTACAAGTGTTTTGTCACCCATATTCTCCCCGCTCCTTTTCCATAATTACAACTCTAACCTCATTCTCCTGCTCACTATTATCAATCCTATTTTTATGGAGTATACTGAATTGCTGATACTGCATAAAATTTTGGGAGAATTATAAATATATACAACCCTAACACTAAAATTACAAAAAATAACAATACTATATCACTTTACAAAAACTACCAATACTTTTTTTACATAATATATACAAAACCCCATTTAAACCATATAAATTAGGCTTTGACCCTCTCCCTTCCCCACTGCTACAGTGATTTGGGCTGCCACCACCTGCCACCGATCGCCGCCGGCCAGCCGCCGGTTGCCGGTGACCGGATTTTTTTTTTTTTTTGTTTTAAAATCTGAAAAAAGTTGTAGGTGCATAAAAATACAATTTCATACATAAAAAAACATTTGATTTGATCTCTAAAATACATAAACATACATAAAAACACTTTCATATTAAAAAAATATAGATTTTGATCTATAAAAATACATAAACATACATTAAAACACTAGAAATGTATATGCATCACATATACAAACACATACAAAAAAGGATTTAGATACATATAAAAGTTTTATGGTCACACATACACACAAATACAGTTTATACAAAAAAAATATATAAAATTGACATACAAAATATGTAGATTGAATTACACATACATAAATATACAATAAAAATACATAGAGATTCAAAAAAATTAATTGTATTTATAAACCAAAACATATACATACATATCAATACAAACTTATACATAAATATACACATCAATACACATTCAAAAACAAAATAAAACATAAAAAAAAAAAGAGAGAAGGAGAAGCAGATCGCCGGCGTAGAAGCTCCGGCAACCGCATAAGCAACAGATCTGGCGCCGTCCAGAGCAGCAGCGGCAATGCCACCACTCCGGCGACGCCACCACTCCGGCGATGAACAACAGTAGCAGCGTGCAGCAAAACGCTTAAAGCCTTACCGGAAAAGACACCGGCTGGTCGCCGGAGAAGGAGGAAGGGCGGGTGACAGGCGGGTGGGTGGGTGGAGTGGAGAGAAAGAGAGAGAAAATTAGGGTTTTGTGTTAGGGAGGGAGGGAAATGAAGAAAATGGTATGTATTGTAATATATTTAAAAGTATCGTTATTTAGGGTAAATATTTAAAAGTATCGGTATTTTTTGTAATTTAGCTATTAGGATTGTCATCTGGTGTAAATTTTCCTAAAATTTTATATCGTCAGTCACGCCGGTCGCCCCTATGTTGCTTTTTTGATATTTTAAATCTCACCTTTCATGAATGTTACTTGTAAGGGTACAATTTAGGTGATCAAACGATAATTAAAATGAGATTAACTAATGTATATTGATAGTCTAAATAATTCTTTTTCTACTGTTGGCTAAATAAATTCATATTACAAGTAAATTTTGAAGTATTTATACTTATTTTAATATTCTCAAGCATACTACTCCTTTTAAATAGCTAATCTAGCATAAAAAATTGACCAATAGTTTGAGTCATAATTGTAGAATTGACCTTCAAAAATTACAGTGACAGAAACTAGATATGGTTGTTATCTTTGGTACTAAAGATAGGACACCGAATTGGTCAGATCATCGACGTAATTAAAATTTAAATATTAATAAAACAAATAACAACACTTAATTTATTAAATTAATCAACAATGTAAATAAAAGATTTAGACATTTAATGTATTAGTTAAACTCATAAAAAATGGTCTACACTGACAGTGCAGAAACTAAAGTATTTTCAATATCCCGTAATTTTGTTCCTTTACAAGGGCATTTCCCTTTCCAATATTTTCATCACTCACTACAATTTCACCACCACCACTCTCCTCCCTCTCCCGCCACCTTTTTCCTCCAATTTCACACACACTTTACACACAGTCGACGTGTTTTTCACGATGCCGGAAATAGAACGGCAAAGAACACGGCAACACCGCCACGTGGCATCAACACGAGATCATCAACAAACAAAACCCCCACCCCCTCGAGTACCACTACGACTCCTCCTCCGGGTCGCATCAGTAGCGGGTGGTATACAATTCGGGTGGGCTTTACAGCTCTCACTACTCACACCATACGTGCAGGAACTCGGTATCCCACACGCTTGGGCTAGTATAATATGGCTATGTGGTCCATTATCAGGTTTACTTGTACAGCCTTTAGTCGGTCATATGAGTGATAAGTGTACGAGTCGGTTCGGTCGTCGACGCCCTTTTATTGTTGCCGGAGCTGGTTCTATTATGATAGCGGTGTTGATCATTGGATTCTCCGCTGATATAGGGTGGTGGTTCGGTGATCGTGGTGAAATTAAAGTCCGTGCTATTGCTGCTTTTATTGTGGGGTTTTGGCTTTTAGATGTTGCTAATAATATGACTCAAGGTCCTTGTAGAGCTCTCCTTGCTGATCTTACAAGTAAGTGTTTCATTCCAATTTTACATCGTCGTGTTTAACGGTTGATTATCGTTAAAGTTGTATGTACTGTCAGTATAAAATGAATTAAATTATATATACCGTCAGTATAAAATGAAATCCCTAACACTGTCGGGTCACCTGAGTTTTTTAAAAGGAAAACTAGGCAAGGTTTATCTGCTGCAACAAATAAATACGATTATCTGCTAGTACAACAGAAATGCGAGTATCTGCTACGGTGTTTTTTATTTGATCATGCTTAGTAAGTAATTTATGATTTGATGAATTTGATTAAGTGAATTCTAAGGAAGAAAAAGTTCTAAACTCTCTTTTAATTAGTTATTAATTTTTGTTTGAATAAAGTATTTATTGAAAGTTGCGTTGCCTCTTATCGTATATAGAATAAAGAGCTTTCTTCAGAATAATACTTTATTACAACCTTTTTGAAGGTAAAGTTGAATGTATTAGGCACTTGTTAATCTGAGAAAGACTTTAATGCCATGATGCTGGTGGGTCCCACTAATTTCTCTCTCTTTCCCTTTTTCTTGGCTGATCATACGTATTTTTAGTTGAGCAGTTATGATCATTTGGAATAATATAGTAATAGTGTATCATTTCCAATGCACTTTAGTGGTTTGATGTTTGAATTGGAGATTTAGTTGCATTTTGATGATTTTTAACTAGCTATTCAAAGTTAATTTAACTAAGCTATGGTATTCAATGGAAAATTATATGGACTGGCGTTTTTTATAATTAGGCTGGTCGATTGGTTTTTGAACTTTTTAACATCAGAAAAAGGTTTTTGTACTTCCTCCCAGATTAATAGACCTATTTTGTTATCAGTGATCCTTTTGACGATTTTTGGTTCTTACCTGGAATAGTTTACTTCATCTTTGAAAATGTAGAATCTGGATGAAAAAAAGTTACACATAAAAGTAACTAGGTATATAGTAATTTTAATTTTAGTTACAGATTTTTTATTTTTTACTTTTGATTTGAAGTTTGAATTACTGATTGTTTCGCCATAATCTTTACTTGTGGTGCATGTGTAAAGTCAGATTTAAAAATTTGCATAACAAACTTATCAAGTTCATATATGATATATCATATATGGGCTATTATATAAAACACGTGTTTGGTTTTACATTACATAAACTTGGATAGACTTTCATTTTCAGTTTTAAGCTTGGCTTGTTTAGAGTATTTTGGAAGAAGAGTTTTAAAAATGATATCTTTATCATTTTGGTGATGTTTCCTGGGAGAAATCTTGGGCACGTCCAGTGTGATAAAAATAATACCACTATTGTGGTATCATTAATCCTGAAATAAAATTCATCCAGACCTGAGATAAAATAATCTCACATTTTATTTATCTGGGATGGTTTCCCTCATCCACAAAACCAAATGACCCCTACACATATGAAATTAGAAACATTCTACACAAAAATCCAATGTAAAAGACCAAACAAGAACCCATGAATGATAAAAATTGAGAAGTTCATGAAAGCTCTTCAGTCTTGCATCAGAAACAGGATTCAATTCAAAACGGCAGGAACCTTTAGTATGGGCTCAAATATTCTGTGGACAAAACTAGCCATCAGTGATTCTGCCCAGTGTGTGTGGCCATACACTTCGGGAATGAACTACTTGACATGGAGTGTGCATGCACCGTACGCAGCCATCTTGAGTTCTCTGGATTTTCCAGGTGATGGGCGTGTTTTGGAGTCTAACTCTACCATCTCCTTTTAATCTGAACTTGAAATATTTGCCAAAAGGCATTCCCCCCATGGCCATGCACCGTGGGAAGCCACTTTGAACTCTCCAGAACTGCATGTGATGCTCGTGTGACGCGAACAGTTTTCAATTTTCTCCAGATTTTTTGTTTCAGTCCAAAATCATCCTAATTTACCTTCCACCTCAATTGCTTCCTAAACATTAGAAAATATACAATCGAACCTAATTGGTCATTTTTAACCCTTGACTCTCAAAGGACATCAGAAATGGAATTAAATGATACCAAAACATATGTAAATGTGCGGAATATCAAAGGGACATATACACAATTTTCTATGTTGTGGTGACTTGCAAGATAGTGCCACATTAGTGCTTAGCGTCCTACTTCATCTTGAGAGAGCATGATTTTGAAAAAAATAAAATGACACTGAGACTTTGTTCCTGAAGTGTGGAACTGATAATAAGAAGAGAAAAGTACCAAACAAGGATTCGTATGTACAATTTTATGGTTTGGCATGATTAGATCATCACATTTGAGAGTCTGCTGGAAATTACAAAAGAAGCAACAGACATATCCATATGAGAAGAATCAATTTAGAATTTTATAACGTACTGAGGAAAGCAATATTTGCGACGTAATGAGCTCAATCTCCAATTATAACAAATTATGGCTAATAGTAGAGCTTGCGTGCTCGCCAAGCTAGCATCTCCATCATTCAAGAGAAAGTTAATGTGGAGTTTAAGGCAGCTTTATTCTAATTACTGTGTTAATTCCCACTATCTAGAGAACAGGCTTGTTGCTTTTTGCTTCTGAAGGTGAAAATAGCATGCTGCGGTAGGATCCAAATCAATCTGGTTACAATCATTCATGCAGTAGATATCCTTTAGTCTAAGATACTGGTCTTCGGAGGTTTGCTCAATTGCGGTTTGTTTTGACCTCTTCGAAAGCTTGACTTGTTTTTGCATAAAATCGTTCCCTAAATAAGCATACAAGTGCTTAATTTAGTTAAAAATATTTATAGTCTATCTAAAGAGCTAGTAAAACCTCCTTCTACTTTCCATGGATTATCCTCATCTCGTTGGTGCTAACTTGCGTATCCAATTTAATTTTAATTTTTTTTGTTAATGCCCCTAGCATAACCAGATAGGAGAAGTAACACGGAAGTGTCAGATGAGACAAATGGTAAAAGTGGCGGCTTCGATCTAACAATGTTTATGCGCCTTGAAACAGAAGCCGTGAGATGATGAATGGAGAGAGGGTGATATGAGTAGATACTGGCACCAAAAGAATATATGCAGTAGAGCTTAAATTTTTTGGGCGAGATGTATCAGTTTTACAAGATTTTACCACGGATTTTGTTGTCATGGCTTTGTGCATATTTATATCAGAAGTTGCCTTCAAACTATTGACCTATTTCATGTTTTTTAACATGCAGGAAAGGATCATAGAAGAAATCGGGTAGCAAATGCATACTTTTCCTTGTTTATGGCCATTGGTAACATCCTTGGCTTTGCAACTGGATCTTACAGTGGCTGGTACAAGATCTTCCCTTTCACCCTCAATTCTGCATGCACCATCAACTGCGCCAATCTAAAGGCCGCTTTTATTCTCGACATTATTTTTATCGCAACAACCACATGTATCAGCATATCAGCAGCCAATGAGGAGCCTCTAGATCCCAGTCATGGCTCCTCTCATACTGGAGAAGAGATTTCCGAATCAAGCCATGCTCAAGAAGAAGCTTTTCTCTGGGAACTGTTTGGAATATTCAAGTATTTCCCAGGTGTTGTTTGGGTGATCCTGCTTGTCACTGCCCTGACTTGGATTGGATGGTTTCCGTTTCTGTTGTTCGACACTGACTGGTTTGGTCGAGAAATTTATGGTGGTGAACCAAATGATGGAAAGAATTACAGTGCCGGAGTCAGAATGGGTTCATTGGGTCTGATGTTGAATTCCGTGCTTCTTGGAGTAACTTCATTGCTCATGGAGAAGCTCTGTAGAAAATGGGGGGCTGGTTTCACATGGGGAGTTTCAAACGTTG
Source organism: Petunia secreta (assembly GCA_029990175.1). Classification (NCBI taxonomy): domain Eukaryota; kingdom Viridiplantae; phylum Streptophyta; class Magnoliopsida; order Solanales; family Solanaceae; genus Petunia; species Petunia secreta. The sequence continues at coordinate 1,821,091 of JARKIP010000087.1, read as the reverse complement.
TCATGTGTCTCTGCTTTATAGCCATGCTTGTAATTGCTGCTGTTAGGAGTAACATAGATATCGGCCAGGGTCTTCCTCCAGATGGAATTGTTATTGCTGCACTAGTAGTATTTGCTATTCTTGGGATTCCACTAGCTGTAAGTTGCTTGATATTCAAGTTACACCAGAAGTTTTTTTCACTACCACGCAGTTTTATTTTTTGAATTAGTCAAATTAGAGCACCTCTAAACCACACATATCCGGTATTTTGTTATGGCCCACTAGGACTAGTGAATTAGAGCGCCTATGAACCTCACATAATTTACTTTCTCCGATGTTTTATTATGGCCAACCAGCCTTTATCTGTCTTTCCATTTCTGCTTTGGAGATTTCATCACTAAGTCAAAGACTAGCTCTTTAACTTTCTTTCTATCCTATAAAGCTTTTAAGGGAAAAGTGATGTACAGCTAAATTGTGCTTTTCAGATTTTGTTACTGTTTAGAAATATACATAGAAATTCAGTCTGGCTGATATATTCTTATCATGTAATATGCCTTTCGAATGCAACCTGATACGAAAGGAAATTGCAGTGAGGTTACTCTTTCTAAAGGCTTCAGTTTAAGCAAGATGAGCATGTGGGCTTAGAAGAGAGTTTTATTTAGGTATATTATTGTATAATGCAAGCCATTTTTTGCAGATAACATACAGTGTTCCATATGCTTTGGTATCCTCAAGGATTGAAGCTCTTGGGCTAGGACAAGGTAGATTGAGTTATGTCTATTCTTATCATTGTTCTGTGGTCAAATAGAAAATAGTGCTTTAATTAGTATTTTAACCTTGCAGGCTTGTCAATGGGTGTTCTGAACCTGGCAATTGTGTTCCCACAGGTATAAATGCTCGTCTGTTTCTGAGTTTTCTGGAACAAGAACAATCCATAAAAAGTGGTCTAAATAAACATCAAAGCCTTTATGTAGATAAATGTGTATCCACAAGTTGATTGTGTTCCCTCCTACCAGTTTGATCTTGTAGCTATTTTCTGTTGAGCCCTTTCTTTGAATTACATAATGAGGCGAGGAGTGAAACATCGCAAGTGATGAAAATATTTAATATCATTCAACTGAATTCAGAAAATTAATCGCCGCACCTTTATAACATGTGTTTTTATCATTTTCTTGAAGTTAGTTAGGCCACTGAGTGAAAAGTTTTTGTTATTGGTCACAGATTGTGGTTTCCCTTGGAAGTGGACCATGGGATGAGCTATTTGGTGGCGGAAACTCACCAGCCTTTTTTGTGGCTGCACTTTCAGCATTTGCTGGTGGACTTATAGCCATCTTGGCAATTCCTCGAACACGGGTTGAGAAGTCCAAGATCCTTCCATGAGGTATCTGCCTCTATCCTCTCCGTTTGAACTCTTTTCTTGTTTATTTGTCCACCTCATATAGTTGGCTATGGCTGGTAGCAACCGGTTGAACCAACTTTTCCACTCAATGACCTTTTAATAGGGATCTGATTCGTACTCTCTTCGTCCATTTCCATTCCAATTTAGAACTAAAATATAGGGCTAAGTAGGATTTTCTGCATTGTGCTGCAACTCGTCAAGCCTCTACCCCTTTCTCTGCGATTAGTTTCTTAGCTTTTTTGCTATATGATTTCTATAATCAGCCAAACATTCATGAAAGAAGTGACCCCGTAAATCTTGTGTGCCATCTCTACATTCATGATCTCGAACTTAGGCTTCTTCATTTATTTCAACGTTTCAGTAACATATCTCTGAATTTTAAAGCATATGAAATAAACAGAGTGGAAAGGCCGAGACACCAGCTTTACTAATAGTAATCATCCTTTAGTCCTTTGGATATCTTTGTCAGAAATTCACTCCTAATTTGTTGTTCATGGGCAGCTTAATAACTCAGTACAACACTCGTAAAAAGATTCATTACAATGGCTCGTGCGAAGTGTGCACCCTCGGCCACTTTGATTCAACTCTTTTAAAGCATTCATTTACTTTTGATTGGAAACTTACACTAAAATCTAATTCTATATCAAGCATCATGATACGATGCACTTAGAATTACATTCTAAGAATCTATTGGTCTATCTGAAATCCTTGTAATTATGCTTTATATTAGAAAAAGTACTGCAAAAAAAATGAGGATTTTATGCCTCTTATTATGTATGTTTTCCAATTTTAAGATAACTGCAAACCTATTTAATCCACAGAGCTTGAGGACATTAAATAACCAAAATTAAAAAATAAGTCTAAGGGAACAGTTTTCTTTATTGTTCCTCAACATTATAGATAGTGTTAAATATATATACGTAAAAGAGACAAAGTCCTCATAACTAGTGTCAATAATGTCTTTCATATTGCCAAAAATAGAAGCTATACAAAACTTCTCCATAACTTTATCAGTTAACACTGTACAAGAGGTGTTTCCTTATATAAGAGTCTTATATTACGTACAATATTGTAAGTAATAATTTTTTTATACTAAATAGGATAAATAAATTTCTATATTTAACTAAAGAGTATCATTAGGTATTCTGTGAAATTTTCCTTATTTATTTACAATGAATATAGACATGGATGATCTTGACACACATTCTAACACATAATCACATGGATCCTAATTACCTTATTAAAAATAAAATAGTTACAGGGATCTTAGCAATATTTCTAGATCCTTAACAAAGGGAGTTGGCTATGCTTCAGTAAGAGTTGCTTTAGTAGATGTGAATGCATAGATGACTGACACGTGACCGGTGACACTTTTTGTTCTGAAGGCTAGGATTTCATTACTATTTATTTATTTGTTAGTTTCCTATTAATGATAATCTGATAGGCATTCTCTTATCATTTGCTTTTAAAACATCAGAGGTATTCTTCTCAATCGGCACTCTATGGATTGACATTTATTGAATACAAACCTACTGGAGCATAGCCAATTCCCAAGTTAAGGTGTATAGATTGTATACTCCTTGCTCGCTACAAATACAATCAATCTTGGAGCCTCAAAGATATTTTATAAGAATGTCAGCTAAAATGAGCAAAACCAGTCACAATGTATTCTAGTTCAAATCTTTTATCTGGTTATTGGCTTCCTTGTTTAGTGATGATGTAATGGTAACTAAACATGGCGCTGTTGAGAAAAAAAACATATAGGGACAATCTACTGTTAATGTGTTTCGTTCTTTGTAACATAAGTTTAAGCTATGTGCAGTGTCGTTTGATTGTCACTAACAATTTCATTTGCTTATTTCTTCAACGTAGCAACTCTTAAAGAAGCTCTTGTAACCATATCTACATAGATTTAAAGATATGACCTGATCCTATTTTTGCACTTCCGGTAAACAACATCTATTTTCTAGTGTTCCAAAATATTATATGACATCACTTTGAGGTAGGTTGTGTAGTGGAAGGAGATCTTGCCCAATTTTCTATCAAAAGTATATAACCCGTAGTCAGGGGCAGAGGCAGGATTTTCGACAAGGGGTTCAAAAAAATTTAAAAGTGAAGTTTTGACTTGTGTCAAGGGGGTTCAATATATGGTAAGTATGTATAAAAAATTGATTTTATCTTGTATACACAGTGCAATGTTTCGGCGAAGGGTAGCTCCGCCCCTGCCTGGCTAAGGGTAGATCTGCCCCTGCCGTAGTCCGTGTAGAATGCGACTGAGACTTCAGATTATATATGTGATTATTATTAGATAAATGAGCATTTCAACTAATATTGAAATTGACCCGACCTTTTAAGAGGCTCCTCTTTCTATAAACAACCGTAACTTTAGGTTCATATGACTACCAAATGTACATTTTATTAATCCATATGTTCCATTTTATGTTGTTGGGAAGTCAAAAAAGTTTTTCTTTGACCACGATATTCTTAAATACGTTTTAGATATTTGAATATTTTACTATTACTCCGATGACTTATAGTACTAAAATTGTAGTTCTCGAATATGTAAATTTTCTTTCAAGAGACTTAAAGGTTCTATGCTCGAATTCATATAATTAAGTAGTTTTATCTCGTACTTCGACCATGCCACATAAAATGGAATGGAGAGAGTAGTAGGATTCTTAATACCCTTTAGTGTCTAGTTAATACTCTAGAAGCTATATTTATACAATGATATGCTCAATCCTAAAGCTAGTTAGGGTCGTATGAATCTTCAGTATCAATTCTATTTGGTCCATTTCATTTCACTACTCAATGATTTAGTTCAGTAATTATCATACAATCTCTCTCTTTTTTTTTTTTTTTTTTTTTTTTTTTTAAATGAAGGTAATTCTTTAAGAAGGAGGCATCAAGAAGATGCAATAGTACAAAAGTACATGGTAAGCGAGAAAAAATGCAACAGATATCAAGCTATGACTAGGGAGCTAACAAAGTCCAAAAAATGATCTGTGCTAATTCAGGGGTTAGCTTTGTCCAACTAAAAAGATATAGTAAACATTTAGGCCTTACTCCATCAATCTCTTAACCAAACTTAAAATGACATGTACTAAACATCGAACCAAATGTAAGCGTGCCAATCACTACTAGACCTTACTCTGTCTAACTAGTTGGTATCCCTTATACAAATACTTTGCTCAATCACTACTAGACCTTACTCCATCTAATTAGCTGGTATCCCTTATACGGATCTTTGCTTGCATTTTGGTTTTTTCTTCGTTAAATGCATTCCAAGAATTTGTAGGTCTTTTATGGCTACTTCGTTCGATTTATTTCATGTCTGTCTCATCACTTTTTAATACCCCAGTTACCATTGTATTGTTATGGACCAGAGCTCTTTGAGGTCCGTGTCCTACACGGCCAACTGTCTGAGATGATTTGCTTTTATTTTTTCCTCTACGTGTGTTACTTGCACTCAGTTCCTTGGGAACTTGGTATAACTGTTCCATCTAAGCATACCCATTTTTACAACACTCATCCGGTGTACTATTTGAAATTCATAATTTTAAATATTACTTAAACCCAAATTTTGTTTATCCAAAAGTACCATGCAAGAAAGAAAAAAAAGTATGAGAATAAATTCAAACTCTTTTGATTAAATTGTACAATATTTGATAACCAGACAAGTGGTAGAGGCATTGGGTGTCTTGAAAATCTGCGATCGGCTTAAGAACTTCTGTCAACGCAAATTATCTTCAGTCAAAACTCTCCTCTGATCTGTTGACTCAAACAAATTTCAGATAAAATCTAAAAATAATAGTTGATTCAAAACTTAAACAGAGAGAAAACTCACAAATACTTCTTGATTTAATTCAATTCTAACTAAGATTAAACTATTTTTGTTTTGAACCAATGAAGAGGATGATGAAATCCCTTAATTCAATTAAATATGCCAAATGCATGTAAGATAACAAGGCAAAATTTAAAGAGATTAGTGAAAGAAGAGATGACACGAAGATGTATCCTTGTTCATCCCAAACAAATGGTCTGTGGCTGCTCTCCTTGGTTAAATATCACCGGCTTATAAGCAATAGATATGCTCACCATCGATATACTCCTTCCGTCCCAATTTATGTGAGATACTTTGACTTTACGCATAGTTTAAGAAATAAAGATTGACCTTGTAAAGTTTTAAAATTGCTCTTGTAACATGTAAAGAAAAAGTAAGAGAAAGAAGATTGGATTAATTAAAAAGTTATTGGTAGCTTTAAATGTAAGTAAGGCCCAACAAGGGTAGGATAGAGAAAATACTATTAATTAGTTGTGAAATAAGAAAATGTGTCATTCTTTTTGGGACAGACCAAAAAGAAAAGTGTGTCACATAAAGTGTCACATAAATGGGTAGGGCGGGTAAATATTTTGAATTTCAAGGGTACATAGTATAAAAAAACCCGATTAAATAATACACCCGAAGAAAAAATTGAAGTCTAGCAACTACTTTGTGCTTGATGTTTACAATTTGGTCTTATTATGTAACATATAGCTGATTGTAGGAGTAATTAAGGAGCAGAAAAACTTCGTGTTTGTAGTGTGTTTTAAAGAGGAGAAAACATTCCGTCTTTGGGCATTGTAATGTTGACCAATTATTAAAAGCATCGAGGGGAACACACAAATATCAAGAACTACGCGCAGCTTATAACATGTTGAGAAAATGAAAACTCAATCGCAAAGCTACCTCAAGAGGTGCGGATTGCCCGGTAAAGAGACCATTCCAATTGGAGCGTGGACAAGATAATATGGGGGCCCAACATTCGGGTGAAACAAGAATTTTGTAAGACTGACTTTGATACCACGTTGAGAAAATGAACATTGAGCCTAATTCAATCTAAAAAAGTACTTCAGGAAGTGAGGATTGCCAAGACCAGATAAAGAGACCAATAGAGATATCAAAATAAAGTTTGTTCTTTCATGAACATTTGAAAGAAAACAAAATACCTTGGTAGCCTTAGTATCTTTAACCCTTTATTGTAAGGTTATTAATATTCAATACTTAAAACATAGTCTCACCTTAATTTCATTATTACCTTGGTAGCCTTAGTATCTTTAACTTTTTATCGTAAGGTTAGTAATTTTCACTACTAAAAACATAATCTTACCTTATTTTCAGTAGTCTACATAGCTATTTCTTTTAACTTTTTGAGGATTCTCTATATTAGTTATAGTCATACCCTATTTTCATTAGTCTAGTCTGGGTTTGAAGCATTGTTTACTGACGAGGTAGTACTAAGAAATCAGGTACTGCTCCAACACAGATTAAGTCAATGAGAAAACAAGGAAATAAGTAAGAAATGTCAGGAAAAAAAAATATTGGCTTGCCACAGGTAACAGTGTTTTATGAAAAGGAAAAGAGAAGAGGTCAGAGTGAGAAAAAAGAAAACAATTACAAATTCAAAGAGTGCTCTAGAATGATTAATCTCTTTTGTAGCAGTTGTTCATAAAAATGACAAAATTTTCCTCATTTACAGCAATGCACATGCTTACAGAGTTGCAATAACGAAAAACTTTTATTATTGAAAAGAATTTACCAAATTCAAGAGTACACTAGAATGATTAATCTCTTTGAAAATCTGTTTCTATCCAAGTAATTGATGATTACTTGGAGCAAATTTACTGCATTTAAATGATAACTTTTCCTCATTTATTCTGTATGCTCTTGCTTACAAATGTGTGATCGCAAAAGACTTGTATCATCTGCTTCTTAACACTTGTTGTCAAACTAGAGGGACTTCCTGAGTATATGTTTCTGCTTGGACTACCATTACTTTTTCTTGAGCTGTTTGTTCATAATATGTTGCTCTTTGGGTAGGTTATTGATGCCGTGTGGAAAGATGAGATTGATAATGCTAGCGATTCTCCACATTGTCCTTGGCAGGCACTTAATTTTTCTGTTGTGGCCATTTTGACTATTCCTCAATCTGAAGGCTGAAGAGTTCGAGGAGGTATATTGTTGTATCCTACTTTTGCATTTTGTTGATCAACCCACTTTTTGCGTTACCATTTGTAAATATAGCTCTTTTGCTCACTTGGTGTTGATACTAGCATTCAAGATTGCTGTTCTTGCTCATCATATGCTTAGTTACTCAAATTGCCACTGAACAACTTTCTCCGTGGTGGTTCTCCACTTTTTAGATAAAGAAAATTTCACCTATCCGGACAAGTTGTACAACTGTACAAGAATTGTTCAGTTTATAAAGCAAATATTCTTTGTGCATTTCATCTGTCTCCAAGTATAATTGTATTCTGTAAGTTAGTTCTTTTTTTCCTGCTGCAAATTTCTAGAAGGCTATAACAGAATTTGCCTCATCCATATTGCTGCCAGCCATGCCATTTATAGTTGCAATCTAAGGCATAAATAATGTCACTCTAAACTTCTGATTCCATGGACTGGTGTTCTGTCCAGATCCCACAGAAAGTAATATCATATTCATGATCATATTAAACCTGGTTTCTAGATGCACGATATTTAAGAAGATGGAAGATACATGGAAAAGGTCTTGAACTTTATAAGGACCATCTTTTTCAGTATGTCAAAACCACAAATTTACCCTCAGGTCTGTAATATAAATCATCTTTTGCACCAACTATTATTTCTTAAGTAGTTCAAAAGTGGGGTTTAAGAACTCAAAACCACTCACTCGTATGATTACAGAGAACTATTACTCAGCACCCACCCCATGCTTAAGATTGTCAGGATGTTACACAATGTTCCCAGCATGATCAATATCCGGGTAGGCAATTTGATAGCATATAAAACCCTCGAGTCCGACTTCTGAAACAACTAGATCCTTACTGAAGCATTTGCATTTGAGCTGCCGATAGTATGTAATACCAAAAGAACATTCACTAGCTGTGATGAGAACAAGTTCGTGACAGATGTTCCAGCCTAGTCTGCACAAATAATTAGCAGGACACAAGGTTGCGTCTGTAGTATGTCATATAGTGGGTAACTTGGAATCAAGACTGTTCCTTTGTCAACCAATCCTGCTCATGTAGTTGGTGCCCATAGCTAATAATCCTGAAAAGGAAGTGGAGTCGCAGCGAGGGATTCCTGGATTACAGCAGACTTTTACCAATAAGATATTTAGTCATTAGCCCCTTATTCTTTTACCTAAAATATCATGTTTTAGTAAGCTTACTTGCTTTGAGATAAATCAAGGTGCCCGGAATCTCATGCATTTTGTGCATGATAGTGGTCAATTCATTTAATATCTGTGTGTTTGGAGGCTAATAGTTACGGCAGATTGAGACCTTCATTAAGACAGTAATCTTTCACTATGATTTTTTGTGTATGGCAAGCTTGGATTGATAAAGAAAGGTTCCCTTTTCTAATATTCTCACTTTCTAGTTGCTTTCTTCTGTGCATGGGAATAAATTCTTATGGTTATTGCATTATCAGTATCTAAAAAAGCTTGGCTGGCTTTTATTGCCTCTCCATGTAATGCTGCCTACCGGTGCAGATGGAAACATTTTATAAAGGTGTTCCCTTGTACGATTCATTTAAAAACCATTAGAAAAGTTAACTGTTACTTAGTTGAAATGTCAAAATACAATGCATTAAGCGGGCCTTAGATGTGTAAAATCACATCATTTGATTAGACAATTGTCTACTTAATATGAAACGCTTAAAGCTTTATAACACATCCAATGCAATTTCCTTAATGTGGTTGGAAGCTCTGATGTTGGAGCAGGGGCGGAGCTACTGTTATCAAGGATGGTCAGTTGAACATCCTTTGACGGAAAAAATATGATGTATACATAAGTGAAATATTACTTTTCATTAATGTAAATTAAATCTTGAATACCCTTCAGAAATCTTTTGGCTTTGCCACTTTGTTAGGGTGAGAAATTATAGGAAGAGAAATTACTGGAAATTAAAAAAGATTAGCTGCCATTCCTTTTTGTTGTGGAGCAGAAAAGTCGAGAATTAGAATCAGTGAATCTGTTCTGTAGTGTACAGAGTTAAACATTCTTGGAAAAAATGTAGAACATATTTTTAAGGTGTGACATCTCTGGTGGAATGGAACGACATGACAATAGCTAAAAAATTCTTTTCCTGTTCTAAAAGTTGATTTTAACGTACTAAACTTGGCATATTATGATGCTTAAAGTTACTGCTGGCTAATGTTGTAGAAGACGAATAAAAACTTGGTGCAAATCAATTTACAGAAGAGATGAACGGAAATTTGTACTTGTGAATCAGATCCATTTTGGATTCTCACGCTCAATCAATTGTTTCATTATGAGCTGATGGCATCAGCTCTTGTTATTATTATTATATTTTTTATTGGGGTGCATTAGAAAGGCTAGAAACAGATCTTAAACTAGTTCATAAGCAACCCGGCTTAAGTTTGCTAGGAGAAAGAAGTTCCATGTCCTTTAGTGCATTATTACTCCACAAAATATCTTCATGATTGTGGCCTTCATTTGCTATAAGATTGGTATCAGCTCTTATGCATATTGCTGAAGTGCGGATCCACACCTCCCATCTGGGGTTATTAGCAAATATCAGTAGCATATTATCAAAGTAACAATATCTATCTTTTTCAATTTCAAAAAAAAAAAGGTAGCATATTATTAAAGTAGAACAGCGGCAGAAAACAACATAAAAACATGGTAATCAAAAGTATGTCAATATAATGATAGAGTTTACTGTAGTATTAAACTCGAACTGTTATTTTAAAGACTGAATAGTGAAAGTGCTTTTTCCCTTAATTTGGAAAATATTATTCATGTGGGAGAAGTTATAATGCACTTCATTTGACTTGGCCATGCCTGCTGCTGTGATAGGATATGGATACTTTGTGCTGATCTTTAAAATTAACACATAGTAATATCATAGATATACCTCAACTCACAGTTTTTAAAATACTGGCAGCGTAAGGAAATTTTATACTACTAATTTGATACGTATCTGTAAAGGGTCCATGTTCTATAGGGGAGAACGAGTGCTCTGACATGATGATAAGGGTTTATTTTGACAGGAAATAATTTCCTAGCAGAAAAAAGAAAAAAACAAAGGTTTGCTCAGACTCTGATTTGTGGGGAAAATTGTGGAAATTTAGTGCTGTGGTTGTTTTGTTTGCTTCCCACCCTTTGCAAGTATCCACTTTGCGTCTGACTAATTTAGATTCACGCCAACAAGTCATATTTGGACGTAAAGTCATTTTACCAAAGGTGATTCTATCCCTATACTCGATAAGACTTCTGGTTAAAGATGAAGGTATATTTATTATTTTACCGCAATCTTTAGGGGTGGTAGTGCTGCGGTTGTTTCAATACAGGGTGAGTGGGGGACGAAGAAAGCTGCTGCTAACTCTGCTGCTGTAAATTTTTGTTTCTGTTCTGTTTCTGTTTCTGTTGCTTTGCAGAATACACAAACAGGGCATTTAGGCCCCCCACTCGGAGACACATTGATCCCTGTTGTGAAAATTGGATACAAAATTTTAAATGGCTACAAATGCAGCACGTACGTACTTGGTCTTTTTCTTTATTTCTTATTTCAAGATTTTGTTTCAGTGTTTCCTTTTTTCCATCTGCTGGTTCTCTATATGGCCATCTACTGCTACTGTCACAAACTTCCACCCATTTAACCTTAGTGGTCCCTTTTTATAATTTTCTTTTTTGCAATTTTGCATGATGCTTGTAATACGACCACATTCCCACTCAACAGTCCCCATTTCTTTTTTCTACTTCCCACAAATTGTGAGTATTCAGGATAACTTATTTAACTACGAGATCAAATATATGTAAGAGAAAAGATCCCTTGGATTTGACACTTTTGGCCACATTAAAAAACCCCCACTGTTTTTGTTACTTCTTATGTTCCTATCCAAATTCCTAACCCCCCCCCCCCTCCCCCACCCCACCACCACAATTACCATTCAACAAGAGAAATCGAGTGAAAATGAAATATGCATCATTATGAAATCTTGAAGTCTCCAGTCTTGTACTGTCTCAAATAAACCAAGCTAAGTTCCTAGACACCTACGTTCTTATTTTTAAGATTTAAGACTAATTCTTTCGCACGCCGGCTAAATCCAACCATTTCCAGTTTATCCTCTTGAATCTCGTTCAATCCATGAACATGTGCAATTTTATCTCCAACTGAAACCACTCAATAGAATTTGTGGATTGATGAAGATGATCTATAAAGAAAGAACTTTTGATGGTTGGCCATAGCCATTCACATTTCCGCATAGAATAAAAGAGAAATGAAGAAGTTTTGCTTTTGGGACTTAAAAAGAAGAAATGCCCATCCCAATTGGCCCACCAAAAAACCGACCATAACATCAAGTGATTAGACTAAAAACGGGACATCAATATTAAATTAAAATCATATGAAATTTGTCATATAATGAATCGTTCAGTTTTTGCTCTTCCCACTACTTGAAGAGAAGGAAAATTCCGGCCACAAGTTTTTCCAGCTTCTGCATTATAAACAACAACGTGTTGTCTGCATAAGGCATTATATTTTACAGTGGTTTGGATATTATATTATCTCATACTATCGTATTCTTGATATAAAGTGGAAAAAATGGTAGTTTTATATAAATTGTATGTAAAGGCCAAAAAAAAGATGGGACCTTGAAAACAGAACAGAACTCTAAAAAGGTTGCAAGTAGCCAAAGGCTAAAACGGTGTTTTGGGTGTTGAAATTGGTTGAAGACAACATAAGTCATGCTCGATACTCTGGTGCATCACATGGGCTGTGAAGGGTATGTAACATGCATGCAATTGTTTTGCCTTGGAACATGCCAACATTTGCTTAGCCACACTTCCTCCTCTACCTCAAGCACCACCCCACCACCCGAACATTTATAGAGTACACCGATTATGTAAAAGTTGTTTACAATATCATCAGTTAAGTTAAAAGGTAAATGCATGTAAGCATTCACAATAAGAGTTTAAGCAATACATATAAAGAGTTTTTATATTATAAGTCACTAGCTAACATGTTCTAGATTTAAGATTACAAATTTATGAGCTCTAATTTAAACTAGGTCTAGAACCACTGAAATTAAGTTGTTTTCTATTTGTTACGTGCATAAATCTTTTTAGTTACTTGTAGTGTGAAAAATGAGGTACACTAATCTTTTAACAGATGTTGTAGACATAAGTTGAATCCAAATATAGAAGGTATGTATGCACATCCATACACTACTAAAAAAATAGGATTTTCGATCGCCAAATCGGTCGAACAATGGTCGTCGACCGATCTTCGACCGATTGAGGTGGTCGAACAAAATTAGGTCGAAATAGCCCTTCGACCGATTTTCGGTCGAAGAACATAGACCATTAAAGTGACCAGTTCTTCGACCGAAAGTCGGTCGAAGGTCGAACGTCGTCGACCGAATTTCGGTCGAAAGGTTGGTAAATTGTTTTGACCAACCTTTCGACCGAAAGTCGGTCGAAAACCTGTAAAAACCTGCAACATAAAATCTGAAATTAGCCCTACACCACCTGTAAATTCAGCAACACGCAGAAAAACCAGACAAAATACATTCATAAACGATATTCAACAAGGCTAACAAAGCCAAACAATAGAAACAAGTCTTTCAACATTAGTTCTAGTGTTACAATTATCAAACAAACTTAACAAACAGTTTAAGGTTCAACTATCACTACTACTGGCTAGAACCCGAACTAGACTCGGCATCAGACTCAGACGACGAACGGTGTCGACGTCTGCTCTTTCGCTTTCCTTTGCCTTTTTTTTTTTTTTAATGAGGATTTGTTGCATCATTTCATGCATTTCTCTTTGATGAGCCTCCTGTGCTAAGCGCATAGATTCATTTTGTCTCTTCAGCTCTTCGATCTCCTCTTTCATTCGAGTCATTTCTCCAGGATCAGCAGAGCTTGAAGGAGCAGTAGAACACGAGCCCAAATAGTTCGATTTATGCTTGCCAGATGAATACAGAGAATATTTTTAAGATTTTGAAGGTGCTCCTGCAAGTCCCACTGCTCTCCATGATTATACCAAACGTAGTAATTTGGCATAAACCCCTTCTTATAAAGATGTACCTCTACATTCTCCAAATCTTGTGTCTTTACGCATTTGCATTTTTCACACGGACACCTAATTTTGCCATGCCTTAAATAATCGTCTGTGGTGCGGGCTATATCAAGAAATTCCATAACACCCACTACAAACGAAGGCCTCAACCCCCGCCGCTCGGGAAAATTTTTATTATCCATCCACAAACGATGTCGATTAATGTTCATATCTACACAAACATTGCAAGATTGAGAAACAATATGTATGATTTTTTTAAATATAAGATTATCAATTTTTAATTACTAAATTATAAAGTTTTATGTCATGCTTTGCCTTACGCAATAAATTTTTTATATTAGCTTGACACTTTTTTGTAATCACTATAGCAAGATTAATGTGGTCGGGTTTGTTAATGCTCGCAACTTGTTTGATGAAATGCCCCAAACAAACAATATTTTCTTATAACACCCTATTAATTACTATTATCAAAGCAATTCAAACAAACAAAAACTTATTCGTTTTAGGCATAACATGTTCATCTTTTCAACAATACCAAAGCAACAACACATTCCAAACACCACTACCAAACAATTCCAACAATCCCCAACAACTACAACAATCCCAAACAACACACACCTAACTTTACAAGAGCTAACAACACCAAACAAGTTCTTCAACATCAACAATAACTACAATAAATAAATTAACTAATAATTAACTACCTATGCAACATTATAGGCCGAAATTAAAAAAAAAATTAAAAAAAAAATTAAATTCGAATTTAATAGAAAGAATTAAAAAACTTACATCGAGGTTGATTTGTGCTCCAATAGCACCTAGTAATGATTCCCCACTAGTTATATGCTTAAGAACTACAAAAAAATTGAGTAAAAAAGTTAGGGTTTAAGTTTTAGAAAATAATTAAAATAACCCTAAAACTAAGAATTTACCTTGAATTTCTTGTTATATGTAGTGTTTAGGAGGGTACAATGTGTTTGATTTTTGATTTTGGGGGTGGGTTATGGTGGTTTTCGTGTATAGAGATTGGGGGGGGGGGGGGGGATGTTTAATTAGAGAGAGTTCGGGTGTTTGGGGAAGAAGATAGAAATGAGGAAAGGGGGGTTCTGCTGAATATTAAAACGGGCCTATCGACCGCCCCATCGACCGAAATTCGGTCGAAAGCCTTGTAGGTCGAATTTGTTCGACCGAAAATCGGTCGAAATAGGAGTTCGACCGATTTTCGGTCGAAAGCTTATAGTCAAAATTCAATTAATTTTTTCGTTCGAGGGTTTCGACCGATTTTCGGTCGAAATAGTGAGGTCGAAAATCACTATTTTTTAGTAGTAATAGGCATGATGAAGAAAAGGAAAAGATATGGTGTGTCGTATCAAAACAACTAGCTAAGAGAATTGAACATTAAGTTTTGCCTGTCAATCCATTCCTTCCACTTGGAAAATAACAAATATAATCTTTTTTCATTCCCTCTCTTTTTCTTTTCTTTTTTCCTTCTCCTTTTCTTTTATCTCCTTTTTGATGGGTGAGAAAGAAAAGAGGTTTTGAGGGAAGAAAGGGGTGGGGTTGGATGAGCGGCTAAGGACAGAAATCGAAACCTAACAAGAGGATGTAATAAAAGCTTATCCAAGACCAAGACTTATAAAAAAAAAATATGTGTTGATTTAACTAGGGGTATAATCCCAACATGATCATTTCCAATAGGGCATGGACACTTAGCTTGAAAAAAACCATGCAGGTTTCTTCAAGTGCAACAACCGTTTGGACGGTGAAAAACTAATATGCCCATTATCCATTCTTTAATAGTTTCTGATGCTTCTTTTTATTTTTTCTCATGGACTAAGATCACACCCTCTCTTAGGAGTACTTACTAATTCCTTACTACTATTGTTATATACGAAGAAAAAGATGGAAAAAGCTCGTGTTCATGGCATTTTGAAATGGACAAGGCCCTACCTTTTCATTAGGTAGAATCCACACGTCCATTCCATCTCATTTAAGTAAGAGGAAAAGAATCAAAGATAGAATTTTTTAAGTTTAATTTTTGTATATATTATAAGAGCTAAAGAGAAGAAGTATGACAAGATAGATAGGCCCCCACCCCCCTCCCTTCTCACAAATTAACGCTCATTTGCTAAGCCGCTTTTTAAATTGGGAATTTTTAATATAGTGACACGTCCTTTTGAAACCTTTGTAGGTACAATTCTTGCATGTATATATAGTCTCATCTTGGGTTGCACCCTTACTTGCATTCAAAACCTCTAAAACAACAAAAAACATACCTCACTAAAGACCCAACATAGTTTTCTCTATATATTTATTGTATTCTCTTTCCTTTTTCTCCTTCTATAGCCCACAAAACCTTAAATATTATCTATAGCTACTATTACATCTTCAAGCTCACCATCTCTTCACATAATCAAAGAAAGTAGCCAGATAGATAAATATAAAGATAAGAAAACTATGTGCAAACCAAAGCCATCTTCTCCATCCTCATTTGTCTCAACTGAAAAGGCCCATTTCTTGAACTCACATAAACCAATGGATTTTCAAGCTAATGATGAAGAATTACTTCAAAGATGGCCAACCCCAACTGAGGTAAAAACAACCAACCATATTCCCCCTACCCAAAGCACGAGGAGTTTAACTGAATCTCTTTCATCGAAAAATTACACTATTGACATATAGGTTTAGAAAATATTTTCTAATCACTATGACTAGGAATGCTTTCAATGTAGTGGTAAAGCGGGTTTAAAAAATGTCTAGGCTGTTGGTTTAACTCCAGTCACAACGTTACCGAATTTTTTAATCCCCTCGTGAAAATCCTGCCTTTGCCACTGACCATTCATATATATGCACGTAAAGTTTCTTTATTGGCTATATAGTAACACTAACTCTCTCATTTTTGTTAAAAAAACAGGCTTTTGAAGAAATCAAAGAAATAGGAAAGATTTCAGGACCAACAGCAATCACAGGGCTGATACTATATTCAAGATCCATGATCTCTATGCTCTTTCTTGGATACTTAGGGGAACTTGAACTTGCAGGAGGCTCTCTTTCCATGGGCTTTGCTAATATCACTGGCTACTCTGTAATCTCTGGCTTGGCTATGGGAATGGAACCAATATGTGGACAAGCTTATGGAGCTAAACAAATGAAACTTCTTGGTATAACTCTTCAAAGAACAGTGCTTCTCCTTCTTTCAACTTCCATTCCTATTTCTTTCATGTGGTTAAACATGAAAAGAATCCTTTTATGGTGTGGCCAAGATGAAGATATTTCATCCATGGCTCATACTTTTATAGTCTTTGCAATTCCTGACCTTTTCTTTCTTTCATTGCTTCATCCTCTGCGTATTTACCTAAGGACACAAAACATTACATTACCCTTAACTTATTGTTCTGCCATCTCAGTACTTCTACATGTCCCACTCAACTTCCTACTCGTGCGATATTTCAATTTAGGCATTGCTGGAGTTGCTTTAGCAATGGTTTGGACAAACTTGAACCTTTTCCTTCTGCTCTGCTCATTTATATACTTTTCTCGTGTGTATAAAGATTCTTGGGTGACTCCTAGCATGGATTGTGTTCGTGGTTGGTCATCTTTGTTAACTCTAGCAATTCCCACGTGCGTATCCGTTTGTCTTGAATGGTGGTGGTATGAATTCATGATCATGCTTTGTGGACTTTTGGCAAATCCTAGAGCAACAATTGCTTCTATGGGAATTCTCATTCAAACAACTTCTTTAGTATACGTCTTCCCATCTGCCTTAAGCCTTGGTGTCTCGACTAGGGTCGGAAACGAGCTTGGTGCTAACCGGCCTGCTAGAGCGCGAGTTTCGATGATAGTGTCACTCTTTTGTGCAGTTGCATTGGGTTTAGGAGCAATGTCGTTTACAACTTTGATGAGACATAAATGGGGTCTACTTTTCACAAAAGATAGTGAGATTCTCAAGTTAACTTCCATTGCATTGCCTATAGTAGGGCTATGTGAGTTAGGGAATTGTCCACAAACAACAGGTTGTGGGGTGTTAAGAGGAAGTGCAAGGCCAACAATTGGAGCTAACATAAATCTTGGTTCATTTTATTTAGTGGGAATGCCAGTTGCTATTCTTCTTGGATTTATATTAAAAATGGGATTTGCTGGACTATGGCTTGGTTTACTTGCAGCACAGGCCTCTTGTGCAATTCTCATGCTTTGTGTGTTATGCAAAACTGATTGGAAAGTTCAAGTAGAAAGATCAAAACAGCTAACACAATCTTCATCATCATCATCAAATTCTTCTTGTGCTGCTTCTTTACCAGTGACAATGCCTTTGGCCAAGAAGAATAAGAAGGCTAATAATAATATTCTTGAAGAGATTTTGTGCACTAAAGAGGAAGATGATTTGTTGAAGTCTGCAGCTGCTGCTTCACTTGATACAGACCCTCTTATACCTTCCACTACTACTAAGTAGTAAATAATTCGCAGCTTACTGTGCATTGGATTAACTCCTTTTTTTTTTTTTACTTTTTTCTTTTATTTTTGGTCCCTTTATTATACCCTTTGATGGGTTGATGTGAAAAGATTGTTCATCGGGAGTTATATACTAATGTAAACATTTTAAAAATGAGTATCGATCAGGTCTCTTGTTGTTTTCTTTTCCATCATGTCCCTTGTAACAGTTAATATAGATATACATGTGTCAACTTATCATATATATTATTCTCAAAGTTTATTGTTTTTGTTTACTTAATTAGAGTATATATTTTAGATCACCTTTTTATGTGTGAGCCTAATTTTTTCGTGCAATAACAGTAAGATATATTTTTTAATAGGCGGCGGTGACTTAAATACATAAGATCAACCTATTTGAATATTTTATAGAAAAAACGATCACACAACTTTAATATATTTTTTTTCCACTTAAGTTCTCATCTAAAATAAGCCTAATAAAAAAACATGTCTTAAAGTTTGTGAATAAATAGCATTTTAGCTCAACTGAAAAAAAAAAAAAAAAAAAAAAAGAGCAGCTGCCTCTCCAATCTCCATTGTGGAGGGAGGGGTTGGGGGGAGAGAAAATAAAAAGGTCTTGTCGGTTGTTTGAAGGAGTGGGAACAAGGATATATACACCTAACAGTCTTTCTAATTGTTCCATACCATATAAGGGCACACATTGACTACCTAAAATGGAAAAGTTTAAGCATATCATCATACTATATACTACTCTACTTAAAACATCAAACTTTAACTCAATGCAAACAAACAATTATTTCCTCAACTTTTGGCAGGGTTTTAATTAGCATTTCTTTTTCTTTATCTATTGTTTTCTTTTTG
This sequence comes from Petunia secreta, assembly GCA_029990175.1. Classification (NCBI taxonomy): domain Eukaryota; kingdom Viridiplantae; phylum Streptophyta; class Magnoliopsida; order Solanales; family Solanaceae; genus Petunia; species Petunia secreta. The sequence continues at coordinate 1,802,336 of JARKIP010000087.1, read as the reverse complement.
TTTTTCATACAATGGTGGAGTGCTTCTTCATTTTATTATAGATTGCTTTACAACACATCCTTACTTCAAAAGTCATTTGCATTCTCCTTTCTTCTGTTCTTTTTCTTGTTTAATTTCTAGAGTGTTAAGTAGGGTAAAGTAGAACAATACAACCCAGAATACTTTCCCGAATTGTGATTATGAGAACTTTATTTGACTTTTCAGATACCATCATTTGAGATTGTATGCTCCATCTCGATCCTTTTGACTTTTCTGCCTTGCATTTTGAAATCATCGAATCTTTTACAAGCTTTCATTATTATTCTGAGCTTTTTGAAAAAGTATACTAGCAATTCTAATTACAATAACAACTTTTGAGTCTTATTATAAAGATTTTATGTCATACAGGAGTAAACCACATAGCTACGGATCTACCTGATTATCACCAAGGTTTAGTGGGATGTTTGGAGTTGCTACACCTATAATTAGAGGTTTAATTTCGGTTCCGATTCCTTACCAGAATAGAGAATTTCTTGGTAGGAAATATTTTACCGGTTTACCCTTTTAATGGGCCTACCGTTGCAAAATCCGAATTAGTCAGGCAGGAGGCGCCATGTACGATATAGTTAAACATATATCGTCCATAGGTTAGATATTTTGACTGTTTATTTTTTTCCCCTAAACCGGGTACATCATTGTATTTTAATATGTGATAAGCAAATTAATTTAACTTTATCATGTTACCAATAAATACTTACCATAAGTATTTATTTATTGTTACCTTATAACTAACCTCTTTGTACACACATATTTCTTATTTCGGTAGTACATAAAAGCTCATCTATTATTAAGAGAATCTTCAACCCCATCCCACAAAGCAAATGTGCCTATAATTTTTTGCTGCATGAGGCATAACCAATGTTTTAAAAGGCGGGGCGCAAGCGAGGCGTTTTACTTATAATGGGGCGAGGCGTAAGCCCCGAGACATGGGGCGTAAGTCCCATGGATCTTATTTTTTAATTAATTTTAAATTAATAAAATAGCATAATGAGCCAAAAAATATCAAAAGTACATAAAAAAACTTAAAAAAATTTAAAATAAGAAAAAATATTATAGAAACAAAAGATCTAACCTTTTTAACAATTGTAAGAAATTGAATAATGTTATATTTTTTATGAGATACAATAAACCATAAGGCCTTAACTTTCAAACAATTAAATAAAAATTTGTTACAATAAAAAGTGAATAAATAAGAAAATTTATTACTATTATAATTTAAAATATTAATTCTTCATTGATAAATATAAAATTGCTTCTGAGTTATAAAATAATTGAAGTCTAACAATTTTGAGTGACAGAAATAAACATGAAGACCAATAACAGGTGATTATATAAACATCGACTATGCATTTTCAGATTAAGTATACAGATGCTATTCACCCTTATGATATTCTCAATTATAATACATGTAATGTTATGTCTCGTTAATTGAGCTACACTCAATTTTTGAATTTCTATAGATGAATATAACTTCATTTTTAAAGAAAATTGTAGGTGAACAATGTTAATTAGGGAATTGGCAGATCATTTGCATAGGTTCTATAAGGCGAGTCCCGAGCGTTGAGCGTTGGACGTGCTCTGGGCGCACCGTCGGACGCTTGAGGCGTAAGCCTCACGGATCTAAGTCCCGCCCGAGAGTCTCAGGGCGTTTTGCAAGTGCTCTGCCCAGAGGCGAGTCCCGGGCGAGCCCCAAAACTCCCTTTTAAAACAGAGGACATAACTAAAAGTGTGTAATATGAGGGGAGAAAGAGAGAATGGTGGTGCATGTATCCAAACAAGTTGAGAAGGGAGGTGATAATTTTTTGGCAGTAGAGTGGAGAAGTATGAGAGGAGGGAAGGGGTGGGGGCCCTGTTTCTAACTGAAGAAACAAAATCCAGCTATTATTGCCTCTGTCAGATGACAAAACTTTGTGCAGTGCCTCTGCATAGCAATTTCCAGCCTCTTCCCCACCCCCACCATCTTAGTGTCCAATTACGCTTACTAAAAATGCACCACCACTAACCAACAGAAACCACTATCTCCACCAACAACCATACTCATGAACTACTTCAAAGGATTTTATTTATTGAAGGGAAGCTTATTACAAGATCAATGTTGATAAAAATGTCGATTTCGTTTACACTATCATGTCGTAGTTAGCATTGGAAGATCAAAGGCTGGTTCACTACATAGCTCTTCAACTAAACTTACAGGCATAAAGCTTAAGTTTTATACATGCAGTAACAATCTATACATCTTTTTACATTATCTATTCACAGCAAGATAGATAATAACTTGAAAATAAAATACTACTAATGCTTAACATGTTATAGCCATTAAAATTGTAAAGCCAGTATATAATTTTTTTGACTATAGTGTACATAATTTAATTGGAGAAACATGGCCAAGAGGATTTATATAAACCTCCAACGTCTTGAGGATTGAGGCGTAGTAGTAATTGTTGTTGTTGTTGTTGTATAATGTATATAACTTAGATATTCCATGCAAAAAAATCTAAATTATATATATATATATCACACTCATTTTTAATCCACTTGCTCTAAATTCTTAATTCGCTTTCAGGGGTTCCAATGGCATAACCAGTAAGAGAGAGAAGAAAAACAATGGAATTAAGTGAGCGGGCCGGATCAGAGGAGAATTACTTCAGATGTTTTCTTTTTCTTTATTACTCCTAGTTTATACACTATTTCAGGAGATATAAAGCTCCAGCCTCGCCAAGTACGTACGCAAAGGTCGAGTTAATTAGCCAACTCCAATAATTTAGATAGTCTATAATTCATATTCATTTGCTACATATTTTTCGTAAAAAGAAAGATAGTGGTGTTTGGAGCCATACCTATCATATGACTGTTTCCTTATCCCCTTCTATATGGAAAATGATTATGAAAATATCATATTATTAGTCCCATAAAGTTAAAATAGTGCAAAGAATTGCTGGAATATGTGGTACACCGGGAACTTTGCATCATGGACTCTCTTTAGTAACCACCTGGTATTCGATTTTACTTTTTTGATTAATTTAAATTCGCATTATATAAATTCATTAAAAGAAAGAATTTCCCCATTAAAAGTTTTTCACTCGTCAGACTCGACTAAGACTTATAATTAAAGTTGAAAATATCGCATCTATTTATCTACACTCTTTGATGGTACATCATGAGCTGCGTCTCGCCCTAAATTAGGTCAATTTTCAAGCTAACTTCTGCAGTTCCATTCCTGTCCTCTTTGCATCATCTATTATCTCTTATTTCTGAATGCGTCACCCTTCTTCTACCAATCATTTTCTTTGAAGAAAAATCTTTGTAATATTTTATTCAAGTAGTATATCTTCTATCTAAGAATTATTTAACTGAGCGATCTATTTTTAGGTGTAGTTTTGGAAATTGTTTTTTGTTCTAGATTAAGATATTTGGAGTAATGTTCAATCATTGAAAGGTATCCTAGTTGCATCGTATACAATTATAGGGGAGCCATATATAACAGATTGTCTTAAAAATTTGCTGGTATTGTCTGAAATATTCGTGACTGTTGTTTAACGTTTCCTATTTATAAACAACTTGAAAATAATTCATTTTCTATCAAGTTTTCAAGTATTGGAGCAAGCAAATTTAAACAACAAAATTTTGTTGTGATATCAAGTTATCAAATTCTAGAATTAGTTTATAATTTTCTAAATTCCTATTTTTTTCTTTAAAATTTGGACTATTGACTTTTATGTCTTTTAAACTCCTTATGTCCCAATTTATGTGACACATTTTCCTTGAATTTACGGTTAAAACAAAACTGTTTGACTCTCGAAATCCAAACTGTGTCACATACATTGGGACGAATGAACTATTACAGTAGTATATTCCGTATTTATCATTAATCATAAATTTAAATATATCAACTGTAGATCACAAATCAAGCTACTCAATATGAAAGTTTTTATGCTTAAAAAAGTCTCTTAATAAAATTGACATTAGGCCTTCAATGTTATTGAGCCTTGAGATCCATTAGAAATGACTGGAAAACAAAACTCTTTCCTAGCATCGGGAATAATAGATCAAAACTTAAACGAAAGACAAAATTTTCTCAAATTCAAATAGTACAAAGAGAAACTTGACTTGTTTTCCCCAAAGAAATTATCTAATCCTACTAGAATTATATAGCGGGCGCATTGTCAAATGTGAATCACTCACTAGCACTGCTTTCTTTGCTTAGCCGATCATTTCTACTCACCCTATGTAATCGAAGTAGAAAATTAAAATAGATTTAAAATAGTAGATATATAAAATAAACACTGCACTAAGTCGATGCATCTTGTTGGGATATACACTACTAATGTTATATGACGTTATCTTTTAATTAGTTAGTTACAAAAAGAATAATATAGAGTGTGACCTATAAGTGACGGAAAATTCGAGCAGCATAAACAGCCTTAATGCATACATCACATCCTTGAGTTGCAGCCCTTTCCGGAATCCTGCATGAATTAGAAATATTTTGTACATCAGAATGCCCTTTTTACAAAAAGGATAATAGACTTTTACATTTGAAAACAATAGGACCATTTTTTTAAAATTACACCTTAGTGCTATTATTGAAGATTGTAAGGAGTCGTTTGGTTGCAATTGATTTTATGTATGTATAAGCAATATATGTATTAGTAATGCAGATATTGATAATGTAGGAATTAGTAATGCAGATTTTGGTAATGCGATAAATTAGTAATGCGATAAATTAGTTATGCAAGTATTGTAACGTAGGAATTATTTATTGGATAATTAATATACAATATTATAATCTAAACTATTTAGTTACTTCTTAAATAAATTAAAAAATATTCTTACTATTATGAGGGTTATTTTTTTAAAAAAATCTTAATACATGCATTGTTAATACCCACATTAGTAATTCCACCTTATCCCACACAAAATAATACATAAATTCTCGCATAACTTATGCGGGTATTAACTATGTGGTAATTAGAACCAAACATTATATTAACAATGCAAGCATTTATGCGAAATGCAAAAAAAAAAAAAAAAAAAAAACAACCAAACATGGTATAAAATAATATATGCAAGGTTTAATACGGGGATTGTTTCTCTAAATGGTGCAACCAAACATGCTATTAGCAATGTAAAGTTTAATGTAGTTCTATGCCAATTAATGCATGCTACCGAACAAAAACTTAATGAAAATGTTTTATAGCTATGCAAATGTTAGAGCATATTTATGTCATAAGTTTTAAATATTTATAACCACACAGATGATACGACTTGTTTTGACACTTCAAATTTAATAATTTTCATGTTCTTCAAAATACTTTACCAAATCAAATAGGATGGAGGGAGTAAGATCTCGTTTGGGTAAGCTTAAAAGCATCTTAAAAGCACAAAAGTGTTTATAAGCTCATTAATGAGCATCATGAGCGGAGGTAGGATTTCCAACAAGGAGGTTCAAAATTAAAAAAATAAAGCTTAGACTTGTATTAAGGGGGTTCAATATATGGTAGGTACGTATAAAAAAATCGATTTTACCCGATATACATAGTATAATTTTTTGGCGTAGGGGTTCAATTGAACCTCCTTGGGCAAGGATGGCTCCGCCCCTGATGAGCGTTTGATAACTCAAAAAAATAATGAGTTTATTAGCACTTTTGTGCTTAAAATAAACAAAAAGTAAGAAGTTAAGTTAACTTCTCAAAAGTGGCTTATAAGCAATCTATGACTTATATAAACTACTTATAATAAGCTCACTCAAAACCGGCTCTATATAATTTAATTTGATTAATGTACAATGATGTCTTGGAGGTACTAATTAATAGGAGTAGGAAAAAAATCTATTTTAAGAAAAGGATACTAGAAACAGTGATGTCAGAGATTTGTAACGTAGAGACCGTACGTGACAACCGTGGTAGTAAGAGTTTGAAAGTGGAAATAGTGCACGTAGCAGTCGTCCTTAGTGTCCTATGCGCTTTGGTACTATTACAAATCTCAAAATAGAGATGTCCTTTTTGGATAACATAATACATGCCCCCCCCCCCCCCCACCCTATTCTCCATCTCTCTCAACCTCTATAAATGACAAATCCCCTCCTTTTCCCATTTACTATGCCATGTACCATTCTTGTACTCTATGTGTGAAAGCTCCCCTTTCGTCTTCTTTTTTAATTTTTCTTCTCTTCTTTTATTTGTATAACAATGTGTATTACATATTTACGTGTCTGATTAATTCAAATTTGTATCACGTAAAATTTATTAAAAATGAAAGTGCTTCCTACCAGAAAGTTCTCCCTTTAATAATGACAACTTACTTTATTAAATGCATTTCAAGGAATTAACTTGATGAACGAGATTCATATTGTTACTATTGGAGAGGTTCAATTCCAAGATAAAGAAAACGAGGGGTTAAGACCCGTCAAGACTAGGATGGTCCAAATAAGCCTGATCCAGTAATAATATCATCGAGCATTGGCATGGATTAGTAAAAAACTATAGTATACATGTCTTCGCAAAATTGGGGCGGCCCAACTAATTTTGTGGCCTAAAGCCAAATTTTAACGAGGGGCTTTAATTTTTTTTTTTTTTTTTTAGAAATATAATGTATATAAATTTGAACTCTATTTTTTTAGCTTTTTGAAATGCAAAGTTATTAATAATTTTTTTATAATCAGTTTCTTCTAATTGGTCTTTCTCGATTAATAATATAGACAATCCATTTAATCTCACTTGAGATATTGTTGACGTTAGATTCTTAGTTAAGATTTATTTAATTTTATATAACTTCCCATGTATCTTAATTTTTCATTTTAGATGATCTTTTTTAATTTAAATACTACCTTAGTCCCATTATAAGTGTCTATTTTAATTATTTTTTTCACGTCCATTAAGAAAAGTGTCCTAATTTCTTTTTAGTCAGTTCCAAAAAGAATCATATTTCTAAACTTGGAAATAACTTAACCCCAAATTTACCGTTGTTTCCTTAACGAAATGATTCATATCCACAAAAATACCAATGGCTTAGTTTAGACCACAAGTCTTAAAAATCTTCATTTCTTTATTAAATATTTGTCATATCAAATAAGTTCATATAAATTGAAACGGATGGAGTATATGTTTTACCACATTGTCCTGATTTACTAGTCTCGAATATCAAAGTTAAGTACAATTATTCATTTCGTACATCTTTAATTGCATGAGTAAGAATACACATTAATTTTTAAATGTAAGACTTATTTTGACCAAAAAAAAAATACTTATTAAAAAACGTAAGTAATTTAACCTATTATGTATATCAAATGGGGCCCTATAAATACGGGGCTAAAGCAGTGGCTTTGCTTGCGTTAAGCAAGGGCGGGCCCTCGGCCAAAACAAAGATATTGCTGTTAGCAAAGCTGACTTCAACACTTAAAGCAGTAATGTTCATGAAAAAATATATTGTAAGCATACATTATGTAAGCTTATAATTGTGTGGAGTAATTGTTTGCTCTTGAATGATTGTGACGTGTGTGCAGGGAATGCTGGTATGTGGCCTCCTCCATGCAACGCATGTTGCTATTGGATTACTCTATTCCACTTGCGTGAATGTGTTTGGTTCCTATATCCTACTCATTGACTTTGTTTTTTTTGTTGCACTCGCTACTCCTTTGTGCTCTGAAGGGTCTCTTCGTTTATGCCCATCAGAGATATGAAAGGAGCCCGAGTGAAAACCCTTCCTTCAAAATTCTTACTTTTACGTATATAAAATTACTTAATGCCCTTAAAACATAAAAGAAATCATATATAATTTAGAGGCAGCTTGGTTTAAAATTCATTATAGATAATATGTTTATATTGTGGAAAAATGTAAAGTAGATTTTATCGGAAAGAATATCATAGAAACTTAGAAAAGGTTCTAGAAAGATGTAGTATAACATCTTTGGTAATTGTTGTAGTAAGAAATATCTATGATATTCTAGAGTAGGATTATCTAGATATTCTGTAGTAGAAATATCTAGATATTCTAGAATATTACTAGAAGATAGGATTACTAGATTCTTTCTTGTAGTTGTTTCTAGAACCATATTGTTGTAATCTATGCACCTTCTTAGGACACTAGAAGGGAGGGGGTGAATAGTGTCTACCGATTTTCGTTTTCAGAACCTGGTCCTTCTGAGTCAAGAACCCAGTTCTTGCCTTTGTAACTATGCTGTTTCAACTACTGCAACACACACCAAATAAACGCACAGAGAACACGAGGATTTTACGTGGAAAACTCCTTACTCAAGGGAGAAAAACCACGACCCACACTCTGGGATTTGAGAACTCAATCCACTAACACAACGAGCAAGTTTCTGATTGCAAGACTCTGTAACCAAGGGGCTACACTCTAGACCCGAACCACTAAATAAAGCTACACTCTAGCTTTACAAAGCAATCTCTTACAAGTTCACCAAATACATATGCTTCTACAATAAGCTAATAGGTAAAAACAATGATCGCTCAAACTAAGACAACTTACAACGCAGTGAACCTAGACAAAATATCTAGACTCAAACAACTCAAGCACACCAGTTGTCTTCTTCAGTTATCTCACGTAGAAAGATGCTAGATCGCATTTTATATGCTCTCAACTCTCTGTTTGTGAATAACTGATTTACGGTTGCATCAACTACTTGTATTTATACGGGCCTTGCAACCCTAGTTGAGTCCTACAAGGAATCCTTGTAATTATGGTAAGACAGGATTCTTAGTAACTCTTTTCCTTGTTGAAGTCCAACTCCTATTCACACTTCGAAGACACAGCCTGGGCACCGCCTCTTTTAGTCTAACTAGGATACATATTCATTCACGCACCACTATTCCTAGTTCCGCAGGGATTTGCAACCCGCAACTCTTTTCGATCAGTCGCGCCCTTCTATCCAATGACTACGTTCTTCTCCGAGACTACTGAGTCCTTCTCGTTTGTCATTCTTCAAAACCAATACTCAACACATATCTAGAAACATCCCTAGACAAGTATAAATAGGGATGGTCTTGCTCATTTGTAACCTAAGCTAAAAATCAAGAAACCTTTCTAGCTCACGAAGTTCTTCCTTTCCAACTTTCCTTCTTCCTTTCAAAGCTTCCCCTTCTTTAGTTGAATCTTCCAATTCTAGTTAATGATCTTGGGCTAGCAGAAGGTCTCCTACACTAACCTTTTCTTCTGTTATTCTCTACATGGTATCAGAGCCAGGTTGGCATCTAGATTGTTTTCAAGATCGGGTTTCGATGGTAGATTCAACTAGTTTGTTTAAAAGGATTTGATTGGTCGTGTTGGTGGATTGGGGATGGAACTATTGAACCAATCCAACTACAAGGTTTGAAGACTTGTATGGAGTCTTACCTTGTTGGCGAGGACTTGTGGGAAGTTGTCAACGGTGTTAACACAAATTCTCCTGCCGACAAGCCAGAAAATAGCAATGCACTCAAGAAGTGGAGGCAAACGAACGTTAAGGCGGAGTTCATCCTAAAGAGGTCGATATCTCACAATTTATTTGACCATATTATAAGGTGCAAGTCGGCTTATGAAATATGGAGTACCCTCGACCGGTTGTTTAATAAGAAGGATGAAGCTCGACTACAAATATTGGAGAATAAATTGGCTAAAACCACTCAAGGTAACCTCTCCATCGCCGAGTATTTTTTGAAGATTAAAAATTTATGTTCAGAAATTTTTCTATTAAATTCGGACAAGGCTATCTCTGAGGCACGAATGAGAAGAACTATCATTCGTGGGTTGAAGTCCGAATATATTCCCTCTGTTACATCGATTCAAGGATGGGCCCAACAACCATCCTTGGAGGAGTTTGAGAATTTATTGTCATCACAGGAACTACTAGCCAAACAAATGGCTGGTGTTCGATCAAAGAAGGAGAATGAAGTGCTCTTGAAGCTAACAAGAGGAATTGTAGAGGAAAACAAAAGCAAGATGGCTCAAGTGAGAGGTCACACTTTCAATCCCAAGGTGATTCAAGCTCGTCCGAGAAGAAAGAAGGGAGAAAACCCATAATTCTGGTAAGAAGACTTTTAAGTGCTACCGGTGTGGCAAAGTAGGGCATATAAAAAGATATTGCCAAGCCAAAGAAGGTAATATAGCTCAAGCTGAGAAAGCTTCCGAGGAAGAAGAATACTGAGGAAAGTGCTTTATGGCCGAAACACGATCAGTTGATGTTATGGCTTCCATCAACTTTGATTGGATCGTGGATTCAGGATGTGGGCATCATCTTACTGGAGATCAATCCAAGTTTTCCACCTTTCGAGAATACAATGGCCATGATGTCATTGTAACGGCAGATAATACAGTCCATCAAGTAGAGAAGGAAGGCACTATTGTCATGAATGAGAAGGAAAAAGATTCTATCAAAGTCAACAGTGTCTTCCATGTTCCAGGTTTAAAGAAGAATTTATTTTCAGTTGCAAATGCAGTAGACGCTGGATGCTATATACTATTTGGCCCACATGATGTGAAGTTCTTCCGAAATATCAAGGAACTCAAGGCAGATATCATCCATACTGGTAAGAGAGTTAATGATCTATATGTTTTATCTGCCTCTGATTCATATGTTGAGAAAATGAGTAGAAATGATAACGCACACCTATGGCATGCTAGACTCGGACATCTTAGCATGGATAAATTAAAAGCCATGGTGAAATTGAATCTAGTAAAAGGGTTGCCCAACATAAGCAGCTTTGGTGGAGGGGAGATTTATGAAGGATGTCAATTTGGAAAGTCACACCGACTTCCGTTTGACCAATCCTTGTCAAGGTGCAAGGCTCCACTAGAATTAGTTCACAGTGATTTGATGGGCCCAACAAGAACTCCTTCATTCTCTGGGTATTCTTATATGCTAATTTTTATTGATGATTTTACTAGATTCACTTGGGTTTATTTTTTGAAGCACAAGTCGGAAGTCTTCAACAAGTTTATGGAATTCAAGAAAACAGTTGAAGGCGAGCTTGGTTCTAGAATAAAGAGGTTGCGAAATGATAATGGTGGTGAGTTCACTTCTGATGAATTTCTCTCATTCTGTCGTCAACATGGGATTAAGAGAGAACTCACATGTGCTTATACGCCACAACAAAATGGAGTGGCTGAACGGAAGATTCGACACTTAACAGAGACTTGCACTACAAGAAAAATGCTCTGTAGGGACGAGAAATATCGTCCTTAAAAGTTTAATTCTCGTCGTAAAAAGGTAATTAACGACCGGAATGTCTGGTCTTCGCTCGTCGTTAATGCATCCGTGGTTAAATGTATATAACGACGGGTACTAAAACCGGTCCCTAAAATGTATTTACGACTAGCACAATATCTGGTCCTTAATTTTATATTACGACAATAATACTAGCCCTTAATTATTGTTTCCAAACATGTGATTCTGGTCCTTAAAGGCTTAACGAGCGGTTATATCCTGGTCGTAATAAATACTAGGGACTATATTTTCGGTCTTAATTAGATATTTATAAAGACGAGCTATCCGGTCGCTAACATGTTATATAGACCAGTCCTAGCTCGTCCTTAATAGTCTTAGGGAACCAGATTTACCTCGTCCTTGATTGTCTTAGGGGACCAGATTTACCTCGTCCTTGATAGTCTTAGGGGACCAGTGCTGCCTCGTCCTTGATAGTGCTAGGGGGCAAGTCCTATCTCGCCCCTAATTGTCCAATTAAGGATTAGAATTATAATAAACAATGAATAATTATAGGCGATATTCTATTTGCAACTAAAAAGTTAATCATCAAACGATAATATAATCATAATTCATACTTTTATAAAATCATATTACTTATGAATGTACTGTTCACACCCATAACGCAAGTTAAAAATATAAGTTTTACACAACCCCAAACAAAAGATCTAGCTAACATCTTTAGAATATATAAAGTTTTGCCTATGATTCCTAGCAAAATGATAGTCAACTTCTATGTTTTCACAACTTGCATCTTAACCCGTGAACCTCAATCTCCAAAACCTATAAAAAGATATAAAATATTTTGTTAAGATCATATAAAGATCATGAAATTTCTTAATAGTCACTCCTATTTTACAATCAGTACCTAGAAAGTATTCAACTTCATAGCGTTATATAAACTTCAAATATAAAATAGAATCACAGGTTGATAGAATCCAAACAAAACTGAATTAGAAAAATAGATTCTTGGGGTTGGGAGCACTGATATGAAACACTCTTAAGGAGATACAAGGCACCAATTAATTTGGAAGTACATCAGAGAATTCTTAGAAAAACTGGTTTAATATCCCTGTATACATCAGGGAATTCTCAGCAAACGGTCATTAATGTTCGCATCTTAAAACTGCCACTCCAGCTGAAGATAATAGAGAACAAGGGAATATTGGTAATAAACTTGAAGAACTTGCAGAAAATGTAACCAGGTAACAAAAATGCATTTAAGGGAAAAGATGTGAGTTTATCGATCCACTGGCTAATATATTCCAGGTAACACAATGTATTTAAGGGAAAAGATGTGAGTTTATCGATCCACTGGCTAATATATTGCAGCAACATCATGGGATTCAACTTCCTTTTTTAGAAAGCACCCTGAGAAATCATAGTATTTGCTAATAAAAAGGTTCTCTTACAAATTTTACCAATTAAGCTGGCGTGTACAGAGTTTCTTAATAAAACAGCAGTTAATGGACTAATTCAATAAAATAACCCTTTTGTGCTATCTTTATCAGGGCTTTTGATAAAACAACAGTTAATGGACTAATTCAATAAAATAACCCTTTTGTTCTCTTAATAAAACAACAGTTAATGGCTTCATGCCAAAAATTTACCTAAAGCCCTATGGGATGAAGGTATGAATTGTGCAGCATATGTGATAAATAGGATGCCGCTTTCTCCAAACAACATGAAGTCGCCCTATGATCTGATGTTTGGAGAAAATCCAAGCGTCAAGTATCTAAGAGTGTTTGGCTCCATATGTTATGTTCACGTCCCATATTCTCAGCGAAGCAAGCTGGATGCCAAAGCCAGGAAGTGCATCTTTGTCGGATATGATGAAAGGAAGAAAGGCTGGAAGTGCATGGATCCAGAAACTCATCGCTTCGTTGTTTCAATGGATGTCATATTTGATGAAGTTTCTTTATATTATGGAGCCGAGTCAGAAGGAGCGGGTTCTAGCACACTGAACCCTGAAGCTTCGAGCTTGCCCATCATAAGTGCTTCTCCAGATAATGCAGATGACGAGGAGCTGAGTGAAAGGGGGAGACCTGGAACTCCCCAACATGCCCAACAAAGAGATGATTCACAGAGCTCACAACAGCCAAAAAGAGTTATCAGGAAGCCAGCCCACTACAGAGATGAGAATTTTGTATGTACATATTCATGCTTCCTTACAGGTCCAATAGATGATGAAGAACCTTCATCATCTAAAGAAGCAAAAGGAATCAAAGAGCAAAAGCTTGAAATGGATGCATAGATGGGAACCTTAAAACAAGGAGCTTGGAGTAATTTCCAAAAAAATCACTTTAAAGGGGAGTGTAGAAAAATGTAAAGTAGATTTTTTGGAAAGAATATCATAGAAACTTAGAAAAGGTCCTAGAAAGATGTAGTATAACATTTTTGGTAATTGTTGTAGTAAGAAATATCTAAGATATTCTAGAGTAGGATTATCTAGATATTCTATAGTAGAAATATCTAGATATTCTAGAATATTACTACTAGAAGATAGGATTACTAAATTCTTCTTGTAGTTGTTTCTAGAACCATATCTAGAAACATCCCTAGACAAGTATAAATAGGGATGGTCTTGCTCATTTGTAACCTAAGCCAAAAATTAAGAAACCTTTCTAGCTCACAAAGTTCTTCCTTCCCAACTTTCCTTCTTCTTTTCAAAGCTTCCCCTTCTTTAGTTGAATCTTCCAATTCTAGTTAACGATCTTGGGCTAGCAGAAGGTCTCCTACACTAACCTTTTCTTCTGCTATTCTCTACATATATACTACCAAAAAATACAGTTTTTCAACGGGCTATCCGTCAAAAATTCGTCGGAAAAGAATTTGTAGGAAAATAATCTTGTCAACCGCCATTTTCTGACTAATTCTATCAAAAATTCATCAATATATTGCATTTTCTTGGCGGCGAGATCTTAGATGTGTCTTTCATGAACTTATTTGATGTGATTTCACATTTAAATATTCATACTCACAATCTTTTCTACCTATCACACATTTTATTTAAAATTTTATTTTGTAAATTTTTATTTGTGGTGTCACCAGCATCTCAAAGATATCTATTATATAATGAAAAAAAAGTTTAAAACATATTACTTGCAAAACATGTAAGTGCCCTTTGTGAATGTCCCTCTTTTATCAAGGTAACTTTAGCAGGATGGTTCACATCTCTATAGTTTGTTTTCTTTCAGCCATAATTCAATAATTGTTTGTTCACCTAGAAAATCATCTAATAAGGTCAGTCAAAGTTCAAATCTTGCCTAAATCAATCATTCTCATATTTCCCTTTCGAGTAATAAGGAATTTCTTATCGCTTACTATACAAGTACAATTTGAACTACGTGGATGCAGTGTGAATAACAGAAAGGGATAGATTAATGATAGGCCTATTACATAAACGCCAATATATCTTTGTCATCATGCTCTTAATTCACTCTGTCCATTTTTTATGGAGAATCAAACAAACTTTTTATTATTATCTTTTCAAATATTGTTTATACTATTCTTCATTACAATTCTAGTTATAGTACTTATAACGCTAGACATGGATGATCTAAAACATCAACAGAACAATTCCTCTAACGGCCGGCGCTACAAAGAAACGTTTTTCTTTTCTGACTCAATATCGGAAACAACATCCTACCAATCATTTTCTGAAAAAAAAATCCAAAGAAACGTCCGTCGGAAAATGCATGTTTTAGTAGTGTGGACTATATTGGTATTTATGGATTGGTCGAGCTCAACGATGGAATCTGCAATGACCTCTTAATTGCTTTTCTAGCATATCACGCACAAAAAATAAGTTTTTCGCTAAGCAAAAAGATGCGTTAAGGGTTCAAAACTAACTTAGACGCTGAAATCAATAATATTCATGTAAATTAAGTAACCTAAGGAATAAAGAATAGGAATAATGCATCCAATTTAAATAAGAAAGTTTAAAAGAAGAGTATGTATATTGTCTTGAGCGTAGCGTGTTTCTCCAGGTTGGTCACTTTCTGTGGTCCTATATAACAAGTTGTATACTGACAGTTACCTCTCTTCAAAGCAATGGGTGTTTGGCATGCACTCATTCACTGTGCTTAAAATAGACTGTTGGTAGACATTAACGAGCCTGTTTGTGAGATATAGACAATGTTCTAGAATGCTAATCAACGAGCCTCGATCATACGAAATGTTAATGGTTGTAATTTGGCATTTGTTCTCTCTTCTTAAAATAGATTGTTGATGAGATATATTGTTTGTGACATAGAGAGGGAATTCTATAAATTGGAGATGGATGCTCATCAACGAGCCTAAACCTCATAGGAAAAATTAGCAATGGAAGTTTGGCACTCATTCTCTCTGCCTAAAATAATTGTTGGTAGACGTTGATGAGACTGTTTGTTACATAGAGACATAATTCTTGAAGTTGGGAGGTTAGATGCTCATCAAAACGTAACGAAATCAATTTTTTATATGAAAATTTTTATACATCACACAACTAATATAAATTTTTCACTTTTGGAAATTTGTGGATTCCAAGGGTAAGATTTTGGATCCACCATTTACGAAACATTAACAAACCTCACGCAAAATTTCTTATCTCAAGGCTCATGTGCTCACGTATTAATATCATTTTAACTTAATGTGTAATTACCTTACTTATATATGTAAAAAAATAAAGAAATTTTCATCAAATTTTTTTATTCTTTTGTATATTGGGACGACAAATATTATATTTCTTTCTGCGTATCAAATCCATGAGCTGCATATAAAGAATGTGGCTTACAGAAAGGAGATTCTTCTTGTGGTGGCATATATCTATAGAAAAAACCCCATCGTTGTCTAGCACTTCATTCTAACTCACGAATATCGAATAATTTAGTGCCACGTGTTATGCCCAAGAATTTCCGATCTTCTTACTCCTCTAGTGCTTGTCAATTGTTCCAAATGCCTCCTCATATGCTAAAGACATTTTTTTTCTCAACTTTATTTTTCTGAATGAACTTTTTCTCAAGTTAGAAAAAGGCACCAATGGCAGCATCCTATGTGCCACATAATTAGAAAAGAAAATGAATTTAAGGGAAAATTAAGATTCAAGACTCATTTAATTGTATGGCTGCCTAATTGGTGGAAGTAAGTGGTAGGGTAATGTACCCATAAAATTTAACAAAAAGGTGAAAATCACACTGAATAGTTGGAGAATCTTTAACAAAGATACAATCATATTTTGGGATACCCTTAAAGACATACCCTAAATTGCAATCAGCATTTGTGCTTATTTCCTATGTTCATTATTGTTGCCTTTTGTTTATTCAAATATTTTCCTCTTTGGTCCATCTCTTTTATCATTCTCGACTCTTAGTTTTATTCTTCTAGAAGACAATATGAAAAATTTATTAGTCACAAGATTTTGCTGAAAAGGTTTAAAGTTTGATATTTACCACCTAATTTTGTACACTTCCATTTTTGGTAGGTGGGAAGGGGGTGGGAGGGGGGGGAGGTGGTTGATTTGATTAAGGGGTTTATTAGTGAATGTCCTATCAACTCCACTAGAAGAGATCAATAGTAAATGGCTTATCCTCCTCCGACAAAATAACAAGATAAGGACAAAATTTCGGCTATACTTCCAAGTGATTAAATAGTATGATTATGCTTTACTACAACTTCGTTAACAAGTGTTCAAATATTCACTTGTGAACTGGAAAAAGAAGAAAACTTGTCTACGAACTGTTTGATTCCACAATTGCCGAAAGGCATGCTCTTATTCAGACTAAAAAGCCTATAAAAACACCTACAAAGAGTTTCATACTATTATTTATAAATAAAAAAATTACAATTGACCCACATTGATATATACCATGTGGCAAAATTCAAGAAGACCTACCCCCATCCCAATTTTGTCTATAATGGTGGAAGTGAAGAATTATTGATCTAAACAATTAGCACCTATTGTATTGCACGGCTTAAATGCTTTTGCCGTATACATTTTCATAGCCTGATTGCTAGCTGATATGTTAAAGAATGGAGATTCATGAATCTTGTTAGTATTGTATAGACTTAAAGGCAAACATCAAAAGTTGCATAATTGATAAAGTAACTTTCCGTATTAAGATCAAACTTTTCAAACCCAAAGAACATACAGTATATGTTTTTTTGTTTGCAGAGAGTACTGTCCAAAAGATGATGAATGAACGGCAGGCATTGAGAGTTGGTCATTTCACACTACTACTTTGAGGATAATAAGAGATAATACTAACAACCGATACGGCTTTTACCATACCACGAAAAGAAAAGAGGAGGAGACTAAGGCAAACATGCGTGCTGACCCAAATAGAGTGTTGTAACAGGAAAAATGGCTATGACAAAGAAAGAAAAACTAGTAGGATTCTGATATTCAAATTTGGATTATTGTTTTTGGGCCATTCAAAGATGCCAATCGTGTGGCATTCAGCTTTTTTGTGTGTACCCAAAGAGGACTGCAGTGCCGTATAGCTTTCCCAAAGATAAAAGGTTGCAATTACAAATTTAACTTCCATACACCGATAATGTAAAGAATATGAGTCCTAGTAATTATTTTAACTCATTGTAGCAACTACTAAGCATATAACTTACTTTAATTTTTAGGTTACTTATTCCATTTATGGTAGATAATTATATATAATTATATTTTAAGTGATCTGATAGTGTAAAAGTTATACTGTTAATGTACAGAATTAAACTTATCTTTCTACTATCAATATGTCATATGGTGCAATTGTTGGTTGTGGACCATTCTAAACTAGCACATGCACAAGGAGACGACGACGACAACCACGACACCGTCTCTGACTTTTTCTTTTAAGTGTCACCTAGTGGGGACTTTTGGGGCACCACTAAGGAATAGGGAGCAATTTTTTTTTTGTTATTTGTAGGACACAATAATCGTTGCTTTTAGGGCTCTTAGCTAAAAGTTTGACAAACTTAGGGTAATACTTGTCTCCATTAGAAACTCACTCTAGATCAGGAGTCTTCCTCCAATTGGGAACTTCTAATTATTAAATCAAGATATAATAAGAATGAAAAGACAAAAAAAGATCATAAAGAAATTTCCAGCGTTGGTCCCACCAAAGCCAATGCAATTCATAAACACTTGTTCAGCTAAACCCACAATTTTCCATGCGGAGACATATACTATACATCAGTATAAATGTAGTACGTGAATGCACAAATTTTAAAAGTACAATAAGTTAAGTGTTGAAAACCTTAATATGTCGAACTCATCAAGTTAAAATCATAGTTCAGTCTTTAGGTCCCACATTGTGTTTGCTTAATCACTCAACATGTATTCCTCTATGTGGCTTCATGCCAAGTCAATCTGCAAAGCTAAAATAAACTGAACAAAGACTATTAAAGATGAGCCTTTTGGCCACTACTACCTGAGTGAAAGCTGAGAAAGAAAGGAACAAAAGATTAAGTTAATGGGAGATAAAGGATGAGATAACAACGCCAAAGACCTTTCTAATGCACAACACGTGGAGGTTTAAGCTAAAGAAGACAATTACAAACTCACTATTTAATACTAGTACTTTTACACACGTAGCTTTGCTTAGAAAAGAAAAAGAAGCAATTAGAGAGATACCACACACCCTTCTTAAGCTTAGTGGGTTTGACATTTCTATGTTCTTGAAAGCTAGTGTTTTGACCCTTTTCCTCTTTAGATTTGTTTTTTGGTTTGACTAAAAAGGATTGGTCGGCTTTCAGCTGGGGCTTTCATGCCTTATTTAATTGAAAAATTAACAAATCAGAGGCCTAGAGAGACGAAGCAGAAAGAGGCAAAAAAGGAGTCCAACAAGCTATGAGTACCAGTTAAAAAGAGAAAAGATACTAAACTTGCATTGAATCACATTGCTTTCATTAATTTGGTGGGGGTTCCCAGAGGTCAACGTCCAACATAGAAATTGCAAATTGGACAGGAAAAAATGATGATGAATTGATAACTACAAGCAGAACATGAGTTAAAATACTTATTAGTTGTTTAGAGCTATTACATCTGAAAAGTTCACCTTGATGTATCTAATCACTAAGCATAGTCAGTCTTACCATTTAAAAATATCTGTCCTGCTCAAAACATGCACTATAATTGGCTGAACAGCTTGACCTCAAGCAATCATGCCTAGGATAAGAGAAGATTCATGTTTCTGGTTAACGTGCAGTACCTGTAACTTAGTTGGAGAATTGTTGACTGTGAGATCCATGACTGAATTTTTTAAAATTAATAAGCGGTACATGTAGCAGCGACGGCAAGGGCCATTATTTCGGAGTGTTGGCACATCCAGAAATTATGGAACAGTTAGAAGGGTAAAAACTCCAGGGAGAAGGTTTTCCAATAATCAAGAAATTTCGAGGGTCAACCGAAGCATAGTTTTATCTCGACTGATAATGGGTCCACCTCTCCACCCTTATCCACTTACATTCCATGCTTCTGTCCGAAGCAAGGTTCGAGTTTGTGATATGTACCAACCCCGCACATCATGTGTTGCAGTCTTATCACCGAACCAAAACGTAGGGGGAATTATTGGAGCTAAATATACAGCTAGGTGAGTCCAACATTGCATCACTTCAGTATTGAAAAGACCTTAATTTGTCCTGAACCAAAAATTTATCACCTTGTATATCCGTAGCTATAATTCACAAAATTATTCTCGATCGTTCTTTGATTCAAAGCATCGTTCTATGATGCTAAAATATACTGAGAGAAGTGCTAGAGCCCTAAGCAATAGCAATGACTTTCTGCAGGGTAAGAGTACAAGTGCTTCAAATAACTGGTATATGACATCAAATTATTCCAAATCACACATGTTGAAGTGAAATGTGGATAACTGCTTACGGGAGAAAGTTGCATACTTCTCTGGAATTCAATGGATAAGCCAGCAGCAGTGTCAAAGATAAACAAATCAAATTGAACTTGGTCTCTCCAGTGGCAGATCATCAATCCATATAATTCCCCTGCAATAAAAATTGATGGTTACTAATGAATAATGATGAGTTCTTAGAATGTGTTATTCCTCAGCAAATAAAATTGGGATAAAACCTTTATGTCATGAGTGTCATGAAGGGTGTCAGGGCAGATATACAAAAAAGTCCTATCCTGAAACAAGTGCAGGAAAAAATCAACTTTTCTTCACCTAAATGCATTATTGATTTGTCTATCCAATAGAAAATGCCTCTCATCGTTAATTGATATCTGATTCCACCACCCAAGAAGACAAACACTAGACATGTCAGGTCACTTTGAAATACAGAGGACAACCTTGCAAAAACTATAACGGGAAAAAATGTAGTTCAATTGTAACTTTTCCTTTTCGAGAGAAATGCCGCATCCCATGAATAGTGTGTAAATGTAAAGCAGCTATGAAAAAAATTGATTGCTTTCTGCATTAAACTTGTTAATGGATAAAAGTACCAGTGAAGTTTCGATGATTCAGCAAATGTTAAAATAAAACAACTGCAGATTCTAACAGCGCTTAATCACCATTTACTCTATGTTCAAGCTTAGGAGTTGAGATTAAACAAAGAGCAGGAACTTAGTGAAGCCTAAAAGTAATTAGTTTAAAGGAAGGGAGACCAGTATTGCATTTCCTACTTTGTAAGTCAATCTTTTGATGCTAATCAACTTTCCATTTTTTAAGGCTAAAGCGCAGCCCGGTGCACAAAACATACCACATTCACACAGCCCTTTTTAAGGCTAAATCACAAAATTAAGCAACTCTTTTTCTTATCAGGAAATCAGAATTAAGCAACTTCTGATATAACCACGCTTTCTTTCACATGATTTTCTCAGTGTCTGAAGAATAAATATACAACTTTGATATTGGTGACAGTCCACAGCCCAAGTGCAAGTAGAAGATCCAATCACATATTAGAAGCCCAATGCAATTGTAATCAATCTATAAAATCATTCAATTGGATATGGCAACTTGCCATGCTAAATTAATGAGATATTATTCAGCCTCCTAAGGTTTTACCTCGAGATCCCCTCCAAACTAGCGTGTTTGTTTCTCTAATTCTTACCAAACTTTTACGCCCAAGAGTAAAGAAACATTAA
The DNA here is from genome assembly GCA_029990175.1 of Petunia secreta. Taxonomy (NCBI): domain Eukaryota; kingdom Viridiplantae; phylum Streptophyta; class Magnoliopsida; order Solanales; family Solanaceae; genus Petunia; species Petunia secreta. The sequence goes on along the minus strand of JARKIP010000087.1, from coordinate 1,781,028 downwards.
CCTTTCATTTCAGTCATTTCATTTGCTCCCCCTAATTTCCTGTAATCATTTTCAATGTAATATGACAGTGATGCCAGCCATGGTGCAAACAACTGTCCACGAATTTTCATCTCTATCTGCACCATTTGCAAACTTATAACCTCCGTGATGAGTCTCAGTCTAAAAAAGTAAAAGTTTTACAATTTCCTGATGTCAAATGGTCAACAATCATAGAAAAGAAATACATTTAAAAGCCAATATTCTCATAAGCCGTAAGGCCAGCCCATAAAACTGCAGTTCTTCCATCGTCGATAGCGGTATTTCTTTAGCATTGATGTTCTGTATAAATCTTAATTCGAAACATTGAAATTACTTATGAAGGTCGAATCAAAAAAGAACTAGCACAAAACATTACCAAAAGATGGTATTAACCCTTCAAGGTCTCTACATATCAACCTCTTTGAGTTCCTCCATAATATCTGCATCGTCTATGGCAATATATTCACTATAATAATCAACAGAGCCTGCAAATGCACCAGCTCGGTAAAGGTCAACATTGCAAGAGATTTAACTTTATTCTCTGTTTGTTAGCAAAAATACAAGAATAATCATAAAAGGAAAAATAAAGGATTAAAACAAGCCGGTGTACGAAAACACACCAGCAGTCTGGTGTCTACACAGGAAACAAGTCAATCAGTTAACAGTATCACACAGCACATATGAAAACAAAAGGTCTTCTGCAGCTGTAGACACTAGACAATGCAAGTTTTGCAGGGCTTAAATAAACATCAGGGATCAATCAAGAAAGGGTATCCACTAGGGTTGATAAACCATGATTGACACGGAAAATACCTTAAGGATTCTTTTAAGTTAAAAATAATAGAAAGAAATAGAGAAAAGAAATCCCTCAAAAGTATGGTGCAACCTGCTTCTCCTCCAAGGGTTATATTACATATAGACTTGTCCACTTTACTTCATCATATACAACTAATATTCCAAAATGCGTCCAACTAAGTTACTCGGACTCGGGTACGGGTATTCGACACGGGTACGGATCTAAAAGTCAGATTCGGCAAAATCTAAATTTAGAGATTCGGGGTATGGATCCGCATACGGATACGGGTGCAGGGATCTGTCTAAAAATTTTCAAAATTCTAAAAATAAAGTCATAATCCTTAATTTAGATTCTTCCTAGAGAAGTCTTCTTCCCCAATATCTCTGCTTTTCTCTATTAAGTCGTCTTCCCAAAAGTTACCCTCAAAACATTAAATAAGAAATTCGAGAATGTCGACAAAAGATGAAAAAGAGACAAAAGACTATAAATTTCTGCATAATTTTGAAGGTATCTCATTTCCAATGTCTATCTTGAGAGTCTATTTGTCAAAAAAAATTCTTCAATTTTATGTGGATTTTGGTCGAAGTATCCATTTTTATTTGACCATATCCGGTGTGAATCCCGTGTCGGAAAAAAAATTCTTCAATTTTATGTGGATTTTGGTCGAAGTATCCATTTTTATTTGACTATATCCGGTGTGAATCCCGTGTCCTATCCGACACGGGTACGGCGGCAATTTTGAAGAGTCCGAGTAATTTAGGCGTCCAAAGCTCATGCCATCAAAGTACAAGGTGGCTCATGCTTGCAGTAACCAGTGTAACTACACCCTAAGGTTGGTCCATATTACATGTTAAACTAATGAATTTAAGGAGAACTTTAAGCAACTGTGTATCTCCACATTATTTCAGAATATCTGATTTCCCTCATTTGTGACAAGGAAAGAATAAAGTAAAACTTCAACTGGTGCCAAATGAATACACAATAATTTGTGACTCACAGACACAAGATTAACTAAGTTTTGCTATCAAGGAGAAAAGAACTACTTACATTCAGAAAAAAATGAGGTTGGATGACAGCAGGATCCCTGAATTCCGGCATTTTTTTTTTAAATAAGGAACTCAAGATCTAAGAGCCCTAAGGAGCTTCTGCATGTTAGCAGAGAGATTAGCATGTTAGAAAACTGTAAAGTTTAATCTAAATGTTCCATAATCCAAGACTCATGCTCTCCCGCATGCTAGGCGAAAAACTTTTAAAAATTGGAGAAGTTCATAAATTTCACTATGGGAGGAGCTCGACTTGTTTAAAGGAAATCATACAAGCAAAGGAACACCATGCATTTAGGGCCGAACTTGGACATCGTCAGAGAATTTAAACGGAAATGGACATTGGGTTTAACTCAATCCGAAAGTTAGCTCATGAGGTGAAAATTGCCAAAGACTATACAAGGAGACAACACCTCATTCCCTCAATCAATATGGTGCATGGACAATAATATTAGGACCCTGCATTGGTTAAACCAAGAATATGGATGGGTCCGACTCTAATTCAATATTAAGAAAGTAACCTTGGGTCAAAATGCATCCAAGCTTGCCTTGGATACCACGGTTACCAAAAAAATAACAATAATAGACCTTGGGTCGAGCTCAATTCCAGAAGCTAGCTTCTGAGGTAATGATGCAATCGAAACTACGAAAGCGATAAAAGATAAGAAACGAGACGAGACTCACACGAAAATCCAAGTAGCAACGAAGAACTTGTTCCGTTACACCCCGAACGATTGGAAAGAATCACCTAAGCTAAGCAACTATCCTCAAGAGACACGAGGCTCGAGCAAATAGAATGATCAGAGACGGATTGAAGAGCAACTTGGATTCATCCAATTGATTCAAGCCAAAATGGTTACAAGGTTCAAGAGCTATGCTCATTCAATGTTTTGTATTCAATGTAAGGTAAAATGCAATAAATGAAGAAGGGGTGTATTTATAGCACCCCATTACAATATTTCCTAGATTCTGGTCCGCTGCTGCTCAAGTGTTCTTCGCGATCGCGCAGGAGTATATGCGATCGCGAAGCACACTCAAAAGCTGAGGAGCGAGATCGCGCGAGTCATGGCGCGACAGCGAAGAGCAAACAAAACCTCTTCCCGATCGCGAAGGTGTGCACGCGATCGCGAAGAGTAAATCTCCTTCGTCAGGCAGTAAGCTCAGCAGGTGTTCCCCTCTTTTGGCCTGGTTTGCTCCCCTGCTTCCTGCACTGTTTCCTGCCCTGTTTCCACCTTGATTGAGCTCCAGTGCATTGTCTTTAAGTCATCCCCCCAGCTCACATCATCCACGCCTTTCCAAACCAAGTGTAGGTGAGCGTCTTGTATATCCTTGGCTTGACTTCGAGTGAATGGTCTCGATGCAATTTGGGTTGCATCATCCTCCCCTTCTTGAGAAGATTTCGTCCTCGAAATTAAGGCGTCCTCCTCCAAGGTATCGTCACCTACATCAAAAGAAGTCAAGTCACTAACATTGAAAGTAGTCGACACATTATACTCACCGGGCAAATCTATCACATATGCATTGTTGTTGATCTTGGACAACACTTGGAATGGGCCATCGCCCCTCGGTGCTAACTTCCCCTTCTGTTGGTTGGGAAATCTTTCCTTGCGGAAATGCACCCACACCCAATCTCCCTTCTTGAAATCCACCTTCTTCCTTCCTTTGTTTTTCTTGGTTGCTATCTTCTCATAGGCCTCCTCCAAAGTCTTCCGCGCCTTGGCATGAAGTTCAAGCAATGCCTTGGCCCGAGCTTTACCTTCAAAATCAACAACCACATCCCTTGGCAAAGGGGTAAGATCAAGAGGAATCAAAGGGTTAAAACCATAAACACACTCAAATGGAGTCATGCCAATCATACGATGCAAAGTGCGGTTATACGCAAACTCCATGAGTGGTAGCTTATCAATCCAAGTCTCGGCCTTTCCTTTGGTCATAGCCCTAAGTAGAGCTCCCAAAGTTCGGTTCACCACCTCGGTTTGCCCATCGGTTTGAGGGTGGTGGGACGTGGAGAATAGCAACTTGGTGCCAAGAGCACCCCACAAACACTTCCAAAAATGGCTAAGGAACTTGGAGTCCCTATCACTAACAATGGTGCGAGGCACCCCATGCAATTTCAAGACATTATCAATAAACAAGGAAGCTACATGTTGTGCATCATTAGTCTTTTTGCACGGAATAAAATGAGCCATTTTGGAGAAACGGTCAACGACAACATAAATGCTATCGTGTCCTCCTTTAGTCCGGGGCAAAACCATAACAAAATCCATAGAAAGATCAACCCACAGACTAGTAGGTATGGGCAAAGGAGTGTATAAGCCGTGGTTGTTGGATCTAGACTTGGCCTTCTTGCAATCCAAGCAAGCATTGCAAAATCGCTCCACAAGAGGCCTCATTTTTTGCCAATGAAAAAAGTATGGCCATAGTCTTGTCCACCCCAAAGTGACCCATCAAGCCCCCGCAATGTGCTTCTTGAACTAGCACATCTCTCCAAGAGGACTCGGGAACACACACTCTTCCAATCTTGAAAATGTAGCCATCTACCCATTGGTATTTTTCCACTCTTTCCCCACTCACTAGAGCATCATGAATGCTCTTGAGCTTTGGGTCATGATCATACAATGATTTGATGCTTTCAAAACCCATAAGTCTAGAAGCGAGAGTGGTAGCAAGAGCGAATTTTCTAGAAAGCGCATCGGCCACAACATTATCCTTACCTTTTTTGTAATGAATCACATAAGGGAAAGACTCAATGAACTCCACCCACTTGGCATGTCTCTTCTTCAACTTTTCTTGGCCTCTTAGATGTTTGAGTGACTCATGATCACTCTTGATCACAAATTCCCGAGGCCATAGATAGTGTTGCCAATGGGCTAGAGCTCTCACGAGGGCATACTAACTCCTTGTCATACGTGGAGTAATTCAAGGTTGCACCCTTCAACTTCTCACTAAAGTAGGCAACGGTTTCCCTTCTTGCATGAGAACACCCCCGATTCCCACCCCCGAGGCATCACATTCAACCTCACAGTCAACTTCAATTGTGAAACCAAGGATTGGCTCACCACATTTGCACAACTACCCGAGTCAATGATCATGGAACAAACTTGTCCCTTCACTCTACACCGGGCATGGAACAAGTTTTCCCTTTGTTCATCTTCCCTCTCCTCACTCAACATGGTTCCCAAAATGCGACGCACCACAAAGAACATATTAGGATCATTCCCCTCCGTCGCTCTCTCTTCACCCTCAACTTCCTCACTCTCCTCCTCAACTTCACCCTCGGACTCACTTTCACCCTCATAGACCAACCCATCATCCATCACAATCATTGTTTTCCGGGTATGGCACTCTTTGGCAAAGTGTCCATAACCCTTGCATTTATGGCATTGGAAAGAAGAAGAAGAAGGAGTATTTAAAGTAGTTTTAGAAATACCTCCAACCTCTTTGTGGTCGCTTCTCGGGGTGGCCTTTTCAAGAGGCTGCTTCACATCTCGACTCCCACTTGCTCCACTAGCATATGGGCTTTTCCATTCTTTGGTGCGAGTTAATGGAGTGGTAGTGGTAGTACTCCTATAGCGAGGAGCCTTCTCTTCTTTGAGCCACTTCTCGGCCTCAACCGCGGCATCACAAACATCTTGTAGAGAGTGGAAGATGTGTAGTCTCAATTGGGAAGCAATCTCCCGACTCCACCCACTTTTGAAACGGATGATAGCTTGTTCCTCATCCTCCGTTCCCATATCAAGAGCCATCCGGTTTTTCTCAAAGTCGTTGAAGTATTCATCAACAGACTTGTAGCCTTGTTTCAATTCATAGAGCCTTTTGAGTTGCTCTTGTCGATACTTGGGAGTCACATACTTGTTGTTCATTACTTCTTTCAACTCTTCCCAAGTGATGTTCATCCGCAACCCAAGCCTTCTTCTTGATCTCTTGATGGATTCCCACCAAGTAGAGGCATAGGACTCAAATGAAGCTATAGCATAAGTGGCCTTCTTCTCTTCGGTCATGTCATTTGTGTCAAAGACCCGCTCCAATTGAACCTTCCATTCAAGAAATGCTTCCGGATCACTAGCCCCTTTGAAAGGCGGGATAGTGATCTTTACACTATTGAGATTAGTGTCACGACCCCCACGGTTTGGTTCCGGTTGAACCCCATAGTTGTCATCAACATCCTCATATTCCCTTCCCAAGTTTCTTCCCATATAAGCTCTTGGAGGTCCTCGACCTCGCCCACGACCTCTATCTACACCTCGGCCTCCATTCATCGCTCTCCTATTTAGATAGGGAGCATCAAAGTAATCATCATCAAGTCCGAGACCCTCCCCTTCTTGAACCTCATCAACTTGCTCAAGGGGTGAAATGTTTCTCCGAGGCCTTAGGAATGGAACATCTCCTTGGGGATTGCCCAACATTCTTTCTCTAGCAAGAGTCTCATCCCTCAACTGTTGTCGACGAACTAGCTCCGCATATTGATCCGGTTTCATGATGGAATCATCACTAGTGCCTTCATTGGCATCCTTTTGGACACTCGGGGTCCTCTCCTTTTCCATAATTTCCATTTTAAGGTTTAAGACCTTCACCTGGGCTAACAAACTAGCCAAGACGTCGGTTGGAACCTCAATGGTGCTCTTTGCTTTCTCCTCCGCCATGTACCTACAACAATCAAAAACAAGAAAAGAGATTAGAGTAAAAGTCCTCACTCACTCCCTCACTTTTGTTTGTCGCTCGGGTTCACTCAAGTTGGGAGTTAGGTTCACACAAACTTGAGATCAATGGCCTCCTCGTAGTTACGCAACCTCCTCCATGATCAATCCAAATTACAAGAACCAAATGCTCTTCGGGAAGAGTGGATTCAATGGGACTCGATAAACGCTAAGCTATTTGGTGCGCACTTGAACCAAACAATTAACTACGAATCTTCTTTGAATTCTACTCTCCTTCTAGGCACGAGTATCCTATTCGCACAATGGATTAGTACTAATTAGGTAGAAGTGTTACCCTCAAAGTACTAACCGGAAGTGACGCGATCAAGTGTTCAAAGATCGAATCGTCACTAAACGGATTCGGAATTGGATGAATTTTGGTTTGTGATCTAGAAACTCACCATATTTAATGATGCAATTGGAGTTTTGGTGGTCGGAAACTGTTACGATACCTTTGCGAACGTTCTGTCCCACTTCAGGATTTTCTGGAAATAGGTACTCTTCGCGATCGCGTGAGGATGGGCGCGATCGCGATGGGCAAAAATTCAGTCTTGGCGCGAACGCGTGAGACCTTGCGCGATCGCGCAGGTCTGTTCAACAGAACCAGAATCCCAACTGTAAACTGCAGTTTTGGCACACAAACAACCCAAATTCAACTTGTTTTTCTGTTTTCAAGCTTTCAAATGGTGTTTTCAACTGTAGTAAACAATCCTCACTGGTTTTACCAAACAAACAACCAACAAACAACTGGTTTCAATGATTTTGGACAAGTTCTTCAAAAAATTTCAAAACCTTCAAGATTCAAAATTTTGATTCACTCCAATACTCCAAATGATGTTATGGTGGTATCAAAACGACGGGAAAACTATAAGGAGTAAACCCCGATACCAAACAACCAAGAATTCATAACATCAATCGAGTTCTAGCAAATTTTGTGAAATCTTCAACCTAGGGTTTAACTTTTCCAAACTTTGATTCTCAACTTGAAATGGTGTTTTGTTGGTACCCAATCAAAGAGAATACGTATTCAAACAAACCCCAATAGTTGACAACAACAAAATCGCAACAACAAACGATTTCTAGCAATTTTTTTGTGATTTTCCAATTTTTGAATTTTTTTCTTCTTTTTCAATAACAAGAACTAGAACAAGAAAATAAACAAGAAACAAAGATGACAAGCACGAAGAGTAGGACGAGGGTTCGTAAGAACGTAACCCTAGCCTTGCTCTGATACCAACTGATGCAATCGAAACTACGAAAGCTATAAAAGATAAGAAACGAGATGAGACTCACACGAAAATCCAAGTAGCAACGAAAAACTTGTTCCGTTACACCCCGAACGATTGGAAAGAATCACCTAAGCTAAGAAACTATCCTCAAGAGACACGAGGCTCGAGCAAATAGAATGATCAGAGACGGATTGAAGAGCAACTTGGATTCATCCAATTGATTCAAGCCAAAATGGTTACAAGGTTCAAGAGCTATGCTCATTCAATGTTTTGTATTCAATGTAAGGTAAAAATGCAATAAATGAAGAAGGGGTGTATTTATAGCACCCCATTACAATATTTCCTAGATTCTGGTCCGCTGCTGCTCAAGTGTTCTTCGCGATCGCGCAGGAGTATATGCGATCGCGAAGCACATTCAAAAGCTGAGGAGCGCGATCGCGCGAGTAATGGCGCGACAGCGAAGAGCAAACAAAACCTCTTCCCGATCGCGAAGGTGTGCACGCGATCGCGAAGAGTAAATCTCCTTCGTCAGGCAGTAAGCTCAGCAGGTGTTCCCCTGTTTTGCCCTGCTTTGCTCCCCTGCTTCCTGCACTGTTTCCTGCCCTGTATCCACCTTGATTGAGCTCCAGTGCATTGTCTTTAAATCATCCCCCGAGCTCACATCATCCACACCTTTCCAAACCAAGTGTAGGTGAGCGTCTTGTATATCCTTGGCTTGACTTCGAGTGAATGGTCTCGATGCAATTTGGGTTGCATCAGGTAAGGATTGCCAAGACCATATAAAGAGACAACACTTCTCCTCATGGGACAGTTAACATAATACAACTTTGGTACTTATCAGGGACGCACATGTGCATGAAAGAAGCACCTGTAACACTAATGTCTGCACTCAGCCCAACTATTCAGGAAAAAAAGAAAAAAGAGACTCAATCATTTCATTTGTTTTATTTTGGAGAAATCAGAAAGCTAGATAGGCATTGATTAGAAAAGGGTGAAACTGCTTAAGAAATAAACTGCAGCAAATAGCAGTATACCAATAAGATAAATCCTTCCCCCACTACAAATTTTACATGGTCATTTGACATAGATGCGTTTCACGAGAACATTGAATTGGAATGCATTCAGAAGATTCCAGATAACTGATACATCCAAAAGTAGACCGATACACAACATTTTAGTCTGTTTAAATTTTGAGAAGTGTCAAAGTGGGACCGAAGTGTAACAGCGTTCGGTTACAGGAAAGATACTGTTAACTTGGCTTGCCTAGAAAGCACAGCATGCAGAATGGAACGTCATGGTGATGATTAAGCAAAGATTTCATAGTGATAATGACATCTTCTACAGAGACAATTTCATTACTTATTTGCTGGATAAATCAAAATGAGCTCTACCTTACCAATTAAGCACCTAAATTTACTGTAACGAACATCTTATCACATATGCATGCAAAGGCAAATGCGCGCGCACACACAAGTACGTAGTCAACATCCCGCTGCAAAAATCTCGATTTGGGTGACACCATTTGCGACATGTTCAGAAGGATTTTAGCAATGGCAATGCACTGTTTGAACGAATACAAAGGGCTGGCCCCTCTTGATAGGAGCTTATGAGTTGTACAATTAAACAATGGGATAATGTAGTGGAGCATAATCTTAAGGACATTACAAGGGTGACAAAGGACCAGTTTGAGGAAATTTTTGTAAAGAAAATTGATGATAATTTAGAGGAAGAGCAAGAAGGTCATCGCGTTGTTAATTTACCTAAAAAAGCATAAGATAGAGTGTCAAGAAAGCCCTTTAGTGGATGAAGAAAGAAACACATATCAATATAAAAATGCCGTAAAGGATATATTTTGAAATAATGGTCATAAGTAGCAGGAGGAGACACAGGGAAGTTTCCCATTACCGTGTTTAAACTAGTGATCCGTCTTGATGTTGTACTTTTTACCCTTATTATAGATGACCTAACCTATAGCATACAAGATCAGATTCCATGGTGCTTGCTACTTGTAGAGGAAATTGTGTTAATAGATGAAACTAGAGAGGAGTCAACAAAAAGTTGCAACCATGGAGAAATATTACGAAGAATAAAGATTCTAGGATAAGTAGAAGTAAAACAAAATATATGCACTGCAAAAGTAACAGCTAATTAGAGATCCGGCTGATGGACAACTTAAACAAGCTCAACTACAGCACAATTCAATTCTGACCAGCCATTTGGTTTCGAGAACGAACAGCTCAAGGAAGACTAAGTATCATGACACATCAGACCACAGCCAAAGAAAATTAGAAGTAGAGACGACTGATAACAAATATATTGTAAGCTCTTGATCAACAGACTGAAAGGAGAAACAGAATGCAAAACCAACCAAAGTTAGTGATCCAATGCAACATGGACAGCAGCTGTAATACATAAAAACCAAGTCACAACTTTCAAAGGTAATTGGACATCTTGATTTCCTCTAATGAACATAGTTGGATAGGGTTTTTTCAGTATGTTGGTCCCCGATTGTAAGTTCTCGTTGACCACGACTGCAACTTCCTCTCCGAAGTAATAACTCCAGAAAGAGTTCATAATTAGGTGCCACATTTAAACTTTCCAGATCCTTCTCATCCTGAGTGCTTACAGCCTTAAACAATGAAGATGCCTTAATTGATATTAACCTAATAGAGGAATTAGAAGTTAAATGCATAGTTGTTATAAGTGATGGGACCGAGAAAATAAATAATCTACGCAATCGCTAAAACTCCGAATCGCATCAACCAGTTAAGGATGACTATAACCGAGCAGCATATGTGACCAAAATGAGCAAAGCTCAAACATCATACTGAACTCAATAAGAAATAGTATCAATTAGGGAGAATCAAATTATTTTACCTAAAATGTGATAAGTTTACAAGGAAATAGAATAACATTATACCTGAAAATAGCTGCAGCATATAAACAGATCAATCTCTACATTCTCAACTTTTTGCAAATGCAGTAGGCTAGCATCGACATTATCCAATTCTCCATGGATACAACCCTTCTACTGCGATCCTCATCTACATTTAACACCGAAAAGAATCATTTAACAGCATTGAACTAAAACTACATATAAAAAATACTCTGAACAAACAAAGGATAGTGATTTCCTCCCTTTTTTTTAATTCAGCAAAAGAAGCAAAAATAACGTGGCTGAAGATTACATTCCAGATTTTCACCTATTATTATTAATAGAAAAGCTCAAATCCTTAATTCAATTGCGTGATCCTAAAGCTACTCTGGCAACATTCAACAAAAACCATATCTCTATCCCAAGCTAGTTGGAATTGGGTACATCAATACTCGATATCCGTTCCACTTCTAACGAACTTGTTACATTCCTTTACTCAATCGTAATTTCGCATTAAAGGCAAACTAGGGTTTTCTACCACTAAAGTTTCTCAACATCTCACACTTCCCTTACACTGATGCACAAATTTCTTCGGGATCTTTACACAAATAGCCTGCCAAATTCACTGTTTGCATTTTCTAGTCAGTATACATAGACTATACACATAATATACATGGATAATGCATATATTATTCATTTCACCAGCTATTTTTGTTTAAAATACTAATGAGTGTTTATGCAGTGTATTTCTCCAATTTGTTGTTCTTTCTAAAAAAAATATAAAGTTCCCAAGCAAAAACGAGATCTAATGTAAGTTTGCCAACACGATCTAAACCTTTTAAGCCACTTATATGTTGCTAGTTTGAAATATGATTCTCAAAGAAACTATCTTATAGCTATACGAGTTTCTTTATAACAGTAGTGTCCGGACTAGCTTACGCGTATAGGACTTAAAAATTATTTATCAGTCTTAAGAAAACCGAGTTTGAATACTTATTAGTGATTAAGTTTTTCATTTTAGATTTGTGATCCATCATGTAATGCTCATATTTATACACTCAAAAACACAGCAGTTATATCACTACAAATTTAAGCATAAAATTGGAACTCTAATTTAAATTCTCATAAAATTCGTATTCTACAGTTCAATTTTTCAGAAAAAGTTTAGTATCATAATAATCACATACATATTCGCAGATAAATAGAAATGAATTACTCGCAGAAAATTATTAATGAAAGATAAAACTGTTCCTTACCACGTGCTAGTTGATTTTTTCATTTCTGCTATAAAGTTTTGCTTTGTACTGAGCAGGTGAACGGCGGGAAAGTTTCACATCATTTCTGTGGGATTTGGATTTTTAGATTTTGATTTTGTTTAGCTTAACTTAAAATAGTTAAAACTTCTAATTTGCCCGCTTTGGACTTGACTAATTGAAATTTGACCAAAGAAAATCTCAATTTATAGCTAAAGGGTTCATCATATGACTTTATTTGGGCTCCAACTCAAGAGCACTTGTTTAAGAATGGACGACTAGTTGTCATTAATTATCTTTTGTCAATGATTATTCCTTTAATTTGTTTAAGTTTCATCATACAAGCAAAAGATTAATTTTGTACTATTAGGGGTCGTTCGGTTTATAGCATTACATATTAATACACGTATAAAACTCAGCGTTAATTTAGCGCAGCGTTTGGTTGGTTTTTGTGAAATTTTAATATCCGCATAAAATTAGTGCAATGTTTGGTTGCGTTTTTGTATATTCCGCACTATTAATACCCGCATTATTAATGCGGGAATCTATGTATTATTTTATGCGGGGTAGAAGGTGGTATTAATAATGTGGGTATTAATAATGCAGGTATTAAAATTTAAAATGACAAAATTAACCCTCATAATAATAAGGATATTTTAAAATTTTATTTAAGGAGTAAATAAATATTTTAAATAATTATATTTTTTGTTAATTTGTAATATATCAGTGATTCAACAAATAATTCCTACGTTATAATGCATGGCTAATACCCACATTATTAAACCCCACATAACTAATACTCGCATTATCAATACCCACATTATCAATACACACATTATTAATACCCACATTACTAATACCCACATTAATAGTTAATACCTGCATAAAATACAAGCCAAACCGAACGACCCGTTAGTGAATTTTACCATGCATTCTACTCCTTGAAGTGAAAGAATTTAAAGTGGTCATTCGTCACACAAAAATTTTGTACTCGCTCTATTTTAAAGTTTAATGTCTAGTTGAAGCTAAATATAAGGGTTTCAACACTCTTAAATGCAAGATAGATTTGACGTTACGATGTTGTTAACGCCTCCCTTTCAAGCTTACAAGCAAAAAAAGCATAGTAAAGTTGTAACCATGCGTTAAAGATTGAAAGGGTAAAACTAATAGTTTTATAGTGGAACATAATCAAGAATTGTCACTTGAAAAGACTCATTGCATAGATAGCTCGGGCGATTTTCAGGTATACCAATCTTACCCCTCATCTTTTCATATTGAAACTTATGTCATGATTTGCTTTCTGATTGAAGTATTGGTGTATTTATGTATATTTAAGTACCGATAGAGCCAATCGCAGAGACCAAATGCAAAAGCTTATAGCTAAGTTTAGTAGTTGGAGTACACTATGGATAATTATAGGTGACTTTAACGACAATATAGATAATTCAGAAAAGTTATGAGGGAGAATGTCAATTTCCATGACCTAGCTAGGTTCAAGGAACCAGCGTGAGAGAGAAGCAACTTAGAGAGAGAAATTATTGGGAAATTTTTTTTTTCATTAATGAAAGTGACAACTGTTACAACTAACTCTACTAACTAGATATTTATAACTCTAATTAACTGATAACTTACACCACTTACTGACTAGACTAACTAATACTGATGGCAAAGAGTAATACATTAACTAAGTAATATTTAGCTCAACACCCCATTCAAGCTAGGAGGTGTGAAGATGTTTTCATTCCTAGCTTGGATATTAAATACAAATGTTGTGGACTGCTTAAGCCTTTGGTCAAAAGATCTGCATGTTGCTCAAAAGAAGCCAAGTATTGTGGTGCAACTATTCCATTGTGAATTTTCTCCCGGATAAAATGACAATCTATATCAATATGTTTTGTTCTCTCATGGAATACATGGTTAGCTGTAATCTGCAATGCTGATTTACTGTCATTATGAACTGAAATAGGCAGCTGAACCCTCACACCAAGCTCCCTGAAGAGACCAACCAACCATATTAATTCTACAACTGTTGAGGCTAAGCTTCTATATTCAGCTTCTACTGAACTCCTGAAAATGGTATCTTGCTTCTTTGACTTCCATGAGATCAGAGAAGGACCAATCTTCACTAAATACCATGTAATGGACCTTCTTGTGTTGGGACAAGAGGCCCAATCTGCATCACAGTATGAACTAATCTGCCCATTACTCACACCACTTGCAGCTGACATCAAAAGCCCAAGACCTGGTGTTTTCTTAACATATCTTACTACTCTCATAGCTGCCTCCAAATGTGACACCTTGGATTAATGTATGAACTGACTCAAACATTGGACTAAATAAGATATATCAGGTATGTTCATGCCTAAAATCGGTCGCCTAAGTTAAACAATTAATTAAGAATGAGGTCACAAGAAATACAGTAAATACGATAAAAAGTAAATAAGTAAAAAAAAAGAAATAATGAGCAAGAAAAGTAAAGCAGACTTATTCCTGGAGAATAGCCATATTCTGTGGTGAATCGCGATGATGTACAATACAATGTAAGGAGGGGTATTTATAGTAGTGGATACCCTTTCCTAGTTAACGTAAAATACAAAACTAATAAGGCTATGGGCCTATTATTCAAGGTGGTGGTATACACAAAACCCTAACTAGGAGACTGTAATTCTAAGGAGGCAGGATGTATGCCCTTTGTCCTACGCCCGTACCGCCTGAACGGTCGTAACTCGTAGAACATGTGTGTATCCTTTACGCCCAATGACTTGTAGGAAAAGTCTAGTCTCACCAGCTGGACTCGTATCCCCGTAATAGGAGGTGGCATATTTTTGCCCACACAGTCAGTCCCTCTACTTGTTGAGTGCTGACGCGAACAGTCGGAAAGTGAAAGAAGCGTGATAAGAGACGTAAAGGTGTGACTGTACCGATACTCATCCCCTACTTCTTCGCATGCATGTGTTGCATTAAATGAAAATTCCTTTAGTACGATCATGTATCCCCCTGCAATTGGAGGGGTTTTCTGCGTATATTCCCAATACTATTGCTGCTCTGTTCATATCCCGTAATTATGGGGATTCACATCATGTTAACTGCAGTAATCAAAATAACGATCCCATGAGACCATGATCATTCAACTTCTCATTCAAGAAATCCTTGCAGACGTGTATATATACGTTGTAAACATAGAGATTTACTCATCAGTCTTCAAAGAATTTCCAGAACTTCCTTTCGAAAAACAAACGTTCCTTTACTTATATCATGGCACAAGGACCAAATTTCCTCCCTAATAACTTCAGAGCCCAAGACTATCTCCCTTCCTCCATTAGTTTTGAAGGCGATGGCCACATGCAGGGCTAGACTCCTAAATTTGAAGGCGAGAATAGCAATCTTTCCATAGAATATTACCCTTCTGCAGTTGTGAAGAATGATCTTATGCACATCAGGTATAAATGCAAGTGGCCAGAATTTGTTGACATCATTGTCCCTAGAACTGAAGAAAGAATTTTCTTCTCATCGGGTCGGTTATTCAATGGTCCATACATACCTTTTCACTTTACATCTCAATAAGCGTGTTCATGCAATTGTTGAGGACATATGCCACAAGTACAATATCTGTTTAGGGAAAATTAGCCCTTTTTCTTGGTGTCTGGTGGCTGTTCTGGATCATTTGGCTAACTATGCTCAAGTTGTGTTCACCTTTGGACATCTTCTGGCTTTCTATTCTCCCTGTTTCCAGAAGGCTGGTATGTTAATGTTTGTAAAATGGGGGAAGAAAGGTGTAGTTCCCAAAAGCAAGGATTCCAAAGACCGCGAATGGGTCTATAGATACCTTACTGTACGAACAGCCAACATAGTTTCCTCTCTTCTCTTCCCAGAGGTCTTCAACAGAAAGTGTAAGTTCTTGCGAACCTTTTCGTATGCCTTGATGATATCTACTTCTTAGAACTGATTTCCATTTTTCTTAGTGAACTTTGTGACTGCTGCCACGATGAGTTGACGACGTGGGTTACGACGATCTTTGCAAGGAATCACCCTGAGACTTTGACTTTCACTGCCCTGGCCACTGTGAATGGTTGGCGGGCAAAGGACCATGGTACTTTAGCACTAGTAAATTTTCATCTTGAATCTTCCAATGTCTTTATTAACTCCCTTTTTGCCTCAGCATTTTCTCGCTGTGAAATGCCCCCGCTGAAAGAGATTAAGATTGCCGCCCCCTACATTGCTTATCTGCTTGACGTGCAGGCCTCTGGTGGGAAAATCTTGGAAAGAGCGAGCAGTTCCCGCTCTTCAAATAGGAAAAGATCATCCAGGTCTACTAGCATGGTGGCTGCCAGTGAAACTCTGGTGATTTCCGACGGTTAGGGTGAAGTCCCTCAAGCGCCCGTGCCTGAAGCTGTCGAGACTACCCCGATTGCAGCTACTGAATTTGGTCTGTCTATGCGCAAACATAGGCACTTGATAAAAGAGACCCCCATGGCGGACGAAGAAGCCAGCGTGGAAGATTGAGGGGCAGTGCTACCTGCCTCCTCTGAGCCTCAACCGCTAGGTTAGAATTCTGCTTCTTGTCATGTAATTGTGTTTTTCCCATGTACTTCATAAGTTGACATTTCTCATTCAAATCCAGAAACCGTTGTGTCGACTCCTGTCCTCGAGGCCAATGACTCTTTTTAATGCCGTCCTGGCAAGAAAGTGGTCGTGGATGTCGTGGCTGAACCTATGAATGGACATTGTGAGGTTGTTATCCCTATTGCTGCAGGAGTTTAACATGTTCAGGACTCCAAGGGTTGTGACAGATCATACCACCGAGTTCGTGGTCCCGTTGAATAGGATCACCTTTCTAGCTATAATTCTCGTGAACTACTTGAGGTTGCCGTGGGGTGCTCTCTTCGGGTAAGCTCTTCCTTCCCTATTTCATAAACCATAACTTTTCTTCTCTCGCCGAATGCTCATTCTGCCAATCGTCCATGGGTTGATGGTGTATCATGAGATACTTCGCCAATGGGGCCCGGAAGGAAGTCTTCCTGAAGAGATAGAAGCCTTACGTGGGCAAGTTGCCAGCTTACAACCATTCGTGGAGAATGTTGAAGAACTGAAAAAAAAAACTCCATACCAGTGTGAAGCCTACCAAATGGAGGCTTTAAAGAGCAGGCACCTGGACAAAGCACTGGCCAGTAAGGTTCGCAAGCACAAATAGACTGTGGAGTCTCTCAAATATTCCGTCATGGATGCTTAGGTCTCAGAGCAAATTCATCAGAGCAATGTGAACTGCCCGGAAGCGTTTGTGGAGGAACTGCAGCAAAAGCAGTCTGGTGTGGAGGAAATGATGAACATCATTAAGAAAAGTGTCTCAGGTGCCCAAAGTCTTTCCGCTTTCCTTCAGGATGAGAATGATAGGCTGAAGAGCAAAGTTGCGTCGCTAGAAAGGACCCGTGATGAATAGGTGAATGCCTTGAATGGTCATCGCGTGGCTGAAGTGGATCGTGCTAACATCGCAGTTGCTCTTGCCAGTTTTCTTCAGGTTCGTTACGACCCTAACTTTGACCTGGCCACCGAGATTGCCTCGTGCATCGAGATTGTTGCTTAGGCAGATGCTCAGCTTGGATCTGACCTTGAGGAAGGTTCTGAAGAGGACTGTGGAGAAAGAGGAGATGAAACACTGGATGAGGAACCTGCAACTGGTGAAGCAGGACCTTCGCAGAGTGTTGCTGTCGGAGGAAGTCCCTCGAGAGAGGAATAGAAATCTCCTTCCCTGATACGTACATTTTTTTTCCTGCATCATTGTTTTAAACAATTTCCCATGCTTTTTGGGCGTAATGGTATAGTTTTGGGCCCATTTTGAGGCGTTTTAACTTGAATTACTTGTTTGCTTGTTTGAGATGTTTTTTAATTTCCGTTGTAAACATTAAGCAATGTCAAGTTGTATCTTTGTAGGCGTATGCACCTAAAATATTGGATGACTTCCGGTCGTCCTGAATGTCCTAATGTTTAGAACGTTTATCAGTGAGTCTGGTTGGGTAATTACGTTCGTTGTGCACCAATGATTGGCGGCTTAGGTTGCATATGTAGGAGATGGCTGTTTGCGCCCACAATGGGATGACTTTAGCTCGTGTGATAACGGGCACTTTTGCATCCGACTTCGAATGTCTCTGCTTAGTTACTCGATTATTTTAAGAAATTTAGCACTATGAAAACAGGCGTCCCCGTCGGCATGTAGGTGCAGTTGTTGAATCAATGAGTTCAATGTACGAATAATTCCTGGTGGTTGAGCTAGACGTGATTGAGCTCTAAGCGAATAGTGTACTCTACTTTTGTCACGAAAAGTGAGTGTATTACTTCAACTTGTAATTGGCCTGGGCTATGAATATTTGGATCGTAGATGGATCTTAATTTATAGAAAAACTGACTATATGAATAGTAGTTTATAAGGGCATGAAGCCTAGAATATTTTGGGTGAATATCCGTAACATGCTATTAGAGCATGAAGATGCTGTAATTTAAGAACAAAACTAAGGAACTAAAAAAAGTAAATTCTGAAAAGAAAAGTACTTCCAAATATCCCCTACTCCTTCTCACCCCAGAAAAACGTCAATCAACCGTACCATCGGAATCATAATTTTGGTTGATTGAGGTTTTGGGGTCTTTGGTGACTTCAGGAATTTTTACTTCGGGGACAACTGCTCCTAAGATGGCCGCCGTCAGCACTCCCTTACTGCTTCTTGGTCTATGTTGACTTCTTTTATCCCCCACTTGGTAGGGTATTAAGCTTTTGATTCCAAGTAGATGGTACTACTTTGACTTAATAGATCCACGTCCCTCCTACGATCGTTGTAAGGGACACCACCCTTGATTACCTGAAAAGATGAAATATAATATGCTCCTGGGATGTGAACAGTAAGGTTAATTTCTCCAACAACCCTATCACAACATTTTTTGAAGCCAGCCAGTGTATAGACACTTAAAGGCCATCTTATCTTCGACTCCCATCGCCTTCAGCGTGTCCCACTTAATGAGGTTGACAGCACTACCGGCATCGACCAAAGCACGTTTGACATATGTATCCTCTATTCTGAAAGTTATGACCAAAGCATCATGGTGAGGTGTTTGTAGCTGGTGGTATCCTCGTCACTAAATAGGATCATCTCGTCTCAGACGTGGCCCTCATCGGATGATGCCCCAGTGATGTTTGCCTCTTTGAGCAATGTTGGTCCGCTGATTATGACATTGATGGACCTCTTCGGATCTGATAGCTCTGGTGGTCCATCTTGATTTTTGCTTTTGGCATAAGTCTGCTTTCGCCTGTAAGTAAGCATATCCTTGAGATAACCTTTATTCAGCAAACCCATAACTTCTAGGATTAGCGCTCTGCATCTGGCCGTCTCATGTTCGTGATTCCTATGGAAATTACAATATTCTTGTTCCTTCAACCCGGTTCGGCCCTCAAATTGCTAGGTCAGCGTCTGTGCGTCCTTCATATGATACCTTACGAATTCTACGGTGTTGACACACAATCCCAACTCTTCAAACCTGTTAGGTACCCAATCTATGCTAAGTGACCCCTTGGTTGACGGTACTGAGGGCTTCCCAATATCTTCTCGTTTTGGGAAATCTCTGTAATCTCTCTTGCTTTGCTTCCCTTTGTCTCCAGCCCGAGGTTTCTCCATGTATCTCTGTTTCTGTCTGATATGATCCTAAAATTTAAGAATAGAAAATCAAGCAACAATCAATAACATAAACGACACAAAGTAAATGATAGAAGGGAATCGGGAAAAAGATAGAAGAAAGAAGGGAATCAATCCCAAAATTGTAAGTAAATTAGAATACCACAAATAAATCTTAATACCCTAATTAATACGAATACAACCAAAGACCAATATCCGAGAGGGAAAAGACTTGAACTCAAGCAATGGATCTCTCATACAAGAGAATCCAAGAGAGATCCAAGAAGAAGATAAGAGATACAACTCATACACAAACTCTCACAAGAGTATTCTCAATTAGCCAAATTCTAACTAAGGCAAATTACTCCTAATGACACTATATATAATAATCCCTAGGTTTATTACAAAATGACCAAGTAGTCTTTAGATACAAAAGTAGTAAGTTGTCTGAAACGAGTCTCATCGCGACTGCGCCTTGGGTGTCGCGATCGCACCCAGTGACTTGAAGCTTCATCGCGATCGCGTTGGAATCCTCGCGAACCGCACTTGCATGGATTGTTTCATCGTGACCGTGCTATGCTTCTCGTGACCGCGCAATTGAGCTAACCGCCTCTTGCCTCGCGATATCGATGCATACTCAGACTTCCAGAATCCAACAAGCTTGCATTTGATCTTTTGGCCACTTTTGACTCGAGTCTTTCTTTCCATGACCTCTTAAAGCACTCTAAGATCTTGATGTCGAGCATGAATCCTCCACGGCTTTAAGTGCTAACTCAGATCGCATCACTGTCCGTAGTGGATGGTGTCCTGGATAATAGGGCGAACTTCCTCGGGGTGGATGATTCTCCTGGCTCCAAGCGAAGCTTTTCAGTATACCTCTTATGTAAGGCATTCCATGTTGTCATAGGGTGTTGAGTCAAACTCCACTACAATTACCTTGTCACAGGGTGTTGAGTCAAACTCTGCTACAATTCCTTTGTGGCTAGTGACCCATTCGAGTTCAGACTTTTTCCAAAAGATACCACGACAATATTATTAGGGACTGGAGGAAGCTCCATGTGTTCCTACTGAAACCTGTCAAGATAGTTTTTGAGAAGTTCATCGTCACGCTGACGGATATCGAAGATGTCCTCCATGCGTTTTTCCCGCTTGCGAGCACCAGAATGTGCCTTTTTTAATAGGTCTTCATCTGAGTGAATGACTCAATGGAGCCCATTGGTGGTTGGGTGTACCAAGCAAGGGCACCTTTTGTCAGCAGTGATCTTGTTGCTCTTTACAGCCGTGTAGTATGCAGCAATGTGCTCGTCCGAATCAATTGTTCTGTCATACTTCAAGTTATCCGGCAGACGAAAATGCTTTGGTATGTGGATCGGTGTAGCACTTGCCTTGTAAGCATGCTTGTAGAATTTCTGCTTATTTACCATGGTAAATTGGGGTGGAGCACCCGGTACATTACCAATCCAGTTGTGGATGGCCTTCATCTCCTTTATGAGGTCCTGGATGACGGGCGTTCCCTTAGGGTCTTGATTGTTGATTGTTGATGACCCTCCGGGCGCGACATCTATGTTGAGCCTGCGGCTAGGAACACATGTTGGCCTTTGAGATGATCTAGAAAACATTACTCCTAGCTTCAATAATATTCCTTCGACTATATTGCTCTAATCCCACTGCTGTTTTTCTGACATAGTTTTGAGAAGAATAACAAAAAAGGTTCGAACTCAGGATTACCTTCCAGTGATCGATCGTCTTCTCTATTGCTAGCAACGTGAGTTGGCTCCTAGGAAGGGTCTTTTGATTGCTCAACGGGATCCTTAGGCTGCATGCTGGGATCACTGGGATCCTTCATGGATTCATCTACTACGTATGCAGTGTTCTTCAGAATGTTGCTACTATCACAAGACATGATTGCGCCTTTTCCTTCGTAGAATGCCTACAATTTCCTGGGCCCTACGGTGGGCACCAAACTGTTTATGCTTAAAATCGGTCGCCTTGGTTAAATAATTAATTAATAATGAGGTCACAAGCAATATAGTAAATACGATGAAAAAGTAAATAAGTTAAAAAATTCATGCTTTGCTTTCGCCATCTCATCAATTGATGCTTGTCTAGCCAATTGGACTTGTGTTTCTTCCTGGAGAAAATTTGGGTCAACTTCTGGATTCTCTTCATCAAAGACAATGCACAACATAGTACCCAATTCTCTCTTTATCTCAACTATATCTTCCTTCATTTGTGGTGCTTTCCTCCACATTCTTTCTCTTTGCACAGTTAATTTGGCTTCTTTGCTATGTCCACTTTTGTCTTTGCCATAAATTGGATTGCGCTGCTCGTCTTTTGCAATGCCTTCTTGGTTCTTGAAATGTCTCTTGTTGTTGAAGGATAGTTTTGAAGATGACAAAGGACCTGGTGCTTAGTGAACTACGAAAAGGTTCACAGTTGAGTAAGATGAATGGGCTGTTCGATGGGTTATTCAAGTTAGAGTTGAAGAAGAAAAACGAGAACAACTAGAGTCAAACTTTCAATCCTATCGGGAAAAGAAGAAGCTTGAGGCGGTGCTGAAATAGGATGCAGTTCCTAGGTGAAAAAGGATTGAAGACTTAGGAAAATTAACTTGAGTTTTAAATAAGGCAATATGGGTAAACCTTATTTGAAACAAATCAAAATTATAAAAGGAGTTCCAAACTAAATTGAAGAAGCTTACTTTGAACTCTATAAATACAAATTAATTTGGCCTGAATTCTTCATGCACTCAAGAAATCTTAATAGAGCAAATCGAGAGAAAACTGATCGTGAGAAGTATTGTGTGCAAGAACAAAGGCTGGGCAGCAGAACTTGATGGAGGAGCAGTTTCATAGTTTATCTATTGTTTTAGTTCTTTGTTGTAGGCTATCGAGTTGTAATCTATCAGCTTGTTAAGAAGCAATTAGTAAAGGTTATTCTTTGGTGTGATAGGTTCAACCTGACAAGCTAATGTATGGCTTGGAAGGTTCTAGGTACTAGGAGGTCTAGTCCCTTGATTGCATTACGTTGTAATCTAAAACTTGCTCGGTTTTCCTTTAGTGGAAGGTTGAAATCCCAAGAGTTTGAGTCGTGGTTTTTGATCACTTGAGCAAGGATTTTTCCACGTAAAAATCTTTGTATTATTTATGTTTCCGCAATGTATTAAGGTTCAGAGATAGGTGAAACTTACAAGAAACCTGGTTCTTTGTGAGTTAGGCGATCAAAGATAAGAGCAAGTTTTAGGAATTTGAAAATCGGGTAAGAACACTATTCACCTCTAGTGTCTTACGGAGGTGCACCAAGTGCAACAAGTGGTATCAGAGCAGGTTCTCTCATATAAAGATTAACATCTTAAGAAGGATCTGAACAATGAGTGGACTACCGATCATAACCGAAGGACAATCTGTCAACAGGCCTCCTCAGTTCAACGGCCAGTACTATGGATGGTGGAAAGGTAGAATGGAAGATTTTATTCAAGCTGAAGACTTTCAGCTATGGATCATTACTAAGGATGGACCTCTTATTCCCAGCAAAACTGTTGGTCAACCACCTAATCAGCAAATTGTTCCTAAGGAGATATCTGAGTACACTGATGTTGACTTTAAGATGGTTGAAAAGAATGCAAAAGCTAAGAGGCTCATTATATGTTGACTTGGCCCTGATGAATACAATAAAGTTTCTTCATACAAGACTATCAAAGAAATTTGGGATGCGCTACAAATTTCTCATGAAGGAACTTCACAAGTGAAGAAGTCAGGGATCCAGATGCTGAAGAGAAAGTTCAAGTTATTTGCTATGGGAAAATCTGAATCCATCCAAGATATGATGACCAGGTTCACAATCATAACCAATGAGATGAAGTCCTTAGGTATGGTTCTGACAAATGAAGACTTGGTGGAAAAGATTATCAATATTCTACCTGATTCATGGGAATAAAAAGTTACAGCTATCATTGAGTCAAAAGAACTTGATAAGATTGAGTTGGATGAACTCGTTGGTAATCTTAAAACTCATGAGCTGATGAAACAATCAAGAATCAAGGTGAAACCCAAGAAAGAGAAGAACCTAGCTCTGGAGGCGACTGGAGGTTCTAAGTATGAAGTCTCTGAACATGAGATGGCTTTGGTAAATGTTGTAAGGAGGTCCTTAAGTCTTGAGAAAAGAAGAACCAGAGCTACTCCTGCCAAGAACAACATAGTTGATAGTCCAGACTACTCAGGGTGCTTTAAGTGTAACAAGAAGGATCATGACATAAAGGATTGTCCATTGTGGGAAATTGAGTAAAAAAGTTTGGGGATACAAAGGTGAGTGAGCCTAAGAAGACTAAATGTCCACCCAACTTCAGAGCTTTAAGGAGAAAGAAGAAAGAAGCTTTCTACGCTACATGGGGACCATCTGAAAGTGAAAGTGACGAAGAAGAAGAGGAACCTGAAGACAATTCTCCCTTGGCACTGATGGCTCTTGATGATGAATCTCCCACTGATGATCCACCTGAGGTAAGTCTCGATGAACTGAAAATTAGACTTCATACTCTCTCTCTCCTAGGGAACTAAATTTTCTTGCTCTAACTTTAATTGAAGGCATTGAAAATTTGAGGATTGAGAAGGAACTAGGGCTTTCTGAAAAGGCCAACTAATTTCGGGTGTGTCTTAATACTCAACGAAAATAAAAAACTTGGAAAAGGCTAAAACTGATCTTAAAAAGGAACTAATTGCTAGTGAAGCTCAAGTTTTTGAACTAAATCACAAAGTCTCAGCCTTTGAATTTGAAAGTCGTCAAATAAAGAAACATGTGCTATGTGAGCAAAAGAAAGTTTCTGCACTCGAACTTGAAAATCGAAAATTGAAAGAAGTGTCGGGTAAGCAAGTAGTTAGTGAGGCTCAAATCAATCTTAAAGCTGAGCTTAAAAAGAAAACCCAGGTTCTCCGTCAGGAAGCTGAGAAGAATCGGGTTCTTCAGGAAAAGGTTGAGAAAGCTAACTACGAGCTCACCAGACTCACTGGAACGAGTCTTCAGAAGCTTTAAATTTGTTGCAGGAAAATCATAATAGAGGTAAAACTGGTTTAGGACATAAAAAACCTTTACCTGCTTGGAATCCTAATAGTAAATATGTAGGACTTCCTTGCAACAAACTCTGCTTCTTGTGTGGAAATACTGGTCATATTCAGAATGAATGCAGTGTTGCAAAAAGAGCAGTTGCAAAGAATAAGAAGTCAGTTTTACCTTATTGGGCTAGAAAAGATTTGATTCATTTTGATTCATCCATTCTATAAAAAAAGGGGACCCAAGCTACTCTGGGTTCCTGTTACTAACCCTTTATTTTCTTTTGCACGCTGGAGTGAGAAGGAACAACCCAAGCTGGATTCTCGATAGTAGGTGTTCCAGACACATGACCCGAAGATAGAAGAAACTTTCTCTCACTTGCAGCATTTCAAGGGGTAGTATGGCTTTTGGAGGAGGCAAGAGCGGTGAAATTATTGGAATTGGAAAGGTTGGGAGATCCCTCAATCATGCTATTGACAATGTACTCTATGTTGATGGATTGAGGCACAATCTTCTAAGTATCTCTCAACTATGTGATAGAGAAAATCTAGTGAAAGAGTTTCACATATGTAGGTTGCACTGTTAAGAACCTGCAGATTGGTGAAGTGATAATGGAAAGGAAACACGCAAATAATGTGTACAAGGCTACATTAGGTTCTCTTCCTGAAAGTAATTTGACTTGTCTGAATGTGCTGGAGAATGATAGTCAATTGTGGCATAAGAGATTAGGACATGTAAGCTTGACTCAGATGAATAAGTTGCTGTCAAAGAACCCGGTTCGTGGAATGCCAAGCAAGAGGTTAGATGACATTAAGATTTGTGATGCGTGTGTGAGGGGGAAACAGGTAAGATCTTCATTCAAGTAAAAGAAAGTGGTTAGTACTTCTAAACCACTTGAGCTAGTTCACATGCACTTGTGTGGACCAATGAGGGTGAGGAGCAGAGGAGGCAAGAGGTTCGTAATGGTGATTATTGATGATTACTCAAGATACATATGGACCCTGTTCCTCAGATCTAAAGATGAAGCATATGATATGTTCGAGGACTGGGTTAGAGTCATTCAGAAGAAATTGGGGTTTCAACTGGTGAGTATCAGGTCAACCATGGAACTGAGTTTGAGAATACTAAATTTGCAGAGTATTGTAACAAACATGGTGTGGATCACAACTTCTCTGCACCAAGGACCCCTCAGTAGAATAGTGTAGTAGAAAGGAAGAACAGGTCCTTAGAGGATATGGCTAGAACTATGTTATTGTCAAGCGGTCTGTCAAAGAGTTTCTGGACTGAAGCAGTTAACACCACTTGATGCTTACTGAATCGTTGTTCTATCCGTCCTTTGTTGGAGAAAACTCTCTATGAGCTGATTAGAGGCAGGAAACCAAATATTGCACATCTCAGAGCTTTTGGGTGCAAGTGTTTCGTGCATAACAATAGGAAAGAACCTCTAGGGAAGTTTGACGCTAGAAGTGATGAGGACCATGACTTTTGGGTGCAAGTGTTTCTTTGGATATTCTTCACATAGTAAGGCTTATAAAGTGTTCAACAAGAGGACCATGGCTGTGGAAGAAAGTGTGCATGTGGTATTTGATGAATCTAAAGTTGTTGCAAATAGACAAGAAGATGATGATCAGGAGATTGGTCTTGCTAGGGATGAACCTGCTGAAGACCCTAATGGAAATAAAGTTGCTCATGCTGATAAGGATCAGACTCAGGGGGAACTAAAAGGCAATCAAACAGGGGGAACAGAAGAGCAGGATGAAGACGATGCAGATGACACAGCTCCTCCTGGAAACACTACTCAGCATATTCAGCCGAAACCTTGGAAGTATCAAAGTTCTCATCCACTGGAGAACCTCATCTCTAATCTGAATACTGGAATTATTACCAGAAGAGCTTCAAAGAACTTATGTGCATTCTTTGCATTTTTGTCCTCAATAGAACCTTAGAATGTACGAGAAGCACTTGAGGATCCAGATTGGGTGATTGCTATGCAAGAGGAACTTCATCAGTTTGAACGTAGTAAGGTATGGCACTTGGTCCCTCGACCAGCGGACATGTCCATCGTTGGTACTAAATGGGTTTTCATGAACAAGCTGGATGAACATGGTATAGTGACAAGGAACAAGGCAAGACTGGTGGTTCAAGGTTACAGTCAAGAAGAAGGAATCGATTATGATGAAACCTTTGCACCTGTTGCTAGAATGGAAGCCATTAGGATGCTGATTGCTTTTACAGCTTACATAGAATTCAAAATGTATCAGATGGATGTAAAGAGTGCATTGCTTAATGGTTATCTGAATGAAGAGGTGTATGTGAATCAATCACCTGGCTTTGAAAGTACGGTGTTTCCTGATCATGTTTACAAACTTGACAAAGCATTATACGGATTGAAACAGGCTCCTAGGGCATGGTATGAAAGGTTATCATGGTTCTTATTGAAGAATGGATTTACAAGAGGTAAAATACACAACACTTTGTTTGTAAGAAAGAAAGCCAAGGACCTGTTAATTGTTCAAGTGTATGTAGACGACATCATCTTTGGAGCTACTAATGAGAACCTTTGCAAGGAGTTTGCTGACCTAATGGGGAGTGAGTTTGAGATGAGTATGATAGGTGAGCTGAATTTCATCTTAGGCTTATAAATCAAGCAAACTCAGGAAGGCACCATGATCTATCAACAGAAGTACTCAAGGAGCTTTTAAGGAAGTATGATATGAAGTCTACTAAGGACATGAACACACTCATTGCTCCTGGAACGAAGATAGATCTGGATGAAACTAGTGCTTCAATTGATGAAACTAAGTACAGAGGAATGATTGGTTCATTGATGTATTTAATTGTAAGTCGTCCAGACATTGGTTATAGTGTGGGGTTATGTGCAAGGTTCCACTCAAAGCCAAAGGAGTCACACTTTTTTGCAGTCAACAGAATCTTGAGATATTTGAAAGGAACTCAGATCTAGGGTTATGGTATCTTAAAGGTGGAAGTTTTGATCTAGTTGGTTATGCTGATGCTGACTACACTGGTCACTTGGTTGATAGGAAAAACACATCTGTAATGGCACACTTTCTAGGTCCTTGTCTAGTTTCATGGGCTACTAAGAAGAAAAATTCAGTGGCGTTATCTACAGCTGAGGCCGAATATGTAGCAGCTGCTTTGTGTTGTTCATAGTTATTATGGATCAAGCAGCAATTGGAGGACTTAGAAATTAAGTGTGGACAAGTTCCAATCTTTTGTGACAATACCAATGCAGTCAATTTAGCCAAGAACCCGGTCCAGCACAAGAGAACAAAGCATATTGATATTAGGCATCACTTCTTAAGGGACAATGTTGAAAAATGCCTAGTTACTATGAATTTTTTTAGGAGTGAGGATTAAATTGCTGATATCTTCACTAAGGCATTGAACAAGGTACAGTTTGAGAAGAACAGGCTTAAGTTAGGGATGACTAAGATACACTGAACGAGGCAGCACCTGGTTCTCCCAATGATTAGCTAGAGGAGTTTCTTTGCTTTACCTAGCTTAACTTTGTTTAGTTGATTCTATTTTTGAAACTTAATTGTTTTGCTTGCTAGCCGGTTTGGAACCTGTTTTCAAGACATAGATGCTGGCAAATTTTTTGAATAACGGATAACATTGCAGAACCATGTGCATAAACATTCATGTATACATTATATATTACTTACTGATTGTAATACTTGTCTTACGTGGCCAATTTATTACCAATTAACCTTACTTGGCACCGGATTATGTGTGATTATTTAAAATTTAAAATTCAAATTCTTTGAATCCGGTAGCGTCAGCTCCCATGCGTCATAATGACTTACACAGCTTTTTCACGTCCCATCACTCGTTCCCCTTCCCGATACGACCTAAAATCTTCTCTATTCCATTAAGTTATCAGATATTGAGAGAGAAATACATTGTTTCTATCTCTGTAAAGAACCGACATTCTCTCTAAAATAAAAAATTCTCTCATTCTCTCTCTAAAAATTCTCAACCTTTGTCATCATGTCTACTGGTTCTAAAATCAACTCAAACCTTTCCTCTTCTAAACTTAAAATCTCCTAACCAAATCAAAAGGTTAAGCAACTGGCGTCGAGTCGCTCCGTGGCAATGGCGAAAAAATTCGCTTAACTAAGGCAGAAGATATTGTAAGAAGAGGTTACTAGCAAGGGGGAAAGTGCTTCGATGGCTATTGCAGAAGAAAGGGTTGAAACGGTTCAAGAAAGTATTGAAGAAACTGAAAAGGTAAACCCTAGTTCCCCTGTTGCTACTGTTATCATAGAAAATAGTTTGAATTCTGAGCCTGTAGATTTAGGGAAGGAAGCAGTGGCTGAAGTTAATGAGAAAGAAAGGGAGGCAGTTGAAATTATTGAAAAAGAAATGACTTACAATGCAGAGGGTGGTTTAGTTGAAAAGTTAACTGAGGAAGCTGTCAAAGAACTTGTTCCTGTGACAGTTCCAATGGTGGAAAGACCTTTGGCGGTAATGGAGAGGGGAAATCTGCTGAACCTTCTAAGGAACTCGAGAAAGGACCTGGTTCGTTCTCTGGTTCTGTGGTAGGTGATGACGCAGATTTGAGAGAAATAGATGACTATGTGGAAGAGAATGTAAAAGATGTAAGCTTTACTAAACCTTTGGATGCTGTGTTTCCTGAGGCAAATCCAACTCCTCAAGCTAGTGAGGGTTCCTTTAGTGAAACTGATGTTGTAATTATGGAGGAACAAATGAGGTTGGATAAAAGTCCTAATGGTAGAGGAACAGGGCAAAGTTGTGAAGAAACGGAGGTCGGTAAAGGGAGGTGAACGTGTAGGTGGTTCCAAAGTCGGTAGTTTTGGTGATGCTGAAGGTATAGGAGAGAACAGTAGGAAAACTGTGAGTCATGCTAGGAGGCATGCTACTCGAGGTTCCATTAGAGAGCAGTAGGAGAAGGTTGTGGAGGAACTTGAGGTTCATAGGAGAGGTTCCAAGATTAAATTGGTGATTGGTGATGAAAAGGATGAAAAAAAGAGGAAAGTGGCTTACTTTAGGAGTCTGCCACTGGTGAAAGGTAAAATTGTCACTGACCTGGAGTTAGAGGGTATGACACAGCTTGATGCTAAGCTGAGTGATTAGGGTTGGTTGAACTTGTTTTGTGATAGAACTAGACAGATGCAAGAGCAGGAGGTTCGAGAGTTTTACTCAAAGTGCACAGTGAGTGAGGGAATTGTGACAACCATAGTGAAAGGGTTAGTGATCCAGTTTGACATTATTGATCTTGGTTAGGTGTTCCTTCTCAGGGCTATAGTAAGTACATGCGAAATTCGTGGCCGACACGAGGAGATGGTGTGTCTGCTTTGGAGGTGACCCAAAATTTTGTAGGGAGACCTAGGCTAACAAGGTCAACTCAAGTGAAGAAAAAGGCAATGCAACCTTTCTACCAGTTGCTATTTGTATTTGTGCTAAAGAACTTGTTGCAGAGATCGAAAAGGCGTAGTGAAGCCAACTTTCTGGATTTGACCTATATGGACCTGCTTGATCATGAGGTTCGTATAATTCTGCCTGAACTGATGATCAAGCACATTGGTGGGCTAGCTGATATGGGGTTAGGAAAACATGCCTTAGTCTATGGGTTTCTGCTGAGAAAAGTGTTTGATTTCTTTGGGGTACCTGTTATAAAGTGGACTGAGCCGGATCACAGTGATGTGTTTGGGAGGAATATTCTAAAATCCTGCGATTATGTGTTGGATGGTGAACCTACGGATGAACCAGAACATGTGGAGGAGAAAGTTGAGGAAAGACGAAATGCAAGGATGGACAAGAGGATTGAAGGGTTTAGGAGGCAGCTTGAGAGACAAAATGATGAGCTGGCTTGGATGAATGCAGAGAATATCAGGCTAGATGCTGAGCTGGAACGTGAACGTGAAGGAAAATTGCGTTGCCTTGCCTTATTGCTTGCTCACTTTAATATCCCTGACATTCCCCTATTCTGAACCAGTTTCTTTCCTAGTCCTTTCGTTGGTTCTTCTTATGGCATGTTTTTAAGACAATTATTATTTTTGGTTTGTAATATGTGGATGATGTTTTGGATGTGTAAGCCGGTTTGGCGCTTATATTAATTAATATCCTTGCTATATGCTGGTATTCATTGTCTGAAACAGGTTCCTGACGTGAAAAGGTTGGCTAGCTGCCTATGGCACTAGAGTCAACTAGACTTAATTTAAGTTGAGCAGGTTCCTACAACTGTGAAACTTTCGATGATGCCAAAAGGGGGAAGTTATATGTTGTTTAGTTCATTGTATGTTTTATGACCTATTTTTGCTAAGTCTTATTACCCTGTTCTTGATTAGTGGTGGATGTTATACAGGTTCTTGTGCTTACATACCATCGGTGAGACAACATTGTTTGTCATCATAAAAAAAGGGGTATTTGTTGAAGGATAGTTTTGAAGATGACAAAGGACCTGGTGCTTAGTGAACTACGAAAAGGTTCACAGTTGAGTAAGATGACTGGGTTGTTCGATGAGTTATTCAAGTTAGACTTGAAGAAGAAAAATAAGAACAGCTGGAGTCAAACTTTCAATCCTATCGGGAAAAGAAGAAGCTTGAGGCGGTACTGAAATAAGATGCGGTTCCTAGGTGAAAATGGATTGAAGACTTAGGCAAATTAACTTGAGTTTTAAATAAGGCAATATGGGTAAACCTTATTTGAAACAAATCCAAATTATAAAAGGAGTTCCAAACTAAATTGAAGAAGGCTTGCTTTGAACTCTATAAATACAAGTTAATTTGACATGAATTCTTCACGCACTCAAGAAATCTCAATAGAGAAAATCGAGAGAAAACTGATCGTGAGAAGTACTGTGTGCAACAACAAAGGCTGAGCAGCAGAACCTGATGGAGGATCAGTTTCATAGTTTAATCTATTGTTTTAGTTCTTGGTTGTAGGCTATCGAGTTGTAATCTATCAGCTTGTTAAGAAGCATTTAGTAAAGGTTACTCTTTGGTGTGATAGGTTCAACCTGACAAGCTAACGTGTGGCTTGGAAGGTTCTAGGTACTAGGAGGTCTAGTTCCTTGATTGCATTACGTTGTAATCTAAAAAACTTGCTCGATTTTCCTTTAGTGAAGGTTGAAATCCTAAGAGTTTGGGTCGTAGTTTTTGATCCCTTGAGGAAGGATTTTTCCACGTAAAAATCTCTGTGTTATTTTATGTTTTTGCAGTTTATTATGGTTCAGAGATAGGTGAAACTTACAAGAAATCTGGTTCTTTGTGATTTAGGCGATCAAAGATAAGATAAAGTTTTAGGAATTTGAAAATCGGGTAAGAACACTATTCACCCCCTCTAGTGTCTTACAGAGGTGCACCAAGTGCAACACTTGTGTTTTCTTCCACGGCCTTTACAAGCTTGGCCAATTGATCCATAGCTATGTTCCCTTGAGGGGCCTATGGTGGCTGCATTTGTGGCATCCTAGACAAAAGGGCTTTGAACTCTTCCATCTTCCCGTCTAACCCACTCGATTCTTGAGTCAATTGTATCAAGGCAATATTTACATTTTGTGGAATCTGGGAATGAGGTGTTCTTGAGGTGGAAGGCCTGTCTGAAGGTGCATCAGTACTAATCTGAGCAGGGGTATGTGCAGCTTGCACTGAAGGAGCTGAGGGATGGAGTGGATAATTCACATCCTCAATGGCAAATAGATCAAACTTTTCATTAGGGAATGCATAATTGTCATCACCAATATTTCCACGTCATTCATCCATCAAATATGTTGTCAAGGTGTTGGGTTAGGAGAAACCATAACCATCATATTTGGCTACTTCC
Organism: Petunia secreta; assembly: GCA_029990175.1. Lineage (NCBI taxonomy): Eukaryota > Viridiplantae > Streptophyta > Magnoliopsida > Solanales > Solanaceae > Petunia > Petunia secreta. Next base: position 1,748,613 of record JARKIP010000087.1, on the reverse strand, counting down.
ATCATTGTCTTCAATATTTCTACTCCCAACTTTTCCTTGATCCCTGTCATAAGGCATCCAATTATTACTGCCATTTTTAAGCTTATGAAGTAAGCCTTTCTAGTTGGCAAGATCCTAGAGCTAATGATGAAGTACTATCCCTTGGCCTCAAAGTTCATATCTGGCCAAGTGATTTGTACTCCTGCCTCCCTCCATGTTGGGTTTTTCTCTCTACCAATGATATGAGCTAGCCACTCTTTTAATGCTTCCTCATTCATTGCTAGTGTTTCCATATGGTCTTTGGGAATGATTCAAGGCACTTGCAGAGATTTCTACTCCAATGTCCCTGCAGACAACTCTCCCTTCTTGTTCAGTTCTCTTCTCTAGCTCAGCATACAACTCCAATATCATATAAGTGTTAGCATTACTCAAGTCATTTGTGAACAGCTTGGCCCACCCAGTGTGTTGATGAATTCTTTGTGGAACTTTGGGTTGAATCTCTTCAACCTATCAGTTCCTATCACCCTTTCGCAGATGAGTAAGTTTGCAGAATCATCTTTGACCTACTCAATAGAGGTGTTCTCAGAGGAGAAGGAGATGGAAGGTGGAGAATCCTTCATTTGCTTCCTCTTGGATCCACTTCTTCTCTTTGGAGGCATGTTTGCTGCAATAGAACTCAAATAGCTGGTTAGTTTAGGTAGCAAGTGAATGACTAAGGTTTTCTTAGAAAGCATATTTGTGTCTAAGAAGACATGGATAGAGGGTGAGATATGCTATAAGGGCGGTCGCCTCTCAGGTTCACATTTAAAATTTCCTCTAGGATTTTGGGGAAGGGGCGGCCACCTCTTTCCTGAGGGGCGACCAAGCCGGAAGGAAGCTCTGAAAGGGCGCTCAAATTCCAGAGGATTGTATTTTTAAACTTAGCCAATTTTCCAATGCACTCAAAAAAGGCGATCGCCCAACTAAGGGGTGACCTCCTCTTGTCAGGAAGGCGATGCACTCTGAAAGGGTGAGCAAACTCCAGAGGGGTGCCAATTGTATACTTAGACAAATTTTTGACATATTCAAAGGGGCGGTCCCCCAGCTAAGGGGCGGTCGCCCAGCTAAGGGGCGACCACCAAATGCTCAACCTCAACTTCTTGAGAAAAGGGGTGGCCAACTCTGTAAGGGCGCCCAAATTTCAGAGGAGTATTTTCCATGCTTAATAAAAATTTTAGGTCACAAGAAAGGGTGGCAGTCCATAGCAAGGGATTCCACCTCTCTTGAGAGATTGTCAAGTGAGACGAATTGGGCGGCCGCACAAACAATATGCGGCCTCTGTCTCAATGCTCAGCGTGCAGTTGGAACCATAAGAATAGGTGGTCGCTTATCAGAGGGGCAACCACATGTTCTTGAGCCCTCAATAGTTCAAGATGCAGAGCACGAGGAGAGGGTTGTGACCCATTAAAGGGTGGTTTGCAAGCAACTCAAGTGTTATGACAAGTTGAGCCATTCTTTCTTCTTGAGATTTAATTGCTTTTGTCATTGCATTATTTTTAGGATCATATGTACTCGGCCTTCTTACTCTTGACTTCCACGCTCTTGATTGCTTTGTGACCTTGTAGATGAGGTCGGTTGCTTATTGAAAAATACCATTCATTAAGCCTCCTTGAGCAACATGGTACATGGTTGTTGTCATCAAAACCTCTATAGAAAGTCTCCAATAAAACTCTATCCGGAAAACCATGACCGGGATAAGAATGAATGAGGTTGAGAAATCTATCCCATGCTTTGTGTCATGGCTCACCCACTTATTATTGGAAATTATATATATCATCTCTCAAGTCCAGAAATTTACCCAGTGGAAAATACTCATTAAGAAAAACCTTCACCAAATTATCACAAGTGTGAATACTCCTCTTTGGAAATCCATCCAACCAAGCCCTAGCTTTTCCTTTTAGAGAGAATGGGAAAATCCTAAGCTCAAAAGCCTCATCGGTTACAGTGGCATGCTTGTTAAGAGTGCAAAATTTCAAGAAAAGTTTGGAGGTGCTTGTTAGGATTCTCTTTTTCTTCTCCTCCAAACAACCATCGATTGTCAAGTGAATTCATAGCGGCCAATGGCATTTGGAAGTTAGTCGTGACTCTAATGGGTGGAGGCACAATGGTTCCACAAAAACCATCATCATTGGCTTGCTCCCTTCTTGCATTCTGTCTAGCTCTTTGACCTCCTTGAGCTTGAGCATTTGGTTGTGCTTCATATCCATGCTCTCCATCAAGTATTTCAACATTGTCTTCAACACCAACATCCTCCACATTTCATTGACTGGTTGAGGAGGAGTTGGTGGTGGGTCCATCTCCTTATGGGTTAACCCCCACCTCCTACTTGATTGGGTGGCACTGCTTGTCTTGGTGGTATTTTTGATAAATACCTACAAAGTCAAAGAAAACCAAAACCAAAAGTAAAATGTGCTCGGATAAAGCTAACTAACAAAAAGAACTTAAACTAATTCAACTAAATTATCTACCAAAGTCCCCGGAAACAGCGCCAAATTGTGACACGACCTAATTAAGGGTGAGGGTTTACTATTACTCTAGTCAATTATAAGGGTCGAACACGGGGACTTGTGTGAGACTCAATAAAGTTGGATTTGCTCGAGTTCAATGCTTTTAGTAAGTTAATCCTAAAACAAAGCGTAATTGAAGCTATTGCTAAGTAGTGGTAAATTAAAGCTTAAGTTAACAATTTAGAGAAAAACTAGAACACTAACTTCCCCTAGCCCTCTAACCAAATGGATGTAGTTCTAAGCTTCTTTACACCAAGGCCACCCAATGAAACCTTGCTTGCATATACTCAACTCACCATTTTCGGTGGTGAGTCGAGAATACCAACTCTTGCCCTCTCGCAGCTAATAGTTGATGCTTTGAGTGCTCAAACTAGTCCTAAGTAAGGTATCCCCCTCTTGGTGTTCAACCTGTTAATTCGGGGTAAATGCAACACACTTACCCCTGGTACCCCATCACTATACTTTCCATTCCTAGATTCACCCTTTCGGTGAAAATTTAGTACTATTGAGCACCACTTGAGGTGTACAACTTGAGTTGTTGCAATGGAATCAAAAGTAGTGAAATTGGGTGTTTCTAGGTGCTTAGAAGCTTATTATGCTACACCCATTCGATTATTAGACTAGGGTTTCATTAGCACCCTAGTGAATGATTTAGCTACTCATACTAGTTAATGATTCAAGACTTGAAAGTAATGAAATATGCATTGAAATAGTAAAGTATAAGTGATTCTTACAAACAATGGTGTTGCCTTTCACATTATAAGAAGGTTTGACCAAGAAGTAATGGTATTTGTCTCTATCTTGCCTCTGAAGAAAAGTAACGTAAAGTGTAAGATACTTTGAAAAACATACTTTTAGCTATATATATTATTTGCTAAAAGTAATTACAAAATTTGCCATTTACAAGTTGGGTTGTAGCTCTTTTGGCAAAGGGCTGCATTCTGGGAGCTAGACCAGGCGAAAGGGCTGCGGCCTCTTGGACATGGGCTAACGCACTCTTCTAGAGTTGTATGAGAGGGCAGCCGTCCTTGATTGGGCGACTGCCTTTTCTTCTTTTCCATGAGAGGGTGGTGAGCAACATGAGCATGTGGTCGCCTCTTCTTCAGCATCTTTTCCTTGCAAGATATAGTGGGCGCCCGCCCCTTGCATGGGCGGTCGCATCCTGACAAGGTTCCCAGGCAGTCAACTTCTCTCCAAAGAGCGAGGGCCTCTTCCATCGCCCAGCTTGGTACTTAATATGGTGTTCCTGTGTGAGCAAAAATACGCCACCTATTGTTACGGGGATACGAGTCCAACTGGAGAGACTAGAGTTATCCTATAAGTCACCGGGCACTGAGGATCGAGCAAATTTGGTCACAGGGTAGAGGGCACACATCCCGCCACCTAGGGTTTAAAGTCTCCTAGTTAGGGTTTAGTATACCACCACCTTAAGTTGTAGGCCTATGGCCTTTTTAGTATTTGTATTTTACCTTATTTAGGACTGGGTATCACTACTATAAATATCCCTCCTTACATTGTATTGTTGACAAGATGCAAGACACAATTTGCCACCAAATTCGGCTACTCTCAAGGAATAAGAATTACTTTGCTTTCTCTATTATTTCTTGCTTAATTACTTGTCTTTACTTTCATCGTATTTACTTACTTTTTCCATCGTAATTTAGTGTATTATTTGTGACCTCATTCATAATTAGTTGTTTAATCTAGACGTATAAATTTAGGCATAAATAGTTTGGCGCCCACCGTGGGGCCCAGGAAATTGTAGGTATTCTACGAAGAAAAAGGCCCAATCGTGGCTGACGACGATAGTAGCGTTCCAAAAAACACCGCAGATGGAGTGGACGAGTCCGCGAAAGATCTTGATGATCCTAGCGTCTAACAAAAGGATTCAGCCAAGCAGCCAAAAGATTCTTCTCAAGAACTGACCCTTGTTACCAGTAATGAAGGGATGAACCGCCCATTGGAAGGTAATCCTGAGTTTAGAAATTTTATCATTGATCTCCTCAAAACTATGATGGAACAGGCGGAATAAAACTCCAACAACGTGATGAGGGGGTATCTCGCAAACTAGGCACGATGTTTACAAGATCATTTCAGAGGCCAGCGTCTCCACAAGGACCAGCGCCAGTTAATGATTCACCAGCATCTGTGCCTAGCCGAAGGCTTAACATAGATGCTGTTCCATGAGGCTCATCAACAATTAACAACCAACATCTTAAGGGAGCCCCTGTCATTCAAGATCTTATAAAGGAGATGAAGGCCATCGATGACTGAATTGGTAACGTGCCGGGAGCTCCACCCCAAGTTACCACGGTAGATGAGCAGAAGTTTTACAAGCATGCTTACAAGGCAAGTGCTGCACCGGTCCGCATACCAAAGCACTTCCACTTGCCGGATAACTTAAAGTATGAGGGAATGACTTATCCGAATGAGCATATTGTTGCGTATTATACGGCCGTGAAGAGTAACTAGATTACTGAGAAAGAAATCCATTCTGCTCTAGTGAAGAGGTTTGGCTCAACTCTGACCAAAGGAGCCTTCGCTTAGTACACTCAGCTACCAATGGTTTCGATCGAATCATTTACTCAGATGCAGGATTTATTCAAGAAAGCGTATTCCCGTGCTCGCAAGCGAGAAAAATGCATGGAGGATATCTTTGAGATCCGTCAGCGAGACAACGAGCTGCTCAAAGATTAACTTGACAGATTTCAGAGGGAACGCATGGAGCTCCCTCCAGTTCCCGATAATATTGTTGTGGTAGCCTTTGGCAAGAGTTTGAATTCAAAGGGATCCCTAGCAAACCGAGAGTTGCAATGGAGTCTGACTCAGCACCCTGTGTCAACATAGAATGCCCTGCACTAGAGGTACACAGAGAAGCTTTGCCTAGAGCCCAGGGAGTCTTCTGCTCCTGAGAAAGTCCGACCGGCTATCCAAGATGTCATCTGCCAAGGACAAAAATAGGAATACATGGAGGAACCTCGAATGGGGGACAAAGGCAAGTGAAACAGGAAAGATAGCAGGAACAATTTTCCAAAGCGGCAAAACGGTCAGGGAACATCAGGGTCATTGTCCAAGGGATCACTCAATGTGAAGTGGGTCCCTAAAAAATTCAAACAATTGGGTCTGCGAGTCAACACTGTGGAATCGTAAGAGATCATATAAAGAATGCACAAATCCGTTGGCCAAGCAGTCTGAGAGCATAACCTGGCAGGAGAAACAAGGACCTTTACTACCACTTTCATAGGGACCACAGACATGACACGGCCGGGTTCAGAGCGTTGATTTTAGAGGTCATGAGTTTGTTGAACAAAGGTTACCTCAAGGACCTGCTTACCGACAAAGGAAAGCAAACCTTCACTAGTAGCGAGAACCATGATGCACCGCCAAGTCTGCCCGATCCTAAGAGGTCCATCAATGAGATAATCGGGGGACCAACATTGCTCAGAGGGTCAGAGGATATCTTAGTGGCACCCAACCAGTGTCTCGCGCGAGGTGAGACGATTCTATTCAGCAAGGAGGGCAGCATCATCTGTAGTACCCCGCACCATGATGCCCTAGTCATAACACTTAGGATGAAAGACACATATGTGAAACGTGTATTGGTCGATGCCGATATCACCGTAAACCTCATCAGATGGGATGCACTGAAGGCGATGGGTATTGAAGATAAAATAAGTCCAAGCGTTTACACGCTCGGAGGCTTCAACAATTCTTGTGAGAAAGCTATAGGAGAAATTAACCTGACCACCCTCTTGCCGGGGATAGATTATGTTTCATCTTTCAGGTAATCAAATGAGGTGTTTCTTACAATGCGATCGTCGGGCGACCATGGATTCATCAAGTCAAAGCAATATCGTCCACCTGGCATGAGAAACTGAAGTATCCTACTCAATGGGGGATAAAAGAAGTGAATGGTGATCAGGAGGTAGCAAGTGAATGTTATATGATCGCAATCCTTGAAGCAGCTGTCCCCGAGCAAGTGCCCGAGGTAAATATTCTAGGAGACCCCAAAGACCTCGAAGCTGCAATCAACCAAGACTGCGATTCAGATGGTATGGTTGATTGACGTCTCTCAAGGGGGGGGGGGGAGAAGGAGTAGGGGTAATTGGAAGTACTTTTATTTTCATAATTCGCATTAGTCGTGCTCTTAGATTACAGTATTTTCATATTTTTTTGACATGTTACGGGTTTTCACCTACAATATCCTAGGCTCTACGCCTTTACTAATTAAACTATCATTATAGTCAGTTTTCACAAATTAAGATTCACCTACGATCCAAATATTCATAGCCCAGGCCACATACAAGTTGAAGTAATACACCCACTTTCCGTCACAACAGTAGGGTACACTACTCGCTTAGAGCTAGACCATGTCTAACTCAGCCACCAGGCATTAATCGAGGGTTGAACTCGCTAAATCAATAATTTCACCTACACACCGATGCAGACGCCTGTCCGTGTAGTACAAGAAAGTCTTAAATACTCGAGTAACTGAGTGAAGACGTTCTGTCTCAGAACGCAAAAGAACCGTTACCACACGGGCTAAAGTCGTCCCATTATGGGCACAAACATCCATCTACCATGGACGCAACTTAGCCGTCGTTTATTGGCACACAACGGACGTAATTTCTCAAGGCAGCCACACTGATAAACGTTCTTAAATAACCAGAACTGTCAGGACGGACGAAAGCCATCTAATTCTTAGGTGCAAATGCCCACAAGGCATAACTTAGCATTACTTATTGTTTACGACGAAAATTAGAAAAATTTACAAACAAAGGCATAAGTAATTTAAGTCAATACGCCACAAAACGGGCCCAAAATTTATATTAAACATCCGCATACGCAGATAAATGCCTAATCACCAGATGCGTAAAAAAAAGAGCATCAAACGGGGGGGGGGGGGATTTTAATTCCTTTCGGGGGACTTCATTCATCACCCACTGATAAGGATCAAACTAAACACGGAAATAAAGATAAGAGAGCGAGACACTACTAGAACTCCCTACGAAGTAACCCCGGTGAACTTGTCCCGAGATACCCTCGTATCGGCGTCAAGGAGGACCTTCACTATGCAACTACCCTCGAGACGACAACGGCCTCACAAGTAGAATGATCGGGGGGTTTGTGGGTCATCTAGAATCCACTAATAAACTCAAACCAACTCAAAAAGGTTTTCATTCTAAGAGAATCCACTCTTGAACATTGTCATTCAATCATTCTTCATAATAGCTAACTAAGGTTTGATGAGGCTAAGTAAAGTATTTATAGGCTTCACTTAGTCATAATAAAAGGTCTAAAGTACCCCCAAAGTGGGGTTAAAACAAATAAGGCCACGCAGGACTATAGTTGGAATTTCACACAAACTTAGTAAAAAATCCCGCTTTGCTGTCACAGGGGGTAGGCGGTCCGCCTCCCCCAACTAGGCGCCCGCCTCATCAATTCCAGAGAGCAAACATTCACTAGGCGATCCGCCTCCTTAAGTAGGCGGTCCGCCTCTTCCTGAAGCTTCTTGGAACGCCTCGAAATGTGTCCCGGATGCTCCTCCTTCCATGGCGTTCCAATGCATGACCTTGAAGTGCTCTTCCTTGGCCTTGGATGGTGCTTTTGGATGGGTTCTCGACTTGCCCCGCATCATCCTCCCCTTCTTGAGAAGATTTCGTCCTCGAAATCAAGGCTTGGTCTCTCATGGCTTCTTCAACTCCTCGGTGTGGCCAAAAATCTCCTCCTTTGTTTCTCTTGATCGTCGCTTTGTCATAGGCTTCTTCCAAGATCTTCCTCGCCTTAGCATGGAGCTTAGAACCTACAAGCAACGACAAGCAAACGCAAGAAAACTTCCTACTTTGAAAGTAGGTTAGTGCAAGAAGTGTGGAAAACACACTCTTATGATATAACCAAGCATCAATAACAATCATGAATATCAAGTCTCTAAAGAGAACCATAAGTACTTGGTTAAAGATCAACATGCACTCAACAAGATAATGAGCAAAGAGGCCACGGGGATATGGAAAATGCAAGATCAAGCTATCAAAATCCCCTTGAACCTTAAGTTCAAGATCAACACACCAATCTATCCTCGAGGTGTGATCAACATGTGGAGTGGAGTGAATCAAATAGTTCAATTGGCAACTAACATCAAATACTCCACTCCCCTTCTTGGAAGCACTCTTAAACACACTAAGAATGGCTTCCTCACCTCCAAATCCAACTCCAAGACAATCTCCTTCACTAGGCAAACTCCAAAGGAAGGTCTGTAACCTAGGTCCTTCATCATTATAGTCCACACAACAAAGGTTAGGACTACTAGAAGATGGTTCAACACAACCAATATCAAGACCACTCATCCCACTTGGAGTTCCAAACAATGGATCATCTTTAGAGTCTATCTTACATACCATGGAGGTTCTATTTTACTACTAATCCTAGTCTGATACAATTCATTACCACAAATGAGATTATCTTCACATAATGGAAATGTAAAAGCATGCACCTCAAATTCATGGTCACCTAAAAGCATGGTATCAAGACTAGGTTCTTTACCCACGCCCGAGGAGTCATCGAAAATAATTCGATCCATCTCATTCACTAGGGGCTCCTCAAGGTCACTACCAACCTCACTACAACACATAGGTCCACCAAATAGAAGCATATCAATAAGGATATGATCAACTATCTCATCTTTCCCTTTGTCAAAGGTTGGTAGGGTATCATAGCAAAGGTCACAATCATTGTCAACTACAAAATCTATACTAGGGAAGGGTTCAATGAACAATAAGCTCACATCAAGATGTGGTATAGCATCCCTCCCAACTAGTGTTTCACAAACACACTCAAGTTGACAACTAGACTCCTCACTAGTGGTATACTCACTAGATGCATCAAAAACACCAACTAGTGTTGAGTCATCACAAGACAAATAGCTGGTAGGCTCATGAAAATGTGAAGTAACACTTACATTTGTAGTACTTCCTTGATCACTAACAAGGCTTGAAGTGTCATATGCAACTCCTCCTTCATGAAGCTCAAATTGAGAACTTCCCTCCTCTTGTCTTTCCTTCCAAGCACATGGTTGAGGCTCCAATGGCTTGTCTTCAATTGTACCTACACAAGAACTTTCACAAGAAAAAGTAGAAGATGAAGAAGGGTTAGAACAATGGGTGCTCTCACTCTCAATTTTTCCTTCCTCACCTCTCATCTCTGTCAATTTTACCTCAAGGTCAAGTGTAGTTTTTGGTGACAATCCACTCACATCACTCCTCAAATCCTCTCCTTTTTCCTCTCTTGGATTGTCATCGGTCACTCCCTCACTTCTCTCTATCTTTTCTCTCTCATTTGAAGTGGAGTGACTCTCACTTTCATCATGTAATGGCAAGATAACAAGATTGTTGGCTTCGGGCTCAAGCACAGTAGGTGACTTAGCCTTAACCACTTCCCTCAACTCCCTCATTCGCTTGTAGCCTTCTCTTACTTGCCTCGGAGTCAAAGGTCTAAGCACATACTTCTTCCTATCTTGCTTGACCGTATAGGAGTTGGTCCGGCCATCATGTTCCACACACCTATCATATTGCCATGGCCTCCCAAATAAAATATGGAAAGCTTGCATCGGGGCCACGTCAAACATGATTTTGTCCCTATAGTTTCCAATGCTAAATTCGATCAATACTTGCTCCACCACTTGCAACTCACCACACTCACTTAACCATTGTAAACGGTATGGGTTCGGATGCTTTAGAGTGGGTAATTTCAATTGAGAAAGCAAGGTTTGGCTCACTATGTTGACACAACTTCCCGAGTCAATAATCATAGAACAAACAAGGCCCATGACTCGGCATTTAGCATGGAAAAGATTTTCTCTTTGCAAGTTCTCACTATCCTCCACAAACTTAGCACTTAAGCTCCTCCTCGCAACGAGGGAAACATGAGGATTATCCTCCTCATCCGTATCCTCCTCCACATCATCCATAGGTAGAACATTTCGAATGGGTTTTGGAGGTAGAGTATTCCTTTGGGGATTTCCCAAAGGGTGGGGATTTCCCAACACTTGCTCATTTCCTTCACGGTCTTCCTTGACCCATTGTTGGCTAAGCAATTCAACAACTTGTTCTGGGGTAAAGGTTGAACCACTTGTGCCTCCTCCGGCCTCAACTTGGACACTCGGGGTCCCTTTCTCAACTTTGGCCCTTGTGGCCCTTCTTTCAAGAGTCTCAATCCTTAGGCTCATACTATCCAATTTTGCTAAGATAGTAGCCAAGGTACTCATCACAAGATCATCACCCTTATTGGCCATGGTACCTACAAAATGAACAAACGTTAGTAAAACACCTCACATACACCCTCACGTGTATAACACTCGGGTCACTCGTTTAGTGGTGGTGGATATTTCACTCAAGTTTGAGTCTAAAAGCTTCAAGTAGTTGATCAACGAACCACAACTCAATCACTCAACTTCACAAGTCCAATGCTCTCCGGGGTGAGTGGAGTTAATGGGACTCGATTGGAACGATAAGCACTTTCAAGTGACGACTTGAGCCAAATGATACTACGGATCTTCTTTGAATTCTAGTCTCCTTTCTAAGGCACGATGATCCTAAAAGCTTCAAAGACTAGTACCAACTAAGTAGGAAAGTTACTTAGGGAAGTACTAGTTAGATGGTATGCAAGCAAGGAAGCAAAAGAACCTAGGAAAAAACTACCCAAAAGGCTTCAGGTATGAGGCCCTCCGCCTCTTCAGAGTAGGCGGCCGCCCTGTGTATTTCAGCAGGGGGTAGGCGGTCCGCCTCCTAAGCTAGGCGCTCCGCCTCCCAAAATCCAGAGAGCTCACAGGATTGAAGCGGTCCGCCTCTGAACTTAGGCGCTCCGCCTACTGCGATTTTCAGCATAGTTCAACAACGTGTTTTTCGACTTTAACACCCAAAAATCCAACAAATCTCACATTGTTTTAGCAATCCGAAGGTACCCAAATGTTGTTTCAATCACAAATATCAAACCCCAATGATTTCTAGCTAACCCCAATCAATATCAAACAAATCACCATGTTCATCACCTTCAAAACTAGGGTTTCAAGCTTTTCAAAATTTCAAAGGGTTTCAAAGTTTCAAATCATGGAATACAACTCTAAATCATGTGTTTTGGGTACCAAAATAACGGGTTTCTAATAAGGAACAAACCCCAATATAAATTACAACAAGAATCAATCCAAAACACTAGATAGACCAAATTTTTGGTGTTTTCAATTTTTTAATTTTTTTTTAGTGATTTTCTTCTTTCCAATAACAAGAACAAGAAACTAAAGATAGGAATCGACCTAGGCACGAAGAATCAAGGGTCGGGGGTCTGTAAAAACAAAACCCGAGCCTTGCTTTGATACCAACATGATAAGGATCAAACTAAACACGGAAATAAAGATAAGAGAGCGAGACACTACTCGAACTCCCTACGAAGTAACCCCGGGGAACTTGTCCCGAGATACCCTCGTATCGGCATCAAGGAGGACCTTCACTATGCAACTACCCTCGAAACGACAACGGCCTCGCAAGTAGAATGATCGGGGGGTTTGGGGGTCAACTAGAATCTACTAGTAAACTCAAACCAACTCAAAAAGGTTTTCATTCTAAGAGAATCCACTCTTGAACATTGTCATTCAATCATTCTTCATAATAGCTAACTAAGGTTTGATGAGGCTAAGTGAAGTATTTATAGGCTTCACTTAGTCATAATAAAAGGTCTAAAGTACCCCCAAAGTGGGTTAAAACAAATAAGGCCACGCAGGGCTATAGTTGGAATTTCACACAAACTTAGTAAAAAATCCCGCATTGCTGTCACAGGGGGTAGGCGGTCCACCTCCCCCAACTAGGCGCCCACCTCATCAATTCCAGAGAGCAAACATTCACTAGGCGGTCCGCCTCCTTAAGTAGGCGGTCCGCCTCTTCCTAAAGCTTCTTGGAATGCCTCGAAATGTGTCCCGGATGCTCCTCCTTCCATGGCGTTCCAATGCATGACCTTGAAGTGCTCTTCCTTGGCCTTGGATGGTGCTTTTGGATGGTTGCTTGACTTTCCCCGCATCACCCACACTCTGTGAAGGTCCTGCTTCACCAGCTGCAGGTTTCCAGTCGGTGTCTCCTCTCTTTCTCCACTCATCTCTTCAGAGCCTTGCTCAAGGCCAAGACCAAGTTGAGTATCCGCCTTGGCAACAAGGTTAGTATACGAGGAAGTCTCAGTGGCCAGGTCAAATTTAGGGTTGTCACGGACACGGATAAGAGTGGAAAAAGAAATTGCGATGTTAGCACGATCAACTTCTGCTATGCAAGGAGCATTCAGAGCTTCTCTCTGCTGATCTTTCAGGTGGCACTCCTCGCAAAGGTTGTCACGAATTCGTTCAAGTGACGCCATTTTACCTTTCAGCCTATCATTCTCGTCTTGAAGGAAGGCGGAGAGACCCTGAGCATCAGAGATGTACTTCTCAGCAACATTCATTCTTCCTCCATGCCGGATAGTTTCTGCTGCAGATCTCTCACGATCCCCTCCAGATGATTCACGTTGCTGAGATGAAGCTGCTCTGAGACCTTGACATCTGTGAGGGACGACTTGAGGGCCTCCATAACTTGCTTGTGCTTGCGGACTTCACCAGCCAATGCCTTCTCCAAATTCCTGCTCTTCAGAACCTCTTCGCGATAAGCATTACGACTGGTATGTAGCTCACCCTTCAACTCCTCAGCCTTCTCCACAAAGGGCTGCAAGCTGGCTATTTATCCACATAAAGCATCAGCCTCCTCAACCAGATTGCCTTCTAAGCTCGCCAGACGGAATATCTCATGATACACCATCAATCCAAGGGTAATGGTAGGAACATGAGTTTGATAAAAGAAAAATGATGTTGAACTTGACATGGTGGTGGAAGGAAGCTTGCCCGAAGGGAGCATCCAGTGGCGACCTCAAGCAGCTCGTGATTGCTATAGCCAAAGATGTGTTCTTGTTCTACAAGGCCGATCAGTTCAGCGATATGTTCTGTTATAACCCGCGAAGTCTTCATCGGGTTAACCCCCACAACAATAGGGATTACAACCTCCTGAGCTCCACATACGGGTTTATACACAGCCTCTACGACCACTTTTTTGCTAGGGCATCGCTGAAAGGAGTCAGAGCCCTCAGGAGTCGGAGCAGCGATAACAAGTTCTAAGCATAAATGGATGATGTCATCCTTTGAAGTTAACAAAGAAAGAGTGTCATTTCAATAAAAAATGAAGCCCAAACCTAGAAACTGCGGATCAGAAGGTATGGCAAGCAAGACATCATACTCCACACTAGCTTCTTCCTCGGCTATGGGAGTCTCTGTTGACACCCAATCTTGTCCCTCCTTTTTACATAATTGGCTATAATTTAATTTGGAGGTTTTGTGCATAATGTGCATTAGAAATCATGCATTTACATGCATTATCCTCTATTTACATATTATATACTTAAGTGTGGCTATATTACGTAACTTTTGCATCATTTAGGTTATCTGTCAAAACTGTGACTATTTGTGAAAATTAGTACATTTATAATATTAGTGGCTATATTATATAATTATGTCATTTAGGCAACATGTCGAGTTTGTTTCAATTAGTGATTATTTGTGCAAATTAGTAATTATTTGTGATTATATATATCTAAATAATTTTATTCTAGTTTATTTAATATTTATTTGTGTATTTTATAATATATGTATATGCATATTTTATATTTTACCTTTAAGTTAAATATTGGCCAATAAAAGTGTCCAAATTTCTTTTATTATTAATTCTTCCTTATTTCAAAATTACTACCCAAAATTCTTTATTTATCTTTATTTATTTTTTTATTTACATTTTCACTCTGAACCTAGCCACATTTCCTAACCAAATACATACTTTACAAAAACCATGTCCAAGTTCGTCCTCCCCTAATCTTTTTTCAAATCCTTACAATTACGATCCTAATCTCATCCTAATCACCCCCTAATCCTCTCCATCAGAATTCCATTTTGATCATTTCTTGTATAACGTAAATCTCTACATTTTCCTTTTTTACACTCCAAAATATTTTCCTAACGACTATCTCTTTCTTCCTCTCCATAAAAATAAGTTTTCGTACACTTTCATTATCCCATAGAATAATATCAATTCCCACAAATCTCTCTCGTCTCCTCCCTAAATAAAAGCATCAATTTTTGCTTCCTATATTGTTAATCCCTCTCCATCTTTGATTACTCTTCTTTCTAGGCGCCAATCAGTCCTTAATTGACATGTATTCTACTAAGCACATGGACAATATTTTCACTATTAATACAAAGCTCTTGCGGTTTCTTTAATCGGATTGATGATTTGAGATTGACTTTTATAATGAACAGTTTTGTGCTCTTTCATCTTCTTGTTCTTTATTGATTTTAACGACTCTTTGATTAGCCTAATTTTAAGAAGTTTTCCTTTTATTCTTTAAATTCTTGCACTATAAGTACAGGTAGTTTTTGCCATTGTTTGGGACGAAGACACAGTACATCGCATCCTTCATCTCACTTACACTCACACTCCATTTACACCACCAGATACACACATAAAACAAGTACAATACAAGTTCTACACACGGGCACAATCCTTCTATACACTAGGACCTTTAGTTCCCACTCTTTTTCAAACAATGATCTCCTATCTATCCTATTCAGAACCTCCATGATCATTCACTGCTTCCGTCTCCCATACTTTACGAGAACTCTTTCCCAAGAACGTGAAGGTGAACCGTCGAAGGCAACTGAAAAGGGACCAGCAATCACCGCTAAGAAACCAGTATTCGCGGCCAAGGAACCCTTCATGTTCCTCTAGTTTGTTGTTGTCCGTAAAACAGGCCGTCTCTAACCTTTCTGATATTTCAATCTACAAACTGTCTTAGTTTTATTTATTGAAAAAATATAGTTTTGTGTTTCGTGGTAATATTTTGATATTATGAAAACTTAGTCGCTAAGTGACTATGCCTGCATCTCACTTGTAATGGGCAAAACAAAGTATGCTTTTTTAAGAGTTATTCATTCTCTGATTATGAACTTAAGAAAAGAATTAGGATAATTAGAGTTAGTTTGGCAATAGAAAAGTACAAATTGAATTATAATAGTACTGTTGGTGAGCTTATTATTTTCGCTAATGGTTATCTGCCTTGATTAGCAATCATGCAAATAGGACATTGTTTGACTGCATTGTTCTAGTCATTTTGTGAGCAACTCTCGGACATGAAAGAGTGCATCTTTATGGGATTGCTTGATTTAATGAAAGAAAACCTTAAAAAATGTTATCGAGGAGGGTTTATCATTTTTTAAAGTCCTAATTGTCTTCTCTTTTTTTACAATATGAGAAGCAGGTTGTTGACAACTTTTCCCTACTACATTGTTATGCAATCTTCTCCGCTTATATTTTAGAATTAGTTTTGTTATGCTTTAGAATTGTCGTATTGTAACGGGGATCACAAATTTAGATTTGTAACGTATGTGGTCATTCTTTTTATTAATTAAACATTAAGAATAAGCCTACTCTCACCTCTTTTCGAATATTCATTGCAAGTACACTGTGATTGAGTGGCGTTGTCAACGAATGCATATGCGCGAGTGGAGGTGCTATCTCAACCAAGGTCAGGTATGTTATGGGATATGATGACAAAAGGCAGGTTAATGACTTCTTGAATGAAGAACACATAGCTTTATAAAATTAAAGCAACTCGTTACTCCCTCATTTTTTATTTGATATGTCTCTCTCTTAAAAATTTTAAAGATTCATTACTTCTACTATTTTCTAAAAAAACCATATTATCTTTAACCACTTGGCATGTTTTTAAATTAAACACTAAACTATATTTAATCTTCATATTGTTTTCAAAAAGAAACTCTTCTAAGTCAGAAAATGACTTTTATTCATACTACTAACGTTAAATTATTTTTCGAACACTATTTTCAAAACTAAATATTTTTAATACTTCTTTTGTCCTGTCTTAAAATGTTTAAGATTATTGACCATACAAAGCATAATAGAGGGAAGTAACATCGGACTGGGCCCTTCTTCCCCCTCGCCTATACCTGATCCCACATTTTTCTAAAAGCATAATCTAGTTTATTTATTGGTTAAGTTGTCCAATTATTTTCGTCACATCAAATTTGACACCAAGAATAAGGTGTCACATATTTTTTACTAACCGTCTCTTTCTTTGTTTTTGGGGGGATATTGCTATTCGTAAAAGCTTACACCTATTTGAAGGTTATTTAACATAGCTCCTTAATTTCAATACTCAATATGTAGTGAAGTATATATTTATAGTCTTTAGCGCTGGAATGAAGATAAGTTACTTAACTTTGTTCAATTTTTAGTGTACTTGCTTATGCACTACTTTTATTCTTTACTTTTAATTTGCATCTGGAATCTATTCCCTCTAACACTGCTAGTTGTTAAATCTCATCCACTTCTTTATAAAATTTATGCCTAGTAGTTTTTGTGCAAAATTATACAACACGTTTTGGTACAAAATATAGATACAACATATAATTCATAATTAGATAGACACTTGAATCTTTGACAATCTAAGTTTAGAATTTCATATTTTAGCTTGGAGATATTTAAACTAGTTACTTGATCACTTTAATTCACTTAAATCCCAATTATTTAGTCCGGTCGGTAAACCACATTTGGTGGAGCCAGAGAGGTGCCTAACACCTTCCTATCAGGTTAACTTGAACCTCTTACCTGAATCCCTGACTCGTAGACCAACCCGGAGTTAATTAAATGAAATTAGAAATTGATAGGTGACCTAATACGCCTTAGAAATTATATTAGGTGGCGACTCCAAAACCATAACGGACTTTAAATTGGGATTCTTTACTTGCTTTATTGTCATTTATTTCGATACTAACTTTTTTCTTCTTTTTCCTTTGCAGGATTAAAGTTTAGTTTTTATTTTTTATTTATGAGTTTTATTCTTTGAATTGTATGATTATATTATATTATTCGTTCATGTCACTCACGCTTCTCCCACTCCTGGAAAACAATACTTTACACACACACGGCGATAACGTGGATCCCACGGTCGCTTCACCACAAAAAAACTTTTTAGGAGGACATTTTAGAATATAGTTGGTCCGTGGTACATGCAACAATTTCAAATGATCCCACTTCTTGGTCGTCCGCCTTGGGGATACGTGTCTAGAATTACTCTTCTTAGTCTAAAAATCATGCATCATGTCATATTCAGGACCATTTTGACTTCAGCTTGTGTCTAAGTCTATTAGTTCACCGTATTTGAATGAACCGAACGGGTTTTCGAACCTAAGGGACATTTAAATATGTTATGTGTGCATTTATTTAAAGTTGAATGTGTCTAATGTAGACCATTTGTTCACATAACAAAATCAATTATGTCTAAAATCGTTATTTCTACATTTATTCAAACAAACCCATTCATTTTATAAAATTATTTTTGGGTTATGAACGAAGTTAATTTTTTCTACTTTTATGAAAACGAAATCATAGATTCTAAATTAATTTCTTCTACTTTTAATGTAGCAAGATCAATTATTATCTCTATTTACCTGAAACAAAACGTTACTTCTACATTTAAGAAATCAATTATCTTATGAAATTATTTTCCGTTAATTTTGGGCTACGAGAACGATTGGGATGATACAAAATACACGTTCAATTTTAAATACCATAGTCAAATTAGGAAGGCTTAACATCCTTGGTATGTTAGAGTCCATTAGCCCACCTCGTCCAAAAAGCGTCATCATATGACGCCTATCATGCATATTATGTGTATTTATCTGCTTTGCATATGAAATTATTATCGCAACACTGATTTATTATTTTCATGTGTTAGTTTCACTCCCACTCCCGAGGTTGACTTGTGCATTTATTTCAAACTGATGCATTGTTGAACTTGTGCATATCATGCATACCTTCCGCCACTCCTGGCAACTTTCTAAATCGTGCGTTGAAAATACGATGGTTACAACTACCTCTTCCCTCACATAAAAACTCCTTTAGGGGGAACGACTTGGAATCTATTTGATCCGAGACGTTCCCGCTCCCGAGTCGTCTGCTTGGAAGGATAATAAAATCCGGTCTAGCCCACTCCATTCCTTAGCAGCGGCACTAGAAATCATGCATCATGACATATCATAAGTCGACTTGTTCTCAAGTCCGATAGGCCAACTTGTTCTAACGATCTGAACGGGTTTTTAACCCCAAGGAGCGTTGGAAATGATTTATTTGCATTTACTTAAAGGATTAGACGTGCAAATGTAGGCTGTTTATTAACATTGTTCTGCATTCAATGCCATTCAAAGGCACAAAGGTTACCTAAGAGGCTTTAAAAGCCCAAAGTGAGTCAGAAATGATTGTTTATTCCTACATGGTCGGAGTTACTCTGTATTCAATGCCATTCAAAGGCACAAAGGTTACCCAAGAGGCGTCAAAAGCCCGAATTGAATCAGAAATGATTGCTTAAACAATCAAAGTTATTCTGTATTCAATGCCATTCAAAGGCACGAAGGTAACCGATGAGGCGTCAAAAGCCCAAATTGAATAAAAAATGACCGTTTATTTCTTAAACAATCGGAATCATTATGTATTCAATGCTATTCGAAGGCATTAAATGGTAACCAAAGAGGCATTAAAAGGCCCAATTTGAAGCAGAAAAAACCACTTGATAGACGGGATGACGCATAACGCACATTTATTCTTTAAGCATTATATAAAGGCTTAACATCCTTGGCATGTCAAAGGTCCATTAGCAACTTCCGTCTAAAGTGTCTAAAGAGTTCTCAACTCGCAACGACATATCTCTTCATATTCTCTGTCACATTGTTTCAAAAGCTTGTGTAATACGTTGATCGTTTTGCTCGCAATAAAGCGAATCTTCGGCATTTCTCTTCTCCCTTTTCTACCGTCCTTTACCCTTTTTAAAAGATCACGGCCAATTGAACATTTGACATAGTTGCTGAAATCTCTCAGTTAGAATCTTCTGGGGATGGATCAGCATGTAAATGTTCGCCTGGCTATGATCTAATTTCCTAACAGTATTTAGTCTTTTCCTTCTCTCACATTGTTTCAATATGAGCAAATGCAATAAAGTCCAAATAAATGTAATTCTCCTTTAGGCTCCGCATTTTTTTAGGAAACGAAATGATGTGTGTGGCACTGAGCGATTTCTTAAAATCATCGTGCGTAAAGCGGTCCTTTACATTATAGGATGCATCTTCTTATTTGATGTGTGTGCGCATTGCATGAACTTGTGTATTGCTCTAGATCTCCAAAGGAATCTCTTCCTAAATCCTATCTCCTCCTTGGGCAGCCATCTCATCTCCCTAGTCTACACCCAAATTCTGATATGTAAAATCTTTCACATGTCTAAACTATCTCTAACTCACTACCGAACTCAAAACCTATTATCCAAAGGTTGGGTTAAGTCGAATACCAAGGCAAAAGATATTTTCTGTCGCGCAACACAGTCTATTCCTTACACAACATCTTTACCGCTTTCCATTGATATTCAAACCCTCATCTCCTGTTTGAACAAGCAAGTTTGAACAAGCATAGGTCATTTGACCAAAATCCTTGACTTGTCGGCCACATAAAGCACTCAAGCAATCTCTTGTGATACATGTGCATTCTATCACAACCTCCAAATTCAAGTGCTATTTCATCATCTGCGGTCTAGGCATTCTCTTAAGCTTATGTGTCATTATTGCTTCAAGCCTTTTGTTAAATATTCCCACACAGTTTTGAGCATTTCACTGCTTTGTTACGGTTGCTTCGTACTTGAACACCGAAGTTGGTCAAGAATTTTCATTTAGGAAGTCGAAATGGCAATCCAAGCTGAAAACACCTTCCTCTGCCACAAATCCTTTGGACCACCAGCATATATGACACCAAGAGCATTCAGAACATTCCATTTCCATACAATTTACATGAGAGTCACAACAAAGAAATCATATCACTATACGACCGAGCTCACAACCTCACACTGCACCCAACTTACACAATAAACAACCTCACATATGTCAAGACATTCAACAACAACCTCAGCGGGCTCAACACAATCAAGGATAGACAAAAATGACAAAACCTCACGCCTTTACTCATTTAGCTTGGCCAAAAGATATTGCATCCACCAACCAAACTACTCCCTGGATACCCATTCCTAAATTCGATCCAACAAGATCTACACTTATCACTTACACAATTAATACCATGACACCACAAGACATCCAACACTGAAACACAAAATTCAGAGTTCGATTGACCAAAGCAAGACAATGGTACAACAAAGACCAACAAAGAGAAACTCCAACTCCCAAATCACAAACACACTTTCTACAAAGGCTTATCCATTAAAGTTAGCTCCATTACTTGAGAAATAACCAAAGACAGATACAACTTTGGACAATCTCCAAATCCGGCAAAATCCAAATATCAAACCTCAGTCTGGGTATGCAAATATCTACATACTCATAGTCATCAACACACCCAATCGTCACACTAAAGGACGAGTGCAGATTTCTAGCCAATACATTTGGTGTTCATTATCATACAACCACCTTCTCTCGGTGATCTGTCATGAACAATTAACTGGGGCAAAATTTTTGAGGATCCCCTCAAAAATTCCAAAAGACGCAAACTTAACACTGGAGCAGAAATTTTTGAGATCCCCTCAAAAATTTCAAGAAGATCCTTATAAGAGCAACACAATAGCCTTCTTAGTGCATTGCATGATTTAACAAAAACATTCTATTTGTCGCACATTACTTTACTTGCAGGATATGCAGCCCGACCTAACAGTGATAAGCATTCAGTCTTTCTTTGTTGTACTTTACTTTTGCTTGCAGGGTATACGGCCTGAAGGGTAGACAACCCTATGAAGAAACAATATGACAAGGGGACAATCATACAAGATATAGCAGCAGAGTGAAAACAACAAATACGCAAGTCGACCTCCACTAGAAAACTCATAAACTTTCTTTGATTGCAGGTTTACACAGGTACCGAGTATACCTAAAACCCCTTGCAAAACAACATACATCATTTTGACAAGCATAGGATCCATGTCGGTGGATATATAGGGTCCGCGTCTATGGACATGACATCATTTGACAAGTATAGGATCCATGTCGGTGGATATATAGGGTCTGCGTCTGTGGACATGATATCAATTTGACAAAAGCATAGAATCCATGTCGGTAGGTATGTAGGATCTGCGTCTGTGGACATGACATCAATTCGAGAAGCAACAGAAGCATATAATCCATGTCGGTGGGTATGTAGGGTCTGCGTCTGTGGACATAACATCATTTGACAAGCATAGGATCCATGTCAGTGGATATATAGGGTCCGCGTCTGTGGACATGACATCATTTGACAAGCATAGGATCCATGTCGGTGGATATATAGGGTCTGCGTCTGTGGAGATGATATCATTTGACAAGCATAGGATCCATGTCAGTGGATATATAGGATTCGCAGTGGTGAACATGACAGCAATGACAACAGTGTAAGGTCCGCGTCTGGGGCATGACTTCAATCTGAGAAGCGTAGATTCCGCGTCGGTGGATATATAGGGTCCGCGCCTGTGGACACGACATCTTTGAAGAACCATATAATCCGCGTCGGTGGATATATAGGGTTCGGGTTTGTGAACATGACGACAATGACAACAGGGTAGGGTCCGCATTTGTGGGCATAATTCAACAGTTTGAAAGCAAAATAAGATTCGTGTTTGTGAACATGACAACAATGAAAACAAAGTAGGGTTTGCGTTTGTGGACACAGTTCAACAATTCGAAGCAGAGTAGGGTCCGCGTTTATGGACATAGTTCAGCAATTTGTAATAGTAAGGTTCGCATTTGTCGAACAGACCAACTATTGATCAAGTATAGAATCTGCGTCAGCAGATGTATAAGGTTCGCAATGGTGAACATGACAACAATTTACAGCAGAGCTAGGTCCGCATCGGTGGGCATAGCATTGAAAAATACTTGGATGAGACATCAATCAAACAAGCACAAGACAAAACAACCACTCGTCTTAACATGAAAGTTTACTTTGTCTTTATCTTTAGCCTTATATCTATTTGCGTTTGTCATAATTTTGCTGCAGGGTACTCCCCGATCTCTCGACAAACCCCTGTGCCATACTCTCATGCCTTCTCCCAACGTCACTACCAATTATGCAACCGCAAAACCTCAAACACACAAAGCAAAACCTAATCCCACAGACAATGCTTTTGCTACACCCGCAAGTTGTCTAGTTTTCCGAGTTCTAAAGCGTTCAAAGCTACAGTTCCGTACTCGCACCAGTGATCTACCCAAACTTTCCTTGCCAATTGGGTACCAACTCCGTATTCCTTCCTATTTGTGCCTGCCTATTTGGATCATGCATATTCATCGTGCTTTACTTCTCAATATTCCTCAGCTCATTCAAGGCAATATTGAAGGCAAGATGACCCATTTATCGAGATGAAGTGGAAACTAGGTACATATAAATTTCTCTTTATGGGTGTGTAGCGCGCCACATTTTCATAACTAGGACGATTATAAGCCTTTTTTCCCACGCTCGACCTACTGATGTTATCTCATCTTCGATAGTACCCTTACTTTATTCATCATTCATTCCACTGAAAAGGCAAAGCATACGCGAATCTAAACTTTACATACTTGGATAAGTTTAGTCTTTACATCCAAATCGTGCGTCATAAATATCCCACACAGGCAACATGCCATTCTAGAACTACACACGGCCTGATTCTCATGAAACCCGAGATATGTAGGAAACTCAGAGCCCGGGGTTCGGCCAAAATACCCCCAAAACTCTCATTCTCCCCTTTCAATCATTTTGCCCACCAGTCGTGACAAAACTGGTTACTCCGTCAACTATCTTTGCCCGAAGACTCTTTCATCATCCCCGGGGAAAGACGGGCAGCTGTTGACACCCAATTTTATCCCTCCTTTTTACATAATTGGCCATAATTTAATTTAAAGGTTTTGTGCGAAATGTGCATTAGAAATCATGCATTTACGTGCGTTATCCTCTATTTATATATTATATACTTAAGTGTGGCTATATTACGTAACTTTTGCATCATTTAGGTTATTTGTCAAAACTGTGACTATTTGTTAAAATCAGTACATTTATAATATTAGTGGCTATATTATATAATTACGTCATTTAGACAACATGTCAAGTTTGTTTCAATTTGTGACTATTTGTGCAAATTAGTAATTATTTGTGATTATATATATCTAAATAATTTTAATTGAGTTTATTTAATATTTATTTGTGCATTTTATAATATATGTATATCCATATTTTATTTTTTACATTTAAGTTAAATATTGGCCAATAAAAGTGTCCAAATTCCTTTTATTATTAATTCTTCCTTAGTTCAAAATTACTACCCAAAATTCTTTATTTATCTTTATTTATTTTTTTATTTACATTTTCACTCTGAACCTAGCCACATTTCCTAACCAAATACATACTTTACAAAAACCATGTCCAAGTTCGTCCTCCCCTAATCTTTTTTCAAATCCTTACAATTACGATCCTAATCTCATCCTAATCACCCCCTAATCCTCTCCATCAGAATTCCATTTTGATCGTTTCCTGTATAATGTAAATCTCTACATTTTCCTTTTTTACACTCCTAAATATTTTCCTAACGACTATCTCTCTCTTCCTCTCCATAAAAATAAGTTTTCGTACAGTTCCATTATCCCATAGAATAATATCAATTCCCATAAATCTCTCTCGTCTCCTCCCTAAAGAAAAGCATCAATTTTTGCTTCCTATATTGTTTATCCCTCTCCATCTTTGATTACTCTTCTTTCTAGGCGCCAATCAGTCCTTAATTGACATGTATTCTACTAAGCACCTGGACAATATTTTCACTATTAATACAAAGCTCTTGCGGTTTCTTTAATCGGATTGACGATTTGAGATTGACTTTTATAATGAACAGTTTTGTGCTCTTTCATCTTCTTGTTCTTTATTGATTTTAACGACTCTTTGATTAGCCTAATTTTAAGAAGTTTTCCTTTTATTCTTTAAATTCTTGCACTATAAGTACGGGTAGTTTTTGCCATTGTTTGGGACGAAGACACGGTACATCGCATCCTTCATCTCACTTACACTCACACTCCGTTGACACCATCAGATACACACATAAAACAAGTACAATACAAGTTCTACACACGGGCACAATCCTTCTATACACTAGGGCCTTTAGTTCCCACTCTTTTTCAAACAATGATCTCCTATCTATCCGATTCAGAACCTCCATGACCACTCACTGCTTCCGTCTCCCATTCTTTACGAGAAATCTTTCCCAAGTACGTGAAGGTGAACCGTCGAAGGCAACTGAAAAAGGACCAGCAACCACCATTAAGAAACCAGTATTCGTGGCCAAGGAACCCTTCATGTTCCTCTAGTTTGTTGTTGTCCGTAAAACAGGCCGTCTCTAACCTTTCTGATATTTCAATCTACAAACTGTCTTAGTTTTATTTATTGAAAAAATATAGTTTTGTGTTTCGTGGTAATATTTTGATATTATGAAAACTTAGTCGCTAAGTGACTATGCCTGCATCTCACTTGTAATGGGCAAAACAAAGTATGCTTTTTTAAGAGTTATTCATTCTCTGATTATGAACTTAAGAAAAGAATTAGGATAATTAGAGTTAGTTTGGCAATAGAAAAGTACAAATTGAATTATAATAGTACTGTTGGTGAGCTTATTATTTTCGCTAATGGTTATCTGCCTTGATTAGCAATCATGCAAATAGGACATTGTTTGACTGCATTGTTCTAGTCATTTTGTGAGCAACTCTCGGACATGAAAGAGTGCATCTTTATGGGATTGCTTGATTTAATGAAAGAAAACCTTAAAAAATGTTATCGAGGAGGGTTTATCATTTTTTAAAGTCCTAATTGTCTTCTCTTTTTTTACAATATGAGAAGCAGGTTGTTGACAACTTTTCCCTACTACATTGTTATGCAATCTTCTCCGCTTATATTCTAGAATTAGTTTTGTTATGCTTTAGAATTGTCGAATTGTAGCGGGGATCACAAATTTAGATTTGCAACGTATGTGGTCTTTCTTTTTATTAGTTAACACTAAGAATAAGCATACTCTCACCTCTTTTCGAATATTCATTGGATTGAGTGGCGTGTCAACGAAGGCATATGCACGAGTGGAGGTGCTATCTCAACCAAAGTTAGGTATGTTATGGGATATGATGACAAAAGACAGGTTAATGACTTCTTGAATGAAGAACACATAGCTTTATAAAATTAAAGCAACTCGTTACTCCCTCATTTTTTATTTGATATGTCTCTCTCTTAAAAATTTTAAAGATTCATTACTTCTACTATTTTCTAAAAAAACCATATTGTCTTTAACCACTTGACATGTTTTTAAATTAAACACTAAACTATATTTAATCTTCACATTGTTTTCAAATAGAAACTCTTCTAAGTCAGAAAATGACTTTTATTCATACTACTAACGTTAAATTATTTTTCGAACACTATTTTCAAAACTAAATATTTTTAATACTTCTTTTGTCCTGTCTTAAAATGTTTAAGATTATTGACCATACAAAGCATAATAGAGGGAAGTAACATCGGACTGGGCCCTTCTTCCCCCTCGCCTATACCTGATCCCACATTTTTCTAAAAGCATAATCTAGTTTATTTATTGGTTAAGTTGTCCAATTATTTTCGTCACATCAAATTTGACACCAAGAATAAGGTGTCACATATTTTTTACTAACCGTCTCTTTCTTTGTTTTTGGGGGGATATTGCTATTCGTAAAAGCTTACACCTATTTGAAGGTTATTTAACATAGCTCCTTAATTTCAATACTCAATATGTAGTGAAGTATATATTTATAGTCTTTAGCGCTGGAATGAAGATAAGTTACTTAACTTTGTTCAATTTTTAGTGTACTTGCTTATGCACTACTACTTTTATTCTTTACTTTTAATTTGCATTTTGAATCTATTCCCTCTAACACTGCTAGTTGTTAAATCTCATCCACTTCTTTATAAAATTTATGCCTAGTAGTTTTTGTGCAAAATTATACAACACGTTTTGGTACAAAATATAGATACAACATATAATTCATAATTAGATAGACACTTGAATCTTCGACAATCTAAGTTTAGAATTTCATATTTTAGCTTGGAGATATTTAAACTAGTTACTTGATCACTTTAATTCACTTAAATCCCAATTATTTAGTCCGGTCAGTAAACCACATTTGGTGGAGCCAGAGAGGTGCCTAACACCTTCCTATCGGGTTAACTTGAACCTCTTACCTGAATCCCTGACTCGTAGACCAACCCGGAGTTAATTAAATGAAATTAGAAATTGATAGGTGACCTAATACGCCTTAGAAATTATATTAGGTGGCGACTCCAAAACATCTAACTCAAACGAGTTTGCCCAGTCAAATCTGAAACACAACTCGCCTCGAGTTGAGTCCAAAATTGGGTATGACAGTCTCTTCGATCAGATGCCTGCGCTTTCATGAAGAAGGACCAGTTTAAACAGCAACAGACGGGGTTATTTCAACAGCCTCGAACACGGGCACTCAGAGGACTTCTCTCTCACCATCAGAAAGCACAAGTGTTTCACCAGCAATGGACACGTTGGCAGGCCTAGAGACTCCTCTTCGAGGAACAGGATCTGCTCGCCCTCTCCAAAATTCTTCCACCAGATGCCTACACATCGAGTAAGGGAGCAATATACGGGGAAGTGATCTAAATCTCTACCAGCAGGGGCATATCACGATGAGAGAACCCTAGAAGCAGCGGTGAATCAAAATATGGGAGAAATTTTGGGTACAAATAACAGCTCAATAATTACTTACCATGGTCTTTCGCCCACCAGCCATTCGCATTCGCCAGGCCGAGAAAGTCAGGGATTCAGGAGAATTCCTCAAAAAGATGGTGGTGACCCACATCATCAGTTTATTGTGGCTCAAAGAAATAGTGGACACGATGTTCACTGCACAGAAGAAAGAAATCAATCTGAAGCCACCACAGTTGAAAGTAAGGAGATAAGTTTCCATGGAGTTACACTTTCTGTTGAAGACCTCTGGAAAGGGAAGAAAAGATACTAAATCGACCGTTCGCACAACCACGTACCTGTGCACCCAACAACGGTCTTTGGAATCTTCACTATTGGGGACTATACCTTTCTTTCCCCATTTTATGAACATCAGCATCCCAGCTTTATGAAGACGAGAGGAGTAGAAAGCCAGAAGATGATCAAAGGAAAATGACACTTGGGCATAGTTAGCCAAGTGATCAAGCGCGGCCACTAGTCGCCACACGGTAAGGCTGATCTGGCCCAAACAAACACTGTAATGGCGGCATATGTCCTCTATGATCGAGTGGACGTGCTCGTTGAAATGAAGATTGAAAGGGTATATATGAACCATTGAAAAGCCAGCCCGATGGGAAGAAATTCTTTCTTCAGTGCCAGGAGGCCATATGCATTCATGCCTGATGCGCATAATATCATTCTCCATGACTACGGAAAGGTAGAATTCAATGGAGAGATTGTTGTTTTCACCCTCTTGTTTAGCGGTTTGGCCCAGCATGCAGCCATCGTTTTCAAAATTGAAAGAATTGGTGAGGTAATCATGCGCTCTGAAGTTTGCTGGGAGAAAGTTTGGACCTTGTGCCATGATGGTAGTATTAGCGGGATTAGAAAAGAGATTACCTTTTGAAGATGAGTTCTTGAAAATCTTTGGAAGGTTGTGAATAAACTCTCTCACTTACGACGTATAGATGCACGTCTGCATTGGAAACATAAAGAGGAAGTAGAATGATCTCAATCACGTGAGATCGTAATTATGTTTACTGGAGTTTAATTGATATGTATCCCTATAATTACGGGATGTGAACAGAGCAACAACAGTATTAAGGAGATACGGGGAAAACCCCTCCATTCATTAGGGGACACATCGTTGTACTAACGGATTTGCATTTAATACGACGCACGCGAAGAGGCAGGGAGGCGAGCATCAGTATCGTCACGCCTTTACGTATGCTATCACGCTTCTTTCACTTCCTGACTGCTTGCGTCAGCACTCAACAAGTCTGGGGAGTGACTGTGTGGGCAAAAATATGCCACCTATTATTACGGGGATACGAGTCCAGCTGGAGAGACTAGACTTATTCTACAAGTCATCGGGCACTGAGGATATATGCTCGCTCCTAGAGCCAACGACTGTTTAGGCGGTTTGGTCACAAGGCGCCGGGCACATATCCCGCCGCCTAGGATTTATAGCCTCCTAGTTAGGTTTATAGTATACCACTGCCTTGAGTTATAGGACTATGGCCTTTAGTATTTTTTTTAACCTTATTTAGGAATGGGTATCACTATTATAAATAACCCTCCTTATATTGTATTGTGGACAAGACGCAAGACATAATTTGCCACCGAATTCGGCTACTCTCAAGGAATAAGAATTACTTTGCTTTCTCTATTATTTCTTGCTTAATTACTTGTCTTTAATTTCATCGTATTTACTTACTTTTTCCATCATAATTTACAGTATTGCTTGTGACCTCATTCATAATTAATGGTTTAACCTAGATGTACGATTTTAAGCATAAACAGTTCCCATCCAAGGAAGGGGCGGTCGCCCTTAACATGGGCGGCCGCCACTTGATTGTTTCTATGGCCTTTCTTGAACTTGATCACTTTTCTTTGGTTTCTTGATCTTTTTGGTTTCTTCTTCCTTTGTAAAGCTTTAACACCCGAAACCAAGCAAAATACATCAATCCTTCCTATAAATTAGTTACTTTTGGATTCAAAGATAAAACTTTAAGCGAGTTAAAGTAAGCAAAACGCTCACGCATCATATACTTCTTCATGAAGATCCCCTTGAAGGAATGCATTGTATACATCTATTTTTTGAATTTCCCAGTTTCTAGCTGCTGCTACGGCAATAACAACTTTAACTGTCACACATTTTCACCACAGGTGAGAAAGTTTCTTGGTAGTTCAATCCTTCCTTTTGGCTGTAATCTTATGCCACCAACCTAGCCTTGAATATTTATATCTCTCTTACTGCCTTGTATTTGATCTTGTATATCCACTTGCAGCCTATTGCGCTCTTTTAATATGGTACAATTACAATCTTCCAGGTCCTGTTATCCTACAGTGCTTGTATTTTCGACTTCATTGCAGCTACCCATCTGGCATCTTCAGCAGCTTCAAAGTAGTTCTTTGGTTCTACCTCATTTGAAAAAGCTCTTAAGTAACTCTGATATTGAGCAGAGACATTTGCATAACTAATGACATTTGCTATGGGATAACAACAAGCATTGGACTTGTTTCTTCCTTTATCAGGCCTAACATAATCTTTCATCCAGATTGGTGGCCCTTTTACCCTTTCTGGTTTCTCAACTCTGGATGAACTAGCAGTTTCAGCTTCCATTCTAACAGTTGGAGGTGGTACAGAGTTAGTTTGACAAGTGGACACAGACACAGGGTCAAGTGCTTCTTAGTGCTCATGATCAGCACTAGCTTCTTCTTCTACGGTCTGTATAGTTGTGTGTGGATCTTGTTGAGGAAATAATATAAGCTCATCTTCAACACTCATCAGTGTCCAAACTTTAGACTTGTGGTTCTGTACAAGGTTCCTTGATTTCAACCTTGAAGGGAAACACTTGTTCATTGAATATCACATCTCTACTAATGAAGAAAATGTTGTTGGCTATATCATACAACTTATATCCTTTCTGTCTCACAGCATAGCCCATAAACACAAACTTTATTGCTCTAAGACCAAACTTATCTCTGTTGGTTAGATTTGTAGCATAACAAAGGCATCCAACTACTCTCAAGTGAGAGTGAAGGAGGTTTTTTATACAACACTTCATAATGTGACTTGTTCCCCAGAACTGTAGAAGGAATTCTATTTATTATGTGTACAACTACTGCACACACTCACCCCAAAATCTTATGGCAAGTGGCCTTGAAACCTGATTGCTCTAGTTGTTTCTAGTATGTGTCTATGCCTTATCTCAACCGCTCCATTCTGCTATGGAGTGTATGGACAAGAACTTCGATGAGTAATCTCATGTTTGCTGAACAACTCATGGCAATTGTGATTCAAAGACTCAGTCTCATTGTCTGATCTAAAAGTCCTAATTGTTTTCTTAAAATAATTTCCCACCATAGCAATAAAATCTTTAAGAAGCAACACTACATCAGACCTTGCATGCATTAAAAACACCCAAGTCACTGAAAAAAAATCATCCACTACTATGAGAAAGTATCTCATTCCATTGTGACTTACAACCTTGTAAGGCCTCCGAACATCTAAACGTACCAACTAAAAAGGCTCACGATTTCTTCTATTACTACTAGTAAAAGGAACTCTTATTTGTCTAGCTAGAGGACATATCTCACAATTATTCAATATAAAATTATTCTTAATCTTAAAATCACTTATTTTCCTCGGAACAACCATAGGAAACATGCCCCATCCTTTTGTGCCAAATCTCTGCATCTTCTACTACCTGTGTAGCCAGTGATCTTGCAACTCCAACCTCAGCCTTGCTTGTATAACGTTCATACAAGTCATCGACTTCTTTACTAGTCTCCTTGATTCTCCCAATCATAAGATCCTGGAATACACAGAATCCAGGAAAAAAAGTAACAGAATAATTCAGATCTTTTGTTGCTTTGGATACAGATAAAGGCTAAACCTAAAATCTAGGACACACAGAACATTCTAAATGGTTTCACCTCCTGTCAGTTGACAACTCCCAACATGTAATACTCTAGCTGACTCTCCATTAGGCATTTGAACTTGGCCTGATTCTGAACTATCCGCTTTGTTATCATAATGCAACAAACATGTGTCACCTATCATATGGTTTGTTGCACCTGTGTCTATAATCAACTTTTGGATACTTTTATTAGTGAATTTCATACCTGACATATTAGCACTTGCATTCTTCTCATGAATATTGTTATTGTTCAACATGTGCATCAGCTGAGTGAACTGATCTTGAGTAAAAAAGGGTGTGGGAGTGGCTGCATTCTGACTATGATATACAGGTGCAGCATTTGCCCCCGCATTTTGGACATGATCAGGTGGTGCATTGTTGGTGAAATAACATGATCCATTGTGTGGCCCTGTAATATGACTTCCTACTCTTTCAATGCCCTTTACTGAATTATAGGAACTCACATTGTTCTCTCCATAGGAAGTATAATTTCCTCCATATTCACTTTCTTTTCTGTTCTACCTGTTCTCAGGATTTCCAGGATTAGAGTAACACTTAGCTCTCAAATGGCCTTTCTTGTGGCAGTAGCTGCATTCTGCACATTTGAAACAATTTTCTCTACTATGATCTTTGATATTGCACTAGTCAAAAAACAAGTTATTATAAGGTTTCTTTTGCCTCTGTTGACCTTTTCCTTTGGCAACGAATAGTGTTGTGGGATCCATGGGTTCAGAATGCCCATAGCTTTCCCCTGCAATCAACCTCTGACTTTCCATGGGTTCAGAATGCCCATAGCTTCCCCCTGCAATCAACCTCTAACTTTCATCTTGCACAATCATAGCGTAGGCTTGATTCAAGGTTGGTGTAGGTACCATCATCAATATTTGACCCCTAGCTTAACTATAACCATCGTTAAGACCCATCCAAAACTGCATTAATCTTTGATTTCTTATGTGTTCTACGAAATCCTTTGATTTTTCACAATTACATGAGGGAGGTGGGACAACTGAGTCATATCCCATAAATCCTTCAATTTTGAATAGTAAACATAAACTGAAGACTCCTTCTGTCAAAGTTGCAATTTCTTTATATAAATGAAACATTGTTGACAACTTTACTTTATCAAATCTTTCTTTAGGATCTTTCCAAACCAGATGTGCATCTCTAGAGCAAAATAGAATTCCACTAAGTAGATCTTTACTTACATTTTCCATTAGCCAATAAATTACCAGTGCATTGCATCATTCCGATTGATGCTCCAGTTCTTCCCAAAATCTTCTTTGGTGATGTTTCCGTCAATGAAGGATAGCTTGTTCTCCATGAGAAGTGCGACTTTCATAGCCCGACTCCATAAGCTGTAATTCTCCATACCTACTAGTGTAATGCCAACATTTACCGCCCTAGGGGTATCCAAAGGGTAGAGATGAAGAGGATGATTATAATCCAGCACCGTCTCTGTAGATGATCGTACATTCTTTGCCACCATGGAATTAGTTGGATCCGCAGTCATGTTTATCAAATTTTGACGGTAAAAAATTGCAAAATTGAGCTAAGAAACTGAAATTTGTAGTGAAATTGAGCTAAGAAAACAATGGAATAGGAATAGGTGCTTGCTAATCAACAATAAAATCCTAGATTTGCCGTAAAAATTGCTTCGATTTGCCTTAGAAAGGCTCTGATACCATGTCAATTTCCATGACCTAGCTGAATTCAAGGAACCAGTATGAGAGAGAAGCAACTTAGAGAGAGAAATAATTAGGGAAAATTTTCTTCATTAATGAAAGTGACAATTGTTACAACTAACTCTACTAACTTGATATTTATTACTCCTACTAACTGATAACTTACACTACTAACCGACTAGACTAACTACTACTGACTAGGACTAACTACTGCTGACTAGAACACAAAGATTAATACATTAGCTGTTGAGCTGGATGTTTTGAAGAATGAAAAATGAAGGACTTAGTGATTTGTAGAATAACTTAGTCCTTGGTGAGAAGGCACGCTGATCGAAAAAATTTTGTGGTATGAAAATCCATGCAGAACTAGGAGTAGTGGCGCGTAAACTTATACGCATCCTAGTCAGCTAAAATAAGTTGTGTCGGGGCTGTCTCATTGAAGTGTGAACAAGAGTTAGTGCTGAACAAGGAGAATATCACAGGAAATCTTGACTTGCCATATTTACAAGGTTTCCTAGTGAAACACTGCTAGGGTTACAAAGCCCATATAAAAGTAAATAATTGAGACAGCCGATCTCAGTTATTCATAAAGAGAGTTGAGAGCAAACACAAGGCGAATTTTTTTACGAAATCGATCCTCTTTGACTGTACAAGAATACGTGGAGCTCAGCATGTCTGGAAGTCAAGCTTTTATTTCCAGAAGGACCCCCACGCTGAGGGATGAACCTCGCCAAATGAGCGCGGCTCTGTGATCCACGCTCAATCTTACACCATTAATGGTGAAGGGCGGTCGTCAAAGTATAATACCCGATGTGAGTCGGGGTCGATTTCCCAAGAGAACTAGCACGTCAAGTGAGAGAGTTGCAAATAGATATTCAAATGAGGTTTAATATTGAGTCCTAGAAGTATGATTTATTCGATGAAAACTATGATTAATTCTAAAGTGTAAGCAATTAAACGAGTAAGTTGTTCGATATTACTAGACTAGGGGTGCAACCAACTAATAGTGATTTCCAACCAATGGGTGTCTTTACTTCACTTTCCCAACACAAGTATAATTATGGTCGAGCATTCCGATCATGATCTCTAGAATCCTTCCGGCTTAGGAGAGATCTTTCGCAACCCGCTCGTCAAAGCATTAGGTGAATAATCAAAGCGCTACTCAAAGACCCAAGGAAAGGAGACCTCTTCCGAGCGTAACTCCTTTTAGATGAGTTAGTCTATAAAAATAACCTATCAACTCAAATCCTCGCCAACCCCACTATTATACACTAGTTAATCTCTTCCGAGTCTTCAACTAGCAATGTAGACATGAAATCCCAAATATGATGGATTTTGATGTTATTGTAATGGGGAGTTGGATAATTGTTACTTGTGTTATGGTTAGTGAAAAAAATGACACCCATTAATTTTCTATCACAATAGCATAATTACACCCCTAGTTCTGAATTTAGCTACTCATAACTAGGGTTTGAATCAAAGCAATCAACATGTAATGAAATGATGAATTGAAATCAAACATAGACTTTGGATTGATATATGAATTAATATTCAAGATACAAGTTTAGAAGCTTACAAAATGATGTTAAGTCTCCAACTTGGCTCCCAAAATCGCCCAAAATATAGAGTAAAATGTAATGTATGTGTTGGTGTAATAAAACCTCACTTTCCTATTTATACTCCTAAGAAATTTACACAAAAAGTCTTCTTCCGTCCCAGTTGTGCGATCGCACAATATTGTGCTGACCGCACAATTGGGTCTTTCTCAGCATTGTGCTAAGCATTGCGCTATTGCACAATATTGTGCTGAGCATTGTGCTATCGCACAATTGGGTTTTTCTCAGCTGTGCTGAGTATTGTGCTATCGCACAATATTGTGCTGAGCATTGTGCTATCGCACAATATTGTGCTAAGTTGCACAAATTCTTGAAAACTTGAAGTAGTTGCTGCTTGATTTTGCATTATTGTGCGGACCATTCTGTGGAGCATTGTGCTATGTTGCACAAATTTGTGCGGTCCGCACAATATTGTGCGGCCCAGCACTTTGGCTTGACACTTGTTCCATTTCACACGACTCCAACTTTGACTCGACTCGGCCTTCTTTTGTGTTCTTTCCGCTCAGTTTCAGGCCTCGAGCGTTTAAACTAAGTAGCACCTGAAATCACGCAACATTACATAAGAATTGGTCGTGAAATTAGCTTAAAAACATATAAAGTTCCTATAAAGGAAGGCTCAAAGTCGGTAAAATGCCGACCTATCAACACCCCCAAAACTAGAACTTTTGCTTGTCCTCAAGCAAAACACACTTCAATGGTCCCCAAGTTGCAATTCATCAATTCATGCATTTTTTTCATTAAAGCAACAACAAGCCAAAACTCTATTCAAGTTCAATAACTAATGATATTGGTTGGTGCCTGTAATCACCTAATTTTAGCACGACAATTCAAAAATAGCTTGAAATAGCTCAAAATAGTCGAGCTAACTTTCTAGGATTTTCGTTGAATTTCAGTCTTTTATTTTAGCTAAATTTGTCGTTTAAATGATAAAAATAATAAAATTAACAAAATGTACTTGTTATGTGTTTAATTATGATTTCATATTTTAATTATAGTATTGTTGCAATTTGTGTAGCTTTAATTTTAGTTTATAGTTCATGCTTTAATTTGTTTGGAACTCTAATGGCCATTTTTCGAATGAAAACCAAGCAATCAGCTTAGTCTTGCAACCCAATCCCCATTGCAACCCGGCCCACTTTCATGGTATATAAGCATTTCTTTGCCATTTTTGGCATTTAACACAAAACTCAGCAAAATGGGGGAAACTCTGGCCAAATTGCCAAAGGTCGCCGGAATTCGCCCACCACGGCGGAGCCACCACTGCTCCGCCGCCGGCCACCACCTCCGGTGGCCGGAAAATTTAGAAAAATACACCATTCAAAAGATCTCGACCCCCCCCCCCCATTCCATTTCTCGACTTGGTTTTTACAAAATCTCAACGATGCGGCGTAGATCGGGAGTCAAAAGTTCGGTCAAACCCGAAATCCGGTGTAACTTTGAATTTTTACGGTGAGTTTTCTTGGTTCCTCCTCTCCGCTTTACTCCTCTCTTCTCTCCCATTACCCCGTTTCCCGAAACCCGTTCTCTCCCTACCCGTTTCTCTTTTTTTTTTCCTTTTCTGTTTTCTTTGATTCTTATTCTTATTTCTTCTTTTCTCTCTGTTTCTGTTATGGTTTATGGAGGGTGAGGGGGGCTGTGATAATTTTGTTTTAGTGAGGAGAGGGGGATGATCGTGTATGGTTGTTAGTTTGAGATGATGAGGGGCTGTGACGATGTGAAGGTGCTGCCGTTGTTTGATTTGGTAAAACGACGTGGGGGTTTGATTATAGGGACTGATTTCAGAGATGATGAACGGAGGCTGTGGGAATTGTTTTGATGGCGTTTGTAGCTTAGCGAGGCAGTACGAGGGGGTGTTTAGGAGCGAATCCGGGCTATTTTCAGTTTGGAACGGAGGCTGTGGGGATTATTTTATGATGGTGATACGATGATGAAATAATGACGACGTGAGTGCAATGAGTGAGTTCGTGAGGCTGTGATGATAAGTGTTATTGATTCCGCGAGTTTGAGGGTGTATGGATACAGTGGTGATGCTTCGTAGCAGTGGCAAAACTGGTGGCGTTTTGAAGCTGTAACAGCTACGGTGTGAGTGTGAAGCAGCGGGGCTGTTTCTGTTTTTGATTAACAGTGAAGGAAGCGAGGCTATGCCGCAGCTGTAACAGTGGCTGCCAGGAAGCAACAGCAGTGGCGATGACGAGGCAGCATTGACTGTTTCAGTATTTTGCGAACCAGCATTGGCGTGGACGAGGGCACGAAGTGAAGCAGTGATTACGTAGGCTCTGGTGCAGCGGTTTAGCTTGGCGGTTAGAACCTTTGTCTTTCTTTCTTTGAGTTTAATTACTTCGTCTTTGTTTTGATTAGGATAGTAATCGTGTATACAAATGGTGTATGAATTGGCTCCAATATGTGAAATCTGAACATCCAAGTATGAAAATCAAGTGAGTATTGTTTTTGTTTTATTGTTAATTTGTTTCAAGCACTGGTCTGTTCCAGCGAGCATGTTTCATATGATTAAGTATGGAAATGTTGTCCTTGGTTTAGTTTGAAACATTATCAAAGTGATGTATATGTTACTAATTACTTCAAGTGTTTAACGTTTGCTTAGTTTAGTTGTGTCATTTGGTAATCAACTTGGGTTTTGATTAGAGTTGTGGCTTAGTTGGCTAGTTTGGTTTGAATTGGAATGTTAGTTGGACTTTATGAAGTCCAAATGAATTTGTTCTAACTTAGTTAGAATCTGGTTGCTTTAGTATAGTTTAAGTTAGTTTTGGGCTGATCTAGTTTGTCTAGTTTGGTCCTAGTTACCTTCTAGTTATGTAATGAGTATTGGGTGTCCTTTTAGAGGGCCCAACTTGTGCATTTTTTTCAGCTTTAGGGACTGTTTAGAGGGCTGAAACATGGCCCTATAACTGCTGTACCTTTGCTGAAAATTGGGTCTAGTACACTCAAGTATAGGGGTGTGGGCTTGTACTTTTGTACAAGTCCACACTCCACCTCTTAGCCCCCACTTTTAGGCCTTGAATTTCATCTATAAAGAGGGCCATTTATTGCCCTCTTTGACACAACTACAAGCTGAAAATAGAGAGGAGAACCTAGCTGAAATTTAGAGAAAAGAGAGAAATACTTGAGAAAAAATAGAGTTAATAAAAAAGGGTAAGTTGGAAAGAGGGATTTAGAACCAAAGGCTTGACATTAAGGGTCTTTGGGGTATAAATCTTGGAGTTCGAAAGGGGGTAAAGAGGGCTGTTGTGAGTTCACAGTTTGCTCGTCACCGGTTTGCTCGCTTGCCTTCATTGGTGTTTGCTTTGGGATTTATTCTTCATTAGGTAAACATAATTTACCTTGTATGTTTTATTATCTTGTCTATGAAATGAAGTAAAAATTAGCATGTCTAAAAGCCCTTTATTGTATGCATTTGTTATGAGTTTATTTTAGTTAACTGGCTATTTGTGAAAAATAGGAAATAGGCAGTGTTTATTGGTGCAATTTGATCCATGTATCATTTTAGCTACGTATGAAAATCTGGACAGAAATGAAAGGCGATTTTGACACGTAGGCAACTTTGCAAAATGGGGTTAGTGAAATATGCAGCAACGTTTTTTTTAGCTGAAGCATAATTGTTTCATTTAGTTTGTTTTGATCAACAATTTATGAAACAGCCGTTAATTGTTAAACAAGAAAATAAAATGTGTTTAAATGTGCAAGACAGACCTTAAAACAGTCTACTCCCGCAAGCAATTTAGCCCATCTCAGATAACGTTCACTGTTCTTTTGTTTCTTCTCATTTTTGACAACTAGCCATGCTTAGCAGTCATTCTTTTACACACAGCCCCTTTAATAAATAGTCTTAACATCTAGTTTTCCTTTTAATGTGATAAAGTAGTACAATATTCTTGTTTTCTTTGAAATAGGTAATCACGCTCAAATTTTTGCAATACCGTTAAATTGAGATTGTATAGTTGTTTAGGCAAATACATAGGAACGAATTAGTTTTGTCTAACATTCGCGAATATTGAAACAAATTAAGACAAGTAATTTATTTGTTTAATAAAGTTATTTAGTAATGGGTTAAAGCGAACAAGGATAAGTATTTTATCATGTGATATGTAATTAACAAGATAAGAGTATGACTAGGTAAATCAATAGAAAAATAAAGATCCGCTCGATTAGGCAAATTAGGTAGGAGCGAGAAGACTCGTGCGATTAGGCAAGTATATAAGTATGATTTGTGATCTACTTATTAGGTAAAAAGAAAAAAACCAATTTGAGACGAGCCAAATTAAATTGAGAGAAGTTAATGAATCTTGCGATAAAATATGGTTTCAAATCCAATTAGGCAATATTATAAGTATGGTTTGTGATCTACTTATTAGGCCAAAAGAAAAAACTAAATTGATTTAAACTAATTCTAAATTAATTATTTTTTTTGAAGTTAATTAAATTCTTTTAAAAAATGTGCTTATTTTTTTTGAAGTTAATTAAATTCTTTTAAAAAATGTGCCAGTTCCTTTGTGAGGTTGAGATACGCAATACGTTTTATTTATTATAAATCGAAGTGTAAATTCGTCCAGTCCTTTGTAAGGTTGGAAAAGAACGATACACTTTAATTTCCTGAATTATAATATAAAACCAGTCCTCTGTGAGGTTGGTTAAGATTTAACACTTTTAAACTTTTTCTGAATTAAAGTACAAATTCAAACTAATGGCATTAATATAACAACCATATTTAATAAATTAAAATTGCGACAATAAAGCAACTGTGCTTGGCACAGGACTCGAGGGTGCCTAATACCTTCCCGAGAATCAACTGAGAACCTTACCCGAATCTCTGACGCAGACTATTAGACGAGTCAAGGGTGTTCCAGGTACACCACTTTGGTGACTTGGCACACCTTTAACTTGCCAAGTGGCGACTCCGATTTTCTCTTAAATAAATGTGTACCTTTAACACTCGTCATATCCTTTTTAAATACGCAATTCTATTTATTTAAGTTTTGTGTGTTAAAAAAGGGTCGTGACAGCTTGGCGACTCCGCTGGGGAAATTAGTGAAAACTAGAATCTCCGACTTTGATAAAATTGTCGCA
Organism: Petunia secreta; assembly: GCA_029990175.1. NCBI lineage: Eukaryota > Viridiplantae > Streptophyta > Magnoliopsida > Solanales > Solanaceae > Petunia > Petunia secreta. The sequence goes on along the minus strand of JARKIP010000087.1, from coordinate 1,708,912 downwards.
TGTTTTAATTTATTAAATATTTGGTTGTTATATTTTTCTGTTATCACATGGAAAGTTGAATGTTACCACTTTGATTTTGCTGAACTGTATATAAACTGTCTTCTCCACGTACACCTCTGAGTCTCTGGAACACTTGCACACGTACACTTACCAGATTGCTTGTGGCATCTGGGCCTTCTTACTAAAATTACCCATGATTTAGGAGGAAGGCGTGACAGGGTTTTAGACCGGACACACTGTTTCCGGACGGCCCTGATGCGCTTTCCGCTCGGTTTGTCCACCGGGTTATGAGCCAGTCTAGACACCGAGTCAGTTGTGTCACCTAGAGTTAAACCTTTAGGCCCAATTATCTGCATCATATTTAACTTAGTGAGGTGCGGCACACCGGTACCGCACTTGTCTAGGATGACTCCTTGGCGTCGAGATACGTCCGAAGCATTTTCTGTGTTACATTTAGAAGGAAGGGTCGTCATGCTGACCGAATCGGGAAAGGGCGGATTTCAAAAGAAAAGGAAAAAGAAAAGAAAAAACAGAGAAGAAAAAAAAATGAAAGAAAGAGAGGAAGTAGGGTGAATTTCAGTTTGTAGATTTTGTTGTTTTAATACATTTCCTGTTTGGGGTCATGCTGTCGAAACAGAAATTTTGCAAAGATTTATGTGTCAGAAAAATTTTGAGTATGTTTTTTACGTCGTCATAATGGCGAAATTTTTTTCAAAAAAAAAAAAAAAAAAGAGAAAGGAAAAGGAAAAGAATTCTCATACCGAAGTTGTCAACTTTTTGGAGATAGTCTTGATACCGTTACAATGGCAAAATATTTTAAGTTTCCAAGTGCCCTGGTTGGTCGAAGGATTCTTTGGGTTCAATTTTATGCCGTTATAATGGTAAATTTTTGAAAAATAGCTGAGTTCCATTGTGGCGACCGCCATATGCCCAATTTTATGGAAAGTCCAAGAGTCTGTTTCGTGTTGGCGACAGTATTTTGAGTCAATTTATTCGCGTCGCTAGAATGACAATTTTTCCAACAGTTAGCAAGTGCCTCGGTCGGCCGAAAGTCTTTTTGGGTCAATTTTATGCCGTTGTAATGACCAAACTTTGTTGAAAATCTGAGTCTCAAATGGTAAACACATGTTAGATTTTGAGGAGGTTTCAAACATCAGTTTGTTTTGTCTGTCAATGTTTCGAGGTGCTTTTTGTTTTGTCTAAATTAAGTGACATATGTTTTAGGTACCATGGCTGCATCATCTTCTAGGTCTAGCAAGAGAAAGTACCCTACTGATGCCACCCCACCATCTATCATGATGACTGACAGCCCACCCGAACTGTTGAGGTCTTGGTGGAAAAGTATGAGCGAGATGCAGCAAGGTTCAGTCCAAAAGAAGATTGGCTTTCTGACTGACCTTGTGACAAAAGATATTGTGCCGCACCGCGATCTGGTTAGTGCACTAGTCGGACTCTGGAACCCAAACAGTAATACCTTATGTTCTAAAGGCTTTGAGATGACGCCTACACTCGAGGAAATAGCCGGGCTCATTAAGCTAGATTTGCATGAAAAGAGAATGATTGCCCCAAAAAATGTCAATGCCCATGATTTCTTTCAAAACATCCGGATGCGAGTAGATACCTCTATTGCTAGTACTAGTCATGGTTGGGTTTCATTTGACTACCTCTATGCTCGATTCGGGTGTGATAGTGGTTTCAAACGGCATAGCTTCGAGTTTCATGACAAGCTGACATATAATGAATGGGTGCAACTTTATCCGAAGGTTTTTGTGTTTGCTCTTCTAGGGTTATTGGTCTTTCCATTGCCGCATAAAAGGATATCCATTAGAGTTAGTTGGATTATGGTGGCCCTGTTTGAAAAAGCACCAAATCCCACGATCGTTCCGACAATTCTGGGAAGTATCTTTCATGCCTTGACTCGATGCTGCAAAGGCGAAAATGAGTTCTTCGAGGGGTGTAACTTCCTATTGCAAGTGTGGTTTTTGGAGCACATACGCCCCCGCCCTTCTCATCCTATTGCTGGTTGCTTTGACTTTGGCTATCTCGGTTATCACTTCGAACACATTGAGAAGTTTAAGTTTCCAAATGGCGAGCGAGCTTGGAGGTCGTGCTTGGACTCCCTTACAGCAGATAAGATATTGTGGCAGTATAACTGGCTTTCTATGGAGAAGGTTGTGCACCGATGCATCGAGCGCCCTTTTTTAGTTCTGATGGGTTTAGAAGCAGCCCAGCCTTATGCCCCTCTGCGGGTACTCAGACAGTTGGGGCGACGACAGGTGGTCCCGATAGTTGAGGATATGAGTGCTTATGTCTTAGTCTATCCTCCAGGACTGTTTACCCACAGGGGAAAGATCTTGAACTTGTGGGACACTAGGCGTCACCTCACGAAAGAGACTCAGGTTCAGAACGGACTCATATGAGAGGTCACTCAGGAGTACGAGTCATGGTATCGCCACCAGCCCATACCTAGAGAGATGCCAGCTAGGTCGAGTATAGGCGTGGTTGACCTTGAGGCTCGATTAGAGATCCAGGTTCGGATGGCCAGGCGTGAGATTGAACAGGAGTACCGTGCTACCATACATGGTTTAGTTGCAGAGAGGGATGCTGCTAGAGCCGCTCAGTCTGAAAGCGAGGACTTGACACATCAATACTCGGATACTATCAGGCGATTGCATGACTTGCATCGTAAAGCTTTGACTGAGAAGGACACCGCTCTAGCCGCCCAGGCTGAGAGCGACCGATTTGCAGATAAGTGCCTGGGGAACATCGATCGGCTTCATAAACGACTTGATGAGACAGTGATTTTGAAAAATGATGCATTGAGATTAGCCACGAGCCAGCTTCAGCAGATAGCCGTGTCAAAGAGAGTCATTAATCAAGGTCAGGAACACGTGCGGCAACTGGCCGACTATGTGGCTAGGATGTGCCAAGATCATAGGAACTCATCCAACAGGACTATCCTCATTGAGGCTCCTGATTATGCCAAGAATATATCTCAGCGAGTGCACGTATTGCATGATGTTTTGAGCCAGCCTTTGCCACCAGCAGAAGAAGATCCCGAGGAGCCGCATGAGTCTGACCTAGAGTAGCCAGTTGACGCTGAGCCAGGGTTGCCTCAGCAGATATATCAGTCCGAGATGATGCAGCTTATTGTTTTGTTTTGTCACTTATTTAGCATCTCGGCATATTGTATTCTATGTTGCTTTTAGTAGTAGTAATTTATTTCTATTTTCAGTCATTTGTACGTTTCTAAGGTTGTGCCTTAGAGCACTGTATGTCTTGCATTATCTTAGTAATGGAAATCTTTTGTTTGTTTTTTATGTGCCAATTTATCTCACCCTCTGGCCTCTCTTTGAAAAAAAAAATACAATAAAAGGGAAGGAAAAGAAAGAAGACTCAAACAATACACTTGGGAATCTAATCTAAACCGTTTCGGGATGACGCATGACGACCTTAGGCTTGTAGGCACGATTGACTTGTAAAAATTGTGTTTCCTAACCTGTTTTGTTTGCAGACAAGTATAGATTACCTGTGATTCGGTGCAGCACTCTACTATTACCCCACTCTCAAAGATCTGAAATTCCATTTGGTAACATGGCCACTGAAGGCGACAAATCTGATGCCGGTTCCGAAGAAAATGATAGGACGACAGAAGAGGCCCTGACTCTGAAGCAATTCCTGGTAGACATGTATCATGCGATAACCACGGGACGGGCACCTCCTCCCATGCCAAACCTCCTGGAGGGGCTTGTGCCAACAGCTAGCCAGCGAGCACCAGGCACATCTATGGCGGTCGAGGATCCGACCTATCCCCCTGGTTTTGGACCTAACCATGGTGCAACGAAAGAAGCTGAAGTGCGCCCTCATGCGCCACAACCACCACCTCCACCACAAGGGCAGTATGGACAACATCCACCACAGGGACAGTATGGACCACCTCCTCCACAGGGACAGTATGGACCACCTCCCCCACATGTTCCAGTTTTTCGGGGCCCAGTTAAGCCTGTCATGGCCAGATCCAACAGTGAACCACATCTCCAGGCTGGGGATCATCATTATGATCAGCACCATGAACCCAATTTCCGACACAGTGACTCATATGATCAGGGGTTCCATCGCGAGTCTCAAGTTGAGGTTGATCGATCAGGAAAGCTTGATGAGAGCGAGGTTCTGAGAAAGATGAAGGGCCTAGAACAAGCAGTAAGGACCATTCAAGGATATGGAGATCATACTAACATCTCTTTCAAGGATCTCTGTCCCTACCCTGAATTGCAATTGCCAGATGGGTTCATAGTGCCAAAGTTTGATCTATACACCGGGCAAGGAGATCCGAGGGTTCATATGAAGACCTACTGCAACAAAATGAGAGGGGTCAAGAAAGACAAACTGTTGATAGCATATTTTTCTGAAAGCTTGGGGGGCGCAGCTGCCGAATGGTTCATGAGGCAGGATTTAACTAAATGGTTGTCATTTGAGGATATGGTGCAGGCATTCTACGACCAGTATAAGTACCACATCGAAGTTTTGCCAGATCGATCCTCCTTGGATGCAATAAAAAAGAAGCCAAGTGAAAGCTTTAGGGAGTACGCCCTCAGATGGCGCGAGCAGGCCGCTCGAGTGAGCCCCGCAATACCAGACGACGACATGGTTCGTTTGTTCATTGAGGCGCAAGATGAAGCGTTCTATGGTGCATTGATCGCCGCCTTTGGGAAACCATTTAGTGAAGTCGTCAAGATGGGAGAAATGATTGAGAGAGGAGTCAAAGCTGGTAAGATTGTGAGCCAGACTGCACTAAAGGCGACTACACAGGCTGTGCAGACCGGGGCAGCAGGGTTCGGTAAGAAGAAGAAAGAGGATGTATCCATGGTAGGGTCAGGTCCGCGAAAGTGGAACGAGGAGCGATACAGTCAACATAATTCATACCAAGCTCCACAAACAACCCCTTTACAACACTATTACCCACCAAAAAATGTACAATACTCCATGCCTCCACCCCAATACTCTGTACATGCAGCACATCAATATGCTCCAACATCCTATCCGCAATGGCGTGCCCCAGCCCCACAGCCTGCATATCACATTCACCAAGCTCCACCTAACAATTATCAGGCTCCTCCAAACCCTACCTACCGACCAAGAGGTCCTGCAGGCTTCCGTCCAAGAGCTGAATTCAGGAAAGCCCGAGAGGAGAAAAAGAGAGAATTTACACCAATCGGAGAATCTTACACCAGTATCTTCGAGAAGTTGAGAGCCTTGGATATGATAAAGCCAATTCAAGGAAACATGCAGCCCATTGGGAAGGTGGACCACTCTCGGCATTGTGATTACCACTCGGGCGCACCAGGGCATGATACAAAAGATTGCTATTATCTCAAGAAGGCAGTGCAAGATCTGATTGACAATAACCAAACAGTGATCGAAGATGCAGAAACGCCAAACATTAATCGCAATCCTTTGCCGGTCCATGATGTACACATGGTGGGTATATGTGAAGGGGGATTTGAAGACGAATCTGCAAGGCCAATAGTGTCAGTCGATGCTATAACAATTGGAGTGGAAAGGATGCAACCAATTCTTTCGGTTGTGCCGGGGAAAGTGGGGCATCCTATCCACCCAAACAAGCCAGTGTTGACATTGAGAAGAGCCGTTGAGAGAAAGGAAGAGGTGGCTGAAAAACCAAAATTGGTGATCCAAAGGACCAACAAAAATGGAGAGGAGGCGGATTGTGTGGCCAAACCAAAGTTGGTTATAAAAAGAGCACCCTGTGAGGATGATCAAAACAAGCTGTGTGAGCCTGTTGTCATAAAGAGCGCACCTCAGATTCCTATGAGAAACACTAATGTTGTCCCGTGGAATTATGACAAGGCGTTGGTAACATATAAGGGAAAAAAGGTTGTGGCGGAAACAACACAAGTTGGCGGTCTTACTCATTCTGGGCGATGCTTTACACTGGAAGAGTTAAGAAAAGCAAAGCAGGCTAGAGAAAATCAGGGCCCAATCAAGGAACCTGTCACCGAGAAAGAGGCGGAGGAATTCCTGAAGAAGATGAAAGTGCAAGATTACTCTATTGTGGAGCAGCTGAGGAAGACCCCTGCTCAAATTTCTTTGTTGTCCTTGTTGATGCATTCTGAGGCGCACCGTCATGCTCTGTTGAAAATACTGAATGAGGCTCATGTCTCTGAGAAGATGACCGTCAACAATCTTGAAGAAGTCGCAAGTCGTATCTTTGAGGTAAACAGGATCACTTTCACTGACGAGGAACTGCCAATGGAAGGCACTGGTCATAACAAAGCATTGCATCTGACTGTCAAGTATGACAATTCTTATGTCACAAGGGTACTGGTTGATGGTGGGTCCGGTTTGAACATCTGTCCATTGTCTACCCTAAAGAGATTGATAGTCAACATGGACAAAATTCGGACAAACACCATGAGTATCCGCGCTTTTTATGGAGAGAAACGACAATCGATTAGTGAGATAGAATTGATATTGACAATAGGACCCGTAGATTTCGCTATCGATTTCCAAGTTCTTGATATGGATTCATCTTACAACCTGTTGTTGGGAAGACCCTGGATCCATATGGCAGGCGCAGTACCATCAACCTTACACCAGACTATCAAGTTTGAATGGAATCGTGAGATGATCATGGTACACGGAGAGGGAGATTTGTCAATCTACAAGGATCCGTCTATTCCAGTTATTGAGGTCACTAATGATAGCCCAACTCTGATGTATCAAGCATTTGAAGCGGTCCATGTGGAGGAGGTTCCTGAAGGCAAGCCTTTACCCCAAGCAAGATTGTCAGAAGCATCAGTCATGATGGCTATGAAAATGTTGAAGCACGGTTTCCAGCCCGGGAAAGGTCTCGGGGCAGTGCTACAAGGAATGTCGCGTCCAATTAGTCCACTTGGCATTCGAGGTACCTGGGGTCTAGGATACAAGCCCACAGCTGCAGACAGAGCAAGAGCTAGGAAGATGAAGAAACAAGAATGGTCTCTAGAGAAGCCTGTCCCTTGCCTCGCTCAATCTTTCACGAGGTCCAACGGGGGCAAGTATATTTCCAAAAATGCTGAGGAGACTGAAGAACAAAAGAAGCTGCTGTCAGACCTGAGGCACGTCTTTGGCATCAACATGGTGCAAACTGGCGAAGGACCTAGCAATGCAGAAATCCAGGACATTGGCCCTGATGTGAAGCTGAACAACTGGGAATCCACGCCTCTCCCCACTAGGAGGGGCTATTGGTAGCAAGTTTTTGTTATCCTTTCTGTATACTTGGTTATTCTAAGGGTTGTAATCCAAGTATATTTATTTTGCTCGTTATGATGTCAAACCCTTTTATCTTTCAAATTCAATGAAAAGCAAGACATTGCTTCTTGTCTCCTTATTCTATCTCTTTACTTTCCTGTTTTGTTCTTATTTCTTTCTGTAGCTATATTTCTGATGGCCTTAATAACATGACATGCATGCTGAAATCACGCCCTGATCTAAACACACAGTTTAACTTGGTCTCATTGAACCAACCAGAAATAAAGGAAATTAATGATGGGAGGTGGAGTGAGTATGAAATGACAGTTGAGGAGGTAGACGACATGGAAGAGGCTGATACGGAAGAAATTTTTGAGGAAGAATATGATGAGGAGAGAGCCGAGAGTGAAATAAATGGGGAATTAGAACAATTTGAAAATAAGCCTAAGCCCAACCTAGATGACACAGAAAATATAAATATGGGAAGTGCCGATGATGTTAAAGAAACCAAGATAAGCATGCACGCTGAACCAAAAGTGAAAGATGACATAGTCCAAGTCTTGTTTGACTATAGAGATGTGTTTGCCTGTTCGTATGATGACATGCCCGGTTTGAGCACAGATTTGGTGGTTCACAAGTTACCGATCAATCCTGATTTCCCTCCGGTCAAGCAGCTTCGGAGGAAATTCAAGACAGATGTGAGCAAGAAAATTCATGATGAAATTATGAAGCAACTATCAGCAAAGGTGATTCAATCGCTTCAATATTCCACCTGGTTGGCCAATGTCGTGCCAGTACCCAAGAAAGATGGAAAGACGAGAACTTCTGTTGACTATCGAGATTTGAACAAGGCCAGTCCCAAGGATAATTTTCCTTTGCCTAATATTCACATTCTCATAGACAATTGTGCTAAACATGAGATCCAGTCTTTTGTGGATTGCTATGCCGGATATCACCAGATCTTGATGGATGAAGATGATGCAGAAAAGACGGCATTCACCACGCCTTGGGGAACCTTTTGTTATAGAGTCATGCCGTTCGTTTTGAAGAATGCTGGGGCAACGTACATGAGAGCCATGACAACCGTCTTTCACGATATGATACACAAAGAAATTGAGGTGTATGTGGATGATGTGATAATCAAATCAAGAACAGCAGAGGATCATGTTAAGGACCTAGGAAATTCTTTGAAAGACTTAGAAGGTACAATTTGAAGTTGAACCCGGCTAAATGTGCATTCGGTGTTCCAGCTGGAAAGTTGTTGGGTTTTATTGTCAGCAGGCGAGGCATTGAATTGGATACTTCAAAGATCAAAGCTATACAAGAGTTGCCTCCGCCAAAGAATAAGAAAGAAGTCATGAGCTTCCTCGGAAGATTGAACTACATCAGTAGGTTCATCGCTCAACTCACTACAACTTGCGAACAATCTTCAAGCTGCTAAAGAAAGATGCTGCAGTCAAGTGGACCGAGGAATGCCAAGCGGCTTTTGACCAAATCAAGCAATACTTGTCAAATCCACATGTGTTGGTCCCACCGGAGCCAGGCCGACCTTTGTTGCTCTATTTGTCGGTGATGGATAATTCATTTGGTTGTGTACTGGGACAACATGATGCCACAGGCAAGAAAGAGCAGGCCATTTACTACATGAGCAAGAAGTTCACGGATTATGAGGTCAAGTACACTTTGTTGGAAAGAATGTGTTGTGCCCTCACTTGGGTAGCACAGAAGTTGAGGCATTATTTGTTGTCATACACTACTTACCTCATATCTCGGATGGACCCACCGAAATATATCTTCCAGAAGCCAATGCCAACGGGAAGGCTCGCCAAGTGGCAAATGTTACTCACAGAGTTTGACATAGTCTATGTCACCCATACTGCAATGAAAGCCCAGGCTTTGGCCGATCATTTGGCCGAGAATCCAGTGGATGATGAGTATGAACCTCTCAAGACATACTTTCCTGATGAAGAGGTTGGCACAATTGAGGAGTTGACTTCAGAAGATGATCATTATTGGAAGCTATATTTTGATGGGGCCTCTAACTCCAAAGGTGATGGTATTGGGGCTGTTCTCATATCTCCAACAGGACATTACTATCCGGCGGCTGCGCAACTTCGTTTCTGGTGTACCAATAATACGGCAGAATACGAAGCTTGCATCATGGGTCTACGCATGGCGATAGACATGGACATCAAAGAACTACTAGTGCTCGTAGATTCCGACCTACTAGTACATCAGATCAAGGGTGAATGGGAAACTCGAGACGTGAAACTAATCATGTATAAGCAGTATCTGGAAGATCTTTGCCAAAGATTTGATTCTATTGAATTTAGGCACATCCCAAGAATGCACAATGAGTTGGCTGACGCTTTGGCTACATTAGCATCCATGCTTAGTCATCCTAACCAAACTCAAATTGATCCTCTCGAGATTCAAGTCCGGGACCAACATGCTTATTGCAACATGGTTGAAGAAGAACTTGATGGTGAGCCATGGTATCTAGACATCAAAAACTACCTCAAGAATGGAGAGTATCCAGCGCTGGCAGAGAGCAATCAGAAAAGAACCCTCCGCCGTCTTGCCAATGGTTTCTTTCTGAGCGGAGGGATACTGTACAAGAGAACTCCAGATCTGGGACTGTTGAGATGTGTAGACGCACAAGAAGCCTCAAGAATTCTTAACGAGGTACATTCAGGAATTTGTGGGCCACACATGAATGGCTATGTGCTAGCCAAGAAGATCTTAAGAGCAGGTTATTTTTGGCTCACCATGGAGCGAGATTGCATAGGGTTTGTGCGGAAATGCCACCAATGTCAAGTGCACGGCGATTTGATACATTCGCCTCCCTTGGAGCTTCACACAATGTCTGCTCCTTGGCCTTTCACTGCATGGGGAATGGATGTCATTGGCCCAATATAACCAAAGGCGTCGAACATGCATAGATTCATCTTGGTCGCCATTGATTATTTTACCAAATGGGTGGAAGCATCGACATTCAAGTCAGTAACCAAGAAAGCTGTGGTCGACTTTGTTCACTCAAACATCATTTGCCGATTCGGTATTCCCAATACCATCATCACTGACAATGGGGCTAATCTGAACAGTCATCTGGTGAGGGAAGTATGTGAAAGATTAAAAATCGTGCATAAGCATTCCACACCTTACCGTCCAAAAGCAAATGGGGCGGTTGAAGCAGCAAACAAGAATATTAAGAAGATCCTTCGGAAAATGGTGCAAGGATCACGAGATTGGCATGAGAAGTTGCCATTCGCTCTTCTGGGTTATCGTACAACTGTGCGCACCTCAATAGGCACAACTCCATATGAATTGGTGTATGGGACTGAAGCAGTCATTCCGGCAGAAGTCGAAATACCATCCTTGAGAATCATTGTTGAAGCTGAGATCGAGGATACTGAATGGGTCAAATCCCGCTTGGAACAATTGGCTTTGATTGACGAAAAGAGGCTAAATGCAGTATGTTATGGTCAACTATATCAGAAGAGAATGGCCAAAGCATACAACAAGAAAGTGCGCCAACGCAATTTCAATGAAGGTCAGTTAGTCTTGAAGCGCATCTTTCCACATCAGGAAGAAGCAAAGGGCAAGTTCGCTCCAAATTGGCAAGGACCGTATGTGGTGAAGAAGGTATTGCCCAATGGTGCTCTATTCCTGACAGACATTGAGGGCACGATGGTTGAAATGATTGTTAATGCTGATGCAGTGAAGAGGTACTACATTTGATGTTCTTGGGTAGAGTAACGAAAGTTTTGTTTCCCTTACCCAGATAATGTACCCCTCTTGTTAGCCTTTGGCTTTGTATTACTTTTGTAAACCCTTATTGGGAATCTTTGTAATGGCGATGAAATGAAGAAAGAAAGATCCAAAACAAAGTTGGCATTAAGTTGCTAGAGCTACGTCTGACCTGATTCCTCTCAAAATGATACGTAGGCAACCATTCAGGTGCGGTCATATCAAGGAAAGTTCTAAAAAGTTTCCTAGTATCATATCAGGGGCTATTTCATCATTTTCTCTATCTCACATTGACGCAAAGCTTGCCTATAAGTTTGCGGCCAAAGTCAAAGAAATCCAAAATCTGCGGTTTCTGCTAAACTAGGGCAGAAGTTTGTTTTATTTTATTTTTATTTTATCAATAAAATAAAATAAAAACAAACTTCTATTTTGTTGTACCACTCATTCATTCTTGAAAGGAGGGAAGATGCTCAAGGCACCCTAAATTACAGGCCAAACATTGCTTCCAAACTCAGATAAATGTCCAACCTACCATTTTGGCCAATCTTGAGAATGTCAATCGAGCAAGAGTGAGCTCAAAAATCATCATCAATGGGTGGAACTACAGAGGTCCACGGGAGGAAGAAGAAAAAAAAGAAAGAAAAAAAAAAGAATGAAGTCTCGTTGGTGAAAACCTGAAAGGGCGCCACATGACAAACAGTTAGGCAAAAGAACAAAGAGAGAGGTTAGTCGGTGAAAACCCTGAAAGGGGCGCCGCTAACCGAATGAGGGCTTTGGTAACTGTCGTCAAGTGGGGCTTAACGAGTATTGATTTGAATGTTTCTATTGGGGAAAGGGTCGAGGAACAACTGTTGTGAATGGATCAGGGTTCGAGGCCAAGATGCACGTCATGTTTTGAGGTCATCGCTTTCACCTCCAGATAAGTCCTTTTACTTTCCTAAAGGGCATCTCTCATTCAGAGTCCTTTATCTGAAATTTCTTCCACTTCTGCTTTTCATTCACAATAACATCGAAACGAGCAAAAGAAAGTTTCGCAAAAATTGTTCACCTATTTTGCAGTTGTAGCAGAGCATAGTCAGGACCCGCCTGGATAATGGAATGCCTATGAGGCAGTTTGGCATCTGGAGTGACATGCCAAGGTTTGCACCGCAGAAGAGACTATCAAGGAAAATATACCGTTCCTAACAAAGTTTGACTAATGACTAGTTGGAACACTCGGCCGCATGATGTTCTGTGTCGAAGGCCATTGAAATACAAGAAAGCAAAAGAATGAAGCATGAGGGAGTAGTTTTAAGAAGTCAGGGAGCCCGCCTGGAGAATGAGGTAGTAGTTTAGAGAAGATTAGGGCACCCACCTGGAGAATGAGGGAGTAGTTTTAAAGAAGTCAGGGCACCCACCTGGAGAATGAGGGAGTAGTTTTAAAGAAGTCAGGGAACCCACCTGGAGAATGAGGGATTCTATTTTAGAAGTGCAGGCACCCACCTGAAGAATGAGGGAATACATTTGAAGAAGTCTAGACACCCACCTGAAGAACGAGGGAATATATTTGAAGAAGTCCAGGCGCCCACCTGAAGAACGAGGGAATACATTTGAAGAAGTCCAGGCGCCCACCTGAAGAACGAGGGAATACATTTGAAGAAGTCCAGGCGCCCACCTGAAGAACGAGGGAATCCATTCTGTAAAGAGGGAAGACCCACCTGAACCAAGATCGGGGGTTTATATTTCTACAAAGAGCAAGACCCACCTGAACCAAAAGCGGGGAAGCATGAAGACTTAGAATAGGAATTGTAACTTTACATTTTCAATGTTGTACTTTTATTTTCTCTGTAAAGCAATGACCGCCAATCAGCAAGCAACCAGTGACCAGCAGCGACAGCCCTTGTGCGCCTATGAGTGTCTAGTATCAGCTCCAAGTTGGTCTAGAGTGTCTAGGTTTGTCTTAGTGAGTCTAGAAGAGTCTAGTGTCTGTTTGAATGCGATAGTCCCAGCTACCGCACGTAAGGAACTACACTGACCTGATTCCTTAGTCCAAGGATATGTAGGTAACCTTGTTCTCGGTTAGAACCGAAATTCAAGGTATGGTCACCATTTTGGAAAGCATGCTCTCGGCTAGAACCGAAAAGCCAAAATTAGTTGTCGATTACGTCTTTGTCCGAAAACTCTTCGTGTTCCCGAACAAAGAGGGGCAGCTGTAATCACCTAATTTTGGCACGACAATTCAAAAATAGCTTGAAATAGCTCAAAATAGTCGAGCTAACTTTCTAGGATTTTCGTTGAATTTCAGTCTTTTATTTTAGCTAAATTTGTCGTTTAAATGATAAAAATAATAAAATTAACAAAATGTACTTGTTATGTGTTTAATTATGATTTCATATTTTAATTATAGTATTGTTGCAATTTGTGTAGCTTTAAATTTAGTTTATAGTTCATGCTTTAATTTGTTTGGAACTCTAATGGCCATTTTTCGAATGAAAACCAAGCAATTAGCTTAGTCTTGCAACCCAATCCCCATTGCAACCCGGCCCACTTTCATGGTATATAAGCATTTCTTTGCCATTTTTGGCATTTAACACAAAACTCAGCAAAATGGGGGAAACTCTGGCCAAATTGCCAAAGGTCGCTGGAATTCGCCCACCACAGCGGAGCCACCACTGCTCCGCCGCCGGCCACCACCTCCGGTGGCCGGAAAATTTAGAAAAATACACCATTCAAAAGATCTCGACCCCCCCCCCATTCCATTTCTCGACTTGGTTTTTACAAAATCTCAACGGTGCGGCGTAGATCGGGAGTCAAAAGTTCGGTCAAACCCAAAATCCGGTGTAACTTTGAATTTTTACGGTGAGTTTTCTTGGTTCCTCCTCTCCTCTTTACTCCTCTCTTCTCTCCCATTACCCCGTTTCCCGAAACCCGTTCTCTCCCTACCCGTTTCTTTTTTTTTTTCCTTTTCTGTTTTCTTTGATTCTTATTCTTATTTCTTCTTTTCTCTCTGTTTCTGTTATGGTTTATGGAGGGTGAGAGGGGCTGTGATAATTTTGTTTTAGTGAGGAGATGGGTATGATCGTGTATGGCTGTTAGTTTGAGACGATGAGGGGCTGTGACGATGTGAAGGTGCTGCGACGATGTGAAGGTGCTTCCGTTGTTTGGTTTGGTAAAACGACGTGGGGGTTTGATTATAGGGACTGATTTCAGAGATGATGAACGGAGGCTGTGGGAATTGTTTTGATGGCGTTTGTAGCTTAGCGAGGCAGTACGAGGGGTGTTTAGGAGCGAATCCGGGCTATTTTCAGTTTGGAACGGAGGCTGTGGGGATTATTTTGTGATGGTGATACGATGATGAAATAGTGACGACGTGAGTGCAATGAGTGAGTTCGTGAGGCTGTGATGATAAGTGTTATTGATTCCGCGAGTTTGAGGGTGTATGGATACAGTGGTGATGCTTCGTAGCAGTGGCAAAGCTGGTGGCATTTTGAAGCTGTAACAGCTACGGTGTGAGTGTGAAGCAGCGGGGCTGTTTCTGTTTTTGATTAACAGTGAAGGAAGCGAGGCTATGCCGCAGCTGTAACAGTGGCTGCGAGCCAGCAATAGATGTGGCGATTGTTGAACCCCAAAAATTACCCCGAAAAGGATAAATTCCGGAATATCGACAAGATGGGCTAACTCTTTTGGAGTTTTTGAAGTCGCCACCCAATTTAAGGAAAACAGGGAACCAAATTAGCAAATGCGTGCAAAACTCCGTTTTTATAAAAAGACGGTCTTTCTTTCAGAGATTCTAAAGGTAAGAGGTTTTATTAATTTCAGAAGAAGGTTTTTAAGGCACTTCCGAAATTCCGTAAAATACGGTTAATCCGACAGGTTTCCAAAACATTTGCAAATATACTTTTCTAGAAAATTTATCTAAAATAATTAATTGAAATAAAACTTGTTTATGAAAAATATTTTAATTTGCACGCATTTTGCTAGTTGGCCTCAGTTTGCAATAAATTAAATAACGACTTCAAAAATAAAAGGCAACGAACATAAAGTAAAACAATATACAAACAATCAAATATTATTGATAAATAAATATTCTACACATTTATTTGTATAAATATTTCTAAGGAAAGAAAGGCAAAGTTTAAAGATAAAACCCGAGAAATGATCAACTCGCGGAAGCCTTAGATTTTCTAAAATTTCTAAGTCTTATTTCTGAACGCTCGAGTCCGAATTCAATCCAAACGACTCCAATGCAACGGAAGTTAGCCAAAAAGCGTTCCCGAATTGCTCGTGCCAAGGTGTACCTCGCAATAAAATGGGAATTTAAACTAAATTAGTACGATAATAAAGTGTAATAATTAATAAAATAAAATAACAATGATAATAATAATAATAATAATAATAATAATAATAATAATAATAATAATAATAATAATAATAATAATAATAATAATAATAATAATAAAGGGGTTGTTTTTGCAAAATTTAGGCTCAGGTTTGTATGGCGCGTCGAATAGAGGTTTGGGATTTGGTACGGTTGCAAACACGGAGCCCGGGCCGTGTTGCCATGCCAAAGCACCAAACCCACTACTCTATTCAATTTGCTTTGCATTAAAGTGCATTCATCATCGCCTTTTGCTTTAGGGACACGGAAACGGGACGGTTCAAGTGTAGTATCATGTTCAAATCGATCCCGAGGCCTCAATACGTGTATATGCATTTTTCATTGGCCAGTGTAGTATCGGTTCAATCAGTCCGTCAATTCAATGTATAGTATCCGTCAATTCATTATATATCTATCAATTCCTTGGGTAGGAATCAAATATTTTCATTGGCCTAATGATTTAGTGCAGTATTGTTTGGGTAGCAATAAGCCAGCAAAACAATCTAAAGACTTGTCAATTGCGTATAACTGATTGAATAATTTAACAGGGATCAACAGTGCAACTAGCGGCATCAGCAGATAACCAAAAGCTAAACTAATAAGGTTTAGCAAGTCAACAACAAAGACAACGAAACCATGGGGACAACCAGATTCGTGAACAAATGAAGAGCTTAAATAAACAGTGATAAGGACGAAGTAGGCCCGGCAACAAATTTCCCAGTTAAACACACTGTTAGCAAGAGACAAACCCACGATCGATTGGAGGAGGAGCAACGCCAATTTGGTGGCGTCGCTACCACTCCCCACTCCCTTTTCAGTTTCGATTCAAAGATCCAAATAAAACAGAGGGACAAACCACAATAACGGGTGAATCAACAAATTGGCTAATCAAGGGCCACTGTCAGTCAACTCTAACAGATCACATGGGTTAGAACAAACAAGACCAGAACAACCAATACACAATTATGCAACAAAGAAGAACCATTGTAAACAAAGCCGTCAGCGCACAAAAATTATCTCCTCCACCTATTTTCCGGTGAGAAACAAAATAAATGTCAGCGAGATATCGTCAGCCAAAAAACCCAGCCAGATTCCGGCCAAGAAACAGTGAACTGGAGGAGCAACTTCCGGCGGTAGAGACCACGGCGCCGCTGCTACCCCGTTGACTTCCCTTTCATCTTTTTTTTCCTTTTCAATTCAATAGCAGACCGAACCAGAACAAGGGAATATGTCCCGGCGACATGGTTCTCCGGCGAGCGGTGCACGGCGTCACTGCCACTCCCTTCGCCGTGTATCTCTTTTCTTTTATCTGATTCGCAAGAAAAAATGAAACGAAGAAAATAGAAGATGGGGTCTTGGGATTTTCATATTAGAACTAATTGTCTTGATTTGTTTTGAGTGGGGTGTATGTAATGAAGTTGTGAGGGGGCTGATGATGGTGAAGATGTGTATATCTGCTTGTGCGTTTTTTTTTTTTTTTTTTTTTTTGTGTGGGAGTGGTGAGTTTTTTGTCATGAGGAGAAGGAGATGAGGGGTTTTTTAGTGAGGATGATGAGTGATGGTCATTTTTGTGTATAGTAGATCTGAAAATTTTAGGGGTTGTGGGAATCATGAATAGTGAATGGGGCTAGGGTTTAAGGGTATATATACGGGTAGAGGGTTTGCACAAATAGGCTAGATTTTAAGGTTAAGAGCCTAATTAGTCTTCAATTAAATTAAACAAAAAATTATACAGTACGTTGCAAATGAAGGGATGACTTGCAATTTTGGCCATTTCCATTTAAAATTAGCTATTTACTTGCAATTTTCAAAATTGAACTTAATTTTAAAATAATTATACATTTAATTAAAATTCGGGACAAAATTGGGTGTCAACAGCTGCCCCTCTTTACCCGAAAAGGATGTAAGAGTTTTCAGGGTAAAGAAAGTGGACGTGAAAGCCAATTTTGTCACGGTAAAGCCAAGACTCTGATTCTTAGGATCGAAATGCGAGGCATATGGACATGGCCGAACTTCGGTTTCCGAGTTGCCTACATATCTCGGGCTGAAAGAGAATCAGGCCATATGTAGTTCGCCGCGATTTGAAAATCAAAGGCGAGATAGTAACGACTACTCAAGCGCGGGAAAAGAGGCTTGTAATCACCCAAGTTATGAAAATGTGGTCGACGACACACCCATAAAGAGGGGTTTACCCGGACATAGTTTCCACTACACCTCGATAACCGAGCCATCTTGTCTTCAATCTCAAACCTCAGACTCAGGGTTAACAAGAGACTTACCTCTAGGGTGGATGACTTATGCGGGTGCGATTCTTCAGGTCTTCGTTGACGAGTCTAGCTCATATCAACAATTGCCCGGTTTATTGCTAAGAGAAGCTCCATGCTCCAGATGCTGCTGCGGTGTTGCTAAAATCCTGCAATAATCTCAACAAGCGGTAAGCGTGCAACTGCTAATAAACTATAATAATTGGAATAAGAAATAGATAAAGTGATGAAATTGTAAATGCGGGTTGCGGTATCATCGATAAGTTCTTCCTTCGATCAACTGACAAAGTACTCCGCCCGGAGAACCTCTAGGTTGATCCTTATTGGTAGGATCAATAACGAAAGCGCCTTCAATTGTCTATGATAGGCTTCAAAATAAGGCCTCCAATTGCTTATGGTAGGCTTCAATGATAATGAGGTCTTCGCTTGCTCACGATAGACTTGATAATAAGACCCCCCGATTGCTTACGGTAGGATCAATGATAAAAGAGCCTTCAATTGCTTATGATAGGCTTCAAAATAAGGCCTCCAATTGCTTATGGTAGGCTTCAATGCTAATGGAGTCTTCGCTTGCTCACGATAGACTTGATAATAAGATTCCCCGATTGCTTACGGTAGGATCAATGATAAAAGAGCCTTCAATTGCTTATGATAGGCTTCAAAATAAGGCCTCCAATTGCTTATGGTAGGCTTCAATGCTAATGAAGTCTTCGCTTGCTCACGATAGACTTATAATAAGGCCCCCGATTGGTTACGGTAGGCATGACGTAATTTGTAAATGCAAGCTGCAATATCTTTGATAAATTGTCTTCCCATCCACTGGCGAAGCAATAAAGCAAGTGCGAAGGCATAGTGCAAAGCATTTTCAACCATCTTGACAAATCAACTGGCAAGCCGGTCGGCATGAAGCAAGGAGGGTCTTGGGGTTGATTGTCAAACAAATCAGCTGGCGAACCGGTCCGGCACGAAGCAAGGAGGGTCTCGGGACTGACCTGTTAACCTGAAAAGTAAAACAAGACGTAATACAAAGAAAATGCGAAGGCATAATTTAAAGCAAGTGCAAAGCAATTTAGACAATCTTGACAAATCAACTGGCAAGCCGGTCGGACACACAGCAAGGAGGGTCTTGGGGTTAATTGTCGAACAAATCGGCTGGCGAACCGGTCCGGCACGAAGGAAGGAGGGTCTCGGGGCTGACCTGTTAAACTAAAAGTAAAGCAAGTCATAATATAAATCAAGTGCAAATGCATAATTGAAAGCAAGTGCAAAGCAATTTAGTGTGAAATGTAAAGCAACGCCAAAACGATTTAGCAAATCAACAGGCGTGGAAGTCCAACAAGAGAGAAGCCCCGCCTGTTGGTCAACCCGAAAAATATAAAGTAAGGCGTCAATTTTAAAGCAAGTGCGAAGGCATAATTCAAAGTTAGTGCAAAGAAAAGCAGTGCGGGAATGTAGAGCAATGCAAGAGCCATTTGGCGAATCAATAGGCGAGATAGTCCAACAAAGGGAATCCTCGTAGCCGATGGTCAACTTTGCCAGGCAACTTTGGATGTGTGTTCACATAATTGTTCATCCATAGTGAGTGATCCTTTCATTGTAAGCTTTCATGTTCCTGCTCTCAAAGAAAAATTTGTTAGCTTTGGGGAGGGAGGAAGAAGAGTTTGATTTGTGCGGACTTCATCCTGATCTTGCTGCTTCTGCTGCTTCCTCGTCTTCATTGGACTTGGATTTGCAAATTGCTTTCAGAAACTTGGCTCATGAACTCAAATAGCATAGACTTTGAAAAATAGAGGCAAGATAAAATATTTTAAGGCAATATAGCGAGTGAAATAAGCATGCAAATGAAGTCAATGATGCATTTTGAAAATTTTGCCTTGACTTAAACTTGTAACATATTTTAAAACAACTGAACGTCCTTTGCCTTAGACTTTGCACTGTTTGCTTAACCAATCACAGAATTCTTGTCAACTCATCCTTAATAACCAACGCTGCCTCTTGCAAAATTCTGCCCCAGTTATTATCTTGCGCATCTCTAACTCGTTTTGCAAAAATTGCCCCAGTTGTCCTTCTTGAGGGAAAATGAAAACTTAAATGCTAAAGGGTCGAGCCCGATGGGGGAGCCTACGTATCCCTCCTTGGGAATCAGACCGTGCGTAGTTCTGCATCGCTGCTTCAACGCCATATACCAACAAATAAAAGCTGCCCCAGTTGAAGTTCTAACAGATAGTGCGATATCTAAAGAGCGCGGTCAATAACTTTCAGTGCATCATTTTCAAATTGTTCAGTTGTTTTGCCATACATCACAAGCAAAGTTTTGGCAGGTTTATCAATTTTAATTTTGAAACAGAAACAAATGCAAGCGTGAGTAATATAATAAGAATGAGATGCATTTTACTTCAACTTTCATAAATTCAAATGAATTGATTCAGATTAACATAAGCTTTAAGGTACAATGCAATTCAGGGCCTCAACCTGAATTAAAATTGAAAATAATGCTA
This sequence comes from Petunia secreta, assembly GCA_029990175.1. Lineage (NCBI taxonomy): Eukaryota > Viridiplantae > Streptophyta > Magnoliopsida > Solanales > Solanaceae > Petunia > Petunia secreta. The sequence goes on along the minus strand of JARKIP010000087.1, from coordinate 1,688,795 downwards.
CTAAGTTCAATTGCCAAGTTCTTTCAAACAATGCCATTAGCTTCTGGTACTGCATCATTCACGGGCTAGAGCGTCTACCATCAATCAGATCTCGAAACCTTTGCGTGGTGAATGGTCAGCCACTTCACAAATCCAACATTTGCTAAAGAAATAAACAAAAGAAAAGAAACCTCTCAAAGGGTAACTAAGATAGTTTGCATGTCATTCATAGGATTGCATACAAGCAAGCAGCACCTAGCATTTAACGCATTTTGAGCAAATAAAGCAAAGTAGGCGATTAACATGTGACAATCACAAGTAGTTGAGCGTAAATAAATATGCCAACGCGTCCTACCCTGCAAGGTGCCTCTTTGTGCTAGAGGTAAGCCTAAACGCGCAAACAAGTGGTAACGAAAAATAGTTCATGCCAGTTTTGAGCAATTCAGACTTAGAGTAAGCAATAAATAATAACAATAATCGATAACAATCATCTCTCCGCCTTGACACTGCAATTCCATTATCCCAACTAACTTCCAAAGGTTGGTGTCAACTCAAAATTTTAACACAACTCATGCCCTCCACAGCATGTGCACAAAATTCTAAACCCAAATGCCTAAAACCCGAAGCAATCCTCCATAGCTTTTGCAAACATCCACACTCCTCCAAGCATAACTCCCAATTGTTTTACAACATCCAGGGAGAAATTTCCAACTGCCTCCACAACACCAGACTGCAAATCACGAAAGGCGCCAATCGGCCTTTCAAAATAAAACCTCACTGGTCCTCGGCTTTGGATAAGCCTCTTAGCTTCCTAGGTTTTGCAAGGCTCACAGACCTTGTTCATAGGGCTCCTCAGTGGTCCTCGGCTTTAATCAAGCCTCTCAGTTTCCTAGGTAGCCAAGACCGCACTGGTCTTCAATGAGGGACCCCACTGGTCATTCAAAGACACAGGGGCTTCGCTCTCCTAGTATGCGACAAGCATACTTCAATTTTATAAAGTTGCAGCTGGATAATCAACATAGGCCTGCACACACGCAAAGCCATTCACGAGAGGGACCCCACTGATCCTTTTAAAGACACTAGGGGCTTCGCCTCTTAGATCTCACTACACCAGGCCATCTCCAAAACACAAACCAACCAAATCTGCCTAACTTCCCCCGGACTGCAATTCTGTCTATGATCTCAATTCCGCTAAATTCCTCCATTTTCTGACCTAGAAGACAACATAGCGGACAAAATTCCAAATCTGAATTTGCTCAAAACATGGTTAGGACTGAGGATTCGTTATCACATAGCACATAATATGCATTGTCGTTGGGTTTCAAGAACCCGCTGACGTAAGGGTGGTTTCCTAACTATGGAGGCGGTACCAAGGACCGGGTCCAGACTAAGGTGTCAATGCATGCATGCTCCTAAAGCTCCGTCTAAGAGTGGGTTAACGGTTGAGGCTAACAGTGAGTGGCAAGCGGTCTCGCAGTCGAATTACCCCTACGATGGCCGCCGGTGTACCAACTCGTCACAAGGGTTCTTTAGTGGAAGAAAGTGCGGGTGCGCATGGGCGCACCTCGCGGATATTTGAGTGAGAATGCAAGAGGTTCCCAGGAGTGGGGGAAATATGAACGGAATGCCAGTTTATATGTGCGCAAATAAGGGTGTAGTGACATGCTTTTCATGGCACACAAACAAACAGATATAATAAAGCAAAAATAAATTAAGCATGCTAGTTGCAAATAATTGGAAACCTTTATGGTCAAAACCTTTATTGCTCCCCAGCAGAGTCGCCATGCTGTTGAACCACAAAAATTACCCCGAAAAGGATAAATTCCGGAATATCGACAAGATGGCTAACTCTTTTGGAGTTTTTGAAGTCGCCACCCAATTTAAGGAAAACAGGGAACCAAATTAGCAAATGCGTGCAAAACTCCGTTTTTATAAAAAGACGGTCATTCTTTCAGAGATTCTAAAGGTAAGAGGTTTTATTAATTTCGGAAGAAGGTTTTTAAGGCACTTCCGAAATTCCGTAAAATACGGTTAATCCGACAGGTTTCCAAAATATTTACAAATATACTTTTCTAGAAAATTTAATTAATTGAAATAAAACTTGTTTATGAAAAATAATTAATTGAAATAAAACTTATTTATGAAAAATATTTTAATTTGCACGCATTTTGCTAATTGGCCTCAGTTTGCAATAAATTAAATAACGACTTCAAAAATAAAAGGCAACGAACATAAAGTAAAATAATATACAAACAATCAAATATTATTGATAAATAAATATTCTACACATTTATTTGTATAAATATTTCTAAGGAAAGAAAGGCAAAGTTTAAAGATAAAACCCGAGAAATGATCAACTCGCGGAAGCCTTGGATTTTCTAAAATTTCTAAGTCTTATTTCTGAACGCTCGAGTCCGAATTCAATCCAAACGACTCCAATGCAACGGAAGTTAGCCAAAAAGCGTTCCCGAATTGCTCGTGCCAAGGTGTACCTCGCAATAAAATGGGAATTTAAACTAAATTAGTACGATAATAAAGTGTAATAATTAATAAAATAAAATAACAATAATAATAATAATAATAATAATAATAATAATAATAATAATAATAATAATAATAATAATAATAATAATAATAATAAAGGGGTTGATTTTGCAAAATTTAGGCTCAGGTTTGTATGGCGCGTCGAATAGAGGTTTGGGATTTGGTACGGTTGCAAACACGGAGCCCGGGCCGAGTTGCCATGCCAAAGCACCAAACCCACTACTCTATTCAATTTGCTTTGCATTAAAGTGCATTCATCATCGCCTTTTGCTTTAGGGACACGGAAACGGGACGGTTCAAGTGTAGTATCATGTTCAAATCGATCCCGAGGCCTCAATACGTGTATATGCATTTTTCATTGGCCAGTGTAGTATCGGTTCAATCAGTCCGTCAATTCAATGTATAGTATCCGTCAATTCATTATATATCTATCAATTCCTTGGGTAGGAATCAAATATTTTCATTGGCCTAATGATTTAGTGCAGTATTGTTTGGGTAGCAATAAGCCAGCAAAACAATCTAAAGACTTGTCAATTGCGTATAACTGATTGAATAATTTAACAGGGATCAACAGTGCAACTAGCGGCATCAGCAGATAACCAAAAGCTAAACTAATAAGGTTTAGCAAGTCAACAACAAAGACAACGAAACCATGGGGACAACCAGATTCGTGAACAAATGAAGAGCTTAAATAAACAGTGATAAGGACGAAGTAGGCCCGGCAACAAATTTCCCAGTTAAACACACTGTTAGCAAGAGACAAACCCACGATCGATTGGAGGAGGAGCAACGCCAATTTGGTGGCGTCGCTACCACTCCCCACTCCCTTTTCAGTTTCGATTCAAAGATCCAAATAAAACAGAGGGACAAACCACAATAACGGGTGAATCAACAAATTGGCTAATCAAGGGCCGCTGTCAGTCAACTCTAACAGATCACATGGGTTAGAACAAACAAGACCAGAACAACCAATACACAATTATGCAACAAAGAAGAACCATTGTAAACAAAGCCATCAGCGCACAAAAATTATCTCCTCCACCTATTTTCCGGTGAGAAACAAAATAAATGTCAGCGAGATATCGTCAGCCAAAAAACCCAGCCAGATTCCGGCCAAGAAACAGTGAACTGGAGGAGCAACTTCCGGCGGTAGAGACCACGGCGCCGCTGCTACCCCGTTGACTTCCCTTTCATCTTTTTTTTTTTCCTTTTCAATTCAATAGCAGACCGAACCAGAACAAGGGAATATGTCCCGGCGACATGGTTCTCCGGCGAGCGGTGCACGGCGTCACTGCCACTCCCTTCGCCGTGTATCTCTTTTCTTTTATCTGATTCGCAAGCAAAAATGAAACGAAGAAAATAGAAGATGGGGTCTTGGGATTTTCATATTAGAACTAATTGTCTTGATTTGTTTTGAGTGGGGTGTACGTAATGAAGTTGTGAGGGGGCTGATGATGGTGAAGATGTGTATATCCGCTTGTGCATTTTTTTTTTTTTTTGTTTTTTGTGTGGGAGTGGTGAGTTTTTTGTCATGAGGAGAAGGAGATGAGGGGTTTTTTAGTGAGGATGATGAGTGATGGTCATTTTTGTGTATAGTAGATCTGAAAATTTTAGGGGTTGTGGGAATGATGAATAGTGAATGGGGCTAGGGTTTAAGGGTATATATACGGGTAGAGGGTTTGCACAAATAGGCTAGATTTTAAGGTTAAGAGCCTAATTAGTCTTCAATTAAATTAAACAAATAATTATACAGTACGCTGCAAATGAAGGGATGACTTGCAATTTTGGCCATTTCCATTTAAAATTAGCTATTTACTTGCAATTTTCAAAATTGAACTTAATTTTAAAATAATTATACATTTAATTAAAATCCGGGACAAAATTGGGTGTCAACAGCGATGACGAGGCAGCATTGTTTCAGTATTTTGCGAACCAGCATTGGCGTGGACGAGGGCACGAAGTGAAGCAGTGATTACGTAGGCTCTGGTGCAGCGGTTTAGCTTGGCGGTTAGAACCTGTCTTTTTTCTTTGAGTTTAATTACTTCGTCTTTGTTTTGATTAGGATTGTAATCGTGTATACAAATGGTGTATGAATTGGCTCCAATATGTGAAATCTGAATATCCAAGTATGAAAATCAAGTTGAGTATTGTTTTTGTTTTATTGTTAATTTGTTTCAAGCACTGGTCTGTTCCAGCGAGCATGTTTCATATGATTAAGTATGGAAATGTTGTCCTTGGTTTAGTTTGAAACATTATCAAAGTGATGCATATGTTACTAATTACTTCTAAGTGTTTAACGTTTGCTTAGTTTAGTTGTGTCATTTGGTAATCAACTTGGGTTTTGATTAGAGTTGTGGCTTAGTTGGCTAGTTTGGTTTGAATTGGAATGTTAGTTGGACTTTATGAAGTCCAAATGAATTTGTTCTAACTTAGTTAGAATCTGGTTGCTTTAGTATAGTTTAAGTTAGTTTTGGGCTGATCTAGTTTGTCTAGTTTGGTCCTAGTTACCTTCTAGTTATGTAATGAGAATTGGGTGTCCTTTTAGAGGGCCCAACTTGTGCATTTTTTTCAGCTTTAGGGACTGTTTAGAGGGCTGAAACATGGCCCTATAACTGCTGTACCTTTGCTGAAAATTGGGTCTAGTACACTCAAGTATAGGGGTGTGGGCTTGTACTTTTGTACAAGTCCACACTCCACCTCTTAGCCCCCACCTTTAGGCCTTGAATTTCAGCTATAAAGAGGGCCATTTATTGCCCTCTTTGACACAACTACAAGCTGAAAATAGAGAGGAGAACCTAGCTGAAATTTAGAGAAAAGAGAGAAATACTTGAGAAAAAATAGAGTTAATAAAAAAGGGTAAGTTGGAAAGACGGATTTAGAACCAAAGGCTTGACATTAAGGGTCTTTGGGGTATAAATCTTGGAGTTCGAAAGGGGGTAAAGAGGGCTGTTGTGAGTTCACAGTTTGCTCGTCACCGGTTTGCTCGCTTGCCTTCATTGGTGTTTGCTTTGGGATTTATTCTTCATTAGGTAAACATAATTTACCTTGTATGTTTTATTATCTTGTCTATGAAATGAAGTAAAAATTAGCATGTCTAAAAGCCCTTTATTGTATGCATTTGTTATGAGTTTATTTTAGTTAACTGGCTATTTGTGAAAAATAGGAAATAGGCAGTGTTTATTGGTGCAATTTGATCCATGTATCATTTTAGCTACGTATGAAAATCTGGACAGAAATGAAAGGCGATTTTGACACGTAGGCAACTTTGCAAATTGGGGTTAGTGAAATATGCAGCAACGTTTTTTTTAGCTGAAGCATAATTGTTTCATTTAGTTTGTTTTGATCAACAATTTATGAAACAGCCGTTAATTGTTAAACAAGAAAATAAAATGTGTTTAAATGTGCAAGACAGACCTTAAAACAGTCTACTCCCGCAAGCAATTTAGCCCATCTCAGATAACGTTCACTGTTCTTTTGTTTCTTCTCATATTTGACAACTAGCCATGCTTAGCAGTCATTCTTTTACACACAGCCCCTTTAATAAATAGTCTTAACATCTAGTTTTCCTTTTAATGTGATAAAGTAGTACAATATTCTTGTTTTCTTTGAAATAGGTAATCACGCTCAAATTTTTGCAATACCGTTAAATTGAGATTGTATAGTTGTTTAGGCAAATACATAGGAACGAATTAGTTTTGTCTAACATTCGCGAATATTGAAACAAATTAAGACAAGTAATTTATTTGTTTAATAAAGTTATTTAGTAATGGGTTAAAGCGAACAAGGATAAGTATTTTATCATGTGATATGTAATTAACAAGATAAGAGTATGACTAGGTAAATCAATAGAAAAATAAAGATCCGCTCGATTAGGCAAATTAGGTAGGAGCGAGAAGACTCGTGCGATTAGGCAAGTATATAAGTATGATTTGTGATCTACTTATTAGGTAAAAAGAAAAAATCCAATTTGAGACGAGCCAAATTAAATTGAGAGAAGTTAATGATGAATCTTGCGATAAAATATGGTTTCAAATCCAACTAGGCAATATTATAAGTATGGTTTGTGATCTACTTATTAGGCCAAAAGAAAAAACTAAATTGATTTAAACTAATTCTAAATTAATTATTTTTTTTGAAGTTAATTAAATTCTTTTAAAAAATGTGCCAGTTCCTTTGTGAGGTTGACATACGCAATACGTTTTATTTATTATAAATCGAAGTGTAAATTCGTCCAGTCCTTTGTAAGGTTGGAAAAGAACGATACACTTTAATTTCCTGAATTATAATATAAAACCAGTCCTCTGTGAGGTTGGTTAAGATTTAACACTTTTAAACTTTTTTTGAATCAAAGTACAAATTCAAACTAATGGCATTAATATAACAACCATATTTAATAAATTAAAATTGCGACAATAAAGCAACTGTGCTTGGCACAGGACTCGAGGGTGCCTAATACCTTCCCGAGAGTCAACTGAGAACCTTACCCGAATCTCTGACGCAGACTATTAGACGAGTCAAGGGTGTTCCAGGTACACCACTTTGGTGACTTGGCACACCTTTAACTTGCCAAGTGGCGACTCCGATTTTCTCTTAAATAAATGTGTACCTTTAACACTCGTCATAACCTTTTTAAATACGCAATTCTATTTATTTAAGTTTTGTGTGTTAAAAAAGGGTCGTGACAGTGCCAACAATTAAGCCCAGCCATGTGAGCATAACTCCCATATACAAAACATTAAAGAAAGCAAACATGCCATGCCACAAGATTTTCAAAGTTTGCCTCTTCATCACAAGACTTCACCTCTTTACTTGCTCACCTCAATTGAAAAGTGAAACACAAGTCCTCAACTCAACTTCACAAGTGCCCTCACCACTCAAGAGAATATCCCAACCACAAAAATGCAATGATAACACAAGTGAGATTAATGATAGGAAGAATTCGCTCACTCTCTCAAAAGAAGTTCATCATGCACACTAAAGATCCATAGGCTTGCCCTTCGTGTACCTCTCCACTAATGTAGGAATGCTTGACCCGAAATCAATTAGGGCTTGATAGGGTTGTAATGTAGGCTTTTGGTCAAAGGTGGGGTAAAATATGGGCAAATAGTGACTACACACCTCCTTGAGCACTACACCGTACAAAAATTAAGGCACACTTCATTTTTCTTGCACTTACACCTTGCTAAATCGAGGATTATACACTACTCTTTCTCCCCTTTATTCATCAATTTTATTCTTTTTCTTTCTTTTCTTTCACTTGCTTCTTTTTGTTTTTTTTCACTTTTTTTTTATTTTTTATTTTTTTTATATTCAACTCGCTTTTGTTTCTCTTCCTTTTCATTTATTTTCTTTTGATTTTCATTAACTTCCACATTTTCACCATAACTTATGCCACCCCCAAACTTAGACTTTTGTCTAAGTTGCACGTCTTTCAATGCACTCAAGGAGGTAGGGCCAAAAGAGAGGGTTAGTGCTGTAAGCACTTAGAATTAGTCCGGGTTAATAATGTGGTTGCCAAAGGAAAGGATATTAAGCTCAAAGGGGTTGACTAAGGATATAATGCAAGGGTAGGCTTTTTAGAATACTGAGCGGGCCAAAGAAAGCCTAAAATCATTTTTTAAGTCAAGCATCACCTAGGATTTCGCCTCGAAGCACACTTAGGGCAAGTTCTAGATCAAGAAGCACACACATGAACACACCAAAACCTCACCACACATGGCACATGTAAAGCAAGGAAGACAAGTATATTCAAATTCCAATCAAAGGCAATTAAGTATCCAAAGTTTACTCATAGCCTAATGAGAGCTAATTAGTGACATAAGAGCCAAAAGTTGAACTTAAAGATCATAGCATAATTTACCAACTAAGTTTTTCTATTTATTTTTTAAAAAACAAGCTCACATGATAAGGATTGAATAATGGTGGAACCAAACATGCCAAAAGTTGCTAAGGAGCAAGAATCCACAACTAATCATCATTATTTACAACTAAATACTAAACTAGTACTAGAGATGCCCAGTTCAACATAATTACTTCCTTGGAAAAGAACCATGGCAAAGAAAAAACAAGGAGGTTATTTCAAAAATTTTGTGCAACATGGTATTTACAATGAAAATGGTTGTTCGGATCCAAATGAGGCTTTCGCACCCACGTGGGATGCCTACGTATCACCCAGGAGTGAATCAGATAAAGAAAAGGTAGCATCCCAAGCGCAGTTCATGGGAGTACCATGTGTTTTTGTTTTTGTTTTTGTTTTTTTTTTTTTTTTTTTTTGAATTGCTAAACATATATGTACTAACAACTTAACATAAACACATTTGTACATACATCAAACATAACACCATGTCATAGATAAAACAAATATATACAATACTTAGTTCATGACAAACAAAGGTACTCAAAACATCCTATATACAAGATATGGTGACATGAGACATTCTTTAAGTACCCACCCCCCAAACTAAAAGTATGCATTGTCCTTAATGCAACTAAAAGTTATGAAAGCATCTAAGAGAATGAGTAAAAGAATGGTCCCTGTCATAGCTAGCCCTCAGTGGCTGGTGGAGAAATAGATGCCTCAGCAGCAATGGGACCCTCAAGGGTCGGCTGAGTATCGGCAGGCTCTGTCTGGAGTGGAGTGGTAGTGGCAGCGGCAGGCAATGGCTCATGTGTCTCTGTCTCTGTCTGCTCAACCCTAGCCATAGAAGTGGCCTGCCTGTCCAAGATGTCAAGCTCCCGACGCCTGATAAGCTCCTCGCGCTCGGGATCCTCTTCCTCCTCGTCATCCTCATCATCGACATCCGCAGCCGCAGATGTCCTCTCTGTCTCCTCCAAGAACGAGAAGTCACCCCGACAATAACTGTAAAAGTCCCTGGAGAGGCTAGATAGCTCTCCCCTCAGGCTCGGGATATCCTCCTCAACTCGCTGCTCCATCCTCTGCATCCTCTTCCCCATCTTCTTTAACTCTCTAGTCTGCTCCTTCTGGCCCTCCGCCAGCTCCCTCAAACTCTCCTGAATGGGCAACATGATCTCCTGGATAGGCGTCATGACCTCCCTGAACACTCTCGCTGTCAACAATGGGTCCTGGAGAATAGTGTTCAGCTTCTCGTTCAAGGTGTTCACCACCGTGGACGTGGCAGCGACAACACCCAGAACCTGAAGCAAGGAGGCATGGCCTAAGATAGATGGGGGCACCCGAGAGGCGGGGCCCCCAGGAGGTGCAGCTGGTGTGCCTGTAGATGTGGATGGTGCCTCTGTAGATGTAGATAGTGCCTGGGTGGCTGCCTCGGAGGACTCCCCAGCTGTGGGGGCAGCATCAGATAGTAGAGTATCCAGAGTGGTCGACTCGGTAGTCTTCATTTTTTTCTTGTCCCTGGGGTTCCCTTCATCCTGGATCTTATCCACCTCAGTCCTACCAGTGGCCTCGATCTCCACGTCCAAATGAGGAATCCTTGGAACATTGACATTGGAGATGAGGCTAGTCAATAAACAGGGAAAAGGGAGAGTTGTCTCATTCTGCTCCATCTTGTTCTCTATCTCTGTGAGTATGATGGCACCGAGGTTGAGAGGATAATCTGCCATCAGGGCGGCAACTAACACTACTTTCCTCAACGGGATCTTTGTATCGTTCTTCGAAGGGATCAACCTGCTACTAACAAGCCCTAGCCAAGCCTTGGCCTCGAAATGGAGGTCCTTCTTGTATATACTGAATTCGGGGGCTGCCCATGCAGGTGTGGTGCCCGGGCCTGCTATAATGGAGACCAACCATGGCCTAGCCTCTTCCCCTAATCTCAACTTCTCTGAATAAGCCAGGGTTATGCACATTCTGTTGACCCCTAGAATCCCGTTCAAGTCATCCCAATCATAATACACCTCAGTCCCCCGCACGACTACCTTGCTCTCGGTGAATTTTTTACACTTGTCGTTTGCATAGAACTCACGTACAAGACTGGGGACGTACTTGCCCGGTGGCGCACAGAACCCCAACCACCCCCGTCTATCCAGGTTGGCATAGATCCGAGCATACTCCTCCTCCGTACCCGAGATGTGAAAGCGTTTCTCCGGGAGGATAGGGCGCTTCTTTGTGAACTCTTTGTAAATGGCCCGAGCATCCGGCACCACAAATCTCTCAATTTTGGCCGGTTTGGGACCAAGGCCGGGGACCCCTTGGAATTGGGAGTCCAAATCAGATCCTGAGCTCGAGCTCGGGCTCGACTCACTCTCTCTCTCCACCCTCTTTGAGGCCAACCTCTTCCGGGAGTCTCTTGGTCCTTTGTTTGCTTCGGCTTGGCCCGCGAGGTACTTTGTCGGGCCCTAGTCACTTGCTTTGTCCTGTTCGTCATCTTTTGCTTCCCTTTAGTATTTGTCATGATACCTAAAAGAAAAATAGAAAAAGTTAGTCTAAAACGAACATTTAATATATACATTCTAGACTGCATTAATTATACTAGTTAAACAACCCTAAACACGGTTAAAAACAACGAGGAATAATAATATTTACATGGGAAAATCCTACCAAAAAGTGGCCAAAATTGCACTCGGGCAGGCAATTGTGCGGACCACACAATTTGCACAAAACCAGCTGTAATCACCTAATTTTGGCACGAATACAGATAAAATCGCTCAAAATAGCCGTGTTAGATCTTAAGGATTTTGGTCGAATTTTTTTCTAAAATTTTAGTCTTTTATTGTTAACTCAATTTGTCATTAATCGTGGAAGAAAATATGAAAAAAAAATTTACTTGTTATGTATGTAATTTTTGTTTTATGTTTAATCGTGATAAGTATTATTTATGTTTTATCATGGTAGTTAGTTGTGTGCATTTTAAATAATGTAGTGCCTTCAAAATGGCTATATGTGCAAAATAATAACCCACTGTTTCAGCCCGTTAGCCCACTTCATTACCCAAGCCCACAGCCCACTTATATAAACTCAAAACACCCCATTTCTTCACTTTACACCACCTAAGCCTATGGCTTGGCCAAACCCTAGCCATTTTTTCTCCTCACCATCAGAAAATCCCGCCACCCCTCTCTGCCACCACCTTTCCGCCACCGGACCACCGCCTTCTGGTGGTCGGAAAAATACAAACCATATCATTCCGGAAAGCTTTCGAGCTCCTCTATCCATTTCTGGTGTTATTTTTCCCGAAATCCTTACCGTTTGGCGCAGATCTGCATTTTTAATTTCGGGTAACACTCAACTCTGGTGATTTTTGGCTCCTCCGTTGTTGTGATCTTTGGGGCTGCTATGCTAATGAATTTTTGTGATGAAGATGATGGGGATATGGCTGTTTGGCTTTCATACGTTGGTGATTTAATGATAAAGCATGTTTTGGGGGTGATTTGTCTCTAATTGTTTCATGATGGCAACAAGCTATGCCTTGGTGGCGACGTTCGTTTGACCAACATGTAAATTTTCACCTCCTTTCCGTAGTCCTATTTGTTCAATCCGTATGTTTAGCCTAGGGATAGGATTAAGATTCTTATGTTCATATGTTTGGCTCGTTTCTAATTTAATGTGAAGTATTTTAATTGTCTTGCTTCAATATTTTCAAGCATGTTTTGGAGCCCGAGTCACTGGGATTTGATTTGGCTCATTTAAGTTGTTTTAATTTAGTGTTTGGGGGCTGATTTTAGTAAATTTCATATCTGTATTTTTGTAATTAAAGTTAGTCTCATATTTTGTTGGCGGCCCAATAGGCCCAAAAGTCAATAGTCCAAGCCCATGAGGCTGTCCTCTCAATAGGACAGCTTTGTTCAGATTTTGGGACAGCATAGGGTGGCTGAAAAGATGTCATAGGGCTGCTGTACTTTTCTGAAAAATACTCAAGTATAGGGGTGTGGGCTTGTACTTTTGTATAAGTCTACACTCCACCTTTTTGGCCCTCAATTTTTCAACTATATAAGAGTGTCTTTACCCCTCATTTAACAACAACTACCTACTAAAAAAGAGGGGGAACAAGCTGAAATTTACAAGAAATTTGAGAGCAAAAACACTTAAAAAAAATAGTAAGTTTGAGAGTTAGATTTAGAACCAAAAGCCTTTACATATAAAGGTCTTTTGGGGTATAAATCTACTAGTTTTAAGGGTTAAATAGAGGCATAAAGAGGCTGCCTAGTTGCTGATTTTTTTTGGAGCATAAGCTGCTTGCTTTTGGCTTTGGTTTGCTATTTTCATTTGCTTCCTAGTTTGGAAATTTCTACACAAGGTAAACACAAATTAACCTTGTACTTATGTTGAGCTTTTGGCTATGAAAAGTGCTTAAAAATCAGCATGTTCAAAGTTTTAAAAATCTTGTTCTATATGATGTTAATTAGTCTCTTGATGAGCTTAGTTGTTGTGCTAAATGAAAATGATCAAAGTCTTGTTTTTGGAACGAATAGGACATAAGCGCAAAGCTAATAAAGTTTATAATCTCGAACGAATAGGCAGTGATTAGGACAGCTATTTAAAAATCTGGCCATACATAACATTTGCAAGAAATGATCATTATTTGGACAAAAATCAGAATGTGGCTATTTTCACAAATAAGTTTAAATGCAGCCTGTTGATGCAAATTGATGAGCCCAATTGTTGAAATAAAAGCACGTAGGCTGTAAAATTATTCTCTTTCAAAGATAGGCCACAAAAACTGTTTCAATTTAATAAACGGCCTATTGTATATATATACTTTTCATAATCCATATTTTTTTTGTTAACGCAAATTTGGGAGTCCCAATTTGTCATTTTAATAATAGTTAGCAGTTATACTTAGTTGAATCGAGTAGGCAAATTGATAAGAGCGAAAAGACCCATGCAATTAGGCAAAACAATAAGTATGATCTGCGATCTACTTACTAGGTGAAACGAAATCACATGATAGTCACAAGTTTGCGCTAAGGTATACCCAGCGGGTTACCTAATACAATTTTGCTTCAACAAATAAAAGTGTAACTTTAAATGAACGGCAAAGATATAACAACCATATCTAATAAATTAAAATTGCGACAATAAAGCAATTGTGCTTGGCACAGGGCTCGAGTGTGCCTAATACCTTCCCGAGAGTCAACTGAGAACCTTACCCGAATCTCTAACGCAGACCATTAGATGAGTCAAAGGTGTTCCAAGGTACCTTTTGGTGACTTGGCACACCTTAAACTATGTCAAGTGGCGACTCCGAGTTCTCTAAATAATTTTGTACCTTTTTGAACACCAGTCACGAGCCTTTGAATAATAACCTCGCAACTCGCGCAGTTAATTAACTTTTTTAGGGCGTGACACCAGCAGAGTGTTGAGTGGACTTGTGCGACCACATTGTGCGGTCCGCACAATTTTTTGCGGGACCGCACAATCTTTGCAAAACAAGCAGATTTGTTTTTGGCTTTGTGCGACCCCATTGTGCGGTCCGCACAATGTTCAAAAATTGAACAATTTGTGTTCGCGCTCTTATTAATCCGAGATTCAACTATTTTTTGATTTTTCTCAATTGGGACACTCTCTCACACATTCAAAGCAATGGTTCACACTAATTCCTATTCAAGAAGTAACCCTAATCCCATTTTCAATTTGCTCAAATTTTTTTTCTTTTTAATCAAGAATTGGGATTATGGGTTAGAGTTCACATGATTCATAGGTTACTCAGACTTCACCATGATCGATTGTAACCCATTTTTGGGTTGAACCCATTGGGTCCTATGGATTATTTAACTCGACTCATTTGTTTTCTTCAATTCTAGGAGCAAATCACTTGAATTAACATAAGATAGAGATGAGAAAACATACCGGATTTGATGATGTTGGATCGATCCTTGAAGTGGGTAGGATTGAATGGCTGTGTTGTGTTTGTGGTGTGTGTGAAGTTCTTATTTCTCTTTTGTGTGTGTTGGGTGAAATGAGAAAGAAAGGAAAGCTTTTGAAATTATACTTACCTGAGTGGACAAAACTGCCCTTGCCCATCACTTTATGCGATCGCAAAATATTGTGCGGTGCCGCCCAAGTGACAAAGTTGCTTGTGCGATGCTGATTGAGAGATTGTGCGGCCGCACAAAATTGTGCTGACCCGCACAATTTTCCATTTTCGTGCAGTGGCCTCATAACAATTGTGCTAGGTAGCACAATGTTGTGCCTTCTCACTTTTTTTTTTTAATCATTCTCTGCCCGCACTTTTGAGCACGACTCCGCACAATCCCATTCCTTAAGCCATAATTGCACTCTTTTCTTCACTTTTGATCATCTTCACACCTACAAACACCAACCACTCAAGAACAAGTGAGGAGCATCACAATATACCTATAAAACGTGCATGAATTTAAACATGGGTTGCCTCCCAAGAAGCGCCTAATTTAACGTCGCGGCATGACGGTATTGGTTTTCATTTTCAAGGTTCATCAAGGTAGATGCACGCCATCTCCCCAACTTCGGCGTCGCATCCCAAATAGTGCTTCACTCTATGTCCATTGACCCGGAAAGTTCTTCCACCTTCTCTTGATTGCAAATAAACGGAACCATAAGGAGTAACTCCTACCACCTTGAAAGGTCCCTTCCACTTGGACTTGAGCTTGCCCGGGAATAGCTTTAAGCGAGTGTCGAACAACAACACGACATCTCCTTCTTTGAACGTCCGGTTCCAAATCCTAGAATCATGGAGCATTTTCATTTTCTCTTTATAGATCATTGAATTCTCATAGGCTAGGAACCGGAATTCATCGAGCTCATGCAAATTTGAGATTCTTGCATTGGCGGCATCATCCCAATCCATGTTCAATTTCTTCAATGCCCATAGGGCTTAGTGTTCAAGTTCCACCGGTAAATGGCAAGCTTTTCCGAACACTAACTTGAATGGAGACATCCCAATTGGAGTTTTGTACGCGGTTCGTTAAGCCCATAGAGCTTCATCAAGATTTCTTGCCCAATCGGTTCTATTTGCATTAACCATTTTGGCAAGAATGTTCTTTACTTCCCGGTTCGACACCTAGACTTGGCCACTTGTTTAGGGGTGGTAGGGAGTTGCAACCTTGTGTTTCACTCCATATTTTTGAAGGAGATTTGAGAAGGCACGGTTGCAAAAATGACTCCCACCATCATTAATGATAGCCCTTGGAGTCCCAAATCTTGAAAAGATGTTCTTTTTCCAGAAACTCAATACACTCTTGGCTTCATTGTTGGGGAGCGCAACCGCTTCCACCCACTTAGACACATAGTCAACCGCCACCAAAATGTATTTGTTTCCATATGAGCTCACAAAGGGCCCCATGAAGTCAATCCCCCATACATCAAACAATTCAACCTCCACAATGGGATTCATCGGCATTTCATGCTTTCTCGAAATTCCCCCCATCCTTTGGCATTGATTACAATTCTTGACCCAAGCATGAGCATCCTTGTGCAAGGTTGGCCAAAAGAAGCCACATTGTAACACCTTAGCCACCGTCCTCACTCCACCATGATGTCCTCCGTAAGGCGAAGAATGACACCCATTCATAATGGCCTCTTGCTCGGACTCGGCAACACATCTTCGGATGATTCCACCAACACATACCCTAAAGAGATAGGGCTCATCCCAATAATAGAATCTTGCATCTTTTGCCAACTTCTTCTTTTGATAGAACGTGAAGTCTTCGGGGTAGACTCCCCCAACTATGAAATTGGCTAAGTCGCCATACCAAGGGAATGGTTCCCAAGACACGGCCAAGATCCTTTCATCCGGAAATGTATCATTTATCTCCACTTCTTCTTTCGGGCGACCTTCCTCCTCTAACCGTGACAAATGATCCGCCACTTGGTTCTCGGTCCCCTTTCTATCTATCACCTGGATGTCAAACTCTTGAAGAAGTAACACCCAATGAATGAGTCTTGCCTTGAAATCTTTCTTTGCCATCAAGTACCGGATGGCGGAGTGGTCGGTATGGACAATTGTTCTCGACCCCACCAAGTATGCTCGGAATTTCTCAAAGGCAAAAACTATTGCTAGAAGCTCTTTCTCCGTCACCGTTAATTCATTTGAGATCCATTCATCGTTTTACTTGCGTAATAGATAGGATGAAACATCTTCTCCACCCTTTGACCTAGCACGGCTCCCAAAGCCACGTCGCTAGCGTCACACATGAGTTCGAATGGAAGCTCCCAATTTGGACTCACAATGATTGGTGCGGTGGTTAGCTTCTTCTTTACCTCTTCAAAGGCTTCTAAGCACGCCTTGTCAAAAACAAACTTGGCATCCTTCTCCAATAATTTGCACATCAGATTCACAATTTTGGAGAAGTCTTTAATGAAGCGGCGATAAAATCCTGCATGTCCCAAGAAGCTTCGGACACCTTTCACGGTCATTGGAGGTGGAAGCTTTGAAATCACTTCTATTTTTGCTTGATCCATCTCGATTCCCTTTTTCGAAACTTTGTGCCCCAACACGATGCCTTCTTGGACTAAGAAGTGGAATTTTTCCCAATTAAGAACAAGCCTCGTTTCTTCACATCTTTCTAGCACTCTCTCCAAATTAGACAAGCAATCATCGAATGAATCTCCAGCTACCGAGAAATCATCCATGAAAACCTCAAGGAAATTCTCCACCATGTCGTGGAAAAGAGCTAGCATGCACCTTTGGAATGTGGTGGGGGCATTACGAAAACCAAATGGCATTTTTCGGAATGCAAAGATGCCATAGGGACAAGTGAAAGTGGTCTTGTCTTGATCCTCGGCCTCAATGGATATTTGGTTATAGCCGGAGTACCCATCCAAGAAACAATAGTAAGCACGACCCGCCAACCGATCAAGAATTTGACCAATAAATGGCAAAGGAAAATGATCATTCCTTGTAGCGGTGTTGAGCTTTCGATAAATCATACACACTCTCCATCCGGTTACGGGTCTAGTTGCAATGGACTCACCTTTGTCATTTAGAATCACCATCATATCCCCCCTTCTTGGGCACACATTGCACGGGTGACACCCACTTTCTATCGGACAGTAGAACTATCACACCCGCATCTAGCCATTTGATGATTTCTTTCTTCACTACCTCTTGCATCGGAGGATTCAACCTCCTTTAGTGTTCTACACTTGGCCGACACCCTTCTTCAAGCAAGATCTTATGAGTGCATACCCCCAGATCAATTCCCCTTATATCCGCCAAGGTCCATCCTATAGTTTTAATCCTCCTCTTCACCACTTCAACAAGTTGAGATTCTTGAGTTTTGGTCGAGTGAGATGAGATGATTATGGGTAGAGTGGAGTTGGGACCAAGGAAAGTGTATCTCAAATGGGATGGTAAGATTTTCAATTCAAGTTTCGGAGGTTCTTCGATGGATGGTTTTATTGGTGGCGTTTCTCGGTTTTCAAGATCTAGGGATAGCTTTTTAGGTACATAGGGTTTTGATCCCAAGCCTTCCAATGCCTTCACTACCTCCGCTGCACTCTCTTCATTTTCCACATCCATGTTCTAAATTACCGCCGCCAACGTGTCTTCTTGATTAGCTAAGACACTCTCCTTTTCCACTAAGGCATCGACTACGACATCGACATAAGAACAAGTTGCATCATTGTCCATTGGTTGTTTCAAGGCCTTGCAAATATGAAATACGGCATTCTCCCCATTGAACCTAAAAGTAAGTTCACCTCTCTCCACGTCACAAAGAGCTCTTCCGGTTGCCAAGAATGGTCTCCCAAGAATGATAGGTACTTCAAAATCCACGGGGCAATCAAGAATAACAAAATCCGCCGGGAAGACGAATTTGTCTACCTTCACCAACACATTGTCAATAATTCTAATCGGACTTTTCATTGAGCGATCGGCTATTTATAAGTTCACGGTTGTTGGTCTAGGTGCCTTGGTGTCCAATGTCTTGTACACCGCATATGGCATTAAGTTGATACTTGCACCTAGGTTACATAAAGCTTTGTTGAAGTGCCTTCCGCCAATTGTGCATGGAATGGTAAAAGCTCCGGGATCTTCCATATTTGGAGCTATGTGTTTTGACACAATTGTACTCACTTGATGAGTCACCTTGATTGTCTCGAAATCTCCATATGTCTTCTTGATCACCAAGCCTTTCATGAATTTAGCAATGTTGGGCATTTGTCCCAATGCATCAACCAATGGAATGTTGATTGAAGTGCTTGCAATTTTCTCCCATATCTTCTTGGCATGTGTGATTTCTCTTTGCTTGTTACTCTTTTGTGGGAATGGAAGGGAATTTTGGGAATGGAGCTTGGAATGGAAAGGCTTTCTTTGGGTGGTGGAGTTTTCTTTGGTTTAGCTTTTTGGGTAGTGGTGTTTTAGGATGTAGGCTTGGGAATCTCTTGAACATCATCATCATTGTCTTGCACAAACACATCACCTTGCCTCTCCCTTTCATCTTGCACCATCTCCTCTCCAATAGCTTCATTATCATTCCACTCGGCACCCACATGATCATCTTGCATTCTCAACTCCTCATCATCATTACTCATGGCTTTTGGATCTTCATATGTCTTGTCACTTCGAGTTTTGATCGCCATCACTTGGTCTTTACCGCCTCTTTTAGGATTCACTACCGTATCACTTGGTAATGCTCCTTGCGGCCTTTGATTGACTTGATGTGTGAGTTGGCTCATTTGCAACTCAAGTTCTTTGATGGATGTGGAATGTGATGTCATAGTTTGCTTCATGTCTTTCATGTATCCGGAGCAGCCTTGTTGATTTTGAAGCATTTGACTCATTATTTCTTCCAATTTGGTGGGAGCCTTTGTCTCTTGATCATTTTGCTTAAATGGAGGTCTTGGAGCATATTGTTGAGAAGAACCGGCTCCTCTCCCCTCTTGGTTGCTACTCCAATTACCTCTTCCTTGAGTCGGCCTCCATTGCCCTTGTTGTTGGTAGGCTTGTTGATATGGTTGTTGGTAGGATTGTTGATAAGGTCTTTGATAACCACCTTGATCATACCCTCTTTGCCCTTGGTAGTTACCCACATAATGTACTTCTTCCCCATCTTGCACACGGTAGCATTGTTCCGGATAGTATCCCTCTTGCCCATGTTGGAGAAGGGACATAGGAACACCTCCGGGAGTCACATAACCCATTGGGGCCACTTGATGGCCGGCATCTGTGCTGTGGATATTCTCCAACTTGTGAAACTTCTTTTCATTGGCTTCCCTATCGGCCTTTGAGTTCTTGTTCATGAGGTCCACCGATGTCAAGATCCTTGCCATTTTCTCATCTTGGGCTTCAAATATTTCCATCATCTTTGGACTAATCCCAACTTCTCTTCCCGAATTCTTAGCTCTTGATTGCCATTCTTGAGACCTCTTGGTCACTTTGTCTAGGATATCTTTCACCTCTTCATACCTCTTATCCATGGTGACACCATCACATAAAGTGTCCAAGGCGGATTGGTTCATCTTGTTCAACCCTTGATAGAAGCTTTGCAACAACATGTTCCCATTGAAACCATGATTAGGACATCGGAGCAACCCATCTTGGAAAGCCTCCCAAGCCTCGGTCAAAGAATCGGATGCCTCTTGCTCAAACATGTAGATCTTATCTCTCAATGCCGCTTGCTTCCCCTTTGGTGAAAACATCCCTAGAAATTGTTTTACTAACTCTTGCCAAGTGAAAATGGAGTTTCTCGGCAACTTGTTCAACCAATCTTTAGCTTTTCCTGTGAGAGAGTAAGGGAACACTCTTAACCTCAATGATTCTTCCGATACCCTTGCGGACTTGTAGAGATTACAAGTTTGCACAAAATTCCTCAAGTGATCATTTGCATCTTCATTCTTAGTACCACCAAAGCAACCATGTTGTTCAAAACCTTGAAGAATTACATTTGGGACGCTAAAACTAGCATTGCCATGAATAAGAGGAGGAACTATGGCACTTGCAAAATAATTAATATCAATTTTTTCCTCAATTTCCTCACCATCTTCATAGTCTCTCATCTCTTGTTGATAGTCTCTAGCACCTCTTGCATATTCTTGGTTCCTGTTGGCATTGTGGGCATTCACTCTATTAACATTGCCCCCTCGGTTGGCATTTGCTCTACCTCTACGGTTCACACCCCCGCCACCTTGGTTCATACTTCGGCCGCCTCGGTTTGCATTGTTGCCACCCTGATTGACATTACCCGCAACACCTTCATTTTCACCAAGATTTGCTTCTTCATCATGTGCTTGAGCCCCCGCATTTGCTTGGGCAAAAGGATTATCACCTTGAGGGTTCTCATTCTCAACTTGAGGCTCATTAGCCTCCTCTTGTGCATCATCATCATCCACTTGCTCGACGTGGAATGGATAGCCCTCTTGGTTGAGTTCTATGTGGAACTCTTCATCATATTGCTCTTCATAACCTTGCGGATCCCCATGTTGTTGATTGTAATAATGGTTGTAGTTGGGGTTCCGCAAGTTCCGATTAGGATTTCTCCTATTAGCCATGTTTCACCTACACAAGGTAAAACAAAAACCAAAAGTAAAATGCTAGGACTAGCGAACTAAACAACTTTGATTAACTAATGCAACTCAATATTGAAACCATAGTTCCCCGGCAACGGTGCAAAAATTTGATCCACGCTCAATCTTACACCATTAATGGTGAAGGGCGATCGTCAAAGTATAATACCCGATGTGAGTCAGGGTCGATTTTCCAAGAGAACTAGCACGTCACGTGAGAGAGTTGAAAGTAGATATTCAAATGAGGTTTAGTATTGAGTCCTAGAAGTATGATTTGTTCGATGAAAACTATGATTAATTCTAAAGTGTAAGCAATTAAACCAGTAAGTTGTTCGATATTACTAGACTTGGGGTGCAACCAACTAATAGTGATTTCCAACCAAACGGTGTCTTTACTTCACTTTTCCAACACAAGTATAATTATGGTCGAGCATTCTGATCGTGATCTCTAGAATCCTTCCGGCCTAGGAGAGATCTTTCACAACCCGCTCGTCAAAGCCTTAGTTGAATAATCAAAGCGCTACTCAAAGATCCAAGGAAAGGAGAACTCTTCCGAGGGTAACTCCTTTTAGATGAGTTAGTCTATATAAATAGCCTATCAACTCAAATCCTCGCCAACTCCACTATTCTACACTAGTTAATCTCTTCCGAGTCTTCAACTAGCAATGTAGACAAGAAATCCCAAATATCATGGATTTTGATGTTATTGTAATGGGGAGTTGGATAATTGTTACTTGTGTTATGGTTAGTGAAATAAAACAACACCCATTAATTTTCTATCACAATAGCATAATTACACCCCTAGTTATGAATTTAGCTACTCATAACTAGGGTTCGAATCAAAGCAATCAGTATGTAATGAATATGATGAATTGAAATCAAACATAGACTTTGGATTGATATATGAATTAATATTCAAGATACAAGTTTAGAAGCTTACAAAATGATGTTAAGTCTCCAACTTGGCTCCCAAAATCGCCCAAAATATAGAGTAAAATGTAATTTATGTGTTGGTGTAATAAAACCTCACTTTCCTATTTATACTCCTAAGAAAATTACAAAAAAAGTCTTCTTCCATCCCAGTTGTGCAATCGCACAATATTGTGCTGACCGCACAATTGGGTCTTTCTCAGCATTGTGCTATCGCATAATATTGTGCTGAGCATTGTGCTATCGCACAATTGGGTTTTTCTCAGCATTGTGCTGAGCATTGTGCTATCGCACAATATTGTGTTGAGCATTGTGCTATCGCACAATATTGTGCTGAGCCGCACAAATTCTTGAAAACTTGAAGTAGTTGCTGCTTGATTTTGCATTCTTGTGCGGACCATTGTGTGGAGCATTGTGCTATGTTGCACAAATTTGTGCGGTCCGCACAATATTGTGCGGCCCAGCGTTTTGGCTTGACACTTATTCCATTTCGCACGACTCCAACTTCGACTCGACTCGGCCTTCTTTTGTGTTCTTTCCGCTCAGTTTTTAGCCTCGAGCGTTTAAACTGAGTAGCACCTGGAATCACGCAACATTACATAAGAATTGGTCGTGAAATTAGCTTAAAAACACATAAAGTTCCTATAAAGGAAGGCTCAAAGTCGGTAAAATGCCGACTTATCACTCTGTATGAGGCTCGTACTGCAGAGCAAACTCTTAAAGTTACGTAACCGTTGAAGACAACCAGTGAAGAACTAAGAGTACAACCAGTAAATCAGTTTAGGTTCTTCATTATAGTTGTCATAGTTTTTTTGTTTTGATTTTATTACCTATCTGCTTATATTAGAAGCCACTGAAATAGGTGAACTTTGAGTGATTGCTTTGTAAAGCTAGAGTTTAGCTTTATTGAGTTATTAGGGACTAGAGTGTAGCCCCTTGGTTATAGAGTTTGTAATCTAAAACTTGCTCTTTGTGTTAGTGAAGTAGTTTCAAAATCCAAGAGTGTGGGTCGTTCTTTTTCTCCCTTGAGCAAGGAGTTTTCCACGTAAAAACACTGTGTCTTTTAGATTGCTGTTTACTTTTGTGCTTGTATTTTTCCGTGGAGGCAACTGCTCAAGTACAGGGTTCTTGTGATTAAGAGTCAGGTTCTTCGGCGAAAATTGGAGGACACTATTCTACTCCCCCTTCTAGTGTTCATAGGAGGTACTTAGAATATAACATTAGCTAAGTAATATCTGGCTCAATGGAGAACTAGAGAAATAACATCCTTCAGAGACTTTAAAATTTTCTTATGGAATTTAGGTGATGTGGACTTAGGTTTCATTTGGAGACCGTCGACATGGTGGTACTTTAGAGAAAATGATGACATTATAAAAAGAGACTTGACAGAGCCATAGCTTATCCAGGGTGGAGATTAGAATTTAATATGGCAAATATTAATCACTTAGACACAAAAGCTTCAAACCATATTATTTTACTATTGAATACTGAACCTTGTCCTATAAAAAGGAAGAGAAGATTTTATTTTGACAAAGGTGGAGTGAAAAGGATGTAGTTAACAAGATTGTAGAGAATACTTGGAATAAAACCTTGGGTGGGTTTGAGCAATCAAAGATTAGTCTAAAACTGAAGCATCGCCACTCTTCTTTATTGTCCTGGTTAAGAGGTATTAAAACTAGAATTGCTGAGCTAAAAAATGACCCTAGTGAGTTCGACCTGAATAAGTTGAGAATTTTAAGAAAAAAGATCACACAAGCGTATAAAGATGAGGAAGCGTATTGGAAACAAAAATCTAGAGTATTATGGCTCAAGGAAGGGGATAAAAATACATCTGTTTTTCATATAAAAACTATCCAAAGGCGCAAAGGCAATATGATTAAAGTATTTCAGTTAACGGATGAAAGGATATTAAGAAGGGCTCTCAAAAAAAAAAAAAATTGTCAAGCTTTCGAACTCGCCTTGCTTGGGATTGTTTAAGCAATTCACGTAATCGTTGACCTCTTGCCAATTGATTCTGCTTCCCTTGTAGTCGTCAACTCGTTCTTGACAGATCCGATCGGGTGTATATCTGCTCTCTCTAAAAAAAATGGAGAGATAAAGAACAGATAAGCGAAGGCAGCTCTCTGGGTCCCTACCGACGCTGAGGTGCTTATCGTTGCCGGTCTAAGCAGAAGGTTGCTAAGTCAGATCCCGACCGCCTGCCTTTCGGCCTTAGCGTTCCAAACAGCATCCGGGTTCATTTTTGAAAGATGGTCCCCAATCTTTCCATGGTATAACCATTCTGATAACGAGGAATCGGGTATAAGTGCTGCCCATTCCATAGAGGAGAGACCCGCTGACCCAGGCAGCATATCTTGATCCATCGGTAGCAGAGCCACTACCTTTCCAACTAAGTCCAAGGCGAGGACCCTGCAGCCATGCAGCGGATCCGGGACCGCATTACCCTTCTTTCGGATCTCGAATCGAGGGGAGTCAATTCCGAGTCCTTCTCTCAATTAAAAGGGAAGGAAGTAGAAAACTTCTATGATAATTTATTCACTTCTTTTGGACCTTCAAATTCTGACCATATTCTTGATTAATTTCCTCCATTAATTGATTATTCCATTAATGATAGACTTACTCGAGAAGTCTCTACTGATGAGATTAAAAAAAATATTTTTAGTATGCACCTCTTAAAAGCGCCAGGAGTAGATGGAACGACTCCATTTTTCTTCCAAAAGTACTGGAATATTCTTTCAATTGATATTTGTGATGCAATTAAAAGCTTTTTTCGCTCAGGATATCTTTTATCATCTTGGAACCAAACCTTATTATGTTGATCCCGAAAGTGAATAATCCGATTACAATTATTCAATTTAGGCCTATCAACCTTTGCACCACTATGTATAAAATCATTACTAAGATCATAGCAATGAGACTAAAAACTTATTTGCCTAGTTTAGTTTTCTTAAACCAAGCTATGTTTATTACTAATAGACAAATTGTCGATAATGTTGTCTTAGTCCATGAGTTTATTCATCTTTTGAATAATAAGAGAAGAGGTAATAAAAAATATATGACTTTGAAATTAGACATGGCTAAGGCTTATGATAGAGTCGAATGGAGATACATTCAAAATTTATTGCTTAAGATAGGTTTTAATGATATTTTTGTTGGATGGATTATACAATGCATTTCCACAATGATATATATTAATGGTGAAATATTAGGAGATGTTCGACCTAGCAGGGGTTTGAGGCAAGGTAATCTGCTATCACCAAACTTATTCTTATTATGTGATGAAGGTCTTCAAGACTTTTAAATGAAGATGAAAGGTTAGCAGAGTTATAAGATTTAAGTTTAAAGAGGGGAGACCCTACTTTGAACCACCTTTTTTTTACAGACAGATCTTTTATTTTTTGTTCAGCTACCACTTAGAATGCTGCCAAAGTAGTAGAGATTTTAAGGATATATAAGGAATGCTCTAGTAAAAAAAGATATATAAGTCTGTTGTGTATTTTAATAAAAATACTCTTGAAGTCGAAAAGGATGGTATAAAAGAAAATCTGGGACAAGTTCAAAAAGATAATCTGCTATATTTAGGCTTACCAGTGCTAGTTGGAAGATATAAAAGGAAAATGTTGGAGCTTATTAAAGATAGAACAAAAGCGTAAATAAAAAGATAGAAAAATACCTTCTTAAGCTCGTAGGGAACGAAGTGATGCTCAAGTATGTTCTTTCTGCAAGTTCTGCTTATACTTTATCGTGCTTTCAATTTCAAGATACTCTATGTAAAAAGTCACTGCTATTTTTTCTGAATTTTAGTGGGAGAAAAATGAAGAGTAAAGTAAAATGCTCAATAGGATTTTCTACTTTTTAAGATGCTTAAAAGCAAAATATTTTCAAAATATTTCTTTTCTTAATGTGGGATGCTCTTTTTCAAGTTCTTGGATTTGGAAAAGTATTGTTTGAGCTAGAGGAGTATTGAAAAAAAGAAATTCGATGGAGGATTGGAATAGGGGAAAATGTAAATATATGGCAGGATCCATAAATTCTAAACTCTAATGGATTTAAACCCCAACAAGGTATAAATCAAACTGATCCTGAATTAGAGGTTAGGAACCTCATTGACTAACTAACTTATACTTGGAAGATTCAGGAACTCTAGAAGTGGTTTTGCCCTAATGATATTTTATCTATCCTAATTTCAATTATATGATCTTTAGTATGGCATTACACTAAGTCTGAAAAATATGATGTAAAGTCAAGATACCATCTACCAAAGAAACTTGGGAGATGTAATGATGATAATATTTCTAGGCCCCAGTCGAGTTATTACTATTTTTCTAAAACATTTTAGGATTATCTATGGTCCTTGGACATTAAAAACAAATATAAGCATTTTATTAGAAAATGTATTCTGAATATTCTTCCAGTTAGTAATAACATTTCTAAACGCTTGACTCATATTTGTGATGTTTGTAAAGTTTGTGGTCTTGAAAGAGAAACTATAGATCATATGTTGTTTCGTTGCCCGAAATCTCAATTAGTTTAGAAAATGAGTCCTATAATTGGCCTAACCTCAAAAATACTGCTGACTTTGTACGATGGCGGGATGACATATTTAATAATACTCGTAAATATCCTCAAGCATTGGAACTTGTTAAATTAAGTATTTCTATCATGTGACAGTTATTAAAAAGCTAGGAATATGTTGTATTTTAATTGTGAAGTTTATGAATCTAGTGATGTTGTGCACAAGGCTCTGTTTGACTTTCAAGAATACGAAAATGCTATGCTCTTCTCATCACTACTAGCCTGGGTATCTAATTGCACTAACGATAGTAATATTACTATGGCACAAGATGGTATTTTTATGTTTACAGATGTTGGGTTACAAGCGAAACAACAGAAGGCAAGCATTAGTGGCGTGGCTATGGATAACTCTGGTCACCAGCTTCAAATCCTTGGTTCCCAAATCTAAAATGTTGGGAAGACCATAATTGTTGAAGCTTTTACAATTCGAGAGGCTTTAGGGAAAGCCATTGAAAATGGATGGTCAACGATTCTCATTTTCTTAAATGCTAAAAATGTTCTGGACATGATAAAAGAGAAAGTTGAAAGCTCATGGGAAATTGATGATACATGTAAGGATATTTTGGAGTTTGATGATATCAATTGAAGATATAAATATTGTATATATTCCTAGGTCTCTTAATACCCTAACACATAGTTAGCTAAGTTCTCTATTTTTCTTATGCAAAGGGTTGATTGGGAGTATATTTCCCATCTTGGATTGTAAATGATGTCATGGCATCTTTTGATGCTTTCCGATCTTTTATGTATTATAATATCCAAAATGTTGGCGGAAAAAATAAAGATAATCTAACTACTAGTAGTGCATAATACTCTGTAGCTTCTTAGGTACATAGGCGGCCTAAGCATAAGACCACTAAGATCATTGCTTTAGGCCCCAAAAATATAAAGGCCTCTATTGTTTCTACTATTAGGTACTACCATATAATATAATTTTTAAACTATTGTTCCAAAATTGCATATGTATTATTTTCTAGATTTGATTTAGGTTGTTCAAATGAATAAGGAATTAGGATAACTTTTTATCTCTCCCTATTTAGTACATTATTTTCTTTTTTGATCTTTCCTTCTTCACATAAATTCATATTCTTCTTCTTTTTTCGCTTGAGATGATTTCATATCTCAATTTTAACACAATTTGTTAGAATAAACTATAAAAATGAATTGTAAATAAAAATACATATGAATTTTAGGTACATAAGATCAGTCACAATTTCATTTTCACCTCAAAAAGCTAGAAGAATGAATTGCAATAAACAAATACATATAAATTTCATCGCATAGGTTTAGGTCCTCATATAAAATTTTGTTATAGGCCATCAGCTTTGTTGGGCCGCCCTACTTATTGTCATTTGTTCTTATTCTAATTGTATAAGACGCAAGGATAGACAAAGCAATTGAAGTGTTCTTTTATACTCACTCTATTTTAATTTATGTGATATAATTTGACTTGATACGAAGTCTAAGAAAAAAATTAAGGATTTTTCATATTTGTGGTTTTAAAAGAAGCCATAACATTTGTATGGTTATGATAATTTTGAAACTTGTGCTTGTAAACATGCCATGAGATTTATGTTGTTATAACTTTTTTTATTAGAGATAAAGTAGTAATTTTAAGTTAAATATTTTTCAAATACCAAAATGTGTCTTTTATGAGGTGAACTATTACAGAGATAGTATCACATAAACTAGAATAAACGAAGTATAAATCATCACAAATTGGCTATTATTTTTTGTGCTAAATATACTATGAGAGTTTACTTTGATAAAAGCCGAGTACGCAGGAATTTCAAATACCCTATGACTCTAATTGGCCTGAACTCATAGATGCTTTCGCATCCGGCGTGTTTACAGAAATGATTCACTCCTGGCTTTACACTAGTTAGTATTTTTTTTTTCCTATTGAATGTTCGAGTTCAATTTGTTACCCGATTTATTTGAATTTATGTCGGGATTGGAACTTCAATTCTAGGATAAAGTGATTATTATCAAAGGCAGCTTTATTCTCAAGGGTCAAACTTGAGACCTCTGATTAATGGTATTTTATTCTATTTTGTGGACACCACTGTATGGCCTAACTTCAATTCTTTATGTTACAATTGAATTTTTACTTTAAAGTTAAAAGCGATCAATTATATCAAGATAATGACAAACAAACATGAAAGAAAATGAGTCAGCACATATAACGAACAAGAACAAAAAGGACAATATTGTTTTGATAGTGAGATAACAATTTGACAGGATTTTGGTATATGTTTTTGATGCCTTTATAATAGAATAAGGGAGATTTATTATAGGTTGACAAACCGACTCTTTGTATTTAAGAAGCCATATCCCCCACGTCTAATCGTGGGAGGCAAATATTATGGAAGCTCATTTAATGCACGACATGAGCACCGAATACGGAAGGTATATATGTGCTCTTAATTTAACGCGAAGGCTAGGGTTGAGCGGAACTTGTAACAGAGGGTATATCTTTCGAATAACGCATACTTTAAGGGTATATTTGACCCTTTTCCAAAGAAAAAAAGAAAAGAAAAAGCTCTCCGAAAAAAAATCACTGTCCTCTCTATTCGTTTTGGTCTTTCTTCTTTTATATTTTGTTCCTTTCTTTTTTAATCTTTCTATCTCCTTCATCTCTCTTGGCTTTTGCTTTGTTCTTCTTCCTTGCAGTTATTAACTCTTACAATAACCACCAGATTGGCGCTAATTTTGCATACATGGAGTGGTAGCAGGAATTGTCAGTGTCACTGGATAGAAGCTTATGCCATCGTAGATCCATTTCTCTTACACTTGAAGATCTCGTTTCTATAAGCTAGAGGCCCCCGACGTTAATTATATTTGTTAGACTTAGTTAATAATATTGATCGTGAGAAATTATATTTTTACGGCAAAAAATCTTAGCATGGAAAACTGCATTCTCCACCTAGAAACTACTACATTTTGGGAAGACGACGATAGGGGAAGAGTTCTACTGATTGTTTTGAGGAAGAAATAACTAGGTGGTGTTTCAAATGGTTGGTTTGGCGAAATTGATGGTGAGGGGAGAGAGGTGGAGGTTCTTTAGAAGAAGTGTTAAACCTGATTTTGATAATGACAAATATAACTCAATGTTAAGTTACTAACATATGATAAAATGTGACATGTTGAAATGATGATGTGGAAGCTCCATCTAGAGGGAACAATATTAAACGAAGGGTACCAGCAAGCTAAGGTTGATTTGTTGATGTGGAAACTCCATCCAGAAGGAACAACATTGTACGAAGGATACTAGCCAACTAAGGAAAGTTTTGGATGGATCAGTGCATTTATGAAGGTTACCAATGATGAGTGTGAACACGCCTAAATAGTACTGTATTCTAAAAAAGATTCTATCAATCGCAAGGATCCTTTCGAGGATCAATCCCTTGGGTCAATTTCTCTCTCTCTCTCTCTTTCTCTCTTTCTCTCTCTCCCTCCCCTCCTCTCTCTCTCTGAAACGACATCGGTCAGTCGTTTCGGAAGTTCGGACTTCGATTGGTGTGCCGATAATTTTAGATTATTTGTAAGGTCCATCAGAACCTGTCTGTAAAATTTGAGCTAAATCAGAACTCGTTTGGTAGGCATCGGAAAAAGGTGTCAGTTTTTATTGACAATAAATATTAAAAAGAGATTTTTGAGCTCGGTTTTGGCGAACGAACTCCGATTCAAAATCCGAAAGCGCCGCTAGGTTCGTATGATTATTTATGACTTTTGTGAACTTTCGAAAGTGAATTTCGATGTCGTTCGGCTAGTTTCCGCTAAAATACCGAAAGTTAAATAATTTGATTTTTTTCTAATTAAATTCGCATTTTGGGTTTCGGAAACTCGATTTGAGATCCACCTTCGCGGTATGCTACATATATTTTGTATAACTGGTATGCAAAAGTTGGGATCATTTCGAATATCGTAGGGTTCCGTTTTAATTTTCATCGCGAAAAGAAAAGAAAAGAAAAGAAAAGAAAATCAAAAAATAAAAAAGGGGAAAAAGACAAAACGTAAGAAACTTCTAAACTCAACCAAGGGTGCGTGCCAGAACATATCAACAAATAAGCAGTACACATATAAGCAGAACAGTAGTCATGTACCGCAAGTCTACACAATGGTATGAATTGAGATGAAATGAAATGAAGTGAGATGAAATGAAATGAAATGAAATATGATGCAAAGGGTCACATGTGCCCGTAATCCCATCCCGAAGCGGAATACTCCTGCATTTGAGGGGAATCCAATCTGATAACCAACTGGAGCGGAATACTCCTGCTCCTGGGGCGGAATACTCCTGCATCCGATATAATATAAACCAGAGCCGGAATACTCATGCACTCTCTTGGGGCGGAATACTCCTGCACGCGATATGATGTAAAGCTGAGGCGGAATACTCCTGCACTCTCCTGGGGCGGAATCCTTTTACCCTCAATATGATACAATGGAGCGGAATACTCCTACCCTCAATATGATACAATGGAGCGGAATACTCCTGCTCCTGGGCGGAATACTCCTGCACCCAATATGACATGTAATGAATATGCATGCTGTCCAGACATTCTATCTGCGGATTTTTTATGTCATCCAGTTGTCTCATCTTGTCTATCTATTTCGTTTCGGCAGGTTCGCTCCAGGATTGAGTTCGCCATGTTGTGAAGGAGCGAAGACGACTTCAGCTGTCAAGGTGAGCCAGCTTTTATTCCGGATGGCCACCAGTTTATTAGTTATTATTTCAGTTGCATTCTGCTCCCTTCAGGAGGTATCTGTCTTCTTTTGTACTCTTAGATGTCTAGTCTGGATAGCCCTAAACTTAGTATGTTGAGTAGTCAGCTGTAATTTCTTTCGTACAGCTTAGAGGTAGCAATATGTTTGCGTTTGTTTTTTGTCATGTCCTTATTTATGAATTATTATATTTATTTTCCTAATTAAATTGGTAAGGGTTCACCCGACGGGTCTAGGGGAGGATGTCGGGTACCCGCACGGCCTAGTCGAAATCCGCGTCGTGTCACTCTCCCTCTCTCTCTTTCCCCCCTTTCGCTAATTAAAGAAGATTGCAAATCTATCTCCTCAAATCTCGCTCTCTGGCAAGTGTGCAAATATATCAAGAAACAAATTGTTTTAAGGGCAGTCGCTAAGAAAAGTTTGCCTTAATGGACCTCAATCAAAGATCACCGATTTCATGGAAATTGTCAATAAAGGATCTCAATCATAAAGACTAACTAGAAGGATACCTCTTAACATAAGACCTATATATTGAAGACCTAACTGAAGAAGAAGAAGAAGAAGAAGAAGAAGAAGAAGAAGAAGAAGAAGAAGAAGAAGAAGAAGAAGAAGAAGAAGAAGAAGAAGAAGAAGAAGAAGACCACACTACTTTTTATAATCTACAATCTCTCTAAACTTTTACTTATAACAAACCATTGTATTTTTGAGAATTTACTAGTGTTTAAAAAGAAAAGAAAGAGAGTTGCAAGGTAGAGGTAATAGTTGTGTCACGAATTTTTGGTCTGATCAGCTATAAATCAGATTGTGCCGTTGTTGGTGAGTGAGTCGGTAAAAACAAAATATTGAAGATGTTTGTGGTGAACGATAAACCATAAAGTATACTTGACTAAAAGAGCTAAGAGAGGGACTCTCTCTTGTGACTAAGAGGACTGGATTAGAAATCACATTAGTTCTAAATCAGTATAAGATCATTGTATCAATTTTTATATTCTACAATTTATTTTACTCCCGGATTTAGTCAATTGTGAATCCACTTAAGTCGATTAATAACTTTAAAACGAATAATTCACTCCCTTCTTATACTTTCATGAAGATGATACTACAAAGAGAAGATTTTCTGGATAATAATATTTTATTTATTTATTTATTTATAGATGAAAGTCATTTTTCAGTTATTTCATGCGCCCAACCTTATGTAAACATCACCCCTAGTGCCATGTCAGCGTGAGGTGTTCAGTAGGCACATTTTGAATACACATTAAGTGTCTAAATGGAAAAAGCCTCAGTTAAGTGCCTAAGTGAAAAATAAGGACAACTTTAAAGGGTTGTCTATGTATTTGGAAAAAAATGCATAATTTTCAGATCTATAGTCTTAATTAAAGATATCATAAAAATTTTATGGTTCAAAAAAAAATTAAAATTTGTGGTTATAAAGATGCCATGAAGAATGAGCAGCTATACAAGCATCCAATTTCTATAGAGTTGCTTTCCAGTCCGGATAAAGAGTTGAAAGAGCTAACATCTCTATGGGCGCTTCGTGCATCTTTAAATGTGGAAAAGGCAGTAGAGGACAAAGAGATTACGCCCGCTAGGACCTAATACCTGCTATTCTATTAATAAACTAGGGATTCGCATTTCTGCACCCGTGGGGGAACTTACTATAGAAGACATAACCACAAATTTTATATAGCTATACAAGCTTTTCATTGATAGTCGTAACTTAAAGTTAAATAATTTTTCAAATGTAAAAATATACAACTAATAAGGAGATAATATCACATAAACTAAAATTGCCAAGGGTACAAAATATTATATTTTGTGCTAGATATACGATGAAAGTATACTTTGGTAAAAGTCAGTATTGGGGAAATCAATATGCAGGACTTTCAAATACTATAAGCAATGGGTAGAAAGTCATAGATGTTTCCTCAATTGGCATGTTTACCAAAATGATTCACCCCTGGCTTACGTAAACACCCATTCCTGGCTTTACTCTACTTTATGTTTTCTTTTTCCTATTCAGTATTCGATTTGTTGCATGATTAATTCAAATTCGTATGAAAAAAATTCAATAATCATAAAGTAATGTGTTTTCTATCAATCGTGACTCAAAGGCGGATTCAGAATTTGAACCTTATGGATTCTAAATTTTCGAATAACAATCTCAAGTGCAAGTAACTGAGTTTTCGACTTGATTTTTT
The DNA here is from genome assembly GCA_029990175.1 of Petunia secreta. Classification (NCBI taxonomy): domain Eukaryota; kingdom Viridiplantae; phylum Streptophyta; class Magnoliopsida; order Solanales; family Solanaceae; genus Petunia; species Petunia secreta. The sequence goes on along the minus strand of JARKIP010000087.1, from coordinate 1,655,441 downwards.
ATATATTCAGTGATTTTTTTAATACAAATACACCGTTTGCGCTAAACCTACTGGGTTCCGCCGAATCCGTAGTCTACCTTCTACATCCGCCACTATCGTAATTTTATTCTGAACGCTCGAACTTGACACCTCTGATTAATTATATTTATTCTAACTTTATGTACAACACGTGTTTACACTAAAGTGGCATATGACATCGCACATTGGTTCGGTGAGCTTTACCCATTTTCTATTTCAAACATTATGTCTAATTCTACCCATTGCTTCAATTATCTTTCGAGAATCATATTAGCATTGCGCATTATAACTCTGACACTTTGAATTAGGGGTGTTTATAGGGCGGTACGGTTCGGATTTGAGCTTATCGGTAACGGTATATCGGTTAACAGTATGTAATTATATAAAATCAATACCGTACCAATAAGCTATCGGTTATCGGTTATCGGTTCTTAACGATTCGGTAGCTAACGGTTCGGTAACCGATACACCGAAGTAATGCGCGAATTCTCGGTGGATGGTTGTCAATGGGTAAGATTTTTTCATTATTATGAACACCTACTAAAGTAATAGACAAATCATCTAAACAAACTAAGTAAACAAGTGCAATCAACAAGTCTTAAGGATATGCTAACATGACACAAAAAAATGAAATAGAAAAAGAAAATCAAAAGATAAGAATGACCCGAGAAAGCAAAATTAATTATAAAGTGGGTCATGCCTAATAATTAAAGTGTATGAGTGTTGAAATATAACCACCAAAAATAATAATAATTGAAGTTTAACCTATAAGTTAAAGTTGTAAATTAAGAGTTTAAATGACTTAATATACTAGTAATAAATAAAATAAAATATATAAAAATTATAAAAAAAATACCTTATCGGTTATCGGTACGGTAACAGTAAAGAGATATAGAAACTGTTACTGTACCGATATCTTATCGGTATTGGAAATTAATACCATTACCGAACCAATAACCATTATACCGATACTGTTATGCTTATCGGTAACGGTAACGGTTCGGCTATCGGTACCAGTTCGATTTTGCACACCCCTACTTTGAATTTGGTTTCTATTTTGCAAATTAACGATAATACAGCTTCCACAGTCATAAATTAAATTACAAATAATAGATTTAACTATATGACACTAACTAAAATACTACTCCTATTAGGCAAATGAACACAAAGAATACTACTCTAGCTCATAGTACATTTCTTAAAGATAGTATACTATTAAGGGATTTTTACACTCTATACCCATAAAATGTAAAGTATTTATAAGTCATACCCATTAAAAATTACACTATCCATAAAACTAAAAGTATTTACCAACCTACCTATTTATTATTGTATACTTTTGTTATACTTTATAGGTGTATACCTTTAAGGTATACTGTATAAATTATGGTATAAAAGTCTGGAGTGCCATTTATTACTGTATACCTTTGTTATACCTTATAAATTATATGTGTATACCTTTATGGTATATTGCATAAACTATGGTATACAAGTCTGGATGGTTATAATGAGTAGATAGTTTAGTGGGTAGGTTGAGTAATATTTGAAAGTAGTGGGTAGTAGTTGTAATTATTTTTAATTTTGTGGGTATTTTTGTAAGTGTTCCTACGAAATATATGTAAAATCAAGGCAAATATAATAATTAATTTGTTATACGTAAAGAGGAGGTACGTATAAAGGATATCAAAATGTGAGTGACTAAATGAACAGTTGATTGACACTTCAACTTTGATTTGGAGGGTTTAAATCACTGCACATATCAATTTCTTCCCAGTTTGGACACTACACTGAAAAGCCTTTGCGACATGGTTATATGAGCTTAAAGTGAGACCTGATAGTACAGTCGAGGTACAACTCTAGAGTTACTAAAATTGATGGTACTCTGTTTGTTTTAGTTTATGTGAATTTTTTTTTAAGTATAAGAGGGTCAAATTGACTAATTTTCAGTGTGAATTTAGACAAAAACTGACAATTTAAACCTATGAGATAATTCAACCATACAAATTTCTAAGCTTCTTTTAAATCACGTGTTTCAAAAGTATTTCTTAATTTTTTAAATTCTATGTCCAGTCTAACCATCTTTCACATAAATTGGGACGGAGCAATTACTATAAATCATACTACAATATTTAACAATTCAAAATACTTTAAAAGCATTTGCAAAACACGTGATCAAGAAAACCTTATTACCTTAATCGACTACTCAAAGAACAATAAATAATGAGTTTAAGTTTGACGCACCGTCGGTGTAACGTTTTTTACACCATCAGGTAATATTGACCTGCTATAGCAGATTAATAGCCATTTTCTTAAATCTTTAATTTTTATTTCTTTTTCTAAAAATTTCGTTACCCAAATTTCTCTTTATTATCCTCTCTCTTTCCTTAAATTCTCCCTCTATTCCGTTCTCAATTAATTGATCTGTTCTCTTTCTCGTTAAATGGAGCATGCGTGCAAATACTATGTTTCTTCCTAAACTAAGAAAAAAATCCAGAAATTACCAATCACCAAAGAATAAACAAACGTACTTCATAAAATTCCTTTCTTAAGATAGACTCATGCATGCAATATTCACAGACAAAAATTTGGGAAAAGTTTACAGATTTCACTTTGTTTCTATAAAAATTTGGGAATATTGTGGGATATTGTAGTATTGTATGAACTTGATTTGAAAGATTCAACTTTGAAATTACACCATAAGCTTCTCTTCCATAGATCTATTATTTTATTGGTACTTCCATTTGTTCTGCAACATACAATTTTGAAGGTTAGTTTAACACATAATATATATCTACATGTTATGGAATATCAAGTTTAACTTAGTAAGGCCTTAGGATGCTTGTACACGATAAGAAAATATTTTGAAATTTATTCACAAATAGCCGCAAAGGAATTAAATACATGGATGAAGATTAAAGCCATATTGTTGCAGAAGAAGCTCTCTACGTTGAGATCGAGTTTTACGAACAGTCTGATATTTCGTTGTGTTGAGATAGAATTATGGGAAGAAGTCAGAACTTTGGAAGGAAACAATATTTGTTAAGAGTAAAACTAGGAAAGGATATTTGATTTAATCTTTGTCTTAATTGCATTTTTTATTTTGGTAAACAAATAAAAGGTAATATTATTTAAATAAGTTACTCTAATTACCTCCTAAGTTACCTGATGGTGTAAAATATTTTTTACTCCAACAGTGCGTCAAACTTAAACTCTAAATTCATATAAATAAAAATATATGGTACATTAACTGATCAATTAGGTCCTTGAGTATTTAGTATCGAACATTGTTTGTCAAAAACACTAATGCATCTTAACTGATCCGTGATCCAAAGACTAACAGGATGTAAATTGATTTTAGAGGTGCAAGTACATGTCTTGGTTTGACTAGGCCAACGTATAAAACATAAAGAAGGCTAATATTCTTGTTATCTTAAACTAAAGTGTTAGTAAAGTATATAGTATCAAAATAATTTTTGAATCATGTAATTTTAAACATATCATGTTTAATAAGAGTGCATTAAGGATAAAAGGAAACTAGTTAGATTGAAAACTTACTAAATATAAAAACTCATCAGTCATCATTATTGTTGAAACAAACCAAAAAAATTAAGACGACGTTCCTCTCACTTTTTTAATCCAAAAAGAGTACTTATATTACGACATTATTAATAATTCAAGATATTACAAAATTAGTGCCATCTCCAGCACTTGGTGGCTAGTGCCACAGAAGCAATACATGCCGATATTTTTAATTTCTAGATAGCGGGAAAATTGCCAAAACAGTAGAAGTAATAATACTAATATTATGCATCATAGTCCATGCATAGCAAGACGATCAATAACAATTAAACCTTAACTAGACGTACTTAATTATTCTCAAGTAAAAGCTTGTGGCCAATCTTATAGGAAGCATAAGCATCAATGCAGGCATACTCAACCTGGTTATTATTCAGTTCCCTTGCCTCCCAATTACTCATACACACATGCTTAGGCTTCTTCATAATCAAATGCGACACTTCCCATGCAAGATCCTTTAGTCCTGGTCGACGAAATCTTCCTGGCCAACGTTGTTTCGCCAGTGCCCGAATATCAGCACTGTTAGCACACTCAAGCCCATACTCATCTCTCAACTTAGCTATATCATCAGCAACCTCAATTCCAACAAATGTGAAGTTGGTATTTTTGAGAAAATTCTTGAGGGATTCAGGAAACTCTTCATCCATGTAGAAAAGTTGAAGGATCAACCACTTATCATCGATGCATAATTGTAGAGTTGCTGATTTGTTGCTCATCCATTTAATTTCATGGGGTCTAACGCAATGTCTAGGCCAACTACCATGGGGCTGTTACCGTATAAAACAAGAATTTCACCACTACTAAAAAAATCTGAAATTCCGACCACCAAATCGGTCGCCAGGTCGACCGATCGGCGACCGATACGGGTGGTCCGATAATTAATGGTAGCAAATAGCCCTGCGACCGAAACTCGGTCGATATTTCGACTAATTCGGTCGCACAATAGCTCACATACAGTGACCAATTATACGACCGATTTTCGGTCGCACATCCTATGCGACCTAAAATCGGTCGCATAATTGGTCTCAGCTGTTGGAATTAACGGCGACCAAGTATGCGACCGATTGTCGGTCGCATAGGATGTGCGACCGAAAATCGGTCGCATAATTGGTCACTGTTGTGGCATTAATGGTGACCGCTCTGCGACCGAAAATCGGTCGCCAAACCTGTAAAAACCTGCAATAAAAATCCTGCAATCAGGCCTTAGCAACAGCAAAAACCAGCAATTTTAATACCTGGAATGCAACACCAATACACAGCAATAAACCAAACATTTCAAAAAACAGTAATTCACCAATACAACGCAATAAACCAATCATTTCAAAAACAAATAACACCATTAGTTATATCCTAAAATTGTTAACAATACAACTTCACAAACATTCAAATGACTACTCGGGCGAGGCTGAGCTAGACCCGGACTCGGAAGAGGAAGAGGAGCTGCGTCGATGCCTGCTCTTATGCTTTCTTCTCGCTTTCTTCTTCTCCTTTTTGGCAAGGAGCTTTTTGATCATGTCCTGGGTTTCTTGATTTTCTCTCGACAGCTGTGCGATATGCTCTCTCATTTGAGCCATCTCAGCAGGATCAACAGCGCTCGACGGAGAAGAAGTAGCTGAAGAGCCCAAAAAGCGAGCATTATGCTTATCCGGAGCAAATAGCGATCCAAGACCATAAGCATACCCCTTCTTAACCCCTCCAACAGTATCGACCCATATTTGCTTTTCTTTCTCGAACGTCAAGGGAGCCGGGGTGCTGCTTCCGGCGTCCGATGCTTGGGTCGATGTCCAGTCTTCCACAGCCTTTGTAGCCTTTTCCTGCAAAACATAAATATATTAATGATGTTAACAGAAAGACTATATATTGAAGGATTGGCGCGACTAAAGATCGAATTTTACAAACTTACCCATGCCTCTTTTGCGCGGGGCTCGACCCTGTAACGACCCTCAAATAGTCGTTACGGGATCCGGGACCTCGATTTACGTGTCGACAGTCCCAAAAGCTCCGTTAGGTCATTTATGACCCGTCTGTGAAATCTGAGTCGAAACGGAGTCCGTTTGATAGGTTTTCGAGAAAAGGATCCGTTTATGAAATTCCGGAAAGGAATTTGGGGTTTCGATAGGTCGTTTTGAGTAAACGAACCCCGATGGAAAATCCGAGCGCACCGTTAGGTCCGTCTCATCATTTATGATATGTAACAACCTTCAAAATTGAAAACGGACCTCGTTTGATAGGACTTTTGATAAAGTCCCCATTTCGGAAGTTTAAAAGAGTTAAAAGAGATTTCCGAGCTCGATTTGAGCAAATGAGCTCCGATGAGAGATCCGAAAGTTCCGTTAGGTTCGTATAGTCATTTGTGACTTGTAGCAACTTTCGGAATTGGATTCCGAGGTCGTTTGGTTAAATTTCGCTATTTTGGCGAAAGTCGAAAATTGAACCTTTGCCGTGGGACCCACTTTTTGAGTTCTGGAGGTCCGAATTGAGTTCCGTCTTGACGAGCATGTCACAAAAGTATTTTATGACTTGTGTGCAAAATTTGGGGTTATTCCGAGCTTCGTAGGGTCCCGTTTGGACCCAAAACAGTTCGGATTTTTCTGGTGCGAAACTGCTGTTTTCTGCTACTGTTTCTGTTGCGAGCAGCCGGAAATATGGCATTTTTCCGGCCAATCCGTAAGGAATTAGGAAAAACTCAAAACATGAAAGTTGTAGCCCTTTGAGTATGGTTCTAATGGAACCGGTTTCAGGTCATTTGGACATTCCTATCAAAAGTTATGATTATTGGAACAGAGGCTGTTACAGTGGTAAAAACTGCTATAAAAGAGGTCATTTCGGGACAGATTTCGGGAAACCGAATTTTTATTCAAAGGAGGCGATTTGGAGGCGATTTTGGAAGGTTCAAAACGTGTATAATCATAAGGTAAGCCTCCATAACTCATTTCATATCATATATCATGAGAATCAAAGCTTGATTCATAGGAAATGAGTTAGAATCCTAAATTTTAAGATTTGGGGAAAATCAACGAGCAAGGCTCGTATGAGAAATCTAATTGCATATTTGGACTCACGGGAGTGTGGGGAGTCCGGAAATGTATATTTTATTAATTTTGGGCTCGGTCCCACCCGAGGGTATTTTGGTAATTTTACCCTAAAATGCTTAGAAGCTTAATTGCTTATAATTGAGCACTAATGAGTGCTATATTGTCTTGATAGACTTAGAGGAAAGTTCCCCGAGGACAAGAAGAGCATGAAAGGAGATTTGCTTCCTAGCTTTGAACCGGAATTCGAGGTAAGTGAGATTTGACCTCTACTTTGCTTGTGGATACGTCCAGCATGCTAGTACGCTTCGGGTATTCTTATGTGATTAGCTTAGGGCTATGTGTTAAATATGAATTGACTAGCGTTGGCTAGGTATATTACTATTAATTAAATATGAATAGTAAAGACATGAGTTGACCGAGGTATGTGCCGGTCTAGACGCTATATTGAGATAGCGATTAATTATATTGTGGGATTGCTTACTATTATTTGATCATAAATAGTGAGTACATGAGTTGACCGAGGTATGTGCCGGTCTAGACGCTATATTGAGATAGCAATGACTTATATTGTGGGATTGCTTGCTATGTCACGATTAGATAGCAAGGACCTGGGGATATGGCCGAGGATGTTGCCGGCATATCATTGATTATGTCTTGCCGAGGTTTCTGCCGGCTTATGTACGAATTTGGTACTTGTATGGTTATCATGACGGGTTGTGTAGTGCTGACTCCTCGTAACCTTTGGTTAGACGACACGGGAGTAGGGATTGTACCTCCAAACCGTCGTCGGGTTAACCTCCGCTTTACATTGAGCTAGCATAACCAATCTTGGTTACAGTGACTGTGTAATATTATCGTTATTAATATTTCTGTTATTATTTCTGTTATTGCTATTAATGTCGTGGATATTAATACTGTTAGAGGGACACTTGACAGGGGGTGTGGTGTCGCCTATACTATGAGATGTGTCACACTTGACAGGGGGTGTGGTGTGGACACTTGATTATTGAGATGTGACACACTTGACAGGGGGTGTGGTGTGGTCACTAGATATTTGAGATGTGACACACTTGACAGGGGGTGTGGTGTGGTCACTAGATTGTTGAGACACGACACACTTGACAGGGGGTGTGGTGTGGTCGTATATAGATGAGATGAGACAATGACTACGGGTCATTGGTCTACCTCCTTATGATTGAGACAGTGACTACGGGTCACTGGTATGTTGTTTATGTTGACAATGGCGTTATGGCCTATAGACGGAGCCGCACAGGGTGCGTGCTGATATTGAGTGATGAATGTATTGTTGCCTACGTCCGTTGGCGGTGTTGCTAGCCTACCGTAGGTTTAGGTTAGTCGGCGTGGGAGTAGAGATTGGACCTCCAAACCACTGTTTGATTGATCTAGGCCTTACGTTGGGTGGGCATAATCCTCTTTGACTTGTGTATGATATTCTGAGACTACTGGCTTACTTAATGTGTATGTGACATATGCTATCTGTATGTATATAGGTACATACGTATGGATATATATATATATACTTGGATAATTATATTGTGAATATGTGCGACTGCGCTATTTATTTACGTAGAAACGACGTGCTTAGTTGCTTGCGATGCATGTTTGCGACTTGTCCCGCAAGGGTGATTTAGCGGGCCTGTCAGTGATCTTACTGGGCTTCGGCTCATAACTTACTCTGCCACATGTGCAGGTACTTCTTCTAGATAGCCATCGAGACAGTAACGACCGTTCGAGGCTGCTGTATTATTTTGTTGAGGTGAGCCAACCGTACAGTCCACGGTGGCGTACCGCCAGTGTTGTATAGAGATAGACTCCACTTCACTTATGTTGTATTTTATTTCGATTGAGTCACTCTATAGATACTCCATTGGTGTTTGTTGGGTATAGTAGACAGGGGTGTCTACCTTCTTTTGGATTCCAATTTTATATATATATATATATTTCATCATGTTTCTCTTCTTTCAGTTTATTTCCGTATTTTTGTTTCTGTTGGTTCGCCTAGGCAATATCGTTTAGGTGCCATCACAGATCCAGATTTTGGGTCGTGACAGACCCACTCTCCACCGCCCTTCTTGGCACCCTTTGTATGCCTGATCTTGTGCAGCTAGAGCACGGGAATAGTGAGCTTTTCTTTCTTTTCCTACAAATTAAAAATCATAATATGTTAGAAAAAAAAAGCAACTCTTCAAGTAAATAATCAATCAATTAAATAGCTGTACCAAGCGCATCTTTTGTGTAGCCGCGCTAATTGAGCCACCGGTATGGAGCGATCCACCCTTTTCCGACGCTCGCGCAGCCTTTCCTTGTTCGCTCTTCGCCTCGAACTCGGGCGTCTGCCAATATTCATCCAGCTCCGCCCACTGACGGGCATCGAGGAAGCCGGGCCTTGTACCTTTATGCCGCGCATTGTACAGGGTTTGCTTGAATAGCGCAGCACATTTCTTTGGGAAGATGCTACGAATGTTATAATCCAGACCCTGATGCCAAATACATTTGCCCTGAAAGAGTATCAAAATATTTTTCTTTAAACATGTTCATGGTTTAAAAAATGCAATTAGTTTTAAACCAAATGCATATGTATCACCTCAAAGTCTACCAATATTTGCTTCTTCACTTGCTGGGGCACATCGCTCCATTTTCGCCAAGGCTGGTTCCAGTGCGCTCTCATGCACGCAGTCAGCACTTTAGTGGACTCATCGCTTGCGCAAAAGCTACAAAAAAAATTAACAAGAGTTATTGATAATACTAGCAATTAAAGTAGGAACTAATTATTTAATAGACAAGAACTTAAGAAATTAGGTAGCTTACCCTTTATCCGCCTGGGGCTTGTATCGAGGCTCCTCACAAAATCTACATTGCACGAGCTCTGCATCATCCTTGTAATATAACATGCAACCATTAACACATCAATGAATCTTATGAGAAGTAAGGCCTAATGAGGAAACCAACTTCTTTGTGAAGTAATAAGAAGTTGGTAAGTCCATGTTAGCCGGCTTTAGTTCATTCATAAGGCCTATGATGGAATCCATGGCAGCTTGAGAAATACTGTAATCTGATTTGATACTCTGCAATCTGACAACAACAGACAACTTGGAATGTACGGAGCCCTCATGGAATGGACGACTTGCTTCCTCCAACATTTTATAGAATTCACTTGCCTCGGCATTTGGAATGTGCTCAGTGTTAGGCTGTGATGTACCCGGCTGCATGGGATCATTATCCGGGTACATTCCAGAAGCATCACGAACCATATCATCCATTCTATAATCATTACGGTCTGGTTCCAAAACTGGAGAACTAGTAGTGCCATGAATATGTTGAAGCATTTGAATGTGCCCCTGCAAATCCCACGGCTCTCCATGATAACGCCAAATATAGTAATCTGGCATAAACCCCCTATCTAACAGATGCAGTTGTACGGTCGTCATATCTTGGAGGGTTTGACATTTGCACTTTATGCAGGGGCACTTAATTGTACCACGCCTTATAAAAGGTTCGGTTGTTGTTGCTAAAGCAACAAATTCCTTAAGACCCTCTTCAAATTCAGGCCTTATCCCCCGCCGACCGGGGAAAAGTCTATTGTCCATCCACAAACGACGTGCATTAAAGTCCATATCTACACTGCCAAATTGAGAACAATCCAATTGGTAACAATTTTTAATAATCCTAGCCTTTTTTTGAATATCCATTGGTCCGTTTGAATTCCATATTATCTAGTAAGTGCAATGCAATACAAAACGCATACAATTTATCCGGTTTAGTCATAAGATGTTGCAAACATGAACAATCAAAACAACAATACCTAAACCCTAACTTTAAATGCATAGCAAGTATCCCAAACACCAAAACAACTTATTATACATCACATTATATAGAATAAACTAATTATAACTAACAACTAACATGTAAACAACATATATAGGCTCTCCATTATTTAAAAATATATATATAATTAAATTCGGATTATTAAACCAAAAAAAAAAAAAATTACCTCTACTTTGTATTGGATCCAATGGCAAGAAAGTATGAGTTACCAATGTGCTATCCACCCAATAACTACAAAAAAAGTGAATTAAAAAGTCATTATATGAGTTTTTAAAAAAATAACAAAAATTACTAAAAAATAAAATTTACCTTGAATTAGTAGGTGTAGATTGTGTTAGATGTTATGTTGGAGGTTATAGAGTAGTAATTTAAAGTTATATGGGGTTTATAATGGTGGAAAGTTGATTATGGGGTGGGGGGGGGGGGTTCGGTTTTTAGGGATTAGAAGTGAAATGGGTAATGTTGAAATGGGGGAGAAAGGGGTTCTGCCCGTTTTTAGTCACAGTTAGGCGACCGACAGGCGACCGATTTTCGGTCGCCTAACTTTGACTAAAAAAGTCAAATTTTTCAAAGACCGATATGCGACCGATTGTCGGTCGCCACTTTTTTTCGTTGTATGTGCGACCGAAAATCGGTCGCACAGCTGTGGAGACCGAAAATCGGTCGCATGTTGGTGGTCGCAGTTTCAGGTTTTCTTAGTAGTGCACGTACCCATTCATCGACTATAGCAGCTTTGTTAGTGACAGTGGTTTCTATGGATTTCCCATCGAAGGTGACAGAATATTTTGAAGTAGCAGCGTTGTAGGTTATGCTACCAGGATTGCTGTTGTAAGCATACATTTTTTTTCTTCTTCTTTTTTCTCTAAAGCAAATGAAGAGGTATTTCTCTTGTGAAAATTGCTGGTATTCATAGGAGTACGTACTTCAACCAGGGTATATATGACGCTTTGCATTCTCTACTTATTGGTTATTCTCTTGAAAGTTTAAACAGCCCGGCCCCTAGGGCGTTTGCATTATTCCAGATACTGATTGAATATTGTATGAACAAATGAAGTGAATGTAACAATCAAAATATAATTAGATACAACGACAAGTTTTTGATTTATTTTGATTTATAAGGTACAAGCATTGTAATGAAGTCGTATTTTATTGCAAGGAACTACCACTAATTAACTAAACAAATATAGTTAGTTAAATACCAACCATAAATTTGTGAATTCGGTAGTGGTGACCAAATATGGGCTAAATTTTGGTGATATAGTTTATTGTGATACATGGAAGATACTACTCGATTTTAAAAGAACTATTGTCATGATTCATATATTAAGGTTCTTTTGAAAGAATGAACACTACAGCTTTGGGCATTTGATGGAAGAACGTTATAAAAGGTAACATGAGTATGAGCTCCTAAACGTAAAAATAATCTCTTTTAAAAGCTATGCCATCATAGTGAGGTCTTGAGTGTTTAGGAGACTCACCAGATGAAACCCGATCTCAACTACGAAATTGATAATAATGACCAGAGATATGTCGATCATCTATTCGTTGTATATTTGCTCTGTTTATGTGTCAAGACATTCTTAAATTGTGTAGAAAGTCTAACAAATAGATCAAATTATTTTTACTTAAACAACTTGACTAATTTATAACAACATTGTATTTGGTGGCTCACAACACAACATTCAAATCACTGCGAAAACGACTAATTAATTTAATTTGTTACCTTTCCGAAGGTATATTTTGCATTTAGTACTTCATTAATTTTAGTACAAGACATACATGTACTTTAGGAAAATCAAATCGAAACATTTACTTTAGGTATGCTGCTCGACAAGGGTTCTCTAGCACAGCCATTTTATTAGTCAAGTTGCAAAACTACATTACCAAATTATCTAATCAGTTTACTACTCCCTCCGTCCCAATTTATGTGGCATCATTTCCTTTTTTGTTTGTCCCAAAATAAGTAGCACCTTTCCTTATTTGACAACTATTTAATGCATCATCTTTATTTTACCCTTGTTGGGCCCTACATACTTTTAAACCTACCAACTACTTTTTTATTACTCAAATTTTCTCTCTCTTACTTTTTCAAGGGTAAAATTGATACTTAACAAGGTCAACCTCTATTTTCTTAAACTCCGTGCCCGGTCAAATGATGCCACATAAATTGGGACGGAGGGAGTACTTGTGATGATGTTGGACGGTCTTTATAAGTCAAATATGTGACATCACAACAACTGCTTTTATTAGGACGACTTAATTGATATTTCTACTTCACTGATTCGCATTGCAAAGAAAGAAGAGAATGAGATCAAGTAGTTGCTTAATAGGTTGTACACTTCAGTTTATTGGTGTATATCAACTAATCTTAGAAATGAATTTTAAAACTTTTAGGTTAAGTTTAAAACTAAGATATTCAAAGCTTGGTATCTATTCTTGTTAATTTAATATCCTAATACATGAACTGATAAACTTGTAGACGAAAAGAAATATATTTGTCGTTTGATATAAGAGATTATTAAAGTTGATATCTCATGATTTTGATATTAGGATTAAAATTTGGGGGTAATTTATTCACCTCTATATGAAACAAGATAATCCCATAATTGTGGAATCACTTTTATTTCAATTTACTTAATACCTATAATCAAATATAGAATAAATCTAATTTTATTTTTTATTTTAAAATATAATTCTTAACCCTCCTACCAAACGATCTTGAGACTCTAACTATGTATGATTTAAAGTGTGGGAACAATTTTCAATATAAACTCTTCACATGTCATATTTATCAATCTCGTATGTAACTAATTAACCATATAATAATAACAGAACATTTGTTAATGAGTCATAAAGTCGATCATTTTGTTTTTAATTAATAGGCATTAAGCATTATGTACTTATGTAGTTGTCACATCCTAAATAAAACATGATTAGCTATTTTAGCTTTATACTAAACAGTCCAACAAGAATGGGTTAAAGTCGTAATCAATATGATTATGAGTAAATATTAATGGTGCTTCCCCAGGCAACAACAATCCACGTGTCCATTCTTTAATGGGCCACCACCAACCTGGCGCTCGTTAGTCTTAACAAACACCCGCGTCTTCTTATCTGGCGCCTATGCGCACTACACCCCCACCCCCACCCCCCCTCGTCCGATTCATTTTCTCATTCTTCCGCCGACACTCATCACTCCGCCGGAAAAATTTATCCATCGGAACTTCTCCGCCGCAATTTTCACCAATTTTTTTCACTAAAATTGCTGATTTTTTTTGCTTAAATAGTTCATTTTTTACTAAGTCAAGTACATTTAATTGTTTATTTCAACAAATAGATTCAGTTTCGTGATTCTAGGGTTTCAGTTTCATCATCTGAGCTTCGCAAAGCTTCGATTCAAGTTGAATCATCTGCGCTGGTATGATCTTCTATATATAGAGTACTTTTAGTGCATTTTGATGCCTATTTGTTGATTTACTGTGTGAAAAAGTGTGAAAATTACGTATCAGTTGATGTAATAGAGTAGTTTTCATATCGATTTAATCGAATGGCGTCGATCCGGAGAACGTTATCGCCGAATCCTGAACGGCTTTATACGAATGGAAAGGAATATTCAGTTCAATCGCCTTATTTTAACGGGAAAAGTGCTCGAAAAGGTTATGTATCTAGGAAGAAGTTGTTCTATAGGTGTTTGATATTTTTTGTGCTAGGGTTTGTATTAGGTATGGCGCCTTTTGGCGATAATTTTGATGATGTGAAGAGGAAAGATTTATCGTTCGAGATGAAGCCGTTGGAGGTAGTGAATGTTAAGGAGGAGGTGATGAATGATGTGGTAATGGATAGACCTGATAATGTTGTGGTGGATTCGTTTAGGTTGCCTGGTAGTTTGGGCGATGGAGTGACTGGGAAGTTTGATTATGTACCGAGGAAAATGTTGATTGTGGTGACCCCGACGTATAATAGGGCGCTTCAGGGTTATTATTTGAGTAGATTGAGTCAGGTGTTGAAGCTCGTGCAGCCACCGTTGTTGTGGATTGTGGTTGAGATGAATGCGGCATCTGCTGAGACTGCGGATATTTTGAGGAAGACTGGAGTTATGTACCGGCATTTGGTGTGTTCCAAGAATATGACGGATGTGAAAGACCGTGGTGTGCATCAGAGGAATGTCGCGCTGGAGCATATTGAACATCATAGGCTCGATGGAATTGTTTACTTTGCAGATGATGATAATATCTACTCGCTCGAGTTGTTTGAGAGCATTCGATCAATCAAGTAAGTTGGATTTACTATACTTGTTCACATGATTTGTCTTTGTTTTACCATGCTGTGAACATGTCATGTTCTGTATTTCAGGATGATGTCATTTGCTTTATGTAGGTATTTAAGTTTACCAATGTGGTGCATACTGCATAGTCTGGAGCTATTTTCCATTTCAGTACAATTAGCTAACCAAATGACTTTCCTGATACCCTTTTGGGTTTATCACTTTTCATATCTAACAGGAAAGTTGTAAGATTGGACCAATGGTTGTGTCATGTGTGATGTTTTGGATCTCAATTGGCTTAGTTATCATTTCAACTCTTCTTCAATATGGCATTCTTGAAATTCAGTGTGTACTTAGATTAGAAGCTGAGAAAATGACCACCTTGTTAGTTATTATTTTTCTAATCAAGTTATAAGATTTTACGTATTTACTAAAGGCAATAAACACCCGGATATAAGAAATATAGCAAAAAGTAGAAAACGATACAAAGCGATATGGTTTTCTACAAACCCTACAGGAACCTCACCTCATGGGCGCACCAAAAGGAAATAAGGGATAAGAGGCTACTCCTCAAATGCTAAACCATCCTTTATTCCATCAAGAGCTCTCCTATTTCTCTCTCCATACAGTCCACATAAGTGCTAGCGAAGCTATCCCCACGCTCTGTGCATCCTCTTCAATCTTCTAAATGTCCAGCTAAAACATACTCCTCTAACCGTGTCTGGCATCACAATCGTAGCCCAAATCAACACAGTATTTTCCACTTTGTCAGTGTATTAGGGGAATCCACTTCTTCTGGTGTAGTATATTTTGTTTGAATATAACTGAAGAGAAATAGTTCTGCGCTATGGATGGTTAACTTTTAGAAGGGCTTAAACCCTGACATGCCAACCAAATGTAGCATCTTCGTCAGTTATGCTCTTGTGGGATTCCGACAAGAAGATTTAATATATGTTGTGGTTAAGGATGACAATGAGACCCTATGGTATTTCACTTAACTTTTTAATACCAATTACAGCTCAGTCCAAACGATCATGTTAAACTTCTTTTTGTTGTCAAATAAAATATCTGTATCATCCTTTTTGTCTACCTATATACAATGCATCCCAAAATGTGTCCCGTTCGTTAATTTTTCTTCTATTTTTTTTTTCAAATCAAACTATTTAATTTTTTATTTTCATCATAGTCGTAATGAGACTTTCTTAGCTTGTATGTGCTTACAACCTTCCGCTAACCCAGCTTTAAATTTCATTAAAAGTTGGGTACTCCCCACCTCGCCTCACCCAACCTACTAAGAGTCACCTTTAGCAAGCTATTCCTGCCCCTTTATCATCCCTAGTTGTGTACTCCCCACCTCGCCTCACCCAACCTACTAAGAGTCACCTTTAGCAAGCTATTCCTGCCACTTTTTGGTATACATCTTGTATATGGGGGTTTCCCTTTTCATTATCAATAAGATTATTTACTTTATCAAAAAAAAAAAAAAAATCATCCCTAGTTGTGGTTTATGCTCGAAATAGCTTCAGAAGGAGTTTTTTAGTTGCATAGTTAAGTTAAGTTATTTATGCTGAAGTAAAAACTCAGCCTTGAGCAAAACTAAACTTCATTATTGGTGTGACGTCTACCATGTAGTAAAGTAGGTTACAAATACATTCAGTTAATGACTTCCGTTTGGCCACAAGGACTCTGTTGGAAATACATCACTTTAGTCTCAATTTTTTCTGCAAGTACTCCAAGAATGACACCTAAATGGAGGTCTCATGTTGAATATATCCCATAGGCGGTGGTAGTTCTTCCCGAAAAGCTCATGAAATTCTTGCAGCAACAGCATGATTTCTGGAGGATAAAATGGTTAGTTCTTTGCCTCACCATTGACTAGTCTAGCAAGTAGCAATTTTTAGGTTCCATGTTTTATTGCTTCTTCCTCAAATCCTTATTCAAGGACATTAGTCTTGGGAATATTTGTGGATTCCTCCTTCATAGGATGCGAAGTTAATGTCTTAATGATGATTACTGCTTTTTCCCCTGGAATGCCACCTGCAATCCTTGGCCCCTTCTAACTAAACTGCTGTACTTGTCCAAGGAAAATCTAAGCTTTCTGCTAGCACTGGTAGCAATCGGTTGTCTTTGTTTCTGATAAGACTTCTTACCAACTTATGAATTAAAAAAAATAAGTAAAATCAGTTTTACTGTAGCATGAGCATGGACACGTTGAACAGTAACTTTTTTCGCCCCTGTTCTTTCATCAATTTTTGTCCATGCTTTAGTGTTATTTATTATTGATTCCTTCCTTCTGTCTGAGGATCAGTGAGTGCTCCTGGAAAGTGACAGTAAAGATAACCGGAATGTCAATGCATGAAAAATATCTTTAATTGTTTTCTGACGCTTTGGCATTTACTTGAGTAGAGTCATCTAACAGGCTTGCTGCAACTGCAAGGGTTGAGCTTCCGCAATGTTATAGTACCATGCTTAGAGTTCTGCATGAATTTCAGGAATATGTAACCTGACTTAAGATTCTCCATGAGTGTAGAAGTAACTGATCTATTTGTTTGTCCAGATCCTAGCTACTTTCCGTAAAAAAAAAAAATACTTTTCCATGTTTTTTAAATATGTTGTCAGATGATACTACCAGACCATTTTTATACTACAGTAAAGCTCAACTATTCAAGAAACTAATTTTTTATCCACTCACACTTGTGAAGTTCAACTCTTATCTAGGAAGCATGGTGACTAGATCGAACCTACCCAATTTTTACAGTACGATGGTTGGCTGTTCATGGCCTAGCTGTACCTACAGTCTTTTTTTTTTTTGGGGTCAATATAAGCAATGCAGTTCATCCAACGATAAACTTAATCCGAATTAAAATGGTTAAGAAATAACTGTTTATGTTATTCTTGATGTGAAAGTTCCTATATATATTTGCTTAATGCAATTATTGCTGCTTCAGATGTTTTAAGTTGAACGGAAACACAATTGTCGCAGCAGATTTTACTTCATTGTGAATGATCTCTTTTTTGTCTACCCTTTCCTAATCTGCTTCTGTTTCCCTGTGATTTCCTCATCTTAGTCGTTTTGGCACCTGGCCAGTTGCTATGCTGGCACAAAGCAAAAGCAAAGCAATACTGGAGGGCCCTGTGTGTAATGGAAGTCAAGTTATTGGGTGGCACACTAATGAGAAGAGTAAGCAACTTAGAAGATTTCACGTTGATATGTCTGGCTTTGCCTTCAATAGCACCATATTATGGGATCCAAAGAAATGGCATCGGCCAACTTCGGCTCCCATACGACAGTTGGACACTGTGAAGGAAGGTTTCCAAGTATGAATCGTACTCCTTCATTTTTAAATCCTTGATTTGTTTCTTCGGCAATAGAGCTTTGTGTGATTGTTGAAGGTGGAAATTTACTCAAAGTGATATTTTGCAGGAGACCACTTTTATAGAACAAGTTGTTGAAGATGAAAGCCAAATGGAAGGTATCCCTCCTGGTTGCTCAAGGGTATTGAATTGGCACCTTCATCTAGAAGCTCGTGGACTTATCTATCCGAGGGGCTGGCTGCTTCAGAAGAGCCTTGATGCTGTTTCCTCTACCACGTGAGAGAACACAAGCAAGCTGCAAAGACCCTAGGTGGTGTCCATGACGAAGGTCAGTGCCTCGTATCATCTCTAAACACCTAAACCTACAACTTTCTGTCTTTTAAAGAGAAGGCAAAGGCAAATTGACTGAACTAGGGATGTCGGTGGGTTAGGAATAGCTTGTCTTAATTAACATCACCACGTTTTATTCTGAGGAAGGAAATTCATTCTCTTGCTCCCCCTTTGATATGGAGTGTGTAGCTTTAATTCCGTGTGCATTTCCTTGAACACTGAACAATATCCTCTTTGGCGTTTCATATGAAGGTGGTTAGGGTACTCTTTACCTAATACCAAACCCTGTATGTAGCTAATGATCACATAGCCTTTTGGGATTTGAGTTGTTTGTGTGAATCTGTCCATATTTAGCTTGACTGAGCGAAGGAAAAACAAAGCTCTCATTTCATTTCTTTTTGACAGGCTAATGCTATGTCAAATAGGAAGCTGTCATTTTCAAGCTGATCGTTTGCCAAGTTGAAGCAGTAATCCAGGCCTTCGAATGACAGGGTATATAGCTACAGAGAAAAGAGTGATTTTCTTTTTAACTTTCTCCAATATATTCTTTGACCACACCAAAACTCTGGTTTGTTGTGGAGTTTTGCTACCTTTTTCCGTGCAAGTGGTTTCCTCAATTTCCACTGCAAAATCAAATGACACTGTCTTCTCAAAAACCAATATCTTCGTGTTGTAGAATGATATTGGTTGTGAATTATCATCCTAGGAAGTAGGTGACTCTTAGGCCAAATTTTAATCTAATTTGATTCTATTTCTCACGGAACAATTGTCAGAGTTTGCAAGTGACGTTTTGTAACAGAGTTTTCATCAATCAATTCCATTAACCAATGAATAGCAACAGCCAATGTCAAACCAATGATGATGAGAGCAATTAATCAGTTGGCCGAGCAAAATTTGTGATGCATTTAATACAGATGGCGACCGAAAAGTAAATGTGCAAAAACTGTGGAGGCTTTATCCTGGGATAACTTGAAAATAGAAGACTTGGTCAGTGCCTAAAGCTGGAATCTTAGCATTTTGTTTGAACGGTTGAAAGAGCTGTGAATTAGACTTGTTTAGAACTTACGCACACAATCTCCTGTTACTCTCCCTAATTTGACAAATTTCCTTGCTAGTATTTCGCCTATAACATAAGTACTTGAACTAGTGCACAAGACATTTTTGACCCCTCAAGTCTACACTAATGTTGAATTACAGGAGTCCTTCCCAAGCTCACGGGTGACAAACGGAGTTTTCAGAGCCAATCACACATCCCACAGATTGGACAAGCCGAACATAAAGAGACCTGGTCTGATGTTACGTGTATACGCCGGAACCAATATTCGGATATAACATGGCTCCAAATTTGTTGTCGGACCCCACCTTGTTTTCTTTTTTTCCTTTTAAATAACTTTTCCTCTGAAAACTTATGCAATGAAGTACCATCTTTTATTTTTATCTCGTGTTTTTATATAACGAGCTTTTTTGCTTTGGTCGGGGGAATGGGGTACAGGGAAGGGGGTAAGGGGTATAAAAACTTGTAGTGCAGTTACACACTTCCGTCTCACCTCCCTCCCATACAGAAGTTTAAAAAGAACCTGACCTACCAGCTATGCTACTACCACAAATCAAAATGGCTGCCCAGACACCTCAAATAATACCTGCGGGCAGGCAGAGAGAAATTGAGCAACAATTAAAACTAGAGGCTAGGGAACTACAAAGGAAAATTGACTACATCTATGATACATTCTTCGCAGCGAGATTTCTTCCCAAAAATTTCTGGCCGACTCCTTGGCATGTGCCATCTCAACGCCAACAAATTGTGGCAAACGTCTAGGGAGCAGAGACAGCCGTAATTTACGCAGAACCCTGGAGAACTGTAGCCCTATGTTGCAGAAAAGGGCTTCAGAAGTTGTGGTGCACAGCCCATGCATTAACTTTTGCTGCTTCTTTCCTCAGCTTCCAGAAGTTGCACTGTCACGTTAGCGTTGTTCCATGAACAGAAGAGCCTGTCTCTGAGGCATGCATGGAAGATGAGAGATGTGGTTGCTGCAAATTTGAATCATTCAAAAGACCAAGTTGTACCAGGGTTGATCTGCAATGCAAAACCAAATTATATTTTAACTATAATGGCTAGGATCTTTTCCCAACTCAAAGAAAAACTGATATCATCACCTCATTTACCAACAGAAAACAGATCCGTATGGATACTTTTTCACCTTACGCAGTTTTAGGTCACACATTATTGAGCCTGTTGACACAGTAACATATTGGTCTGTGCACACTGCAAATAGCAATTTCTTTTATTCTTTCTCAAGTTGTTCTTGTTTTGCGGGGTTGAGGGTGGGGGCAAGGGTAAGGCGAGGGGATTTGATTCTCTCCCCCAAGCCATTTATGATTTATTAGCAGACAGCAAAAAAGAGTGCTTGAGCTCCATATCAACCAAATGCTTATTTCTCTACCAGTCTAGCAAGTTTCAGCACCATGAAAAATCATTGTTAAAGTTACCCGCGACTGGAAAGACAAATGTATCAAGCAGTCATTTCCTACCTACATGAGACTTAAACCACCAATTTCCACAAAAATTGAAAACAAGAAGTACAGGTGTCTTAATATTTTTTACCTTACCTGTTCCAAAAAAGAGTTGTAATTTTTTAAACATTGGATTTCATTCAACAAAAAGTTCAACACAGAGTAAACCATTCTTTGTAAAGAAGGTGGTACTTGATTTCAGTTAGTTAACCAAAAAGACAACTTTATATCTTGAAAGAGCAAATTCCATAACATTCATAACGTACTTCAGTAAATCAACAATTGCTCTTTCAGCAACATGAAAGTCCAAAATCCTAGCCCAGAAGATTTACAGGGGAAAAAAAGGCGTGGGGGGTTGCGGCGCTCATGCGAGGTCTCTCCGCTAACAAAGTTGGACGCAGGGAAAGAGGAAAAAATTATGAACTAATTTCGAAAAATCCTTCATTTTTGCCCTTAAAAGTAATTTTGACATCCATGTATCTTTATGTTCACAACTGGTCCATGAACTTCCACTTGGCAACAAGAGTCTTTTGGTTATCAAATACCTAAAATCTGGCAAAAAAGAACATTTCGCGCACTATATTTAGCAGAAAAATAGAGTTGCAATCAAGCCCTATTCCCTATTCCCATCCTCATCCTCTTACTGCCCAACCACATTGACGCCCTCTTCTATCTTCAAGGGATAAGGTTGTTACAACCATAAATAGAAATAGGGGGAAAAGTGTTGGCTGGATCAAGCAGTTTTCCAGCTTTCTCAAAAATCTCTCAAAAATAAATACATGATTTTGTGGCTAAATATTTGGTGTTGTAGTTGAAAGGATCTATGGTAAGGAAGGATAAATGAGGGTCTAGTTATTAGTGTAAAAAAACATAAATTAAGGTCAACTAGCGTTCTTGGGAAAATTTTAAGATGGTTTTCCTAGCACTGTATATACCAGTAACTCTTTTGCTGATTTTCTTAATTTGTCCTTCAACAGACCTCAAAATGTGCATGTTCTCCCTACTTAGCCAGAACATTTGACTCCAGTGTCCAAAACGACTTTAGTTGATTCATAAGAATCGTCAGGAATATTTTCATAAAACAGACCGTGTGACATTGATTAAAGACAATTTATCGATTAGCTCTTCTTTTAAGTTCACATAAAGTCACAAATCTGAACATCTACTTTTGTGTATTTAATAACTAAACGTAGAATAATGTTTCACGACATATATGCAGTGGACGTGCCATGAACAACTTCGGACGTTAACAAATTGAGGCAATTGAGATAATGCGAAAAAACAGATGTTAACAAGGTGAAACATAAACAAAAAGGTCGATCAGATATATAATGTACCTAGGGAGTGAATTTTTAATGTTTGGTTGATTTGCAAAGGCAGCCAAGGGACTTCGGAGATTGGAGTATTTGTTTAGAGCACTCTCAAGTTGCGGTGGTGGCAACTGCAAGCAAGATCCAGGAAATTTCAAGGATAAGAGAGTCAGAGACAGCAAGAAAGTTAAGGTACCTCATGCACAATCTATAACAAAATATAAAAGATAAAACAATACCTGCAGTAGTACAGGAAAGGAATGTGGTTGCGTTTGTGAGACGCATTTTAAGAATCCAACCCACAATTTAGGCATTCTCCATACCTGCATCCAACATTTTATAGGATTATAATTCATTCTCAGGGCAATAATAACAGCTTCCCTGTTATGAATAAGATACCTGTCTAATCACCAGTTTGGAGAGTATCTCCATCACAAAATCAACCTAGACAAAGAGAGAAAGATAATGTCACATGCATTGACTGCATTCCTTCCATATCAAACTAAATATATGTTCAGAAAAAAGTGATCAGCAAGAAATATCCTAAGAACAAAACTCATTTGATTGTTGACCTAAGAATTCTAATTCTAACCCAGCTGCTTATCTAGTCGAAATGCTTCTGCAGTATTATGTGAACAAGTAAGAGCTAGTTTATAAATTTCAGGGAACCCACCTCACCCTCACCCTTAAAAAAGAAAGCAAAGGGAAAGACGGATCACATATCTTGGATTAATTAGTTTCTATATTTAGTTTCTGTGTTGCATCCATCTTTAACAATCGCAAAAAAAAATTAAATCAAAATTCAAGACCAATAAGGGCTTTACTCCGTATTCAATAATTAGAATTAACAGTGATTCACTGTTACGCAAACAGCAAAACAAAATCCATTTCGTTTCCACCACTTCTCATACAAAACCTTCAAGAGAAGTAGCTCCAGATGAATATTGGTTGATTCAATCTAGTAAACACGTAACAAAGAAAAACTTTCATATAGCAGATCGACTGCAAAAAGACAGAAACATGATTATGTGCACACAACTGATAAATATACAACACAAGAACAGGACTTGTGATTTACCAGAGAAGGAAAGGCGTCGATGGCCTGAATTACTGTCCTCATGAAGAGTAGTGGGAGAGGAGTCTGATCAACCTGAATAAGTAAAAATTGTAGAAGTTAGAAAATTGACCATAAGAACCCTAACCCTGTATTTACACTATTTTTCATACCATCTGTCTCAAGGCTTTTGCCAGGACCTGTTGAGTGAAAACCGTACGCTGCTCAAAACAAGCTGAGCAAGCATCTGTTATCTGAAAGATTAAAATATGAAAGCATCACAAAATTGGTACACACTTCTGCTAAGGGATTTTCACTGTATCTTGAATCTACGATAGGAACAGAAAGTAGCACCAGAGTTCAACAGGAAACAAAGGAATTAAGAAATTGATGAAAAATAAGGCAGAGCACCTGAAAACAAGATATCAACAAATTTTCTAGTTCGACATGCTACAATAACTTTACGTGCAACAAACATCAAGCAAAAAGACAAAATTGTAAGAAGTGTAGGATGGCATACCTTTTTTAGTGGAAGGCCATCTCTTTCAGGATTTATATCATGTATTGCAACCAGTACTTCAGCTGGAGTAAGTGCTGGACCAGTATGAGCAGAACCCTGTCATGAATCGAGTAAAGGACCTTTTACTTTTTGTCCATCTCCAGAACAAATGAACACTGAACTTCAGCTTATAACAGATAACATTCTGAACTAGTAGTGACATCAGATAATAATGAATATTTGTCATCTGGTTATTAAGCAATAGAAGGCTTCTTGCCGTCAAAGCTACTTGTCGTCAGCAATAAAAAACAGCAATTCCTCTCCTTATGTTACCTACTTTTGCTCATTGATCAGTTACACCTCACTACAATACAAGCACAGGAAAGAATATTAAATCAAAACCAGGCTATCGCACCATCTAAGCAGTTTTTTCCTCTCTCTGCAGGAGTAATCTTTTAATCTTATTTCACTCCCCGGCCCTATTCTCTTTCAGTAGCATGTCCTCTCTAGATTGACTTCCAACACATAAGATTGATCTCCTCAAGTGTTAAAGGTACTTCTGGACTTCGATTAATGAACCAGAAAATTACTTATCCAAGAAAAATAAATAAATATTTGAAACATGGCAAAATTTGAATGAGCATGATATTCAGAAGAGGGATGAGTTGAACACAGAAACGAAGATGAAAAGAGTAACATGTTTAGATAGACTGAACATAAAGTCAATTCACAGTAAAGAGAAGGTACCAAACAACTACAGCAAAGGAAAACATCGTTAACAGTAAAAATTCAATCAAACCTGTAATATTCGGGCGAGAGCTATCTGAAACTTATCCAGTGGGAGAGCAACAAGCCTTGGGAAAACTGGTAGAACCTAATACAAAAGCAAAAAGAATCATCAAAAGCTAGTCATTTTGGATTAAGTGCAGTAGTCAACAGTAAATGAAGGCAATTACTTCTACATTTGATAAGGAAGAAACCAAAGGTTAAATTGAAGATATTTTTTTAAACGAAAAAACATAGCATTACTAAAGCTATTTGTTTAAGAAAGGAAAATTCATAACCTAGACACGAACAGAGCCCTAAAGCTTGCCAGGCTAACCCGACAACGAACTTTATCAGGAACAACCTAAGCATAGAGGAATACTCCACTTGACCCAGAAAAATTAACATGGACATAGTGTGACATATTATAGCTAAATTAAAAGGATAACTATCAGATAATCAAATGAATTAGATATTTCATGTACCCCATATATACAGGATACAGGGTTAGAGAGGAGACATCACATATCATTTAGTCAGAGAAAAAAAGGTACTGAAAATAAAAACAGACAAAAATCTGAAGAATACCTCACTCCTAGAAAATGAGGAGAGCACTGGAATAAGAACAGTTGCATCCTGCAAAAGAATTAAAGCTTATCTCTGGTGAAACTGCGGAGTTTCTGATTGAGAGCTATCAAGGAAAAAACAAAAACGAAAGAAAAAACTAAACCTTAAGTTTAGTTTCATATAAACGCTTGACAACTGCAACAAGATCAGGCGGAGGCGTTGTCCCTTCAGAGAGAATATGTAGCACCTTGTAGAACAGAAGAAACTTATCATGATAAAGAAGAGAGTTCAAGAAGATATGCAATATTTAGAGTGAGGTTTAGGGTAACCTACCTGTGTCAAAAGGTTTTCACAGCCTTGAGGTGGATCAGATATAATACGAAGCAGTTCCGAACATGAAGAGCCTATAGCCCTAATAAGAACGGGCATATGGCGGTGAACAGCCTGCATTTGATATTTATAAAAGGCATGTTGATCAAAACAGAAATGAGCAAGAACAAGAAGAGCACAGGTAAAAGTCAAGTTCATGAATAACTGTTATCCGTGCTCCTGAAAGAGCAATGTAGCTCCTCGGAAAATCTTTACTAAATTGAGCGTAAATCATCAAAACATTATGTGATCTTTCAAAGAAGCTGCGATCTTAATTAGTTCATTTTAACACGTCAGCACAATTATAATTCATGCATGAAATCTGCCAATCCCGGGTGTGCACAAAGCACACTTTTTCAGAAAGCGGTGTCTATCTGGTCACAGGTATAGACTCTAGTTAAAATGTCTCACTGGAATTTGGTGTCAACTTTATCTGTCTATCTATGCATTTCCCTATGTCTAATATAGCATTTAAACAGTCCCTTGTTTTTTCATGGCCAGATAAAGGGAGACTTTCTACTCTCATGGATTCTTATTTATTGCATGCAAGAGAGTAGCGCGAGTAGGGAAGGGTGGCTGGCTAGGGAGCCATTCACCAGGAAATAGCCAAAACTATTAAAGTGGGAAGCACATTTTACATTCAAGTTATTGCTGGCATGTTTACAGTTCAAATCGGTATGAATGATTAATTCACCTCAAAGAAACTGCTATCAAGTCAATCGTTAGGACCGTAAAAATATGAGCATGATAAAATATCGACCTGCTTAACAGCCTTGGGAGCACGTGCATAACTATCAAATACAAGGTGGAGGAGGCTGGGTTTCTGCAAGAAAAGTTGCAAAGTTAGCATCATCCTGACTGCACGTCCAGCAGAAAGCCTTACACATGTTGAACCATACCTTGGTGCATAGAGCAAACAATAATGAAATAAGACGCTGCGCTTGAGAAAATGAAAATTCTGAATCAATTTGAGAATCCGATATTGCACTTTTAACAGAATCATTCTCAGAGAATCCTGGCTCTGAAATCTGGGAACCACTGACAGAGGCTTCCTGGTTTCCTGTCTGATAACAATATCTTTTTAGGATAAGAACTTACCAAAATATAGAGAAGAAACAGGCATTCAAAGAACAGATTAAACAAAAAAAGTTGGAAAGAGAAGTGCTGTCTTTTATAAAAGCCCCATAGGTAAGATTTCTCTTCCTTCAATCCATATATTGGACTTCACCAACCTCATTACTAGGTCATTCAGCCACAGAAAAGCTATAATGACTTGAGAAAATTGATAGGAATCCAAAAAGTCAAAACTTTGAATTTCATTTTTGGACAGAGTGAAAGTCAACAAGTTTCAAACTCTACATGATAGTAATTCTTTACATATAAATTTCAAGCACGTCGTATCATTTTCATACAATATTTATCGAGGACTTTAATTATTAGTTGAGATGTGGCTGTGGGTATTTTTCGGGTTCTCTTTTTTTGGATAACCAAGAATTCCCGAGGGCCATAGCACACTTGGAAACTCGGTGCATAATAGGCCCATCCCTCTACCCTTATCCACTTGAATAGCAGATATTGCCAGCGGCAGGACTCGAAACCGTGACGTCCGACTAACTCATACATCATGGATTGCTCTCCTACCACTAGGGAACCAAAGCCCTGGGGACAATTATGTCTCGGGTTCTTATATAAACCAAAACAAACAGGATTGCCTTTGCAGCACCATTTTTGAGAAATTGCTAATGTTTAACTGCAAATTTCCCTGCAGTTTAACACAAAAATTAAAAATCCATATTCGTCTTCATAGTGGTGCAGTAACCAGCAGCTACTGCTACTTTCTGAGGGAACGACTAATCTAAATGAGCATAATGTCGGAAATAGAATTACAGAATTTAGAAGACTTCCAAATTAGACTGATAAAACAAATATCTTATTTGTACAAGGATAAAGGTGAAACATGGTCCAGTCTGATGTAATCTTGTGAGTACCCTACTGAGATATCAGTAAATTTCTTTATACCTTTATTCAAAAAAACAAGGAAACAAGGATGAAGGTGAAACATGTAAAATAACATTCACTTTTTAAAAAATTGCACGTGTTGTTTCACTTATAGTTGTCAAACTTCAGCATCTTTGACCATAACCTATTAGACGAGCTTTAAATATTCCTACAATGAGAAAAGTCTCATTTTCTAGTACATTTGTTCAGTTGATACATTCAAACTTACCTACAGGAAATACACATCCCGACTCACATTAAAATTTTAATAACAAAAAAGAAACAATGTTCTAACTCACACTGGGAATTGGTCAAGCTGATGTGAAAATAAACAAAGAGAGTCAAACATGAAGCTCCAACAATACTTCCAAAAGGATAGACCCTTAAAAACCAATCAGTCCTTAAGCAACTTCACAACCAATTACTTAAGGAGCAAGTGCCGCCGGAGGAAAAAAAAAAAGGGGGGGGGGGGGGGGGGGGAGGTGGTTGGGTTTGTGGGGAAAGAGGAATTGAGGTAAGAAAACTTACTTTATTAAAATATACTTGCACAGACATTAATGAAAGCAAAAATCAGAGAGAATTCAAAGGTGAACCAGAAAAGTGAAAACACACCTCTCCTGTTCTCCGAACCGAGGTTTCAGACTGGGAATATTCTGTATCGGTAACATGCTGCTCTATCGCTCTCAAGAACATATTCTTAGCAAACTGTTCGATATTATCTGAAATGTCACCAAGCACGTAAAGTTTGTTGGCCACCTATCAAAAGTGCCAACATTTTAGAGATCCAAATACACTCATCTATAGATGAGAAACCTAAATGGTGACCAACAGGTGAAAATCCACAGCACGCAAGTACAAAAAAGACACAAGTTTGCATACCAGGCGAATAGCTTTTGCTCTAACATCGTCCTGAGGGTGAATAGCACACTGCGTGAAAGCAGGAATACTAATGAGAACATTATAATGTCATTCTGCTGAAGGCAGGAATTACTTTATTTTTGCAATGCAAAATTGTAGGACATTCCACCAAGAGTTGAGCACATTTAGTATCATGGTACTCAACAGAAACAATTCTGAACATATGATTTTCAACTGAAAAAGAAGTCGGTCAATTATTAAATGAAGAAACAAACATCAAACAGATGCTAAAAACAGAGATTGCAGTTAAAATTTTGATTGCAACCCCAACCTGCTCCATGTAGGTATAGGGTTCAAATCTTACGAGGGCCTTACCTCATCTTCCCTCCTCCTACCCCTAATTCGCAGGCCCACCCCCTTCCTCCAATAAAGTTAAAAGAGATACTAAAAACTTACAGACTGTAGAGTTATTATTTACCCTGAAGATGACTAATTCATTGTCATGAAAAGTAGCTATATCTCATCAAGCAATTCAATGCAGGAAAAATAAGTTTGAACAATAACCTTCCATAGAAACCCGACCCACATTTTACAAAAGGACACACACACACTAAAACCAAAATATGATATATGGCACGACATAATAGCAAAATGTAAGTAGCAGCCAGTTCATGTTCCAACTCACAAATCCTCCGTAGGGAACCAAACCTACTGGCTAGCTATGGTATCATAGACACCCTCCCTCTACCTATGGCTATTTGTGACACAATTGTCTCCTCAGCACATTTAGGAGTCGAACACTTGATACCTTTCTCATCGCTCCATAGCTAAAGATTTCATCTGCTCCACCATCATGCTCAAACACATCTTGGGGTTAAAAATCCTTTTTTTATTGGTATCTTGGGGTTAATAATCAATATTACTGGACCCTACTGATAAAAAACATTACTGGGATCTTATGATTTGCCTTGGAAAGTCTGTCTCCAGCTGGTTACAACCAAAAATGAATACTTTGAGTCCTTTAAATATGCAGAAAACCTAGCGAAAGAATAAATTAGAGTCCTAAAGATGAATACTCTTATCCAATACTCATACTGGAGTCCATTTACCATATTGAGAAGGTCTTCTCTGATTGCAAAAGTTTAAGGTGCCAAATACAAGAAAAAGTAAAATCTGATGCATTTTTTTTTTATACTTCAATTAAAATATCCACTTATTAAATCTTTCTTAACTCTATCAACTCCTCAAAAGGTTGTGTTAACATGCACCTTCTGGCATTTCCTGATACAACAAATACTTGCAATCAAGCAAGTGAATGTGGGAAAAAATATCATCAAGAAGGAACGTTGATGGTCATATACCTTCAAAGCTATATCCAGGCACGGTTGACGATTAGGAGGACGCCCCAAAATTAAACTCCAAACTGCACCAAGGCCCTGAGTTACACGGTCACCATCACGACCATCTTTCCCAAGATAATTTTCAGAGCATAAATCAACTAGCAGTCTCATCACAGATTCCGGTAAATATGGAACTTCACCAAGAAGCCTACTAAAGGACTTGTCGTTTGCTGGTAAAGATTCGAGCAATGACTTTGCCTACAAGGGAAGAAATTACATAAGGAACGTTGGATAATGTAGGTGACGTAAATAAATGAATGCACTTACCACACTGAGGAGGAACTTCTCATATAGAGCAGCAGCAGGTGAAGAGTTTCCAGCTGAATCCGATAACATGAGAGAGTTCAAATGATAAAGTACATGCATTGCAAGCTCATGTACCTGACGGTGAAAACACATATAATTAGCTTGTAACTTCTTTTCCACCAAAAGTTCATTTGCAGAAAGATATACAGCAGAACAAAAGCCATGAAAAGGAACTTATGGTTAATAGCATGTATCAGTCTATGCCCTTTTGCTGGACACAGAGTCAAATCTAAGTACAATCAATTAAGAAGATTCCCCAAATTCAGAAACAGAAGAATAAGGTGGAATAATGACAACAGGAAGCAAGAAAGATCAAAGCTTCTGTAGCAAGTGACACGCATGTAGCTCACCACCGCAGTTTATTAATTATGCTTACTACGCAAAAATTGTGGTTGTTTTTCTGCTCTCTGTCGGTCTACAGATACTGCATAGATTGCGGTTGCTGGAAGTTGTTAAAGCAGTCAGAGGTTGCAGCTACCTCAGATGTTACAATGAACCGAATTCAATTCAAAGGACAAGAAATATGAAGAACTCTTTATCTTTCCTAACGATACATTTAATTACAAAGCTAAACACCCGTTGAGGGTTGTATGAAGAACTCTTTATCTTTCCTTTAATTCAGAAACTACATGACAGCCTGGGAGACTCACTTAGAGTAGACCTTTGGATGGCAGCTAAGGCATTTAAGCCATATAAACTTGTGGAATACCTTTCACTTAATTGAAATAATAGGATTCTAAATCACTTCACCACCAAATAAACACCAAGCTTATTAACAAAAGGAAAGTACATCATACTTGACTGTCTGCACAGCATAAACAGTAAAGCTACTCGGGATAAAATATTCCGAGAGAGAGAGAGAGAGAGAGGAGATACCTTCTGGTGCTGGTAGTCTGAGAAAATATGCCTTTGCATCATCACAACTACGTCAGCATCAGCATCAGCATCAGCATGAATCTGCAAAGTAAAGCAAAGATAAAATGTAAATAATACTGCACCCCTGGGAGTAACTGCTTATTCACATGCTTGGACAAAATATTCCAAAATACGAAGACAAGTATTCACAACAAAGGCACTTCGGTAATTTGACCTATTCATTGCCAAATCAGTTTAAAGACAGAACTACACATAAAATCAAAGCATACGATTAAGAAACGTATTATTAAAACTTTTTTTAATCAAGTATATCTTTATTGGTAATGGCAAAGCTGCCGTATAGAGGAGTTACACCAAAAAGTAGTGTTGTAAGGTATGGTTAACCAAGCCTTGCTGAAAGCAAGAAAGCAGGTGGACTAGGTATGATGGCAAGCTGGCCAACTAGGGCATACCAGGTAGTATATCAACAAGAGGAATTAACATTACATCTTTCTGGCTTATATTCTAGGACTTCTCATCATTTCATTAGTACCTCGATCAGCTATTGCTCTATCTTTTCATGTCTTGTCCCTAGCTAAAACCTACAGTGGACCCAAGGCCGGGATTCATAGCCAAATTGGACCTTGAAGAGCCAAGAATCATTGATGCCAAGATGTTACTCCAGAAAATCAATGCCTATAGATTATCCAACAATCCCATCACTGTGTTAATGGTGTAACAATTTATTCTCACAAATATGTTGTATAGAATACTTAGCACCAATCCACCTTTCCAGCACATTAATGGGAAATCTTTCATGACTGCAGAAACCATTAGCCTCCCTATAAAGCAACTTAGGCAATCATCATTGCTTCAAACTTGAAGTTGGGGAGTTAGTTTTTGTGTAAGAGACGTCAAGAGGCAGAGAAAGAATTCCCAAATATCTCCATTCTTCAGGTTAATCTCCTAACCACCAGTCAAACCCTGCATCAGGTTAATTCATACACTGAACCAAATCACTGTTTTACTCATATCAACTTTGTTTTCATAAATAGATCTGAGTAGCTCAGATATTTTGGGTGGGTTCAAGCCCGACTGTTTTGTAATATATTTCTTCTTCTAATAGTAAGTACTTTTGATGTAAGAATCAGCACGAACAAAGTGCTGTGATACATCCAAAAGATAGCAAAGAAAGGGGAAAAGAAAACCTGGCTAACTATACAAACGATTCCAATAACTGTATTATGATTTCAGTTCCATCCAATTCAATTTACACCAAAAGATAATCAACAAAATATATGCAGATTGGACTTTCAGCATTGAGTTCCTTTGTCCTTCGAAGCTTCTTCTATTCTTTCTTTCCATATACACCACCAAATAACTGCAGGTATTGTGTTCCATGCTTTTTTTAGGTGCTTGGGTAGACTGTGCTTGTTATCATTATCAACATAATGATCATAATTCTAAGCAATGTACAATCATTGGTATATCCAGGAGAAACTCAAGATGCATCAAATTATTTACTAATTCACTTTAACAAATACAGTTATAGTTGTACTTAGCACACCCAGTTGCATGTTGGATTCAGAACAATACTGGATTAAACAATATATAAATACACAAATTTCTGTCCTGAATTGGACCAGATTGCAACCACTATCCCTATACTATCAACCGTAATCCCAACCAGCCCCAGATCAAAAATGCACTAAGTAATTTAGTAATTTAGTTTGCCTAATAGATGCTCTCCTGCTTAATTTGTGGTTATATCTGACTTGGCATGCAAGAGAAGACACAAGGACTTGTGCTGAACTCTATCATAGCAGATATGTCGGCCCAACCGGTAGGACACTTTCGCACGTCTAAACTAGAATGGAAAGGACGAAACTATCCGATATTATATATACATTTCTGGGAAAGCACTGGAACACCCATCCCCCCATCGCATGATTATTATATGATGCTGGAGGAAACAAATAGTGTTTCATCAACTCCCATTCACATTGTAAAGATTAGATGTATTTTTTAACTTTTTAGTTGGCATAATCTATTCCCTATGAACTGCCAAGATAGTCTTTTAGACTTTATCAGCTCCCTTTCTGTTTAATGTAGACTCTTTAGTTTGGGAGTTGCTTTACATTTTCTCGCACGATGTACTGCTTCTATCGGCATCTACTGGATGCCATCAATGAAATTACTTCATCAAAAAAAAAAAAACAGGAGTGTTTCAAGAAGAAGGCGTAAGGATGATGAAGTGGTATACCAATGGAAGCATGAAACTAATGAGTCTCAGAGAGCAAGTACAAGGATGAGAAATGGTTAACTGCACTTCATTCAATAAGAAAATAGCATAGCTTGCTAACCAATGAAATATTATATCACAGCTGTCTTGGAAAGAATGGCTAAATAATGACTCAATTAGTTGAAATATTGCACAAACCAACATCTCGTAACTTACTGAAGTAAAAGTAGCCCCACGATAAAACCAAAAAGAAATAGTAACAAAATCAAAAAATCTGACCCCCACCTGGGCAACCAACCGCGAAAGTAACGCCATTCCTGTATGCTTATTGTCTGTCTCTTTTAATTTTTTGTACGAGTCAATAATCTGTTCAATGGCGAGTTTGCCCATACTTCTTTGCTGCTCATGGGTCAGCTCAATGAATGGTGGAAGTGCAGGCAAGTCCCCACATGCATCTTCAGGAGTTGCAGGAGTCGAAATTGGGGGAGACAGTTGATCACTTTCTAACAAAGGAGGAGAATAAATTTCATCTGTCACTCCAACTCCACATGGAATTTCTGGCACCAATTCCTGTTCCACTTTGTCAGGAGATGATGGTGGAACATGTGTCGAAGCATCTATCTTCCAATCAGGAATACCTTCATTCTGGTCTTCTTCATGAACTTCCTCCTTGGGAACTGACAGATTGGGTCCTGGTCTAAGTGAACTTTCAGAAGTGATGGAGTCAGTTTCTAATTCGGGATACGCCGTCGGCATACATTCAGAACTTGACATCATAGGTACTGAAATGTGAACATTAGATGAATTAGATGTATTGATTTCAGATTGCATAGGACTTGTATTATCTTCTGAAACGAGTGTTGGACAAACTTCAACAGCCACAGATGCACGCCTTGGGTCTAAGCGTCTTGGATCCTGTGAAACATCATGATGTCGGAAAAAGATTATTATTATCAGTCTGTTCTGTGAGAATATGCAGAATACACACAGCAGAGCCAAAACTCAATATAATCTGGTTATGCTCACCCTTCTAGGATCACGTTTGGAATCTGAAGGGAGACTTGCGGAAGTAGACATTTCCGATAATGAAGCATTTGTGGCAGTTGATAAAGAGATGGGTATTTGGGATCCAGGAACAGGAGCCTGTGGGGCTAATGAGGAATCAATTGGTGCCATAACCTGGGATATATTACTAGAATCACTTGACGGAGCTGAAGATAAGCTTCCCAATCGTGCTAAAGGAGGGGGATTTTTAGGCAGGTGCTTCATATTAGCTATGACTATATCAGCCAACATATCTGGATCAAGCCCAGATATTAGAAATTCAAGAGAATTAGCACCCCTTTCTCCTGCTGCTATGAATGCACCAATCATCGCGATCATATTTTCAACCTTTGGGTCCGCCCCATTGACATATTCCTTTCCAGAATCATTTCTCCTAACTGGCGGAGCTATGTGATTGTCAAGGCCATAATGAGCCCTTTTTGAAGTAAAATCATAGTTATTAGATGGATCTTCATTATCTAAAGGAGTTGATCTCTTCTTCGTTAGATCAGCTGAAAGGGGCAAATGGTCTGATGACTGGTCATCCTGAAAGAGAAAGCACAAAGTTCTGAAAACAGCTTCTGAAAAATTACAAGTCACAACTTGAAATACTGATATTTTGTCCTTCAATAACAAATACGATGGACTCTGTTACCGGGTGAGTTACCTTGCTCAATCTAGAATCACGTGAAGCTCTCTCATTATTTCTCATCATTTTATCAAGTTGCCGAAGAACTTGGTCAGCAGCATCACCAGCATTCATTGCTCGCAATGATTTCAACAATCTCTCTCTAGACTAAAATCAAAATCAAACACGCTTATAATGTGATATTTTCAATTTTAATCAAAGAATATCAGTTAAAGATCTCTCTCGGCCTGAGTAAAAAGATCTTGATAACAAGCTTCATGCATTCTACATAATAGGACAAAAAGATATTTGTGAAACTCTGCAACTTTGCCTGGCATTACTCACCACACCAGATCAAAACCGTGTTTAATTGTACTCCTATAGTTGCTTGTTTGAACTTCATGCAAATATGACTTCTTCCAAGTATAGGGTGAAATAACCATCCTCAATTGACTTTTAAAGCAAATAAAATCCCTTTTGATTTATAGATAACATATTGTTTATCATCAGAAAGAAAACAAGAATTACAAATGAGCCGATGTAAGAGTACGCAATATCAGTAAATTATTATATACTCCCTTTTTCAAAATGACCAGTATGGTAGAAGTTTAACACAATATTAGGAACTCTGCAGAAAGTGTATACAACCAATCTTACAGAGGGCAAAATTAAAAAAATCCAGAAGTATAAAATCCAGCTTTAAAAGGGCGTTCTACTAGAGGAAAATTTATACTTATGCGTACAATATACATTAAATATACACACACACACACACAGAGACTTCTACTTCAGGAAAAAAAAAATATATATATATATATATATATATATAGAGAGAGAGAGAGAGAGAGAGAGAGAGAAACATGGCGTTCTAGTTCAGAATAGACATATGCTTAACAGCATGGAAAAACAGAAATGACACATAATCTAATCGGAGGGCAAGTAGCAACAGAAATAAAGGTCATGGATAGCAAGAATGTGAAACAGAACCAGGTCCCAACTTAAATGGGTTTCAGAGTGAAAGTAGAGCTGAGAATCTTGAGACGTTGAACACAAAGATGGTTTAGAATTTCAGACTCTGTAACAAGAACCAAAAGAAAAACAGCACCCTGAAAGAGGAGTTCCCTGAATTGTTTCATTTTGCAAGATCCTCAGGCCAAAAAATACAATACAGGGAAGGCAGCATATGGAACAATGTGATTTGGAGGAATTAAGAAGAGTGAGCTGAATAGCTTGATGGAGTCCCTGACTAAGAAAATGTAACAGTAAAACCTCAGATGAGCGAGAGATTGAAATGAAGTAATTGTGAGAAAGGATAGCTCACCGTAAAAGCATGCTATGTCAACCAGCACAAAAGTAATACTTCCATGAAAGCTGATATGGAAAATAAAGTAGCTTGTTTCAGTTGGATAGCAGATAGCACTACTAGAAGCCTGCCTAACCGAGGAACCTCAGATTGGGTCATCTCGTGTAATGGATGCTACATATGCATGGAAGGAGCTAAAGATCTGGGCTATCTTCTGCTTCACTGCACTGTTGCAAACGACATCCTGAATATCCTTTTGTGCCTTTTAGGGTGAACTGGGTCATTTTCTATAATCTCAAAGATGCTACACTAGTTGGGGAGAAAGAAGATGGAATATCCACCAGCAGATTTGCCTGAGATTCCAGCTTGCATTTTCTGGTGCATTCGGACAGAGAAAGCACAGATGTTTTTATGGGGTTTCATATCCTAGTCATTTTAAAAGCTAGATTTTATCAACGTAAACAATCCAGATCAATATATGGACTTAGCTCCTTAACTTTTATCTAGGAGGTACAATAGCAATGTCCACTTAGCTAATTTCCTTTTTGTACTTATGTGAATTCCCTTGATGCTTGAATGGAACATTATACTTTGTCCCCAAAAACAAACAAAAAAAAAACAAAACAAAAGAAGAGCATTCTTGATAAGAAAATGGACCTTGGGCGTAATCAACTACATAAACTAACTCATGAGGTAAGCACTTCCCAAGACCATATAAGAGACTACAACTCATTCTCTCAATCAATATAGAAATATTACAGCGCTCTCTGCACAGAAAAGAATGAACACGTGGAGGATGAAAAACTTAACAGTGGAGCCCAACACGAATGACCAAAGAAAGAGATGGCTCCGGCTTTAACACAATGTTAAGAAAATAGACCTTGCGCGCAAATTAACCACAAAACTAGTTTAGGAGGTATGTAATGCCCAAAACCATGTAAAGAAACTACAACTAATTCTCTCAACCAATGTGGGATACTCACAAATATCTATCACACAGTAAATAGAAGCATTAACAGTTGGAGAAGACGTTGCAGCTGTGAACACCTCAAACAGACAGGAATGCATAGATAAAAAACTATGAGGCTCTAAAATAATATGACATGTAAAGTATACCTCCAAAATGGCAGGATGTGTACACCTCAGGAATCCTAGAAAGGCAGTTCTTAGAGAATACTGAATGCTGGGGGCATGTCCCCCCTTTGTCATCTCAAAGTTTGGATCAAAATCTAGCAATGCTGAAAAAATTCGTTTGTAATGGACAGGTCGCCTCCTTGCTATAACTGCCAAACTGGAAACAATTATCAGAGTTGTCAGACCAAGATAAAGCAAGGCAAATAAATTATACAAGTTCAAGATGAAATAATATAACAGATCAAATACAAACACAAATTCAAGGGGGGGAAGATATAGAAAAGAAAATAAAAGAAACTAACTGGAATTTCTAGACATAAGGTAACAACTTCATCTCACTACTCTACCACAGTTAAACTGCCATTCCAGGTATGGAGAGCTACCAAATCTATTTCTCTCATCCACCATTGATCACAAACTAACCAGCATCATTTTTTTGATAAGGTAAATAATTTTATTAATAGAAAAAGGGGGGAAATTTAAGAGTTAACCAGCATCACAAACTAACCAGCATCACAAACTAACCAGATCATATACCAGTCAAAAGAAAATTTAAGAGTTATCCAATAAGAAACAAGCACAGATAAGCACTTCTACTAGTGTGGCAGCAAAGTATCCTTTTTCTAAAATAAATTCGGTGGCAAAGCATCCTCAGGCCAGTGTATACATGTTAATGTTCAACTCTTTACCATCTCCAGTTTCAAGTTGATAATGTCCGATCCTAAATAAAACAGCTTCATGTTCTACCTGATACCATCTGCTACTGTACACTAGATTTGGAGGGAAATAGTTCACAGAAGATTCCAATCCAAATGAAACAATTTTAACTCCAGTGAAGGGAGTCCTCAAAACTGGTAAGAGTCGCTATGGGAGGATCGAGTATCTAGGCAAGAGGGAGGGGTGGGGAGAGAGAGAGAGAACTTGGGAAACGTCTACAGCTGGGAAGTTTAGTCAACAGATTATATGTGAACAAAAACAATATTAGCTAAGCTACGGAAGCACTTGTGTAAGCTGTAATCTCTTCTTATTGATCCTAATGTCTAGAATGACATCTATTCCAATCTACCTGAGCATTATCCATGTCCATATCTTGTCAACACAAGGAAAAAATCCATCAAAAGGATATTTTTACACAAATCGAAGCACAACTACTACTACCCGACCAATTTGAAAGGCTAATTTACTGCTTGACACATTTCAGAACTTGAGCATCAAAAGAAACAGCGTGTAGAAGCATGACAACTTATTTGATTTTATGAAGGAAATTTTATGGTATTCCCTACATGCTTTAGAAACCAACTACACAGTAAGAGTGTTGAGTCAAGGGAGAAGATAAGGACGATGAAGATATTTACATTGCACGCATCTATGAGATAAGATGTCTATTATCAATGTCAAGACTTTGACACAAAGCATGCTTATTACAGCATACAAAATAAGGAACATTAATGTGTACACCTATACACCAAGGTTACGTCATTCACTAGGAACACAAACATAGCCGTCTTTTTAACTATCTACACTCAATCACAATCACAACCACTATGGTTATTTATTTAATCTATGACATATTACTGTATGGCAGCAGGATACTTCAGAAACAATTGCAGCTGCTCTAAAACAGGATATTATAACTTTCATTTCTTCATATGTTTTACAGCAAGTCCTTCTACGAGATCATTACAATTGCAAGGTTCAGCGCAAAAACAATGTCTACCACCACGATGGGTCAAGCAACATCCAATGACCACAAGCAATCCTAATATAAGTCTCCAAACCAGGCATACCAGAACCAAACTTTGGCTCACTGCTGCCACCGACATCACAACATACACAGACCATTGTTGGCAACGAGACTAAATCAAATCACGACTTTTGCCACCCCTTTTACAGGTAGAACCATTTAGTTATTGATTTACTACTCAATATTCATTTACTACAATGAGCTGTAAGAAAACCATATATCATTGCTATAAGTATTAAGGTGTCCAACAATAACTTGAGTTATGGAGAAAATGAAGCTAAACTACAAAGGATTTCAGCTAGTTCTTCTGTTAAAAACTAGGACAAAGAGCTAATGGTACAATCACACTCTCTTGAGAATGTACATCAAAAGCTAATTTACTGTAAATTTTCTCATGAGGAAAAACAGGGAACTGGAGGTGCAACATATACAGACACATACACATATACAATCATATATGCTATATACATATACAATCATATACATACACACACAAAAAAAAAAAACACATACACACACACACACAACATGTATCTGTATGTCTAAAAATGTGTGCACACATACGTATATACCGATCTATACATTGTACATTGACTTGACTAATTTTTACCGTCCATTGAAGTACATCGTATTATAAGCAAATAGAAGATAATCAGAAGAAATCCTACACCTTCATGAACATCTAAAGCAGGACACTCTTAACACATACAACATGTCGTGAATTAGAGCCCGTTTGGCTTAGCTTAAAAGCTGGTCAAACCAGCTTTTAAGCTACTTTTAGCTCACAGGAGTGTTTGGTTACTACAAAACTGCTTAGAAGCACTTGGCTTTTAAGCTCAAAAAAAGCCAAGCCATAAGCTGGGTAATCCCAACTTATTGCTTTTGGCTTAAAAGCTGTTTTGGTTTGATCAACTATTCTACCATTTTATCCATTATAGTTTTTTCTAATTATACTAATACCTTCTCTAACAAATGTCCTATATTATATTTTTCTTTTCTATTGTTTATCTTAAAGATATTTTAATCATTTAACATAAAAAACACTTTTTACCAAACATCTCGGAAACTTTTTTTCAGTTTCAGCACTTCTATCCAAACACATAAGTGCTTATTTATAAAAATAAGCTCAAGCACTTAAAAAGTAGTGCTTAAAAGCTACTTTTTTTCAGTCAACCCAAACAGGCTCTTAGCTACATCAACCGACCAAAAAAGTCATTTTCTTCATCCCTCTACCTATGTAAGCCTATAAGACAAAGCAATTATGAGCAATAATGCTTGCTATGAACTTGAGTTCTAGAAATACTCTGATTTGAATACACTGTTAGTAGTCTGATCAGACCAATCACCCAAATGAAATCCAAAGGTGCATCAAGGAATACACCACATCAACAACTATGTTACCGAGGAGAACAGAAGCCACAGAAAATAGACCCAAAAGGTCCTGAAGAGGATGGCCGAGTGGTTGCAGAATAGGAGTAAAACCTGAGATCACAGGTCCAATCCCAGCTACAAAACTCAGCGGGAGGTTCCATATGCTCCAGCCTAGTTTGGCAGGATTACCTAGTACGTACATAGGCTGCTCGATGGATTAGTAGAGGTTGGCTCACACCGACCTGGATACATCATAATTAAGAAAATACGCATCCACAGCAGTCCAAGTTTAACCGCACAAATGCGGTCATCCTTGCCAACAGCAAATACTTCCACAAAACCAGTTAACTTCATAAGGACAAATACGCTTATGCAACTTCTAGAATACATGACACTTCCAAATGGCAAGTAGCCAGAGAAAGATAACCAAAAGATAAAGAACACAGAGAACAAGCTCTGCTTAACCATGCAACATTTTTTGAAATGTCTTCCACATTATGCTAAGCTTTAGAAGCATAACTATCTGGAACATTTGCCTGGCACAACTTAACAAAATCTTGTTTTATATTCCAGCATCTAATCTCCCATGCTCGATCGACTAGCTCAATCTTCAATATTTTAGGTGCATGATTTTGGGAATCTCTTTTCATCTGAAAGTATAATTAGACAGCTTCTTAGTGTTAGTAATTTGCTGCCATATCGATTAACCACAAAAAGCTCGAGTAATCATCCTCTCTTCTGTAGTCTCGAATTTTCCACACTGAAAGCCCTTTAATTTCATCATTTAAATTTGTTATATTAAGCTACTATATACATGGTATTACTTAGACACTAAGACAACTGTGCTGCCCTGTCATCCATCTAAAATGGAAGTCCTGTGGTTTCATCTTTTCAAACAGCTAGAACATCCTGGTTGGTAAGAGAAAGTTTAAACTTGTTTAACATCAAAACAAGTCAGGATTTGGCATTCCATTGAAAAAGAACAAAACAAAATGTACTGCTGTTGGTAAAATTTGTGTTCATCCTAAAAGAAACATGCCCTGCCAAACTTGGCTCACATTCCTCCACAGTTGACGTCGAATCAAGACACTAGAAACAAGATACAGAACTCATAAAAGGAGGGGAATTTCCAACAGAATCTACATGCAGCTCTTCCAGAGTACTAAAATTGCTATCAGAAAACCAGTTTAGCATTTCATTTGTTTCTGACTTCAAGATACCATTAAGTAGCAAGGGGTATGCACTTTGCTTGTTTACAATTGATAGCAATGTATTTTTGCTTCATACAATGCAAAGAATCTATTCAAATTTGCTGGTTTCTCTAATGCTACAGCAACTCCACAATATACATTTCCTTTACTATATGCTGGGAGGAATTTTTAAGTATTTGTCAAGATGAAGCAAAAGTGCTCATACCACAGAAAATCAAACTGATATATTACAATTATGAAATGAGAAACTGTCCGTCAAGTAATTTTTTTTAGGAATTCTTCAAAGATTCACTGTTAAAGTTTTAAAAGGGTGCTAAGTCAGTTTCACTGATTTTTGAGTTCAAAATTAATGACAAACATAGTATTGTCATACAGTAAACTCGACAATGTAACAGCAGCAAAAAAAAAATATATTAACAGAAGGTATATCCAGGGAGAGAACTGTCAAAAAAATTTGATTATCTGGGTAATAACAAGTGTGTCATTGTTACAAAAAATAGCAATACATTATCAAACAATACTTGGAGTCTCAGACACTACAAGGTAACAATGTAGTATGTACAAATTAAGATGCTAAAAAGTCGCTAAACTTTAATGTTGTCTCCGAAAATATACAATGCTTGGTTAATAGCTTGTCCAAACAGTTCTTATCGCAGATGATGTGATCAATTTATCCACCGCTTAATGCACCCTAACATCTGTCAATCTTGTGGAAATCAGCTAACTTTTACATCTGTTATCTGAACCATCAGTTCAGCATTCCCAAGCAATATGCCATTTTAACGCCACGTTAAATAGCTGGGCTCATATGCTGCAATGACAGCAAAAACAAGCAGTTGAACTTGAACTACAGCCATGGACAAGCTTTTGTCATCTCTCCAGAATTCCAAAATAATAACATGCCAGAACTCACCACCAAATATTTGGAGTACAAAGTTCACAAGCAAAGGCAGCAAGTAGTGTTAACTAGCTGAGGGAATATAGGATTTATTGAAATAAAAAGACTGGATCATTGGACTAGATTTTTCAGGAAAATTTGACAAAAACTTTCGGAAATCAATGGCATAGTTGCCACTTACTGACCGAAAACAAGAGTTTATCAAATACCATAATAATCCAAAAAACATGCATACACATATATTCACATAATAGTTGGTTCAAGACACAATTGAACGTTACCTCAATAATAGACATAAAGAAACAAGTTGTAAGCCTTGTTGATGAAAGCAGCCAGTAACACCTCTCAAATAATTGCACGTGGGAAACACATCCCAAATAACTCTTGTACTAACCTGATGCTAGTCTAACATAAACAATGAGAAACCCAGAACATGCTTCCGCTTTACCAAATGCAGAGTCTTAGGTTGATGTGTCACAGATAATAGAAGTAAAGCTGAAATTAACTAGTTCAATGAAAAGGTGGCCTGACATAGAGCTAAAGGTAACCTTTGGAAGGTTCTTGGGATTTTTTAAAGACATGACAATTTAAGTGATATACAGTAAAGTAGCAGACATTTAAAGTGACTGCTAAGTGAGGAATAAGATTACAAAGAAAGTGACAATTCTAAGATAGGAAAAAAATGATACATTCTCTTTCAGATAGAGGGAGTAACATGGTACTTTATGTACACCTTTAAGTAGTTGATTTCTACCCGTTTGTCTAAACCTTGGCAGACATAGCTATCCAGTATATAGGTACTGGTGGAGGTAGCAGGTACACTATGGATTAGTCGAGGAGGGAGCAAGCTGGCCCAGACGACCATTATTATAAAAGAAAAATTACACCTTTAAGTTCCCTAAATAAAAGTGACAAACATACTTAGTATTTCCACACCTTTCGTAGTTTACATCTGTCATGTGTCCCTTTTTCTTCACTTGGAAGACAAAAGGATTTTTATTTAAGAGATAACAAGTAAAAATTGGCAATTCTTGTCTAGAAAGAAATCGCTAAAGAAACAAATAAAACATACAAGAACCAAAATAACTCGGTCAAGCCAACTCAATGAAGATAAATGATAAGAATCTTGATGTCTTACACCAAAGGGACGCCATCTGTCAAAACATACATGGGTTCTTTTGCAAATACTGACTTGAAAAGATATGCTAAGCTAAAACACACAGTAGAAATCTTTTGAAATGAAAAGAAAGCTTTCGGGTGGCTTTACCATCTCATCATAATG
The DNA here is from genome assembly GCA_029990175.1 of Petunia secreta. NCBI lineage: Eukaryota > Viridiplantae > Streptophyta > Magnoliopsida > Solanales > Solanaceae > Petunia > Petunia secreta. The sequence continues at coordinate 1,611,708 of JARKIP010000087.1, read as the reverse complement.
CTGGAATTTCTGGTACGCATATTATCTTGGTACAGAATCAGCACTATGTTTACTAGAAAGGGTTAAGACATGATCTGATGTTAATCTGCCTCCTACTGATAATGAGCAATTGCTTCCATAGTTGAACTTTCTTTTACTCTTTTTATGCTTCCAAACTTGTAATATCCAGTTGTAATATATCACAAATCTTAACAGTTTGGATGCTAAAGAGCAATACAAAATAAAATTAAAAAAAGTTAGAACACAGTTGCACAATGACAAATAGAGTACCAAAGTGTTAGCATCATACTCGAAACATGACATTTTTCCATATCACCTTTAAGAAGTCCAACATATTTAACACACTTCTACACCCAAAAAGGGAGGACAGAGAAACTGACATTAATCAATACCAGGAAGATTGCTTTTCCCTAAGCAGTGAAGGTTCGAACTCAATTATCTCCTTTACATAATATAATATATAGATATGTGTGTGTGTGTATATACGCTCGTTCTTAAGCAGTTGATTTTTTCAAAGCATTTTTTCCATGATAAACAAATATCATTTCATTGATGTTACACCAACTTGGTGTCAAACTATTTACTCCTTTTCTGAAAAATATAGAGGAAAATCATTCAAAAAAAAAAAAACAGAAGGGAGAGCCTCCTAACAATTAAAAGTACTGGATATTGTTGAGTTCAGCCGTATTCTGCCAAACAATTCATTACCCCCAGAAGAGCATATCATATTGCAGGAAATTCACAATTTATCAGAGAATGATATACTAACCGTAGTCCTAACTCCTTATAGCTTAAAAAGCAGAGTACATAGAGCCTCAAAGAACTCCACATAGATAACATAAAGGAATTAATAGCTCCTCCTGAGTAGCCCTAGGTTATCAGCATAATCACAAACAACAGGCACCAACACCACCCTGAATAGAAATTATCAATCGATCTCTCCATTGACGGCCTCAATCTGACACGGCAACTCATGCAATTTCCTAACCTCCTACTAACACAAATTTCGTCAAGTCTATTTACTCGACCTTAATATCCATTGACAAATACGACTCCTCCCAGCAGAAAAGAACGAACCACACAGAAAGCTTTCAAGTTTCAACTAGCTAAACAAATTTAGAATTTTTCCCTGGAGAACCACAATCATCAAAGCATAGCACTTACTCCACTCGAATAATACATGTTTAAGTGAAGAAAAGGTAAAAGCTCACCTATTAATGACAGAAATGGTTAGTAAACCAGGGAGAGAACTAGCTGAGCGCAATAAATCCAATAGAGTGCCAACAGAATTTTTGGCATCTGATGCAAGTGAAGCAGCATCAAGGACAGGGTGATGACCAACAATCCATGAAATATTAAAAGTCCGTGCATGTTTAGCTGCAGGTATAAACAAACTATACGTTCAAAGCACAAAAAGAGTCGGTAAACAGAAAACATGGTAAGCAAATTGAGGAATATAAAATTGCCAGAGTGATTTAATTTACAAGCCGCTATATATCGTAGTGAATCATGAAAAAATATCCTATACTCATAATCTTAGCATCCTTGATACTCCGTTAACAGTTACCTTGTGAAACAGATTTTTCAGAATCACTCGCATCGGATGTGAAAAGTAAAATATATGTTTCAAGAAACTTCAACGCCAGCAATTTTGTACCTATAGAGCCCGCCTGCAATAACATATCCAAGACAGAATTGTTAACTTAAATGCCAAACAATTAGCAGAGAGGCATCCCTAAAGCATATCTTTTTTTTTGATAAAGGTAACAATATTATTAAAATCCCCAATTTCAGCACCAGGGTGGTGCTGAAGATCCATATGTACATCATTAAAACAAAAACCAGAGCAACTGAACTAAAGACTAATTACAAGTTTCCTAAGAAATCAGTCAGTTCTCCCATATCATATGTGATATCTTGTTTGCACCAAAAATAAAACAAAAGAAGACAATTCATCTTAAGCTTCTGAGTGGCACTATATTTGTCTTCAAAGCATCTTGAATTTCTCTCTCTCCAAGCTATCCACCATATACATCCTGGAATCATACTCCACTTCTCACTATATCCATTCTTTTTGTTAAAAGTATTCCAGCTGAACAGAAATTGTAGAGTTGTCCTTGGCATTGTCCATGTGATTCCTAAGAGATTAAAAAACATATTCCAAAGCTGCCCTGTGGTTTTGCAATGAAGAAAAAGGTGACTGTTGCTCTCAGACTGTTCACCACACAACAAACACTTGGAGCATATTTGAAATCCTCTTCTTTGTAAGTTCTCATGAGTTAAACATGCACTTTTGACAACCAACCACACAAAACATGAAACTTTATATGGAATTCCCTAAAGCATATCAGGGAGGCCCAAAAATGGATCTATTGTTCTTCTTCCTCTATGCTATCCCCTCCCAACAAAGATTAACAGAGCAAACGACAAGGAATGGAAGTCGAATAAGGAAACACATAACCCCTCCCTCTCCCTCCACTCGCAGCTTTCCTTTCTCGCCAAAACCACGTCGCTCCCCCTCGTCCTCCACCATCTTCACCCACTCACTGGTCTGCTTCTCCGATTGCTTTCCTTACTGTCGATGTCCTCCTCTCCCTCCGCCATCCTCCGTAATCAACAAAAACAGAAGAAAAAGAGAGGTATACAAAGAGAAGTTTGCCGCTAAAGGCCTTATTGAGGAAGCCATGAGAAATGGAGAGAAGGAAAGAAATGACCGTACTAAGATTGAATAGAAGATTCTGTTGGCTTGTAATTTAGCATGTGAAGCAAGTGGGGGTTCTTTAGCTACTGTCATTTTCTTTTTCCAATTTTTGGGTGGGGGAAAAGTATTTTCACAGTCATCTCCTCCACCAAGTTTGATCGGAATTTTACTTTACACATTATTTTCTTTAAGCTTGAAATACTTTTTTTATTAGAATTCTATTGATTTGCAGGTTGAAAATTTAAGTGGGTTATGAGTTAAGTTTGGGATCTGCGGGTCAGACACTTGTGTTTAAGCAAAGCACATTTTTGTGGAGTTGAGGTGTCTATCTGGTCACTAGCTAAGTTAGAGAGTCTAACTGACAAATTGTGTCGAGTTTAGGGGGCTATCTAGGTATTTAGCCTTACAAAATATTATGATCCTGTTTATGACCAATCTGAAGTTAACTGGAACATCTAACAAGGTAAAACTGAAAACCATTTATCAAAAGATAAGAGGATAAGCTTTAGGAATCTTGCAAGGTGCTGCTAGGACGAATCAAAAAAAGATTGTGGTTCCTAGATCCAAGTGACAATCAATTTGAGAACCATAGTTATGTTCACTAGCCAACAAGCACCCACAACACGAGGAAAACAAGATACCTCAAAAAGAAAGCCAAAGACAGAATCCTTGAACTTGACCATCCATGTCCAGAGCTCTTCAAGCCACCTTTCCACTATACCATGCCGGTGAAACTATAATTAATAAAAGAAGGATTTAGAACTTCAATTGTAATAGAGAAGAAGATAAATGTTATGAAGACAGAAGGAAAAAATAAACAATGGATATTATGTCATAAAGTGCACATGGACAGAGAGGATAAAATATACGAATAGTATATAAACGCAGGCACACACCGAATCAAAAGCTAGGGATTTCTGTGCACCTTGACACATACAGAGACATTCAGGGAACTGGTATATTCAGATTAGACTGATCGTGCAAAATCTAATCTTTTTAATCAATTTTCTAAGACACCCCTTGGTCAGTCTTCCACACAATACACTATTGTCTATTACAAGAATATGCATACAATATTTCAAAGACCAACAAGCATCACAACCTTAATGCCAAGACCAGTGACTTGCAGCACAATGGGTTTATGCACTGAGTCACTCTTTCTGGCCTCGACCCTATAGCTTTGAGTATTTCGAAGAAAACTAGCACCAAAAGAAAATTCCAGTACCAAACATTGTGTCTCGAACATGAAAGAGAGCCTAAAAGATTAGCTTTCAACCTCCTTCAAATATTACCATCCCTAACCAATAAGTATCACCCAATCTTCTGTTTGAGCACAGACATAACATATGCAGTTAAGGGTCTTTTTTGATAAAGGTAACAATATTATTAAATATCCCCATAATCAGCACCAGGGTGGTGCTAAGTTCCTTATGTACATCACAAAAGTAAACTACTCTAAGAAACTAGTTACAAATTTCCTATGAAATTAGTTAATTCTCCCACATCATTTGTGACATCCTCTTTACACCAAACAGTTAAGGGTCTTAGAATACCTTCTTTTTAAAAATAGTTAAGGATGTTATGGCCTTAGAATACTAACAAGTCTAAAATAGCAAACATAACATCAGAAAGCAAACAAGGTATCCCAGTGCACAAGACTCGCACTGAAGAGACCAGACTTTCTTTTATAAGGGCTGAAGAGACCAAAGAACTCCTCCAAAGATTCAAAGCCTGACTATTGATCATAGTGGAACAACCCTAAGTTTCTCAAAGACTCGGTAAAAAAGACAATGGAAAATGAGCAAATGGGAACCCATGAACAAGCATGTGACCTGATATGATAATTCCTCCAACACGCCACAAAAGATTTTCATGCCCGATATAATAGATTGCTTTGCCACCATCGAACTCATATCTTTCAAACATGCGAATAACACGGGCATTAACACCAATGAATGATCCTTTGCTTTCACCCCAACCGCCTCAATTACCCTGACATACATATACAAATAAAGTTATAATGCTGAAAACAATATCGATAACAAACCAATGCCATGAAATCAGAAATTCAGAATACCAATCACATGCAAGCACATCTTTTATTACCATCTTCTAGCATCAACTAATGCCAAATTATCGACTACTGATTGCATCAGTAAGTAATCAAGTCTAGTTTTTGTTTTCCTCAACCCCCACCCCCTAAATCCGGCTTCCCAGTTTGCTTCCTAAGCTCTTGGTTAGAAGTGGATAGATCTGACTGCTAGAGCAACCCTCTCCTGTCTCGGGAGTAATCAGAGTTTGGCAAAACATACCTTTACTATGTGGAAAAGAATGAACCAAGCTGTAACTTCAATCCCCGTCTATAAAAAAGAAAAACTTACAAAGATGCAGCACCTTCCATGAACCAAGAAACATACATTTATTCCTATATACAAATAAGCTTCTGATATAACTCTAAAAACCAATTCAATCACAAAAATGGCACAATATTTATTTTCCTTAGGTATGAAATTAACCCAACTGATACAGACACCCAATATTTCAATAACTTTTTTTATGATAACCGATAAATACCCGAGGACCAATGGCGCACGGTTCAAAATTAGGTGGATAATGGTGGCCCCTCTACCTTTATCTAATTAAATACCATGTTTTTATCTGTGGTACAATTCGAACCTGTAACGTGTGCCTAACCACACATTACTAGTTTCAACAATAATCACTCCATATCACCAGGAATGACAAGTCCAATTTTAGCTCAATTTGATACTTTCATAGAAGCTACATAAGAACTACTAAAAGTTGTGATATTTTGATAAATACAAATAAGCTTCTAATATAAATATAAACAACTGATTCAATCACAAAAAAGGTGCAACATTTGATTTCTTTAGCTGGAAATTAACCCAATTGTGATCTAGGCCCTGTTTCAAAAACTTCTTTTTAATAGCCGAAATATGCCCAAAGGCCAATGGCACAGGGTTCGAAACTCGGTGTACAATGGGCATGCTCCTCTACCCTTCTCTACTTATATACAAAGCTTCAGTCTGTGGAAGGTTCAAACTTGTTATGTGTGCCTAATCAAGTCCAGTTTTTTAGCTCAAGCTGATATTTATATGTTTCAACAAAATTTACATAATTAGAAGCTACATAATAAACTACTAAAAGTCGCAATCTTTTGATAAATACTTAAGAGTAAAAAGGTTCAATTGGACCAATGGCGCACAGTTTGAAACTAGGTGGATAATGCACCTGCCCCTCTAGCCTTCTCTACTTAAATACTAAAACCAATGGTGCAAGGTTCGAACCTGTAATTTGCCACACATCACAAGTTTCAACAATTACCGCTCCATATTACCGGAAATGACAAGTCCAGTTTTTTATCTGTGATTCGATACGCTTAAGTTTCAATAAAACTTACCTAATTGGAAACTATTGATAAATACTCGCAATCTATTGATAAATACTCGGTGCAATTGGACACTTTCTCATATAAATGCTTAAAAGACCAGGCTGTCTATGGGAGGGTAACCTGTAATGTGTGCCTAACCACGAATCAATTGGATTACACGTCCAACATTTTAACTCAATTCGATATTTTCATGTTACAGCAATACTTACATAACTAGAAACTAGACAAAAAACTACTACAAAAGCCGCAATCTTTAGTTAAATACTTCAAGTAAAAACTTTTAAAAAAAAAAAAAAAAAAAAAAAAAAAGGTTCAATTGGACAACTACTTACTCAATGAGGCATTTACGCACGAGGATTTCGGGCGAAGACTGAAGGTCAATTAAGTAAGGCAAAAATTCAGCAACTTGAGAAGACTCAGCTGATAACAATATCTCTTTCAATCGCTTCAATGAATTCAACTTAACAGTCAAATCACCGTGGTTATTAACCGCTGCTAGTAACGGTAACGCGTGTTCCCGAATTTGTCCCGCCATGATAGTGTAGCTATGTTTAGTTATTTATTTAGGGTTTTGAATGAGGCCGGAGAAAACAAAAGGCGTGTTACTTTGCCGGCCGGATTAGGGTTCCGTCGTGCCGGAGAGTAGATACGGAGGATATTGTGAAGGGGAGATGTATTATAAATGGAGAATAAAGTGAGATATTTTGGATTTAACCATTTTTGTGAAAGAGGGATGTGAGTTTGGGGATTTTGAATTTTGTTGAGGGAAATTTTGGGGCTTGGAGCGCTTATTCGACACATAAATAAGGGCAATTTTCAAAACTAGACACCCCACGGCACAAAATTACAAATGAGGGCCACATTTCATCTATAGCGCCCTTTATTTTTATATTACACAACATAGCACCCCTTTATTTTCAAAATTACATAACATAGCACCCATTTAAACTAAAAACCCTAGGAGCCACTCCCTCACCCTCCTCCACCACTGCCCCGCCACCGCTGCCTCCGCCGACCGGCGGTAGCAGGTGGCCGGAAAACCAAAAATTCACCGGATTTGCTTATTTTATTTGTGGATTCGTTTAAATAATTATTTTTTGATAATTTTATACACCTAAATCTTTCAAAATAATAAATTATACATGTAAATACATAGAAAATTGTGGATGCAAGAAGAAAAATACAAAAATATACACAAAAAACATAAATTTTATACAAAACATTCATAAAAAGTGCACAAATCTGAAATTTATACAATTTTATTCATTATTCATACACGCATATACAGCTTTATACAAATTTTACAATACATAGAATGTGTTTTATACACTGTCAATACGTACTTATACAGATTTATACATTTTTATACACGTTTACAGAATTGTATAAACTTGTATAAAAGTGTATATACTCGCAAATCTGACTTTAAACAGTGCTTCGGGCAGCTTTTACACAAAAGCTTAACAAACATCCCAGATCTATACAGTTTTATACAAGAAAAATACTAGATCGAAACATTAAACAGAAGTTTTAATAGAAAACTAGTAGATCTCAATGAATTTTTATGATAAAAGTGAAGAAAAAGAAGAAACTTGATAAATAAACTCCTCACCGGAGTTTGGATCGCAATACAAAACGAAAATCAACATTGCTATTCAAAAAGCAAAAAATTAAAAAAAAAAAACGAAAAGAAGAAGAAGAAGAAGCAGCGGCGGTGGTGGTGGTGGTGACCATGGCGGCGACGTCGTCAGTGGCTTGAAGGGGAGGGGATGACGGTGGGGCAGTGGTGGAAGGGTTAGGGGTGGTGGCGGCTGCATTAGGGTTAATAGGGAAGAGAAGAGAGAAAATGGGAAGGAGAGAAGGAGAAGAGGGGAAAAAATGGGGGCTAGAGTTTTTTTTTTCCTTTAAATAGGGGGTGCTATGGAGTGAAAGAAAAAAAAAAAAAAAGTAGGGGGGTGCTAGGTCGGGTAAAGAAGGAAAATATGGGTCTTTTTTGGTAATTTTCATAAATGGAGTGTCTCTTCATGTAATTGTCCCCATAAATAATTCTGAAAATTGATAACTAGCCAATTTCATAAGTTTAAGTGAATTTTATGCACTGTTTTCACATTGATCGAGAAATAGCTAAATTATCGTGTGCACACTTACAATCTATTGGAGTACACACTTACAGTCTAGCCACATTATTTTTTACTGGAACTTTGAACTAACATGTTCATAGTGAAAGTGTTTTTTTACTAGAATTCATATTTAAAATCTTGGAGCTTCATATTAAAAGTCCCAATATTTTTTATTGGGATTCATATTTAAGTGATTCCAGTATAAAATATTGTAATTCTGAAAATTTAGTTCAAAATCTCAGTATAAAATACTGGGATTTTTCCAGATCCGACTAGTTTTCAAAGAGTTTTGCATCGCTGGCCAGTTTCCATTTAATGCAGCGCAAACAGGCTACGCGGCCAAATTTTTCTAAATAATTGTAAAGATATAATTTAACGGCCAATTTTGCATTCCCCTTTTAAGTTTACTAATTTAAGTTTGTTTTTAAAGTTAAGAGCCGAAGGTTTGAAGTTAAGAGCCGAAGATTTGAAGTTAAGACACAAATATTTAAGGTTCCAGCTAGTGGCTAAATAAAATAATGTTAAAAATTTGCTAAAACCTAAATGACCATATAAAATAGGTTATTTGTGCACTTCTCCCTTATCATTTTGTCTCCCGGTTAAGTAAAAATTTTGTCCAGAGGCCACTTTTGTTACTGCTATTTGGTTTCAGACCACTTTTTCCTTGGCTGTATAAAATAAGCCATTTTTTGGAACTTCAATTCTTATGGACTGAAGGTATTAAGTTCAACTTCAGCCCACAAGGACTGAAGTTTACGCATTCTATGCCTAAAAGATATTTTATACCTGAAGGTATGAAGTTCAGTCCACAAGATTTGAAGTTCAGCCCACAGGAATTGAAGTTCCGAAAAAGAAGCTAAATACTAAATATTTTTTTAAAAAAAGTGACCTCAACTGTAAAGGCAGGCCAAAATGGCTATTCGTGCTCTTTCCCTGCTGGTTAGGGGGAAAGTTCATGAGATGCCACTTTTGCCAGCGGTCTTTGGTTTGAGGCCACTTTTTTTATTGATTTGGCATGAAAGATTACTTTTAGAAACTTCAATCCTTTTGGATTGAACTTCACACAAGTTCAACCCACAGTGGTTGAAGTTTAACTTCAGCTCACCACAAGGATTTAAGTTCAAACTTCGGCCCACAAGGGTTGAAGTTTACGGCATTTATGCCTAAAATTTCAATCCTTTTGAACTTCAGCCCACAAAGATTGAAGTTCCAAAAAGTGGCCTCTTATGTAAAACCAATAAAAAGAGTGTCTTTAAACTAAATACCAATGGCAAAAGTGGCCTCTTGACACGACCCGAATTCTCGGTTAGGCCGTGCGGGCACCCGACCACCTCCTCTAAACCTGTCGGACGAACCCTATTGACTGAATCGATATAAATTGTGAAGAATTACCTTGAAATGAAAATGAACCAAACTTTAACAACATAAGATAACTCTCAAGGATAGACAAACATACAAGTTGTCTGAATAATACAACTAACTACCCAGAATACACAGTTTTAAAGGTTTCCAGATCAGACATCTAAGAAGGCCAAAAGATATACACGCCTCTCGAAGGAAGCAAAAGTAAGGAAAATTGTAATATCTGAAGTTGGTGGCCGTAGTGAAAAAGATGGCTCACCGTAGACAGCTGAAAACGTACTACTCCTCAATCACGACGCGGCTGGTTGGGTCCTGGAGCAGAATCTGCCAAACGAAAAGAAAACACAAGAACAAATAGAGGGTGAGTAATAAGGACTCAATAGGTGCGAACAAACTAGCAACCTCGAAAAATAGATACGCTAGTCAGGAAAACAGAACCAGACAACAATCAACAAATAAGTAATGCACATATAAGCAGAACAGTAGTCATGTGCAGAAAGTCTACACAATGGTATGAAATGAAATGGAATGAGATGAAATGAAATGGGATGAAATGAAATATGATGCAAAAGGTCACATGTGCCAAATGAATGGAGTGGAATCATCCTACGCCTAGGGCGGAATCCTCCTGCCCCCAGTATGATGCAATGGAGCGGAATCCTCCTACTCCTAGGGCAGACCATCGAAACTGAACCGCCTTCTGCGTCAGGCGAGTTAGGGGAGCTGCAGTAGTAGAGAACTTCTCCACAAACCTCCGATAATAACCTACCAATCCAAGGAAGCTGCGAATCTCCGTCGGAGTGGTAGGATGAGGCCATTTCTGCACTGCTTCAATCTTCTTCAGATCAACCTTGATACCCTTACTAGATACCACGTGACCCAAAAATGCCACAGAATCAAGCCAAAAACTCACATTTCGAGAACTTGGCATACAACTTACGATCACGGAGGGTCTGAAGAACCACCCTCAGATGATAATCACGCTCCTCGCGGCTACGAGAATAAATAAGAATATCATCAATGAAGACAATGACAAAGGAATCAAGGAATGGCTTAAACACCCGTTCATGAGATCCATAAAGGCTGCAGGGGCATTAGTCAGCCCAAAAGACATAACTAGGAACTCATAATGGCCGTAACGAGTCCTAAAAGCAGTCTTCGAGATATCTAAATCACGAATCTTTAGCTGATGATAACTAGATCATAGATCGATCTTAGAAAAGAATTTGGCACCCTGCAACTGATCAAACAAATCATCAATGCGAGGCAACGGGTACTTGTTCTTGATGATGACCTTATTTAGCCGACGATAATCAATACACGTCCGCATAGTCCCATCTTTCTTTTTCATGAATAGAACAGGAGCACCTCACGGAGAAATACTCGGCCTAATGGACCCCTTATCAAGCAAATCTTGCAACTGCTCATTCAGCTCCTTCAACTCTGATGGGGCCATGCGATAAGGAGGGATAGAAATAGACTGAGTCCCTGGCACTATATCAATGCCAAACTCGATCTCTCGATCAGGAGAAAGTCCTGGCAAATCATCTGGAAACACGTCAGCGAACTCCCTAACGACAGGAACAGAATCAAGAGATGGAATCTCCATAGTGGTATCTCGAACATGGCAAGATACGCTGAACACCCTTTATCCATCATCCGCTTTGCCTTCAGGAAAGAAATAACATGCCCCATGGGTGGCAAATAAGAGCGCTGCCACACCACCGGTGCTGAACATGGAAGAGACAACTGAAGAGACTTAGCACGACAATCTAATGTGGCATGACACGACGCCAACCAATCCATGCCAATAACAACATCAAAATCAACCATATCTAGGATTAGAAGATCTACCAGTGTTTCACGACCCCCAAAAGATATGGTACAAGCTGGATAAACTTGATCCAAAATGATAATGTCTCCAATAGGAGTAAAAACACAGAATGGATCATGAAGACACATATAATCAACATGAAAACCCGAAGCAAAATAAGGAGATACATATGAATATGTAGATCCTGGATCCACCAAAGAATATGTATCTCGACCACAAACAGAAAAAATACCTGTAACAACAGCTGGGGATGACTCGGCATCCTGCCTGGCCGGCAATGCATATAGCTGTCTCTGTGGCTGAGCTGCGCCGCTACCCTGACGACCACCTCTAGAGGGACCACTAGGACCACGCCCACGACCTTTACCGGGTAGTGGTGCACCTCTAACTGGCTGAGACCCTTGAGGAGCACCCTGAGGCTGCTGCTGCATAGGCGCTGGAAGGCGAGGGAAAGGGCGGCTACTACCCTGCTGACAGAGATAAGGGCAATCCTTCTTATGATGCCCTGGATCCTAACAGATAAAGCACCCTGAAGCAGATCTACGCTGATCAAACTGAGATTGATCTCGCGGGCGAAACCCAAACTGACCCTGAGTAGAAGTAGGCGCGTTCTGAGAACCGCGCGCTGGAAACTGAGCTGGTCTGACAGGAGGCCTACCCTGCTGCTGATAACTCCTACCTCCATACGAGGTACTAGAATGCCCTGGACCACGAGATCTCTTACTCTCCCGCTCTAACTCCTCCATCTCCAATCTATGATAGGCCTCATACCTCCTGGAAATATCAATAGCGATATCAAATAAAGTACCGGCCTCAATCTCACAAGCCATCTGGGACCGCAAATAAGGAGAAAGCCCATAAATAAAACGTCTGACCCTCTCAGAGGGCTCTTGCACGAGATCTGGAGCATAGCTAGACATCTCTGAAAACAAAAGCTCGTACTCCGTGACTGACAGGTTACCCTGTCCAATTTTTCAAACTGTCTCCTCTTCTCATCCTGCTGACTGGGAGGGAGAAACTTCTCCATGAATCGGTGAGAGAACTCACTCCAGGTCAGCTTAGGCAAGCCCTGCCTAGCTGATCTAAGTGCAGTCCACCAAGCTAAAGCCGGACCCTCAAACTGGAAGGCAGTATACTCAACTCCATACTGCTGAAGATACCCAAGGGCCTCTAAGATATGCTGACAACGATCAAGAAACTCACGGTGCTTAAGCTTATCTGATGTACGACCAGAGAATTTTGGAGGATCAAGTCGGGTAAAATAATGCAACCTTGCCGGATCATCAACTTGACCTGCTACCTGGACTGGCTGACCAGCCTGAGCATTCGGAGGTACAACACCCGCTGCCTCTGGAACATGAACTGCTGGGGCTACATGTGGAGCTAGAATGGGGGCTCCCTGAACCTGAGAACCAATATCTACCGCAGCCTGAAGAGCTGCCTGAGGGATAGGAGCATCTACGATAGCCTGAGGGACAGGAGCATCTACAGCAGCTGGAGGAATAGGAGGTCCCTGGGGCATCTGCGTCGCTAAAAATCTCATAAAAGCGTCATGAAGTGCGGGGGGAACGAATAAACCCTGCTCCCCCTGCCCAGCAAAAGCTGGCACTACCGGAACCTCTGCAACATGATCAACATGATCCACCATCTTCGCGGCCTGGGCAACTCTACCTCTGCCTCGACCACGACCTCTACTGCGACCAATACCACCACCTCGCGGAGTAGCAGGAATAGGGGCGACCGCTGGCTCCTCCGCCTCTCGCAAAACATTCATGCGCATTCTCACCATTTACTGCGGAAAATTAGAAATATTTAACTTCAGATAAGAAGACTCATGCACGACAGGGAAAGAAAGAAAGGAAACTGCCTAAATGCCACCATAGCCTCTCGTAAATAGGTACGGACGTCTCCGCCCGATCGGCGAGACTCTATTAGACATTGTCATGATCTGGAAAGACTCTAAACCTTGCTCTGATACCAACTGACACGACCCGAATTCTCGGTTAGGCCGTGCGGGCACCCGACCACCTCCTCTAAACCTGTCGGGCGAACCCTATTAACTGAATCGATATAAATTGTGAAGAATTACCTTGAAATGAAAATGAACCAAACTTTAACAACATAAGATAACTCTCAAGGATAGACAAACATACAAGCTGTCTGAATAATACAACTAACTACCCAGAATACACAGTTTTAAAGGTTTCCAGATCAGACATCTAAGAAGGCCAAAAGATATACACACCTCCTAAAGGGAGCAAAAGTAAGGAAAACTGTAATATCTGAAGTTGGTGGCCGCAGTGAAAAAGATGGCTCGCCGCAGTGAAAAAGATGGCTCACCGTAGATAGCTGAAAACGTACTACTCCTCAATCACGACGCGGCTGGTTGGGTCCTGGAGCAGAATATGCCGAACGAAAAGAAAACACAAGAACAAATAGAGGGTGAGTCATAAGGACTCAATAGGTGCGAACAAACTAGCAACCTCGAAAAATAGATACGCTAGTCAGGAAAACAGAACCAGACAACAATCAACAAATAAGCAATGCACATATAAGCAGAACAGTAGTCATGTGCAGAAAGTCTACACAGTGGTATGAAATGAAATGGGATGAGATGAAATGAAATATGATGCAAAGGGTCACATGTGCCAAATGAATGGAGCGGAATGCTCCTGCTCCTAGGGCGGAATCCTCCTACCCTCAGTATGATGCAATAGAGCGGAATCCTCCTGCTCCTATGGCGGAATCCTCTTACCCTCAGTAAATGATATAGAAATCCATGGCCAGAATACAATGCTCATATGCTCAATGCAATACCAACAACCGGGGATAACACACAATATACAATATAAATCCAAAGCTAAGGCGTAATGAGTACGCCTATCGGCAGCTACACACGTAAGGAACACATGGTAGAATATCCATAAGGCCAAGTGCCTCCAAAGAAATGGATATAAACACTTACCTTATTCCAAAGCTAGCCCTGCTACTCAACAACTGCTTTTTCCTTTAGATTAACTGCCAGACGATCCCGCTCTATTCAATAAGCAAAAAAATTATATCAAATAAAGCTAGAGGCTTCATTCCTTATGTCTTAGGGCAATCCAGTTTGGAACCTGATACCCTATTCGCATACGCAACACGCAGGCCAGACCTATGTACATGGTTCAAAGTCACATAACCAAACCCTAAATAAATTACATTTATATGTTCCCCATAACTCACTGAGTAAGAATATATAATCATTTCCATTATCGGGGGCCAATTGACCCTTTAAACTATCAATTTAAGTCATTAGGGCGATGTCTAATATCCTTATTTTTACCGTAAAAATATATTCAAACACACGTAATAAGCTAAGATAATAAGTTAACATCATTACATGGAGATTTGGGGTAGAAATTCCACTATTTTTCCACCTCTTTTTTCCTTTTCCTCTTTCTTTTCTAACCTTTCTTTTCTTAACTTTGTTCGTATGTTCCTGCTTGTATATCATAGTTGCTGCTGCTAAGGGATCTAACCGACTTTGCAATTTTTTTTAAATAAATTCGCTACGACGATTAAAATTAAAATGGAACCATAGAGAAGTCGAAATGATCCCAAATTTTTCAAGTAAGTTATACAAAATATATGTAACACACTTGCTAAGGCAGATCTCAAATCGGACTCCTGAAACTCAAGATGTGAATTAAAAGGAAAAAGACCAAATTATTAATTCTTTCGGAACTTTAGCCGAAATCAACCGAACAACCTCGAAACCCACTTCAAAAATTCAGATATGTCATAAATGACAATACGAACCTAGCGACGCTTTCAGATTTCGAATCGGAGCTCATTCGCCAAAATTGTGCTCGAAAACCTCTTTTTTACGATTTATCGCTAACGAAAATTGAAACCTTCTTCCGATGCCTATCAAACGGGATCTAATTTAGCTCAAATTTTACAGACAAGTCGGGATGGTCCTTACGAAGCTTTTAAAATTGACGGCACGTCAATCGAGGTCTTAATTCCCGAAACGACTGACCGAGGTCGTTTCACCTCTGGACGAAATTTTTACGGTTAAGGGTGATTTACAATTGGACATTCTAGGCACTGCTTTCACATTTTTGAACCTTATGATAAAAAATTGTGATTTTTAGCCCAAATTGTTCAGAAGTTATAAGAAAAACTCTTGGTGATCGCCAAGTCGTAATATCAATCGGAATTGGCGATGACATAGTTTTTCCTGTAACTTTTGTTGATTATTGTTAAAAATAAGGGAGATTTACGAAAATACCCATCAAAATCTAAATATTTACCCATCTCTACCCATAAGTTTCATATTTACAAGCCCTACCCATAAACTATTTGCATGCCCTACCCATCTAGACTTGTATACTATTATTTATGCAGTATACTTAAAGGTATACACCCATATTTAGACTTGTATACTAGTATTATTTATGTAGTATACCTTAAAAGTATACACCAATAAAGTATAACAAATTTATGCAGTAATAAATGGGTAGGTTGAGTAAATACTTTTAATTTTATGGGTTGTTAATTTTTAATGTGTAGGACTTGTAAATACTTTGAATTTCATGGGTATATAGTGTAAAAAAACCCTAAAAATAAAATAATTCTTTGTATAGACCAGAACTATTAGAGTAGCACTAGAAATATCCACTTAGTCAAAACTTGATCTGGTTAATTGACCAGTCTTATCAAATTCATAAACATTTAGGCGGAATAGTCACTTTTTGAGTTCTAAACGAGGAACAACCAATATTTATAATATTTTTAAGAAATTGGCACTACTTGCAAACACATACTAGTTCTTTATGAATGTCCGCTCAAACAGGAAATTTTTCTAGAACTTCGAGTTGAATTCCAGAAAAATTTAAACAAAAGTTTTTGGAGATTAGTTCAAAGATTTAAGCTTCCATAACTACAAGATCATGATGCTGCAAGACTTTATTGCAAGGAGTTGTTTCAAGGTATCAGCCGTTTTTAAGTCTTCTTTAATATTCTTAAATTACATATTAAACTAACTTATATTTTTGGGATGGTATGACAATGTTACTGAAAAGTATTTAAAAAAATAGGAAAAGGGAAAAGGCAACCTATATTGGTTGCTTCCCGTTCGTAATAATCAGTATGATAAAATTGATAATAATACATAAAGTAAACAAAATGAGAAGGAATATTTACCAAACAATTTAGTGTCATCAACATCAAGTCCATTTATCAGTACATCACAAGGTCGAAAGTTAAATTTGCTCATGCGAAATGTGGATCATTTGTTTCTTCCACAATCATTCTATGAGTAAAAGTAAAGTTTTAACTTGTGTTTGCTGGTCTTATGCTTCAGATTATTGGATCCAACCACAAATTCTTCATGAAGTAAAATCCAAGCTTCCTTACTTTGTTTTAAACATGCAGATAACCAACCTGCCAATGATCCCATGGGTACGATTTCCCTAGACAGAAATTAATTCTTACGACTGAATATTTAGTATGATTTAATAGATTATATGTTTATAGAAAATATTCCATAATTAAGGAGTATGTGCACAATGATAAAAAATTTAGCAATTAATTAATTATACATCTCATAATAGCCTTTTGGAGTAGGAATATATACACACAAATATAATTATATGTTAGAAGACGAAATGGGACATCTTCATCTTGCAGAACCATATCTAATGAATATGGATTGTCAGAGTTCTAGCGATATTGAACCATCCACAACCACATGATGTATATAGATGATTTAGGTATCCCATAACAACTATAAATAGTCTTCAACATTCTACCTTAATTGCAGATTTTAATACATTAATTGTTGTAATTTTCAAATATTCATCAAGAAAAAGCTTATATGCAAATTAAGATTACTTTCTATTATTTCTTTAGTTGTAATATATACATATATATCAGTTAAGATCTTTCTATGAGTTAAATGAATAGTTGTGTTCTATATATTCATATGAAGCTTGGTCAATCATGTCTATTGAGATCAAGGCCTACGCACTCAGTGCATAAAAGACAGTGAATCTACCTGAAAAGTGCTTCCAAGCAACATATTTAATTCGACATTATACATATCTAGGTGTTGCTGTGTAGAGGTTGTAGCTTCTTTTGGAATACTTCGAACTGCATGAACAATTGATTTGACGTGCATTATTCAAGGTAATAGAACTAAAAGCCTCAGGAAATAGAAAAAATGAAAAATTATATTTGCACTTTGTTACAGGCCTGAACGTTGGCTACACAGATCCTCTTGAGTAAAACTACCTGGTGTATGATTGAGCCACTATGTTGGGGATAATTGCTCAATGGAACTGCTTTTGATGCTCTATTCTGCTATATCTCTGAGCAAAAATTTAGTTGGAAAAATGGTGCCTTGCTGGTTATATGTTAAATGCAGTGGCTTAAAAACAAGTACTGATTAAGAGCTCCTAATTTATTCGTTATTAAAAAGGAAATGCTGAAGATGTTAACCTTTCAAAAAAAATAAGAGAAGTAAATTAGCAAGTTTTTTGCTTTTCAAAGAACTCAGAACTATGCCGAAGTCCCAAATAATGTAATTGATATTAGACTATACATCTTCCATTACCATCAAATGTAAAAAGAATTACTTTTCGTGCCTTCTTAAGTTGTTGATCTTTTAGGTATCCTTTGGAGATATGGTTTCTTGTGACAATGAAATTATTGGATCCCTCTGTGCAGTTGATATTTTTTGTTATCTTTACTTTATTGCAACATTTTGAATATTTCCATGAATACACCTCTAGCAGGCCCATCGAACAGAACTTTAGACGCATGTATGTTTCTAGGTAATGTAACTTTAGACACATGTATGTTTCTAGGTAATGCTTTCGGTAAGATTTACTTTCAGAGTATTCGTTTAGTGAAATTTTTTTCCATGGTTGGTGTCTCGAGTAAGAGCAGAAAATTCCTCATTGTTGAAACGCTTGACGGACATAAGCCAGAAATACAATGAAGCAGCAGTTGATAATAGAGTACTGAAAGCGGATGTTGAGTTTAAGAGCAAAGGTAAAGCTACTTCACAGTTTAGAGGAGAAGCATGAACCAAAGTAAAATGAGGATAAAGTTCCTGTTACATTTATTTTGCTATCTCTTGTTTGTTCTTCATTTCATGCTACTAGATGTTTAATCGCTTAATCTGCTTCTTAAGCTAAGTCTTCCTGACTGTATTTATATTACACTTGAATACAAACTTATCCTAGCTGATATGGACAAGTGGTAGAGGATAACCCACCTCTCTCCATTAATTTATGTTTCTCCTTTTAAAAAATATGAGAACCCACCCTTCTGTCCATTGTTTCCTCATTATTGAAGTCTTTTGTTGTTAGAAACCTCTAAAAGATTGCTTCATCTACTATTGTGCAGGTTAAGATGGCCAAAGAAACTGTTTAAAAGAGTTACTAGGTTGAACCCGCTATTCGAGGTTATGTCTGAGATATTAACAATGATGACGCCATCTTTCAAGTCATTTCGACTCATCAACAGATGTTGTTGTTCCCGAACATGATATGCTGAATCTTATTGTTATCTGCTAGAAGCCAAATCACATTAATGCGATGAATGTTTGTTTCAATTGTAGATTTGCAGAGAACTTGGTTGCCTAATTTTGTTTGGGCAACCCTTCTTTTCTGTATATTATAAATGTAAATCTTATGATGATGATGATGATGAGCTGATATTCTATATTCTTCTGGTGTCTGAATTATAACCAACCTACTATTTTCCTTGTGAATCATTTTCTCAGTTGCTCGGGTTTGTAGATTCAGAAAATAGGATTATTAATAGGTTAACTAGAAAGTGTCAAGGAGTTGTGCAACCCTGCTTTGACTATTTCCAAGGTCCTTTATCAACTGCCAAGCGACCTTTCTGTTGGGAAGTAGTATAAAACAAGCTTAAGAATTAGCATTGTCATGTGGACGGACGACGGAGAAATCTTTTAATGTGAATGTTGGGCCCGTGCTGGCATTGGACAAGTACATAAACAAGCTCCAAACAGTATTGTATTGCCGATTCTGTTGTGTATTTACTCACTTTTATCCTAAATTTTCCTTATTTTAACATAAAAATAAAAACTTATCTGGATGGTGTCATTGGACAATCTCAATATGCTTTTATACAAGGCAGAAACATACTTGACAACATCTTGTGTAGCCATGAGCTGTTTAAAGGCTATGGCAGGAAAGGGCTCTCTCCTAGGTGTGTTCTTAAAGTGGACATTAGGAAAGCTTATGATACACTGGAATGGAGTTTTCTACAAAAGATGATGAGTGAACTTGGCTTCCCTTTGAAATTTGTTGACTGGGTAATGGAGTGTATAACATTAGTCTCCTACTTACTGGTCATGTATGGAGGGCTGACAAAACCATTTCAAGGTAAGAGAGGAGTAAGGCAAGGGGATCCAATGTCACCTTACCTGTTTGTGATAGCTATGGAGTACCTACAGAGAGAAATGGCTCAACTAGCACTGAATGGAGACTTCAATTTTCATCCTAAGTGCAGGAAGTTTAGTACAACTCACATCTGTTTTGCTGATGACCTTTTGATGTTCTGTAGAGCTGATTTGACTTCTATTCAGCTTCAATTGAGCACTTTTGAGAGGTTCTCCAGAGCCACAGGACTTCATGCCAGTGTAGAAAAATGCTCCATGTATTTGGCTGGAGTATCTGATAATACTAAGAGGGAGTTCCTACAAATATTAGGCTTTCAGGTAGGTGAACTTTCTTTTAAGTACTTGGGAGTGCCTTTGTCATCAAAGAAACTCACTGCAAGGCAATGCTAACCCTGACTAGAGAAGATCACTTCAAGAATTAGTTGCTGGATATCAAAATTATTGTCATATGCAGGGAGACTCCAGTTGATCAAGTCAGTTCTGTTTGGTATTCAAACCTATTGGGCACAAATATTTGTTCTGCCTAAAAAAGTCATGAAAACTATAGAGGCTATCTGCAGGACCTACTTGTGGACAGGTGCATCAAATGTGTCAAAAAAGGATCTGGTTTCCTGAGAAAAAATATGTATCATTGCATCTGCAGGTGGCCTCAATGTGATCAATGTATGCATATGGAATAGAGGTGCAGTTGCCAAGCAGCTGTAGTGGCCCTTGCACTGAAGAAAGACTCTCTGTGGATTAAGTGGGTACACATTTACTATTTGAAGAAGAAGGACCTGGAAAACTGTGACTTACCTAAAGCTGCAATATAGGTGATTAGAAAAATCATAGATAGTAGAAAATTGATCCTACAATGCTCTACATTATAGAGGGGGCTATTAGAGAGACTACAAGCTGTGAAGAGACCTGAGGGAAAATTCTCTATTATGAAGCTCTATACCCAGCTCATCCCCCAGTATGCAACGGTGACATGGAAGAGTATCACTTTGCAACATACAGTACACCCTAGGCACAAGTTCATCTTGTTGTTAGCTATCAAGCAAAGGCTAGCAACTGTAGAAAGACTGCAAAAGTTTGGCATACAAGTACCTACGATGTGCACATTCTGTGGAGCTGCTGTAGAAACAATAGGGCACATTTACTTTGAGTGTTCCTATACCAAGAATCTGTAGAGCAGATTGTTAAGGTGGATGAACAATAGCAGAGGGATTACAATGTGGGAAGCTGAATTGTAATTGGTTGCTAGAGTAGCCAAGAGCAAATCTGGAAAGAGTGGACTGATAAGCTGTGTGTTTGCTATGACACTTTATGTCATCTGGAGAGAAAGAAATGCAGCCAGGTTCCAACATACTACCTTCCATGAGGACAAGTTATGTAAAGAAATTTCCATTCATGTTCATATATGAGGACAAAGCATCATGAAGTGGAGGCCAGTTCTTGAGAGCCTGAATGCTTGGCCTTAGTTAGTTATGGTAGTTAGATTATGTGTAAACTGATGTTGAATGGTTAAGAGTAGTATAGACTAGTAATGTTAGCATCAGACTAGAGTTGTCATTTTTTTAGAGTGTTAATGGTCGACATTAACCTGGATGTACAAAAAACACTTTTTTTGTTGAATGAAAAGAATGTTTTGAACCAAAAAAAAAAAAAAGAATAAAAACTTATCTAGAGTATCATTTGTTATGAATTCTTATACTGATCAATTTTAAATATTAATCTGCTATCAACTTGATGTTATGAATTGTTCTTTTAATCAGTTTTAATCTAATTGCGAGTTTAATATAATATTATTTCTCGAGACAGTCAGTTCATTATAATGTTTATATATGATCATGCTTTTTGTATACCCAGAGAGCCTTCGGGTTTCGGCCATCATTTTCATACTTCGAATAAGGGTAAAAATTTAAAGTACTTGTAAACAAGTACAATTAAAAAGAAAAAAGGTCTTCAGGTATGGGGTATTAGTTTTTGATACCGCTGTGTACTAGGATGCAAGCATTGAGGGAAAAACAAATAAGTAAATGTGAAGAAGAATTAATTGTAGTCATCTAGCTTAAAAGGTTTACCAAATTTATCTTTTGGAGAAGTTTTAATCCGCTGAAACAAAAAAAAAAAAAATTACAAAACAAAAATAAAAAATAGTGTTGCAGATATTCCATGAATAGGTATCATGAATTTGATGGTGTACTGGCTAAACTTGACTAATGTACTCAAGAGGAGCCGCCTCCATATTCTTTCCATGTATAAAATCAAGTTTCTATCTTTTATAGTGTTATAGCTTTTGTACTGTGTTAGAATTGAAGACGCATAACTTTCCCAAAGATAAAGCTGCAACATAGTCTTTGCATATAGCAAAATTAAATGATATATTGGATCGGTTAAAAGTTAACAAGGTAAGAACTATTTAAGATATACGGAGTATTATTGAGTTTAAGAACTCACTTGAATAAAAGTTTATTGGTCATTCCTCACCATATGTGTAGTAGATTCCTAGAGGCTTTGAAAGTATTAAATAGATCGAATTTATAATTTTGAATTGAAGATTTTATATTACATTCATGATTCTCATCCGTCAATTGAAAATCAATGCATATATTAAAGCCAAGGAAATAATTAGGATTTTAAACAAAGATAAAGATGATAAGTAGGAAAGTATAATTCATATGTATCTTCTAATTGCAAATATCTCAAAAAGGTACTCAAGTTTACTGATCATGACTTTCTGTAAATTATAATACGTAAATAATTAGTTACTTTCATTATTGATAAAAGGAAATGAAAGTAAAATACTTAATAATTTTACCAAAAATGAAAGATTAATATTACTTAAGACGATTTTTCTTAAATGATCAAAGAAATCAATGAAACAAATAAGTTACTTTTAACTGTGTGTAAAGTAATTTAACGTACATACACTGATGGGCAAATGCATAAAATCTTGGGGCAAAGCATAGAAGAACAAGGGTAAATTCTGTAAAATAATTGTTTACTATCAACGATATATAAAGTAATAATTAAGATCAAAGTAAAAAAGGTTATCTTCAAAAACTAATTAAAAAATCATAGCGGGTCATTAATATCTATAGGATCATTTGGAAAAGATTTCCACATTAGAGTTCTTTAAAAAAGAAAAGGAAATCAACCTAAACAACAGCTCATCTGGCCATTAAAAAATTATCGATAATTTATATTATATATATCCCATTTGTAGGATAATACTGAGTATATTGTTGATGAAATAATTAATACACACACACACACACACACACACACACACCCACCCATTATGAAATATATCTTAATTAATCCAGCCTATATCTAAGTAAAGATTTCCAAAAATAAAATTACATGGTTACATAGGATTTTTACTTAAATAACTAGGTTTTAAAACTTATTTACAAAATTATAGCAAATTTTTAAAAACTCAAAATAATATCATATTAAAATTATCACATATAGTAGAAACCTAGCAAAAACTAGATTCCTAGAGATATATATATATATATATATCCATCTATGAATTTAGCAATATAGGTAATACACGTTAATTACAAGAAAGAAACTTCCGTCCATAATCTTGTTGATTCCTAAAATTACGTCCAAACCCGTGTTCCCATAAGAGATACTCCTGCAAGGAATCCATTTCCTTATTTAAATTATATATTAAGCAAAGAACTAAATTATGAGCTTTCGATTAGAAATATATATGTGTACAATTTTTTCATTATGTGTTCTTAAATGTATATGTATAATTATACTAGAATACACATGATATATTTTATACTAAAAATACACATAGTAAATCTAATTATACTAGAAATACACATGGTATATTCAATAGTGAGAAATTCCAAACAAATGTTAAAGGTATATAAACAATGTATTTTACATATATATGTAAAAAAATATATGTGATATATGCACATTGTATATCATACTATTCTAAAAAAGTCAATCCCTATAGCAAAAAGTGAAAGACGAAAATACACTTGAAAATTGAGTAAATAGAATACTCTTCAAAATAATAAATAATAAATTAAATATTTACATAATTCATGAAAGTAAACTGTTGATTCTTAAATTACTCTTAAATTATAGAAATGCTTACCAAATATAATGAACAGTGTCATTCCGTTATCTGATCAACATGAGGGGAAATGAAGAGGCTAATTAAATTCAGTAGTTGTGTAATTAATATGTTTAGGAGGATGTATGTTGAGCCTTTACGATTTCAAAAGTCAACTTCTCATTTTCTAAATCTTGTCTATTTAAATTCTGTGATGATCTTAAATAGGGATTTGACTTATATTTACACAGACAAATATCTTCACAATTAGGAAGTTTTTAAATTTGTGGAGTCAATTCATCTTACGGTGATTCAGAGGTTGGATTATGGGAAATGTGCATGGAACTAGTGAGTGGTCATAGAGTTTTTATATGATCGAAGCTAAATTTTAGAAACTATAGCAGTTTTGCCATTGTTAACTTTTTTACCTTTTAGATGCAATAAATTGTGGTGAGCTTAAAATTTGGCAGCTACAGATGCCCCGACTCTGCACCAGTGGTCACCGGGAAGCTTTGTAGCTTATTTTGTTAATCTTTCGATGTATTTGGTTATTTAAGGGTTGTAAACCAAGTACATTATTTTGCTCGTTTTGATGTTCAAACCCTTCTATCTTTATGAAAAGCGAGGTCCATTTCTCGTCTCCATACTCTTTGTTTTTCTAATCTTGTTTTCTTAGTTTTTCTATTTTTGTATTTTGTCAACCCTAATTAACATGACATATGCCTAGAATATATGTCATTATCTAAACATATGGTCTGACATCGTGTTGTAAGAAAAGATACGGTAAGACAGGTAGTGGAATAAGTTGAGAATTAGTCGATAATTATCCAATGAGGAAGGTGTTTGGAAAGTTCAAAATCATGCATGGTCATTCTGACCAAGTTGAAATACCAGTTTGATGGACCATCAGTGAAGTGCGAATGAAAGACACTGAAAGATCAAGTCTCATCATCTATGGACTCATTGTTGTATATTTGTGCGAGAAATTCTCGTGTCGGGATGAACATTTTTGCTACCCCAAACACTGTATTCCTTGTTAGCCTTTTGAGCCTTATATTTTATTTTTTAACCTATCCTCCTTTGGAATCAATGTGTTTGTAATTTGAAAAAAAAAAGTGAGAGAAGAAAGAAAAGGCAAAAACAAAGAAAGACAAAATCAAAGAAGAAACAACAACATAAAACTTGGCATTAAGTTGCCAGAGCTACGTCTGACATGATTCCTCTCAAAAGGATACGTAGGCAACCATTCGGGTGCGGCCATATTAGGGGAAATTCCCATAATTCCCTAGTTTCGAGATAGGAGAATGTTTATTTTTCTCTATCTCATATCGACACAAAACTTGCCTCCAAGTTTGCGGCCCATGTTTAAAGAAAATTCAAAGACTCCGGTTTATCCTAAACTGGGGCAGAAGTTTGTTTTTATTTTTAAAGAACTGATTCCAAAGGTTGTACCATTTTATCCAAAATGTTCTATCAGACGTTCGTCGTATCAGTCTCAAATTGTGAAGAAGCCGAAGCGCCCCAGTTTATTAGAAGGTTTTTACTTTAAAGGAAAAGAGGAAAAGTCAATGTTCCTTTTGTTTTTATTTCGCTTATTTTGGAGGAAAATATCTATATTCCCTATGTTTTCATATCAAAAAAAATTTTAAAATTTCTATGTTTTATATCGGAAGAGCTCCGAAAAGGGGAAGTCCCAAGTTTCTACTAAACTAGGGCTAAATTTTCTTGTTGTTTAAAATAAAATGATTCAAAGGGTTGTAACATTCACCATATCATCTCATGAGACGTTTTCATACAACGTTTCACACAAAAAAAAAAAAAAATAGGAAAAAGAAGAAAATCCCAATTTAGACTGAATAGGGGCAGGAGTTAGTTTATATTTTTTTTAAAGCGGTGACTTTAAAGGTTGTAATGTTCACTCAATCGTTTCATGAGGTGTTTTCAAGCTTTATGCTAAACTCTTTTCTTCTCTGCCAATTAACTTCCATCCTATAGTCCAAACAAAGACCTTTCTGACAGATTATTGAGGATGTCAAGCCGAATAGAATGTTAAGGGAGATGTTTCGCACTGTGAAGTCCCATATATTTTATAGCAGTTAATCGCAATCAGGACATGAGAGCATGAAAATCATCAAAGAAGGAAATCTCTGAGGTTTAATATAAAGGCAGACAAATGAAGAAAGAAAAGAAAGTCAGGGTCGACCGACACAGAAAGATGTAAGGTCGATTGGGAAAGAAAGAAAATAAAAATGAAGTCTTGTCGCTGAAAACCTGAAAGGGCGTTGCAAGACATTAGTAAGAAAAGAGAGAAAAGAGAGAGGCTAGTCAGTGAAAACTCCAAGGGGAGCTACTAGTCAAATGACGACCATTATTTTGATACCAAGTTCTGGTTAAGCAAGATTGTCGAGTCGAATGCAAGATTCAATGATGGAATGTGTATAAAGATTAAGAATTTATCCCAATATACGTATCATGTTTGTTGAGATTATCATTTTTCTTCCAGATAAGTCCTTTGCCTTCCCCGTAAGGGATATTATTTTGGTCAGACTCTTTCTTCAGAAGCTTCTTCCGTTTTTATCTGGCAGTTCTTATTTCCAAAATCTTTTCCATTTTCTTAATCAGCTTCGAGACAAGCAAAGAAAGTTTTGCAAAGCTTGTTTACAGGTTTCTTGGCTATACTAGAGCAAGTCATGGACCAAACTTGATAAGTGGAGCCCCGCGGTGCACATTGGCATAAGAATGCATGCTGAAGGATAATATGTACTATGAAAAAGGATCATCCAAACAAGGATATGCAGAGTTTAAAGATGCAATTTAAATTTTCAAGTCAAGGTCCGCTCAAACATAAGCGGAAGTTTCAGTTTTCAAGACCGCTCAAATATAAGCGGCAATTTTGGTTTTCAAGTCAAGATCTACCTGGACTTGGATCAGTGGTTTTGTTTTCAGCAAAGGAGGAGTACAACACACCTGTACCTGGATCGGTGGTTTTATTTTCAGTAATGGAGGAGCACGACCCACCTGTACCTAGATCGGTTGTTTTATTTTTGTAGCAAGGAAGGAACACGAACCACCTGGACCTGGATCAATGGTTTTTATTTTCTGAAAATGAGTACTACCCATCTGGAACTAGAGCGGTGGTTTTATTTTCTGCAAAAGAGGAGTACGATCCACTTGGAACTGGATTGATGGTTTTATTTTTCAGCAAAGGAGGAGCACGACCCACCTGGAACTTGATCGATGGTTTTTTTTTCAGCAAAGGAGGAGCACGACCCACGTGGACTTGGATCGGTGGTTTTATTTTCAGCAAGGAAGGAACACAACCCACCTGAAACTGGATCTATGGTTTTATTTTCTGCAAAGAGGAACACGACCCACCTGGAACTGGATCACTGGTTTTATTTCTCTGCAAATGAAGGAGTATGACCCACCTTGACCTGGATCAGTGGTTTTATTTTCAGCAAATGAGAAGCACGACCTACCTGGAACTGGATCGGTGGTTTTATTTTCAGCAAATAATGAGTATGACCCACCTAAATCTGGATCAGTAGTTTTATTTTCAGTAAGGAAGGAACATGACCCACCTGGAACTGGATCAGTGGTTTTATTTTCTGCAAAGAGGAACATGACCCACCTAGAACTTGATCAGTGGTTTCATTTTTTTCAAATGCAGGAGTACGACCCACTCTGACCTGGATTTGTGGTTTTATTTTTGCAAAGCATGACCCACATGAAACTGGATCAATGGTTTTATTTTCAACAAGGAAGAGCAAGACCTGCACCAGGAGCGTATCAGTGATTTTTATTACCCAACGGAATGTCAATATTTTTGTAAGAGCAAGACCCATGTTAGATAAGAGGAGCAAGAACCAAGATGCACCTCAGAAAGTTGAAGACCTAGACTACGAGTTGTAATTTATATTCCATGTTGTAGTTTAATTCTTTTATAAAGCAGTGACCACCAGCAAGCAGCTAGCGACTAGCAATCAACAACGTCAGTCTCATTCTGTCAAAAGTATCTAATATCAGTCCCATTGTATTAGAAGTGTCTAGTGTTAGTCCAACATATCCGTAAGCTCTAAATATTAGCCTCTGTGGGTTTAGAAGAGTCAAGTGTCTGTCTAAATACGGTAGTCCCAGCTACCGCACGTGAGGAACTACACTGACCTGATTCTTTAGTCCGAGGATATGTAGCTAGACTTGTAGTAAGGGTATGGTCACCATTTTGCAATATGCACTCTCGGCTAGAACCAAAAGACAAAATTAGTTGTTGATTACATCTTTGTCCGAAAACTCATAGGTCAAGTTAATTGTTGTTAATTTTGTGTGATTTTAATTAGTTAGCATAAAGGTTAATTGATTGGTTTGTGAGTGCATGATTTTATATTTAGTGTGTAAACAACTTGTGGGTTGGGCTCTATATTAGCAAAAAACTAAAAATTGGCAGCCCATCTCACCAATCACCTGCTGGCCCTCCAAACCGGCCCATAAACTGAGCTCACTCCTATCATATAAAAACCTCAAGCCTTCCAATTCCTCCATAGCCACATAATAACCAAACCCTATCAGAACTCTTGCCAATATTTCTTAGCTGACTGGATAATCCTCCGCCCCCATACCGCCGTAGGTCCACGGGCGGTCGTCCGCCGACCACTACTGGTCGGCGACCAGGAAATTACAAAATTACATATCCAGAACCCCTGCGAGCCCCTTTCTGTGTTTCCACTAGTTTTTCTACAAAAAACACAACCGTTTTTTGGAGATCTTAGCTTGACAGTGGCGGGGTCCACACTTTGGCACCATTTTCTCTGACGTACACTTCTTGTTTTCGTTCTTTATTATCTTTCTGTCTCATTTTCTTCCTTTTCCTAATAGAAACAACCTTATTAGGTTAATTTCCATTAGAAAATGGATGTGAATTGACTAGAAGATGGTATGATGTTGCTGCAAACTCCATTTTGTTAGCATGGACGCAGTGGTGATGTTGCGACGTTGATTTACTGGTGATGGTGGCACAATAGCAGGATGAAGCAGCGACTGAGCATTTTGCTGCGATAGTGGCACAGACGGGTATGTTGGCGGTGTTTGATTTGAACGTGGAGACAACGACGACACGACGCGATGGAGCGGCGACATGCATCATTTTGTACGATAGTTTAGTTGACACGGTTGGAGGCATAAACCGTGTGCGTCTATCTATTTCTTTTTCTTTATTTGCCTTTTTGCTTGAACATGTACTCGTGTTTAGTGTAGTGTTATTATATTAGCGCGCTCGTTCTCATATATGTGACTAAAATTGCATCGTTTGAACAAATACTCAAGTGTTCCATGTCAAGTTTGTCTTGTTCAAGTAAAGCGATTGTTTAAGTTTCTATTTCGTCATAACTGATTGTAGCTTTGTAATGAATCTTGAAGTCCTTGTTTTGATAATGTTTGAGAATAGATTAATATGGGTTTTTGTCTACTACATGTGTGTATGAGTTCGGCACTATGTGTCTATGTGGTTATGCATGTATGCATAAGTTTTTTGTTGAGTCGAATATGAGCGCGAAATTATTTCATGTCCGTAGCTCTTTCTTCAAGTTTAGCACGTAAGTAGTTGATTGTGTTATGTTAGTTGAATTAAAGGAGGAAAATTGGAGAAATGTTAGTTTCATGTGCATATCATGGATATATTGAATTAGTTGTGTTTTGGGCTTAGGTTCATTTCGTGTTTTGGGGCCTAAGCCAAGAGCTGAGATTTAATTTAGCCCAATAGGTAAGTTTAAAGTATAGTTTTGAGGCTGATTTGAATAAATTTTAGATATGTATTTTTTGTGTTTAAAAAGATTTTTGGTCTAAGTGTGAGCCCAGTGGCCCAATAGTCAATTAGTACAGCCCATGGGGTTGTTCCATACTTGGATAATTTTCTTTTTCTGATTTTAGGGATAGGGTGGCTGAAATAATATAAAAAAGGGTTAGAAAAAGGTGAGTTGACATGTACTCAAGTGGGGGCATGTGTTTTGTACTTTACCCAACCAAATACTCAACCTTTTTGGTCTTTATAAGAGAGTATTCACTCTCATTTTTAAGGGGGAGGGGGTTCATGATAAAAAGAACCATCTGTAAAAAACCACTAGTAAAAAAGATGGAAGACATTAAGAGCCCCTTTGGGTGAGCTTAAAAGTCGCTTATAAGCTTATAAGTTCATTAGTAAATGTTTGGTAACTTAAAATTTTATGGGCTTATAAGCCCTTATGTTCTTAAAAAAAGCCAAAAGTGAGAAATTAGGAAATCCTAACTTTTCAAAAAGTGACTTATAAGCCACTTTTGGTTTATAAGCTGCTTAAAATAAGCTCACCCAAATGGACTCTAAATGTGTTGAGAGGAAAGAGTAAGAAACAATTAATGAGTTTAAGAATAGAGGTTTAGAACCAAAAGTACTCTAAACCAAGAGTCTTTTGGCGTATAAAACTCAAGTCCCAGTCAAGTTTAAAAGGTTTTTTTAAAGGACTGTCCAGTTGCTATTTTGCCGTGTTCATGACCTGTTTAAGCTTGTGGGTCGTCATTGCCAAGCTCTAAGGTCTCTTTGTCAAAGTAACACTTGAATCTTGTATTTTAGTTTGTTATGAAATAATACAAGAATCATCATATTTTGAAGGTCCAACAATATGTAGTTTGTCGTATGTATATTGTTTTGGCTATATCTTAATAAGAGGTTGTTTTATAAAAAAGAGAAATAAGTAGCGTTTGACATGTCTATTTCTTGATCCATATATATTACTTTGAGCTATGCATGAGGGATAGCAAAAAAACATGCGAAATTTTAAACTTTGCACAGTCAGACCTATTCTATAATAAATTAAAATCTGTCTATTTCTGCAAAATGACCACGTAAGTGCAATTTTGTAAACTGAGACAGATCTGAATGGAGTAGGCTAATATGGTATATCTTTATAAAATCAAAGTTGACAGAAACAGACTACATTTTTAGAACTTAAGAACTCCAAGTTTGCAATTTGTGATAAAAATAAAATGGGACTGAATTAACTGACCATATTTGCAAATGAAGCCCGTAAAGAAATGGACTGCCCTTCAAATCCTGTTGACAAAAAACCCTTTCTTTGATGGAGCAGCTACTTCTTTTATAAACAGCCACATCTTGATTTAAATGATCCAAGTTTAATTAAAATATTTTTCTTCAGTTATTTTTTAGCAATGTAAATTAAGATTCATTTTGGGTACGAATTTTAAATCATCAAGTTAGTGTAGAGTAATATATTTTCAAAGCACAATTTAAATAACGGCAAATATATAACAACCAAATATTTTCTTAATTTAATTTGTGACAATAAAACAATTATGCTCGGCACAAGACTCGAGGGGGCCTAACACTTCCCTACAGTCAATTGAGGACCTTACTAGAAATCTCTCACGCACACCATAGACGAGTCAAAAAGTATTCTATGTACACCACTTTGGTGACTTGGCACACCTTTAACTTGTCAAGTGGCGACTCTGAGTTCTCTTTAAATATTTTGTGTACTTTGAAACACCAGTCATTGCCTTTTAAACGTTTGCTTAATTATATTTTGGGAAAAAGAGGGCGTGACACCATTTACTTTTTTGTTCTTAGTTACTTAGTTTACTTATTTTGGAATTTATTGATTTACACGACTTGATTGGTAAAATTATTACTTTCTAGATGTGTTCCCTATGGGGTTCGACTCCAGACTTGAACTGTATATATTTGCGACGACCCATTAGTTCATTTTATAGGGCGTAGTTGTGCGTTATCATATTTTGGCACTGTTGCCGGGGAATAAATAATTCTAATAGTAGTAGAAATTGTTGAGTTTCTAATTAATTTCAATAGTTATAGATGTACACATTGCTATAGTTTTAGTTTGAACAATATTAGGTCTTTTACATATTTGTTTTACCTATAAAAAAGTTGATTAATGGAATCTGGTAAGTATGCATGGTTAGATAATGGAGATTCATATTATGAGTCTCAATGTGCTGAGTTGTATTCTTCCCTCGACCCTTATTTTGTCGATTCTGCCTTTTCTTGTAATCTAGTAAGAGCAATGAAAGAGAGGACGTCGATGGGAAATTTGAAGACGATGTAAATAAGCTAATAGTTATGAGGAAGTGCTTGCTGGAAAAAGATAGTGAGCGACAACTACATAATTAAAGGTAAGGTGGAACCATTCGCAACCTAGAGGCTCAGTTGAGTCAATTAATGAAAGAATGTAATGCTCCTGGAGATATGCCAATGGAAGAGTTACAAGATGAACATCAGGCACCTAACCAAAGAGTGTTTGATGATGCCAATGTTGAATAGGTGATACTAGAGTTGACCATGGACATCATAGATACAAAATAGTTTATGAAAAATCGACATCATTCCAAACTTTTTTCCTCATTGTGTATAGATGGCGACATGAAAATTGATCCATCGACGCATGTGGTACAGTTCATGAAAGAGGAACTTAGTCCTTCTATTATGGAATTTGCTAGGCCAAAACAACAAGAGGACATTCCTCATTTAAAGGCCAAGACGTGCAAAATGCTATCTTTGTTTTGCAGCACGTTCAGATTTTTACCACCACCTCAAGAACATTATTGTAAACTTTAGTCATGTTTGGGGATCCACTTTGAGGAGCTCAAAGTGGAGGTAGAAGATGCTGAAGATTTGGGTTAAGTTACGCCTCAATGTAACTCAAGATGTTATGTGGGAGGCAACCTATGATTGTAACGAAAAAAATTGGAAAAAAGAAACAAAAGGAAGTATATATCACTTATTTGCTTTTTGTTGCAGGATTGGGACGTTCGAATCTAAGTATGAGATGGATGCATCTCATACCAATAATGACACTGGCTTAATTGGGGGAAGTCTAAGTACCCAACTGACAGATTTTCAAGAGGATCCAGTACAAGCATGCAAGTACTTCCTAGTTGCCTCATGGAATTTACATTCTCTCTTTCTTTCTATGCACGGGGGACGTCACATGATTTTAAGAATTAGGTTCCTACTTCCTATTTTATTGTGTTTTTGAATAATCACCCATGATTTTCTTAGTACATCGATCTTTTTCTAATGTATAAGTGTTTGAATCTGGTATATATTAGTTTTTTTTCTTTTAGTAGAGGTGGTTGCTCATATAAATATTTGCCTATTAGCAGGGTGTAAATAAAGGCCAAATACATAATCAGACCGTTGAACTTACCTTAATATTTTTAGGCACCTAAACCAAGCCTATGACTACTTAGACACTTAGGGGTCGTTTGGTAGGAAGGCAAGTTATACAGGGATTAGTAATGTAGGGATTAGTAATGCAGGGATTAATAATACAAGGATTAGTTATGTAGGGATTGTTTTTATCATGTGTTTGGTACATTACATTAAAAAGTAGTTGTAGATGATATTATTTAATATATGAATTTATTTTTAAGTTTTAAATCAATAAGTTTACAATTGTACCCTTAAATTTTCTACTTTAATTGGCTTTTAGGAAAAAAGACAAATGTAGTTTTGTCTTTTTATGTTTTATCCATGTATTAGCTATACATGGATACGTTATTCCATGTAGGTGGTGGAATAAGCTAATACACCAATTGGTGTATAAAGTTATACAAGAATTAGTTATACCAAATTTGAAATGGCAACCAAACATTATATAAACTAATACCAATTTCTATACATGGATTATCTAAGCTCATACACCCTACCAAACGTGCTCTTAAACTCTACTCATAGTGTTTCACTTAGACACAATTTGCTAACCAAAGTGAAGAAACTAAATGCGTGTAACTCACAGGCAATGATGTGGCAAATATGCCAACAAAACAAAGACTCGTATTAGAGCCCATTTGGATTGGCTGATTTAAACTGGCTGATGAGCATCAAGTGCTAAAAAACACTTTTAGGAGCTGAAGCTGATTTTATAAATAAGCAGTTACGTGTTTGAATAGAAGTGCTGAAAATAATAATAAGAAGTTGGTGTATTTGGTAAAAAAAGTACTGATAAGTATATTTTTTTATTAAAATGACTACAATATCCTTTATGTTATTTATAAAAAATTAAATTTAAAATTATTTTTACATTAAAAATGATAAATGACGAATGTAGAATAAGGAGGAGGTTGAAAATTTTATTTTTGAAATGATATTCATGGATTACAAAATATTTTAGGGACAAAATAGTAAAATACTCGGTCAAACTAAAAGTGCTTATAATAAGTTGAGAATGACCAACTTATGGCTGATTTTGGCTTATAAGTACTTGACTTATAAGCACTTTTGATATTTACCAAACATACTAGTGTTTGAGCACGCGTGGTGCGCGTGGAGAAGTATAGCAAAGTATAAATATTTTAATTATTATATAATATAAATTTTAGATGTAAAATTAAAAATAGAAGTAAAGAGTAAGTTCCCTAAATGATAAATATTCATCATGTCTATTTGACTCCATAAAGGAAGAATAATTGAGGAGGAAATATATACAGTTGAGGTAAGAAAAAGTAACTAATTAGCTCTAAAGGATGCGAAACTTATTTCGAAAAAATTTTCCCTATAAGATTTTATATTAAAAAAAGGTCCTATATAACCTTTAGAACACACAATATGTACCATATGAAAAAGGCAATGAATAAAGGTGAGTCAGAACTCTTGAAAATATCGCACGAGACATTTGATTTTCATGATTTTGCCAATTGAGTTTTTCTTTCTAAGGAGGGAGTCCCTCCGACGGACCAGAACCCTTTACATTGTGTTTTAGGAGCTTAGTTGTTTGGCTTACTTTGGATAGTCGAGGGAATATAGTTATTCTTCCCCCAAAGTAGAATTTAATAGCAATCAATATTATAATACATAGTATGTAATAATTCATTTTTTATTTTCTAGCTATACGTAAAATATAAAATATTTTAATCTAGTATAGTTAAAATAAATCCTTATACACATCAAGAGCTAGAGCAATAAAGTAGGAATTTTATGTCAACATCTGAACTCTCTAACTTGATTCATTATATAATTGATGCACGAACATAATCATTTGTAATTTTCATATCAACAATAATTATTACTCCCTCGAGTTTAATATTGGAAAAGCTTGGTTAGACGTTGAATTTAATATATCAAAGAAGCATATACATATTACACTTATGGTTATAGAATAAAATATAAACACAGTGGTTGAAATTCTAAATTGAATTGCGAAAATAGATAGATTGTTTGAGAGAATTATGTACAATGACGATATTATTAGATTGAGGCAAATAATTAGAGACTCTCTAAAATGAAGAGGATTCATTAGACAGAGGCAAATATTGCTATAAAGTTGGTTCTACAGACTAAAACTTTCTTAATTTGAAGGCTAATCCTTTTCTCATCAAATAATAGGACAGCTCTCGAATCAATGATTTTCCACTCATCAATCATGCTTTACTGTGAAACCAAAACCCTCTTTGTCATAATCACGACCATTTTCACCTAGATCCAATATAAGAGTTAAATTTTAGAAGTTAATTATCATACTCATAAAGATAAATGAGTAACTAATTAATCAAATAAATTGCACCATGATAAGCCAACCTCCATATAAACAATGTGTATATATATATATATATATATATATATATATATATATATATATATATATATATATATATATATATATATATATATATATATATATATATATATGCAACATATGTCATGGTATAATAATTTGTTAACATGATAAACATACAAAATTTCTTAATGAAGGAGTGAGGACCTCTCAATACATATTTACCATTCTCTGATGACTCCATTCTGATTGAGTTCAAAGGTGTCATCAGTTATCAGACAAACAATACATCTATTCGGTTGATACCTCATAATTAAATAATTTCAAATGTTGAAATATAGTTGTACTTACTACATGGAGAATGCTTCAACTTATATGAAGGATGAAATTACAATGGTTACTGAAATATATAGGCATATGAAGAATACCTCAATATGGAGAAGGCCTCAATTAACATGTTGTAATGCCCTTCGTATCTGCTTCTATTTGCACTCTTATATATAGAGTGCAATACAAGATATGAAAAGACTATGCATGAATATTATTAAAGTGAAATTTGATTAAAAGCTTAGATATGAAACCCATTGTAAATATAAGTGATTGTGATATCTAGCAAATAGCAATATGTATCGAAGATGAGATAGGAATATTTATCGTCAGATGAAAGACTCGAGCAATTAAGTACTCCAACGTCTATTCATTTACGTAGCTAGTTAATAGTGATAGTAACTGTGACCCACTGATCCATCGTATGATGTATTTATTTAATAAATAATAATAAAAAAAGAAGATATATATAATGGAGGATAAATATATAAATCATTTTTAAGGGTATTTTGGTCTTTCAATTTTTTCTTTAGGCATTGGCTCTTTTAGAATAGTATGATGATAGATAAGCCAAAAAGTGCTTATAAACTAGTCAGCTTAGCCATACACCCTCTTAGTTGGTTCCAAATAATCAAGAAAAACATAAAAGAGAAAAGGGCTGTAATCCCCCAAAAACAAAAAAGAGCTCTAGCTCCCGTTTGGACATAGTTTTTGGAGAGATTTTTTGGGAGTTTTTGGGCCAAAAGTGTTTGTTTATGCTTTTTGAGCAAAATTTGTCTCAAAAACTCGAAAACTGGCCTTGAGCTGTTTTTGGGCCAAAAACTAACATTTACACATCAAATTTTATTTTCATAAAAGCTCAAAAGCAAACTTGTCCCAAAAAATTTGTTCCCAAAAAGTATGTCCAAACAATTTTTCATTTTCATATCAAAATTCACCCAAAAAGTGTTTCCCAAAAAATATTTGGGAATCTATGTCCAAACGTTAGCCTAATCTTGCACTCCCCAACATCATTCATTGTCTTCTCCAAGAACACCCTTCTCATCTCTTCTCATCACTAAAATCAGATACCAAACACACGAAAAAGCTATTTAACCTAGATCCAATTTTAGGCCAATTAATAATTAAATTTATATTTGCGGAGTCACGATCAATAGATTAGATTAAGAGTTTAAATGATGAACTAAAACAGCGATAGATTCGTTAATAATACGGGAACGAGATATAAACAGGAATTAGCAAAGATAAAGCGTAAGTAAAGACAGATAGAAGTAACCGCGCTGTATCGCTTATCCACGGTGAGAGTTCTTCGGTACTGATCGTACTTAGAAGATTAGAGAGCAAAGTTTTGAATGAATATAAGTAAAAAGTAGTATTTGAGCAAGAGTGAAAGAGTATTCTTATTGATATTGTAGACAGGAAGTAA
Source organism: Petunia secreta (assembly GCA_029990175.1). Classification (NCBI taxonomy): domain Eukaryota; kingdom Viridiplantae; phylum Streptophyta; class Magnoliopsida; order Solanales; family Solanaceae; genus Petunia; species Petunia secreta. The sequence continues at coordinate 1,574,483 of JARKIP010000087.1, read as the reverse complement.
AAATCGTGTTACAATGGCTTAGAACAAATACTATTTATAGGTCTGATAGGCGTCCGTTGGGTTTTGTAACTACTGGGCACGTATCCGTTGGATATGTAACCGCTGGGTTGTAATTATTGCCTTCATGAATAATTGAGTGATCGCACATGATCAGGTTAATAACTGCTCATTCAGATCGTGTTGACTGATGAGGCGTCTCATAACTGCTTTGGGTCTGCTCGCGATAACTGTCTGTTCGTTAAATATCTGTCCGGTGGAACTTCTGCCCGTGCCACGTGGCAGACACATGTCATCCTTTAGGTGCCATCAGCTTTTATCCAATACAGATAGTCCCCGCACTTCTCGAGCAGAGTATCTGTTCGAGGAGTGGATATGAATTTTGGCGGGAATTTCTGCTTTGTAAAATCCAACATTTGTGTGACGAAGCTTAGTGACGCATGTACCTTATCAGCTACGTGACAAACCTCTATGACGTGCGCATTAAATGCGCCGTATAAAAAAGTAACTGCAGCTGGCATGCCTGCGCGTTTGCAGTCCACTCTGAAGTGACTACTGCGCGTTCCAAGGGTAAAAGTAATGATTTTAACCGCCTCAATCACGTGCACACGTCGACTGTTGATCGCGAGGTGACCGTTGCACTTCAGGGTAATGATGATACTTAAAAAGTTGGTGAAACCTACTCCTTCTTTTGACGGTCGGATATGATCGTGGCCTCTTGGATAGTTTCCACGTGTTTCGAAGGAACTTGATGGGCCGAATTTCTACTCTTATAAATAGGGGTTTGTTGAATGAGAAACCTTTTACTTGCTTTTATTTTCTTTCTGTTAACTCTTGAAAATCTTTGAACAACTTTCAACTCTTCTTGCGAACTTCTTAACTCTTCTAAAATTATGTCTTCAAGAGCTAGAAAAAATCAAAATGTAGATATGACTGGTAGTTCCTTGGCGGCCACTCCTAGGCCTAGGGCTACTCAGGCTATTGCTGCAGAGATTATCCCCAAAAAAATGGGGTGAGTTAGAGGCAGAGTGCAACATCAAGGCCTTCAATAATCATCATGGGGATACACGCAACTGGCCGGCGTATAGATTTAAATCTGCGATTACATCGGAGCTGATCCCTCAGGTCAGAATGGAATGTCACTGGGATGACAGGGTTCCCCTTTTTCCGGTCTCCGAAGAGGAGAATATCACCTCCCACAGGGCTGGGTGGACAGCTATGTGCACCTACCCTTTCACAGTGGGATGTAAACTTCCCCTGCATCCTGTTCTGGAAAGGCTCTGCAGCGAATATTTACTCTGCCCGGGGTAACTGTGCCCCAATATATATAGAATAGTTACGCTTTTGGATTGGTTTGCGACGGAAACCGACCAATATTTTGGATATGAACATTTTATTTCCCTATATAGTATACAGATTTTTAAGGATGGCTATGTAAATGGCAGGATGCGCGGGAGCAAGGGCTTGGTGCGCAGTTCTGAAGACACAGGTGACCGGGGTTGATTACACCGGTATATGTTTGTGCGTACTTCGGCCTTGACTTTTAATTCCAAGACCTATCTTCCTGAAATTTGGAACAAGAAGCGTAAGTCCCCGAGTATTTTTTGAAATTTTTCGTGCTTCTCTTTTTCTTCTTATCTACTTACTCCCTTTGACTCCTTTTTTGTAGCGGCCAAGCGACCCTACGACGGGCTCATATCTGTTGATGAGCTGACAGCATGGGTCGAGGAGATTTTGAAGGAGTTTTCTCCTAAAAAGAGAGAATGGGCGTACTTTGCTGCGCAGAAGAGTTTGACCGTGAAGACTCACGGTGAGAGTATTTCTGATTTTGTGACTATTCCTCTCCTTTGTAGCTTCTCTGTGTCTGACTATTTTACCTCTTGCATATCTGGGCACTCAGGGGGATTTCTTTCCTCCTCCTCCTCCTCAGGACGTGCCTTCTGAATCTGTCGCTGATACTGATGCCGAGGCCGCATCTATACTAGCTTCAGTGGAGGCACTTTGTGGCAGGGAGGGTGGCGAGGAACTCTTATCCGGCGGCCTTGGTTCTTTGAAAAGAAAGAAGAAGAGCCAGGATGAGGGTGGAGCACGGAAAAGGTCTGTACGTAAGACTTCTGTTGCTGCCGGGCAAGCCTCAACTGCTGGGGGTGAGCCTTCTCCTAGAGCCAATGTACCAGAGACTGCAGAAGAGAATGTCAAGACTACTGCCGAAGTCCCCGAGTCTGCACGGGGAGAAGGTTTAGACAAGGAGGTTATCAATCTTTCAGATACTGAGATCGAAGCCAATGAACCCCTTGCGCGAAAACCTTATATTCGGAGTGATAAGAGGAAAGTTGAGGAGGAGGCTGCCCATACTCCGGAGAGGAGTCCCCGAGTTGATGACGGGGTGAAGGCGGCTCCTTCCCGTGTGGACAAAGGGAAAAGGAAAATGGGTGAAGAAGAAGAAACAAGGGAAGAGGTTTCCCAAGAGAGTGGCCGAGGTCCTCGTGTTTTTCGTTTCGAGGACCTGGAAAATGTGGCCACTGAGGGGGCAATGCCTGTCGGTCTTCACGAGTGCGACACGATAGATCCTAGAGTGGAAGGTGACTCTAACTTATCAATAAAAAGGCTTATTTGGCGGTCAATCATCGACGGTCAAACCGGATTGAAGGATATTAGGGGTGTGCGCTACAAGTTCGGGCCAAACTATCCTTCTGAACAGGCTTGGGAACCCAAGTACTACGAGAGGAAGCATACCGTGAAACTATCCCCTGATGTTAACTTCATTTCCGGGCCGGGTGGCTTAGCCAAGGCTGTCTCTTCACTCATCGGCCCCCGGGAAGAATGGGTGATGAGGGAAATGAGTGATGAGGAGCTAGCCTTTCAGATTGCTGCTGATTCTGCTCGGGTAAGTGTTTTACCGCTCTGCGTTGGGAATAACTTCGACCTCAGATTTCTAACTCTCGCTTATTTTGTTTTTTTTTTAGTCAAGTATGGCAGCTGTCGAACTCATGTTCCGCTCCAAGATCAACAACGTCGATCAAGTACTCGAGGTAAAGAAAGAGTTACTGGATGCTCTGAAGGAGAATAGGATCCTGGCAGAGTAGCGTGGTCTCCTAGGGAGTGAAGTTAATCGACTAACTGATGTTAGCAATGAGCGACTTGAGCAGATTAACGAACTCACTAAGGAGAAGGACCTTCTTCTTAGAGAGAAAGAAGGGTTCGCACGCTCTGCCCAGGGTCTGGAGAGTCTACTTGAAGAATGTAAGGCTTCACTGAACAGTGCTATTGATGATCGCGCATCTCTTGAGATGAATCTGCAAAAGGGCTGACGAAGAATCCGCTAGGGCCAGAGCTGAGCTCCAGGCTGCCAGGGACCAGGTTTCTCAGTCATTGAGTGCTCAAATCGCACTATCCAAAGACTTGGCAAACCTGCGAGATCAATCTGAAATTAAGGCCAAGCTTGCTGCGCTCGAAGCTAAACGTTCATTGCTTGGGCAGGTCCAAGCTAAGCAGATTAATGTTGAAGAGATGCTGCAGAAGACAAAAGCGTTGTTCGTGGAGTAAGACAAGTATTGAATCTCTCTCCTGAAGAGTCTGAAGGTGAAGAAGAGGATGAAGATGAAGATGATGGCGAGAATTCGGGGGACGATGGCAGAATCGACGGAGTTGGTGAGTCGGGTTCTGAACGTAGCCCCAAAAGCTGATGCCCTTCCCCAATCTTTGAGTTTGTTCATCTGGCGAGAGCCGGATTTAATTGGTTGTGGACAGAGGTCTTGTAAAGACTCTCTGATCTTTGTAAGGCCGGTTCCATTTGGCCTTTGATCACTCTGTAAACTTCTGTCAGCCGTTTTCGGCATCTTATCGTTTTACAGGATTATATATATATGATTGTAGATCTATTCAATGACTATATTTAGCCTGAATTTTTTACCTTTTGTTTGTATGTATTGTGGCCTTCGTGCCTTATTTTTGGGAGCTTTTTGAAGTTTGAACTTTATTAAGTTCTGGTCTCCAAAAGTCTGCCCGAATGTTTTAACTTAGCCTTTCCTCAGGAAGAGGTCGTAAGTTGTGAATAATCTGCGCATATATTTTTATTCTGAGCGAGTCGTGGTCGTTAGATTTTTGGCTGAATCGTTGCCCTTTGTGCATAACTTTGCTTATCGTCTTTATAATTGAAAGTCCTCGCAGGACTTTGTAGATTGGCTCTGGCCGAGTCGCTGGCCTTGTGAACGACTTCTCTTATTTTCGTGGAAGTTTGTCACGTAAAAGATTTTGAAAAACTTCAAAAACTCGCCTTTTGGCAAGATCTTTTGCCTTTATGAAGGCCTTATCTGGCCTATAGGGGCCTCTCACCACCCTCCTTGTTTTTATGTTGGAACACGGGAAGTGATAACATAAAAAGAGTTGAGGCAAGCTGCACATAGAAGAACACATATAACCAAACGAGGAGTGTGTCTGTTGTGGGATTCGAACCCACAGTCGCGAAGTTGGAGAACTTCGAGCTTTACCAGTTGAGCTAAACGGATCTGACCTTGTTCAGACTGTTAGTACCATTTAGAGAAATTATAATAAAGGTAAGAACTTTCGTAAGAGTAAAAGGCAAGCATAAAATAACTAACCGTTTTACCACTCAAAAGTGATATCTTTTGAGGTGAATCACATTCCAACTGTTCGGGACAGTGGAGCCGTCTGGTCGTGCCAAGCGATAAGATCCCTTGCCGACTGAAGCGATTACCTTGTAGGGGCCTTCCCAGTTAGGGCTTAGCTTCCCAGAATTTGTTTGTTGTGTGCTCTGTGAGACTTTCCTTAGTACAAAATCTCCAACCTGGAAGCTTCGTACGCACAGTCCCCGATTGTAATACTGTTCAATTCGTTCTTTCTGGGCGATTATTCGTACGAGGGCTAGCTCCCTTCGTTCTTCGAGGAGGCCCAGCTCTTCGGAGAGGTTGACTGAGTTAGATTCTTCAGTGGCATGTGCGTACCGCAAGCTCAGCTCTCCGATTTCGACTGGGATTAAAGCATCTGCACCGTACACCAATGAGTAAGGAGTCTCTCCAGTACTCATTTTTATCGTTGTGCGATAAGCCCATAATACACCAGGTAACTCTTCTACCCATCATCCCTTTGCCTGCTCGAGGCGCTTTTTGAGGGATTCAACAATGATTTTGTTGGTAGATTCTGCTTGTCCATTAGCAACGGGATGATACGGAGAGGAAGTGATCCTCTTGATGTGCAGATCGTCGAGGAATCTAGTCACTTTCTGGCCGATGAACTGTGGGCTGTTATCCAGGACTATTTCCTTAGGTGCTCCAAAGCGACACACGACAAAACGCCAGAGGAAGTCGACAACCTCTGTTTGTCGTATCTTCGTGTATTCTGCCGCTTCGACCTACTTGGTGAAGTAATCAGTGATGATCAATAAGAAACGCCTTCCTCTCGACGCTGTGGGAAGAGGACTAACTATGTCCATTTCCCATTTCATAAAGGGCCACGGAGAGATTATTGAATGGAGCGGTTCTACTGGCTGATGGAGAAGATGTGCGAACCTCTGGCATTTGTCACATTTATTAACAAATTCGTTCGTATCTTTCTCCATCTTGTCCCAATAATAACCTGCGCGAATCAACTTTCGGGCTAACACCTTGCCCCCGTAATGATTTCTACAGCAGCCTTCATGGATCTCTCTCATCACGTAATTGATTTGATTCGGTCCGAGACACTTTGCGAGAGGTCCTGCAATCATTTTGCGGTAGAGATCGCCGTTGACGATTGTATACCGAGCAGCTTTTATTCGGAGCTTGCGAACGGCTTTGGTGTCAACGGGTAGAGTCCCACGGAGAAGATAATTTGTTATTTTATCCCGCCAGTCCCAAGTGGTGTTGATGGTATTGACCTCGAATCTTTCTCGGTCTATGGTCGTGTAGAGGAGTTGAACAACAGCTGAAGAGCTGGCTGCCCCCATCTCTGCTACCGACCCTAGATTCGCGAGAGCATCAACTTCATGGTTCTCTTCCTGTGGAATCTGAAGTGCCTCCCATTCATCAAACTGTGCTAGGAGTTCTTTTACTCGAGCGAGGTATACCTGCATTCTTGATCCTCGTGCAATGAAGCCTCCAGTTATCTGATTGACTACTAGCTGAGAGTCACTTTTGAGTTTGATGATGGTCGCTCCATAACTTCGGGCTAGTTCCAATCCTGCAATAGCGGCCTCATATTCGACCTCATTGTTAGTAATAAATGGGCACTTGATAGCCTGCCTGACGGTCTCTCTGGATGGAGTGATGAGAACCAATCCCAGACCGGACCCTTTGACGCTCGAGGAGCCGTCAGTGCATAGGGTCCACGTGCCAGGAGCCTGCCCAGCATAAAGAACAGCTTCCTTTTCTGCCTCAGAGTATATATTAGCGCTAAAATCTGCCACGAAGTCTGCTAAAACTTGTGATTTTATTGCTACCCTAGGCTGGTAGGTGATATCAAATTCACTTAATTCTATAGCCCATTTTACTAACCTTCCTGAAAATTCAGGTTTTTGCAAAACATTTCGAAAGGAAAGGTTGTTACCAAAGCTATTGAATGACTTTTAAAGTAAGGGCGTAACTTACGAGCAGCAGTTACTAGTGCTAATGCCAATTTTTCCAAGGGTTGATAGCATGTTTCTGCGTCAATTAAAGCTTTGCTAATGTAATAGATAGGAATTGTTTACCTTTTTCTTCCCAACTAGAACTGCGCTTACCGACGATTCTGAGACTGCCAGATAAATCAGCAGCTGCTCCCCCTGCTGAGGTGTAGAGAGCAGTGGTGGATTGGACAAATACTTTTTCAAATCCTTCAATGCCTGTTGGCGTTCAGGGGTCCACTCGAACTCCTTGTTTTGCTTTAAAACATTGAAGAAACTCTTGCATCGGTCGGATGATCGGGAAATAAATCTTCGCAGAGCCGCCACTCTTCCGGTCAATTTCATGACGTCCTTCCGGTTGTGGAGTACGTCTGGAATGGATTCAATGGCTATGATCTGAGCGGGATTGACTTCAATTCCACGCTGAGAAACAATGAAGCCCAGGAACTTTCCCGATCCGACTCCGAATGCACATTTCTCCGGGTTCAGCTTCATGTTGTATTGATCAAGAATCCGAAAAGCTTCTTTTAGATGTGCCAGATGGTCCTCTGCTCGTTTGGACTTGATCAACATGTCATCGATGTATACTTCCATAGTTTTTCCAATATGGTCATGGAACATTAGATTTACTAGGCGCTAATATGTTGCACCTGCATTTTTCAACCTAAATGGCATAACTTTATAACAGTACGTACCTCTACAGGTTATGAACGCTGTTTTATCCTGCTCCTCAGGGTCCATCAATATCTGGTTATACCCGGAATATGCGTCGAGGAAGGTGAGTACCTCAGCTGTTGCGTCAATCAGTTGATCTATCCTGGGAAGGGAATATGAATCCTTCAGGTAGGCTTTGTTTAGATCTGTGAAGTCAATGCAGACTCGCCATTTGCCATTTTTCTTCGGTACAGCGACCACGTTGGCTAGCCAGTCCGGGTATTTGACTTCGCGTACAGATCCGCGTTTTAACAGCCGATCGACCTCGTCATTGATGACCTGGTTCCGAAAAGCTCCTTGTTGGCGCGTCTTCTGTTTTACCGGGCGATGGTATGGGTCGACGTTCAACCTGTGAGTAATAATTTCTGGAGAAATACCCGTCATATCTGCGTGAGACCAGGCGAACGTTGTATGCCGCTCCTTGAGGAACTGGAGGATATCTCCTCGTAGACGTTCGCTCAATTCGGTTCCTAAGTATACCTTCCATTTCAGCTTATCTGCGAACAATTCTTCGGGTTCTAAAGCTTCCACGGTCGACATGTGGTTCTCTCTTTCATCCATCTTCGTGATGAATTCCGGGACCTCGTACTTCGTTTCTTCATGTGGCACGTGTGGTCCCGGTCGCTGTAATTGCTATTTGTTTTCCTCAGGCAGTTTGAGGGCTACTGAATAGCAATCTCGGGCAGAGCGTTGCTCTCCTCGGACCTCACGCACCCCCCATTCGAATGGGAACTTCAATACTTGATGATAAGTTGAGGTAACAGCTTGCATATCATGGATCCAAGGTCTCCCCATAATGATGTTGTAGGCTAGGTCCGCATCAACAACACGAAAAGTTGTCTCCTTCGCTACTCCTTCGGCGAGAGTTGCCAGGGTAATCTCGCCAAGAGTCTTCTCACTCGAGTTGTTGGAACCGGAGAGAACTCGAGATATTGGTATGATCTTATCCGACAACTGCATCTCCCTTACAACCCGTGATTGGATAATGTTTGCAGAGCTGCCCGCATCGATGAGTACTCTCTTGACGTTGAACTCCGCCACGCGAAACGTTATCACTAACGCATTAGTGTGTGGGAATTGCGAACCGTCTGCATCAGAGTCCTCGAATGTTATTATTCCTTCTGATCGTGGGCGTTTGGTGTTTGTGATGGAGACCTTTGCATACTTCTTCGCTGTGAAGGTGACGAAATCCACCTCGATTCCACCTGAAATAACATTAACTGTCCTCCTTGGAGAGGATGCTCGTGGAGGGCCAGGTTTGTTTTGCTGCGCCTTCACGTGAGTCTGCTTCCCTTTCTCGGTCAGGAACTCCTTCAAGAATCCCTGTTTCAACAAATGAGCAATTTCATACCTTAGGGCTTTGTAGTTCTCGGTGGTGCGACCGTGGTCGCGATGAAAATCGCACCATAAGTCCTGGTTTCGCTTGTTTGGGTCGGCCATTTGACCTTCTCTCCCATATCTTTGAGCGCTGCCACCACTTCAGACATTTCCACGTTGAAGCTCAGCAGGCTCGGGGCTCCATGGAGGCTTGATTCTGAGTCATCTCTCCGGGAAATTCCTTTGTTGTTGCGGTTGCGTCCTTTGGAATTGATGCGTGACTGGTCAGGGTATGGCCCGTAAGGTACGTCTGATCTCTCTGTCTCCGCCTTTCCGCCGGAGCCACCATTGCGTGCCTGAGCCCTTCCTCGGGTACCTGTTCCAATCAATTTATATTCATCAATACGTACCTTTGAGTTGTAACGGTTGTAGACGTCCGACCAGCTGGCTGCTGGGAACCTGCGAAGGGACTCGTAAAGTCTGCGTGTAGCCTCTGAGCTCCTGATATCTAGACTTTTGGTAAATGCGATCGCTGCCCATCTGTCTGGTACTTTGGGAAGCATCATACGCTCTCTTTCGAAGATATACTCTACGTGGGTTTCCATCTTCTGAGCGCCAGTGTGTGCCTTTACGAACAACTCAGCCATCTCTGAGAAAGACCCAATGGAGTTTAGTGGCAAAATTGAGTGAGCTCCATCTGCTAGGGTTTCCACGAACTTCTTTAATTGAACAGATTCGATCTCCTCGTTGGTGAGATCGCTAGCCTTTATAAAGTTTCTGAACATCATGAGATGATCGTTGGGATCAGATGTCCCACGATACCTCGTTTGGCATCTTGAATATTTTAGGTATCGCCTTTGGGGCTGCCTCTTTCTTCCAAGGCCACTGGGAATACCGTTGGACATCGACTTTATTTAGCGTGGGCGGAGCGCCTGGTATCTGATCGATTCTTTCGTGGAGAGATTTTTGAAGTGCTTCCTGGCTTTCATTGAATTGTTTGGTGAGAGCTTCCACAACGAGGCTTATTTCTGTAGATGCCATAGATCCTCCATTCCTATTTTGGTTGACTTGGGTCTTTGTATCTGCAGTCCCTTCGTTGTTTCGTTCTCCACCTTGCCTTGAGTTATGTGAAGAAGGGATGTCACGACCAGGTGTTGCAGCGTCAGCTCTTGCAGACGGAGGGTTGCCCCTTCGGAGAGAGTCGAGCGCCTCGTTTATCCCTCGGTTTACCTCTGTCTGTTCCTGCATGAATGCAAAGAGCGTTTCCTGGAGATTCCCTTGGCCAGGGGAGAGACTCTTATGGCATCGTCTCCTGGGTAGGGTAGTGCTCTGAGAGCGCATACGTCCGTTTCGCTGCCTGACCGGTCCTTGGGAAGATTGCTGCTGCCCATCGGACGAATAGTCGGGAGAATAATTGGGACTGGGTGGAGGAGTACTTACCTGGCTTCCGCCTACGATGGTTCGTTGTGAACTGCTTTCTGTCATGTTAGTTGTGGAACAAAAAAAATTGACGAAAAGAGATATAATACTGGAAAAGATAAACTATTAACCTATGATGGCTATTGACCGGCTCCCACTGTGGTTGCCAAATTATTTAACCTAGATCCGATTTTAGGCCAATTAATAATTAAATTTATATTTGCGGAGTCACGATCAATAGATTAGATTAAGAGTTTAAATGATGAACTAAAACAGCGATAGATTCGCAAATAATACGGAAACAAGATATAAATAGGAATTAGCGAAGATAAAGCGTAAGTAAAGACAGATAGAAGTAACCGCGCTATATCGCTTATCCCCAGTGAGAGTTCTTCAGTACTGATCGTACTTAGAAGATAAGAGAGCAAAGTGTTGAACGAATATAAGTAAAAAGTAGTATTTGAGCAAGAGTGAAAGAGTATTCTTATTGATATTGTAGACCGGAAGTAAAAATCGTGTTACAATGGCTTAGAACAAATGCTATTTATAGGTCTGATAGGCGTCCGTTGGGTTTTGTAACCGCTGGGCACGTATTCGTTGGATATGTAACCGCTGGGTTGTAATTATTGCCTTTATGACCATTAATTGAGTGATCGCACATGATCAGGTTAATAACTGCTCATTCAGATCGTGTTGACTGATGAGGCGTCTCATAACTGCTTTGGGCCTGCTCGCGATAACTGTCTGTTTGTTAAATATCTGTCCGGTGGAACTTCTGCCCGTGCCACGTGGCGGACACATGTCATCTTTTAGGTGCCGTCAGCTTTTATCCAATACAAAAGCTATCACCAAATTCTGAATATAATGGATAGAAGAGTCTAATTCTTCTAATCTAAATTATTTTTATGGTAGTAATTGATTTTTAAAGTTGAGAAAAAGAAGTACCCCATTTGCTAAAAATCATGGAAGAGGAACTTTCATCATCAAAATTTTTGAGACTTTACGAGTTCATGTGTAGGAGTTGTATCGGATAAAAGCTAACAGCACCTGAAAGATGACACGTGTCAACCACATGGCACGGGCAGAAGTTCTACCGGACAGATACCCAACGGACAGACAGTTATCGCGAACAGATCCAAAGCAGTTATGAAACGCCTCATCGGTCAACACGATCTGAATGAGCAGTTATTAACCAGATCATGTGCAATCATTCAATTAATAGTCATAAAGGCAATCATTACAACCCGGTGGTTACATATCCAACGGATACGTGCCCAGCGGTTACAAAACCCAACGGACGCCTATCAGACCTATAAATAGCATTTGTTCTAAGCCATTGTAACACAACTTTACTTCTTGTCTACAATATCAATAAGAATACTCCCTCACTCTTGCTCAAATACTACTCTTTACTTATATACGTCCAACACTTCGTTCCCTAATCTTCTAAAGTACGACCAATTCTGAAGAACTCTCACCGGGGATAAGCAATACATCGCGGTTATTTCTATCTGTCTTTATTTACGCTTTATCTTTGTTAATTCCTGTTTATATCTCGTTCCCATATCATTTACAAATCTAACGCTGCTTTAGTTCGTCATTTAAACTCTTAATCTAAACTATTGATCGTGATCCCGCAAATATAAATTTAATTATTAATTGGCCTAAAATCGGATCTAGGTTAAACAATTTGGCGACCACAATGAGAGCCGGTCAATAGCCTTCGTAGGTTAACAGTTTATCTTTTCTGATATTATACCTCTTTTCATCGATCTTTTTGCTCTACAACTAACATGGCAGAAAGCAGTTCAAATCGAACTATCGTAGGCAGAAGTCAGGTAAGTAATCCTCCACCCAGTCCAATTATTCTCCCGACTATTCGTCCGATGGGTAGCAACAATCTTCCCAAGGACCGGTCAGGCAGCAAAATGGGCGTATGCGCTCTCAGAGCACTACCCCACTCAGGAGACGACGCCATAGGAGGCTCTCCCCTAGCCAAGGGAATCTCCAGGAAACCCTCTTTGCATTCATGCAGGAACAGGCAGAGGTGAACCGAGGGATAAACGAGGCGCTCAACTCTCTTCGAAGGGGCAACCCTCTGACTGCAAGAGCTGACGCTGCAACACCTTGTCGTGACGTTCCTTCTTCACATACCTCAAGGCAAGGTGAAGAACGAAATAATGTTGGGACTGTAGATCCAATGACCTAAGTCAACCAGAATCGGAATGGAGGATCTATGGCGTCTACAGAAATGAGCCTTGTTGTGGAAGCTCTAACCAAACAATTCAAGAAAAGCCAGGAAGCACTTCAAAAGTCTCTCCACGAGAGAATTGATCAGATACCAGACGCTCCGCCCACGCTTAAGAAAGTCGATGTCCAACGGTATTCCCAGCGACCTTGGAAGAAAGAGGCAGCCCCAAAAGCGATACCTAAGACGTTCAAGATACCAAACATTCTGAGATATCGTGGAACATCTGATCCCAACGACCATCTCATGATGTTCAACAACTTTATAAAGGCTAGCGATCTCACAGACGAGGAGATCGAATCTGTTCAATTGAAGAAGTTCGTGGAAACCCTAAAAGATGGAGCTCTATGATGGTACTCAATGTTGCCACCAAACTCCATTGGGTCTTTCGCAGAGATGGCTGAGTTGTTCGTGAAGGCACACACAGGCGCTCAGAAGACAGAAACCCGTGTAGAGGATATCTTCGAAATCAAGCAAAGGCCCGACGAGTCTCTCCGCAAATACGTGGATCGCTTCCAAAGAGAGCGAATGATGCTTCCCAAAGTACCGGACAGATTGGAAGCAATCGCATTTACTAACAGTCTGGATATTAGGAGCTTAGAGGCCACATGTAGACTTTACGAGTCTCTTCGCGAGTTCCCAGCAGCCAGCTGGTCGGACGTCTACAACCGTTACAACTCAAAGGTACGTATTGATAAAGATTAATTGATTGGAACAGGTACCCGAGAAAGGACGCAGGCACGCAATGGTGGCCCCGGCGGAAAAGCGGAGACAGAGAGATCAGAAGTACGTTACGAGCCGTACCCTGACCAGTCACGCAGCAATTCCAAAGGACGCAACCGCAATAACAAAGGACTGTCCCGGAGAGATGATTCAGAATCAAGCCTCCGAGGAGCCCCGAGCCTGCCGAGCTTCAACATAGAAGTGTCTGAAGTGGTGGCAGCACTCAAAGATATGGGAGAAAAGGTCAAATGGCCGAAAGACATGAAGACCGACCCAAACAAGCAAAACCAGGACTTGTGGTGCGATTTTCATCGCGACCACGGTCACACCACCGAGGACTGCAAAGCCCTAAGGTATGAAATTGCTCATTTGTTGAAACATGGATTCTTGAAGGAGTTCCTGACCGAGAAGGGGAAGCAGACTCACGCGAAAGCACAGTAAAACAAACCTGGCCCTCCACGAGCATCCTCTCCAAGGAGGACAGTTAATGTTATTTCAGGTGTTATCGAGGTGGATTCCATCACCTTCACAGCGAAAAAGTATGCAAAGGTCTCCATCACAAACATCAAACACCCACGATCAGAAGGAATAATAACATTCGAGGACTCTGATGCAGACGGTTCGCAATTCCCACACGCTGATGCGTTAGTAAATACGTTACGCGTGGCGGAGTTTGACATCAAGAGAGTACTCATCGATGCGGGAAGCTCTGCAAACATTATCCAATCACGGGTTGTGAGGGAGATGCAGTTATCGGATAAGATCGTACCAATATCTCGAGTTCTCTCTGGTTTCAACAATTCGAGTGAGAAGACTCTTGGCGAGATTACCCTAACAACTCTCGCCGAAGAAGTAGCGAAGGAGACAACTTTTCATGTTATTGATGCGGACCTAGCCTACAACATCATCATGGGGAGACCTTGGATCCATGATATGCAAGTTGTTCCCTCAACTTATCATCAGGTATTGAAGTTCCCATCCGAATGGGGGGTACATGAGGTCCGAGGAGAGCAACGCTCTGCCTGAGATTGCTATTCAGTGGCTCTCAAACTGCCTGAAGAAAACAAATAGCAATTACAGCGACCGGGACCAGACGTGCCGTATGAAGAAATGAAGTACGAGGTCCCGGAATTCATCACGAAGATGGACGAAAGAGAAAACCACATGCCGACCGTGGAAGCTTTGGAACCCGAAGAATTGTTCGCAGATAAGCCGGAACGGAAAGTATACTTAGGGACCGAATTGAGCGAACGTCTACGGGGAGATATCCTCCAGTTCCTCAAGGAGCGGCATACAACGTTCGCCTGGTCTCACGCAGATATGACAGGTATTTCACCAGATATTATTACTCACAGGTTGAACGTCGATCCCTACCATCGCCCGGTAAAACAGAAGACGCGCCAACAAGGAGCTTTTCGGAACCATGTCATTAACGACGAGGTCGATCGGCTGTTAAAAATTGGATCTGTACGCGAAGTCAAATATCTGAATTGGCTAGCCAACGTAGTCGTTGTACCCAAGAAAAATGGAAAATGGCGAGTCTACATGGACTTCACAGATCTAAACAAAGCCTGCCTGAAGGATTCATATCCCCTTCCCAGGATAGATCAACTGATCGACGCAACAGCCGGGTACGAGGTGCTCACCTTCCTCGACTCATATTCCGGATATAACCAGATATTAATGGACCAGAGGACCAGGAGAAAACAACGTTCATAACCTGCAGAGGTACGTATGGTTATAAAGTTATGCCATTTGGGTTGAAAAAAGCAGGTGCGACATATCAGCGCCTAGTCAATCGAATGTTTCATGACCATATCGGAAAGACTATGGAAGTGTACATCAATGACATGTTGATAAAGTCAAAACGAGTAGAGGACCATCTGACGCATCTAAAAGAAGATTTTTGGATTCTGGATCAGTACAACATGAAGTTGAAATCGGAGAAATGTGCATTCGGGGTCGGATCGGGGAAGTTCCTAGGCTTCATCGTCTCTTAGCGTGGAATTGAAGTCAGTCCCGCTCAGATCAAAGCCATTGAATCAATTCCAGACGTACTCCACTACCGGAAGGACGTCATGAAATTGACAGGAAGAGTGGCAGCCCTGTGAAGATTCATTTCCCAATCATCCGACCGATGCAAGAGTTTCTTCACCGTTTTAAAACAAAACAAGGAGTTCGAATGGACCCCTGAATGCCAACAGGCATTGAAGGATCTGAAAAAGTACATGTCCAATCCACCATTGCTCTCTACACCTCAGTAGGGGGAGCAGTTGCTGATTTATCTGGCAGTCTCAGAATCGTCGGTAAGTGTCGTTCTAGTTCGGGAAGAAAAAGGTAAACATCTTCCTATCTATTACATCAGCCAGCATAACCACTCCATTCAATAATCTCTCCGTGGCCTTTCATGAAATGAGGGATGGATATAGTTTGTCCTCTTCCCACAGCGCCGAGAGGAATGCGTTTTTTATTAATCATCACTGGTTACTTCACCAAGTGGGTCGAAGTGGCAGCGTACACAAGGATACGACAAACAGAGGTTGTCGACTTCCTCTAGCATTTTGTCGTATGTCGCTTTGGAGAACCTAAGGAAATAGTCATGGATAACCGCCCATAATTCATCGGCCAGAAAGTGACTAGGTTCCTCGACGATCTACGCAACAAGAGGATCACTTCCTCTCCGTATCATCCTGTTGCTAATGGACAAGCAGAATCTACCAACAAAATCATCATTGAATCCCTCAAAAAGCGCCTCGAGCAGGCAAATGGGTGTTGGGTAGAAGAGTTACCTGGTGTATTATGGGCTTATCGCACAACGATAAAAATGAGTACTGGAGAGACTCCTTACTCATTGGTGTATGGTGCAGATGCTTTAATCCCAGTCGAAATCGGCGAGCCCAACTTGCGATACGCACTTGCCACTGAAGAATCTAACTCAGTCAACCTCTCCGAAGAGCTGGACCTCCTCGAAGAACGAAAGGAGCTAGCCCTTGTACGAGTGATCGCCCAGAAAAAACGAATTGAACAATATTACAATCGAGGACTGCGCAAGCTTCCAGGTTGGAGATTTTGTACTAAGGAAAGTCTCCCAGAGCACACAAGAAACAAATTCTGGGAAGCTTGGCCCTAACTGGGAAGGCCCCTACAAGGTAATCGCTTCAGTCGGCAAGGGATCTTATCGCTTGGCATGACCAGACGGCTCTACTGTCCCGAACAGTTGGAATGTGATTCACCTCAAAAGGTATCACTTTTGAGTGGTAAAACGGTTAGTTATCTTAGGCTTGCCTTTTACTTTTATGAAAGTTCTTACTTTTATTATATTTTTTCTAAATGGTACTAACGGCCTGAACAAGGTCAGATCCGTTTAGCTTAACTGGTAGAGCTTGAAGTTCTTCAACTTCGCGGCTGTGGGTTCGAATCCCACAACGGACATACTCCTCGTTTGGTTATATGTGTTCTTCTATATGCAGCTTGCCTCAACTCTTTTTATGTTATCACTTCCCGTGTTCCAACATAAAAATAAGGAGGGTGGTGAGAGGCCCCTGTAGGCCAAATAAGACCTTCATAAAGGCAAAAGACCTTGCCAAAAGGCGAAAGACCTTGCCAAAAGGTGAAAAACCTTGCCAAAAGGCGGGTTTTTGAAGTTTTTCAAAATCTTTTACGTGATAAACTTCCACGAAAATAAGAGAAGTCATTCATAAGGCCAGCGACTCGGCCAGAGCCAATCTACAAAGTCATGCGGTGACTTTCGATTATCAAGACGATAAGCAAAGTTATGCGTAGAGGGCAACGATTCGCCAAAAGTCTAACGACCACAACTCGGTCAGAATAAAAAAATCTGCGCAGATTATTCACAACTTACGACCTCTTCCTAAGGAAAGGCTAAGTTAAAACATTCGGGCAGACTTTTGGAGACCAGAACTTAATAAAGTTCAAACTTCAAAAAGCTCCTAAACATAAGGCACGAAGGCCACAATACATACAAACAAAAGATCAAAAATTCAGACTAAATATAGTCATTGAATAGATCTAAAATCAAATATAATCCTGTAAAACGATAAGATGCCGAAAACGGCTGACAGAAGTTTACAGAGTGATCAAAGGCCAAATGGAACCGGCCATACAGAGATCAGAGAGTCTTTACAAGACCTTTATCCACAAATAATTAAATCCGGCTCTCGCCAGATAAACAAATCCAAAGATTGGGGAAAGGCATAAGCTTTTGGGGCTACGATCAGAACCCGATGCACCAACTCCGTCGATTCTGCCATCGTCCCCCGAATTCTCGCCATCGTCTTCATCTTCATCCTCATCTTCACCTTCAGACTCCTCAGGAGAAAGATTCAGTGCTTGTCTTATTCTGCGAACAACACTTTTCATCATCCGCAGCATCTCTTCAACATTAACCTGCTTAGCTTGAATCTGCCCAAGCAATGAACGTTTAGCTTCGAGCGCAGCAAGCTTGGCCTTAATTTCAGATTGATCGCACAGGTTTGCCAAGTCTTTGGATAGTGGGGTGAGCACTCATCGACTGAGCAACCTGATCCTTGGCATCCTGGAGCTTAGCTCTGGCCCTAACGGATTCTTCGTTAGCCTTTTGCAGATTCATCTCAAGAGATGCACGATCATCAATAGCACTGTTCAGTGAAGCCTTACATTCTTCAAGTAGACTCTCCAGGCCCTGGGCAGAGCGTGCGAACCCTTCTTTCTCTCTAAAAAGAAGGTCCTTCTCCTTGGTGAGTTCGTTAATCTGCTCAAGTCGCTCATTGCTAACATCAGTTAGTCGATTAACTTCACTCCCTAGGAGACCACACTACTCTGCCAGGATCCTGTTCTCCTTCAGAGCATCCAACAACTCTTTCTTTACCTCGAGTACTTGATCGACGTTGTTGATCTTGGAGCGGAACATGAGTTCGGCAGCTGCCATACTTGACTGAAAAAAAAAACAAAGTAAGCGAGAGTTAGAAATCTGAGGTCGAATTTATTCCCAACGCAGAGCGGTAAAACACTTACCCGGGCAGAATCAGCAACAATCTGAAAGGCTAGCTCCTCATCACTCAGTTCCCTCATCACCCATTCTTCCCGGGGGCCGATGAGTGAAGAGACAGCCTTGGCTAAGCCACCCGGCCTGGATATGAAGTTAACATTAGGGGACAGTTTCATGGTATGCTTCCTCTCACAGTACTTGGGTTTCCAAGCCTGTTCAGAAGGATAGTTTGGCCTGAACTTGTAACGCACACCCCTAATAACCTTCAATCCGGTTTGGCCGTCGATGACTGACCGCCAAATGAGCCTTGTTGTTGATAAGTTGGAGTCACCTTCCACTCTGGGATCTATCGTGTCACACTCGCGAAGACTGACAGGCGTAGGCCCCTCAGTGGCCACATTTTCCAGGTCCTCGAAACGAAAAACACGAGGACCTCGGCCACTCTCTTGGGAAGGCTCTTCCCTCGCTTCTTCTTCTTTTTTTCTTCTTCTTCACCTATTTTCCTTTTTCCTTTCTCCACACAGGAAGGAGCCGCCTTCACCCCTTCATCAACTCGGGGACTCCTCTCCGGAGCACGGGCAGCCTCCTCTTCAACCTTCCTCTTATCACTCAGAATATAAGGTTTTCGCGTAAGGGGTTCATTAACTTCGATCTCAGTATCTGAAAGAATGATAACCTCCTTGTCTAAACCTTCTTCCCGTGCAGACTCGGGGACTTCGGCAGTAGTCTTGACATTCTCTTCTGCAAACTCTGGTATATTGGCTCTAGGCGAAGGCTCACCCCCAGCAGTTGAGGCTTGCCCGGCAGCAACGGAAGTCTTACGAACAGACCTTTTCCGTGCTCTGCCCTCGTCCTGGCTCTTCTTCTTTCTTTTCAAAGAACCAAGGCCACCGGACAATAGTTCCTCGCCACTCTCCCTGCCGTGCAGTGCCTCCACTGAAGCTAGTATAGATGCGGCCTCAGCATCTGGATCAGCGATAGGCTCGGAAGGCACGTCCTGGGGGGGGGGGGGAGGGAGCAGGAAAGAAGTCCCCTTGAGTACCCAGACCTGCAAAAGATAAAACCGTCAGACACGGAGAAGTTACAAATGAGAGGAATAATCACAAAAGAAGAAATACTCTGACCATGAGTTTTCACGGTCAGACTCTTCTGCGCAGCAAAATGCGCCCATTCTCTCTTCTCAGGAGAGAACTCCTTCAAAATTTCCTCGACCCACACCGTCAGCTCATCAACAGATATGAGGCCGTCGTAGGGTCGCTTGGCCACTACAAAAAGGAGTCAAAAGAAGTAAGCAGATAAGAAGAAGAGGAAGAGCACAAAAAGTCTCAAAAATACTCGGTGACTTACGCTTCTTGCTCCAAACTTCGGGAAGATAAGTCTTAGAATCAAAAGTCAAGGCAGAGGTGCACACAACACATACTGGTGTAACCAACCCCGGTCACCTGTGTCTTCAGAACTGCGCACCAAGCCCTTGCTCCCGCTCATCTTGGCGTTCACATAGCCATCTTTGAAAATTTGTATACTATACAAAGAAATGAAATGTTCATATCCAAAAGATTCGTCGGTTTCCATCGCAAACTAATCCAAAAGCGTAACTATTCTATATATACTGGGGCACAGTTGCCCCGGGCAGAGTAAATACTCCCTGCAATGCCTTTCCAGCACAGGATGCAGGGGTAGTTTACATCCCACCGTGAAGGGGTAGGTGCACATAGCTGTCCACCCAGCCCTGTGGGAGGTAATATTCTCCTCTTCAGAGACCGGTAAGAGGGGAATCCTATCATCCCAGCGGCAGTCCGTCCTAACTCGTGGGATCAGCTCCGATGTGATCCCAGATTTAAATCTATACGCCGGCTAGTTGCGCGTATCCGCATGATGATTATTGAAGGCCTTGATGTTGCAGTCTGCCTCTAACTCACCCCATTTTTTGGGGATAATCTCCGCAGCGGTAGCCTGAGTAGCCCTGGGCCTAGGAGTGGTCGCTGAAGAACTACCAGCCGTGTCTACATTTTGATTTTTTCTAGCTCCTGAAGACATGATTTCAGAAGAGTTAAGAAGTTCGCAAGAAGAAGTGAAAGCTGTTCAAAGATTTTCAAGAATCAACAGAGAAGAAATAAAAGCAAGTAAAAGGTTTCTCATTCAGCAAACCCCTATTTATAAGAGTAGAAATTCGGCCCATCAAGTTCCTTCGAAATACTTGGAGGTTATCCAAGAGACCACGATCAGATCCGACCGTCAAAAGAAGGAATAGGTTTCGCCAATTTTTATAATATCATCATTACCCTGAAGTGCAGTGGTCACCTCGCGATCAACAGTCGACGTGTGCACGTGATTGAGGCGGTTAAAATCATTATTTTTACCCTTGAAACGCGCAGTAGTCACTTCAGAGTGGACTGCAAACGCGCAGGCATGCCAGCTGCAGTTATTTTTTTATACGGTGCATTTAATGCGCACGACATAAGGGTTTGTCACGTAACTGATAAGATACATATGTCACACAAAGATTGGATTTTACAAAGTAGAAATTCCCACCAGAATTCATATCCACTCCTCGAACAGATACTCTGCTCGAGAAGTGCGGGGACTATCTGTATTGGATAAAAGCTGACAACACCTGAAAGATGACACGTGTCAACCACGTGGCACGGGCAGAAGTTCTACCGGACAGATACTTAACGGACAGACAATTATCGCGAACAGATCCAAAGCAGTTATAAAATGCCTCATCAGTCAACACTATCTGAATGGGCAGTTATTAACCAGATCATGTGCAATCATTGAATTAATAGTCATAAAGGCAATCATTACAACCCGGCGGTTACATATCCAACGGATACGTGCCCAGCGGTTACAAAACCCAACGGACGCCTATCAGACCTATAAATAGCATTTGTTCTAAGCCATTGTAACACAACTTTACTTCTTATCTACAATATCAATAAGAATACTCACTCACTCTTGCTCAAATACTACTCTTTACTTATATACGTCCAACACTTCGTTCCCTAATCTTCTAAAGTACGACCAATTCTGAAGAACTCTCACCGGGGATAAGCAATACATCGCGGTTATTTCTATCTGTCTTTATTTACGCTTTATCTTTGTTAATTCCTGTTTATATCTCGTTCCCGTATCATTTACAAATCTAACACTGCTTTAGTTCGTCATTTAAACTCTTAATCTAAACTATTGATCGTGATCCCGCAAATATAAATTTAATTATTAATTGGCCTAAAATCGGATCTAGGTTAAACAGAAGTAAAATGAGTAATATTGTAAAATCTTGTAATTTGCTTTTGCTGGAAATCATGGAAGAAGACCCAACTTCATCGGAATCTTAGAATTTTGTGATTTTTGAAGTGTTCTTGGGTGAACAACATGCATCTAATAGTAGTCATATTCATGAATATAGGTACATCAATGACAGTATGGGTGCGGTTGCTACTGAGTTTAGGGGTTTTTCCTATGGTGCCATGGATGCAAAAAAACTATTAAGAAAATAAATCTTATAATTTTTCTTAGTTTTTTCCTTTTCATTTTTTATGAAGAAAAAATATGTCAAATTGTATCCAGAAAGTGTAATATCATTGGTGTAACTAAGAATTCAACAAAAGAATCTAACAGATTTTGCACGGACATTTTTTTTCTAAAGATAATGGCTGGTAATATATAGGTTGAGCAAAAACAATGGAGGGTGGACGGCGTTCAGAGAAGCTTGAATGAGAGAGAAGGAACGGAAAAGGGTCGAATTAAGGAACGGAAAAGGGTCGAATTTGCCCCTCTATTGTGAGAAAATAATTAATGGTAACCTCCGTTGTACTATCCGAATAAAAATACCCCAAACATTAGCAAAATAGGTCAAATATACACCTCCTCCGTTAAGCTGTCCAGGGTGGAGGTCACACCTGATTATGTGGCATTGAAATTTATTAAATCAAAGACAAGTCAGCAACTAAAAAAGAATAATAATTTTTCTTTTAAAAAAAAAGAACAAGAAAAGCTAAGACTTCATCATCGGAAAATACATTAGCAGTTTGGATTGATTTGGGGTGTGCAACTCTAAGGTCTAGACAGTTTTCTAAGTTTCTCGATTTTCTGTCTCACAATGCAGTTTGGATTTTTTAAGGTGAAATAATAAAGAACTGGACGGAATGAAATAGCAAAGAAAACGAGAGATGATGCTTAAAATTTAGTTAAGTGTGGTCACGGGGTGCTGTGTACTTATTAATATAGGCTTGATCTGGGGTGTGCAACTCTATGTTCAATGCCAGGACGAAGATCTTTTTCTCTAAGACATCCCATTTTTATTTATTCTTAAATTATTTACATATTTTATACTGGTTTAACTTATATAATTTTTTGTGCTTCAAAGATATGTTTGTTACTTCAATGAACAATCACTAATTACAATTAAATTCCAATTATTTACTTAAATGAATTCAGTTATGTGTCAATAGTGTGGTTGAGTTAAAAAGAAGAATATCAGGAGGAGAAAGAAGAAGTATTATTGGAGGATAACGAATGGAAATGAAAGTTAATTTTAAGAAAAGGGACGAGTCTTCTAGCAAAGAAGACTAACCAGTCTTTTTTTCTGAATTGTCTTTGATTTATATAATGTCAATGCCATGTCATCAGGTGTGACCTCCACCTTGGACAACTTAACGGAGAAGGGTTATATTTGACCTATTTGATTGACGGTAAGGCTATTTTTATTCGGATAATATAACGGAGGTTACTATTAATCATGTCCATGTCAGCTCTTTGTGTTTAACATTCACGCGCTCAATTCATGTAATGTTCACACTATATGCCATCTTAGCAAGTTATGTCTAAGTGAAACACTTTGAGTAGAGTTTAAGTGTCTAAGTGGTCATAGGCTTAGTTTAGGTGTCTAAATGAAATATTAGGACAAGTTCAAGGGGCTGGTGATATATTTGGCCTTTAGATAAATGTTGAGGTTGATATATGTGTTGTTTACATGGATCTCTTGTTCTGTTTATACCTTGAGAATGTGGAGTATTTTAATTTAGGGGTGAGCACTAAACCGAAAAAACTGAACTGAACCGAACTAATTCGGTATTTCGGTCCAAGAAATTTTGAAACTTCGGTTTTTCGGTTCGGTCTTCGGTTTCGGGCAACCTGGAATTTCGGGACCCGAAAAAACCAAAATTTTTATTTATTTATTTATTTTTTTAATTTTTATACACATATGCCATATATTTCCTAAATCTCTAAGTTACCCATTGTCGGTAAGTAACACGATTCTATATATTGACTGATTTAACTAAAGGTTCTGCTATTTTTTCTTTTGCAGAATAGAGAAAGTACCTAAATGTTCGTTACTTTTTGTGTTATAGTAAACCATAACCAGGTTACATAAAGTCTGTTAATGAATTGATTAGAGCCGTACAATCTCTAAGTCTGAAATTTAAATGTGCTCAATCTATACCATTGCAAGCGAAATTATAGTTTGCAAATGGTGTGAAACCAAAAGTCCACGTCATGCTTGATTTGAGAAAGAGGAATTAATAGAGTTTCTTATTTTTCCTTCAAAATGTCTGTTATTGTCATGATCAACGTTAAGGTCTTAGTTATCAAACAAGTTGAATTCGCCTAAAATAATTTATATTCTCAAGTTTCGTTTCTGGTGTAATATACTTAGACTAGTATATGAAATGTCCCAGTGTAAAAATCATTCATAGCACAATTATCTAAATTGAGACGTTGCAAAATTACATCAGTGCCAAGTGACAAAACCAATAATTTTACTAAGAGTGCTTAAGAATTTTTAAAATTTAATAAATATCAAGTAATACTCCTATTTGACTTATATATACAATTATAGTTTTTCAGTATCAACTTTCACTGATTGTAGCTCCGCCATGATAATAGCAGACTGATGAAGGGGGTGAATAGTTTCATTTCCTGTAATTAGTCATACTTTTAGTACTAATTTCGTTTAAGCTAAAAGAAATTGAAAGAAATGAGAAAGTGAGAGGACCAAATTATGGTGTGGTCGAGGGGACCAAATTATCCTAGTTAGTCATAGGCTATAAATTTTCTTGTTCGGGCTTTTTTTTTTGGCCATAAACTTTGGTTTAAACCGAAACACTGATGTACCGATCAGAAGTACCGAACTAAAAATCGAACCGAGCCGAAGTATAAAAATTACGGATTTTTCTACATTTCAAACCGAAATGAAGACTGAAGTACCGAACGCCCACCCCTACTTTAATTGTATATTTAAGTTTATGTTTTGACTCTTATGCATGCCGCCCATAATAGTTTGTCTAGCTTACTCTTAGTCGAGTGCTGATGGATCCGTCCCAAGTGATTTATGTCATTGTATGCAAGATATTTATGTCAATATTTTGGTTTGTTTCATGCCAAATTTATAAAAATGACTTAATAGGTTTGATTTTCTTTTAAGCAAAATTCGAGTCGGACCAAACGAGACGAACACCTCTAGACTTGTTACATGGGTGATTTGATGACTAGCCAGTTTTTGAATCATTTAAAGAGAAACAACCAATAGTTTTAATTTTTTTTAAAAAATAGCCATATTTTTAAAACACGCTTCTTTTTTTTTAAAAAAAGTAACCACAATTTTTTATTTTTGAGAATTTGAAACAAAGCTCTTGTAAATTTCCTAGGATTTAGTTCAAATTTTCAGGATATTTTACTGTAGTTTCATATATGAAGTCCCATGAAATTTTTACTGGAATATTAAAAACTTTAGTTCAAAATTTCAGTAAAAGTTATTTGATTTTTTCGAATTTTGTTATAACTTTTTATAAATACTGACTAATTTTCATTTAGCCTGGTACAAATCGACTACGAGATCAACTTTTTACTTATTACAGTAATCAAAAGTTGTCATCTGGTGGGTCCGAATCCAACACAAAGACACGCAGCATCAAAACGCCTCTTCTTCAACGCACTTCGTACAATTGACGCCAATTCTCCTTCTCCTCTGTAACAAATATTTCAATGGAGGGTTGGGATCCAAATACAAAATCAACATTAACCCAGATCCCATTATTAACAACAAAAGCAGGTCCACGAGATGGTGCAGCATGGACAGCACGTTTGAAAGAAGAGTACAAGTCCCTAATAGCATACACATCAATGAACAAATCAAAAGATAATGATTGGTTTCGTATATCAGCTGCAAACCCAGAAGGGACACGTTGGAAAGGGAAGTGTTGGTATGTGCATAACTTGTTGAAATATGAGTTTGATCTCCAGTTTGATATTCCTGTTACTTATCCTTCTACTGCTCCTGAACTTGAATTGCCCCAACTCGATGGAAAAACTGAAAAGGTTCGATCTTTTTTACCTTTTATGTTTGTAAATTGTATGATTCTTGTAGTTATGTAATTGGTTTATAGTTTAGAGAAGCCCTTATTTGTTTTAATTGAGTTTACGTTATGTACACTGTCGATGTGAATTTCTTACACTATCATGTCGTTCAAAGGATATTTACAAATATTGCTTCAAATTAGTACTCCCTCCGTCCCATGGGTTTGACTGGGCACATAGTTTAAGAAAATAAAGAATACTTCTAAATCATGTGGTTTAAAACTAAATGTGTGTGTAATGTGGGTAGTAATCTTTAAATCTTATGGTCCAAAACAAATCTTGGAATTAAAGAGTTACCAAATATGGAAAAAGACATTCATTTTGGGACAAACAAAAAAGAAAAGGTAGACACTCATTTTGGGACAGAAAGAGTATTTTTTATAATCCTGTGTCAGGTCCAGCTTGCATGTACCTCAACTGATTTTATGGGTACCTACTGCCTCCCACTAGCATAGGTACCGGATAAGTCTATCCACCAAGGTTAAGACAGATGAGAAGAAATTACTTAGTGTTTTTTGCCTCTGCTGAGACATTGTGGTTTTTAATCCACTTGATTGACCACTAGCCCACACCTTTGGGTGCGTTTTTCAAATTAGTGTTTAAGCTATATACTCCATCAATGTAAATGTTTTTGACACTGTCTGGTCACCGAAAGAATATTTGTAGGTAAGACTCTATAAGAAGTGGGATTCGTAATCTTGAAGACCTGTAGTTATGTTATTGTTTTCTTGTTTAGAGGAACCCTAATTTATTTTAATTGAGTTTAAGTTATAGATATCGTCACTTTGATTTTTTACACTCATCATGTCATCCAAAGATACCTACATATAAATCTCCATAACCTTGGTGTCCGAGCCTGATCCCCTCGACTAGTTTTGTTGATTACCCGCTACATTCCACCAGTACGGGATAACTCTATTCACCAAGAATTGAACCGGTGGGAAGAATTCACCTAGTGTTTCTCCTCTTTTCGGATTTGAGCTTGAGAGGCTAAGACCTCATGGTTCTGAATGCACTTCATCGACCACTAGGCACATCCTTTGGAAGCAAACTCTGGGATTTGTAATCTTGAAAAAACAGGTTAATAGATACGACTGACCTGATTATGGCTGCCAGTGTGTGTATAATTCAGACTAATCTTAATTTTCATATTTTTTACTGGTATTCAAATTAGAGTTTAAGCTATATACCGCCAGTGTAAAGTTTTTTTTACACTATTAGGTCACCCAAAGGATATTTGCAGGCAAGACTCTATAAAGAGCGGGATTCGTAATCTTGAATATGAGGCAACTTACTCGCTACAATAGATATTGTGAAAACTTAAAAGTGTATTTGACTTAACTCTTCAAATTACATGGCACTGAATGGAGTGGAATAGATATAGAGGACTCGTATATCTAACTCCAATTGTTTGGATTGGGCGTAGTTAATTTGATATGTATGATTAGTATTACTGTTTTTTGATTATGCAGATGTATAGAGGAGGGAAAATATGCTTGACAGTGCATTTCAAGCCGCTATGGGCTAAGAATTGGTAATTATTCTCCTCTTTGATTTGAAGTGTGGCTGGATTACTGTGAAATTTAGATAATTCATAATAGTATCTGTAGTCTATTTGATTGTTTTGGATGTTTCAAGTTTTTTCACCTGTTCCACTCTAAGTAGTTTATAAACTTGGTTCCTTTTCAGTTTTCCATCCTTCCCAATTTAGGGACTGCACAATTGAGCTTTCAAAATTGGAGAAAGGCCTAGATAAAGTAGGACGGTTATGGTAGTTAGACCATCAATGTAAATATAGTCAGAAGAAGATGAATTAGGATGTCTGAATAGAGGATAATGGATACAGAAGATTTGTAAGCGTACTCAAAACTCATTTGGGTTGGGTTTGGCCATTGAGATGTAATTGATCGATTGACTCTTTCACTTGGGGATTAATTTTTTATATGCCGGATTGCTAGTAGGATCAAGTTATGGCTGAGTGAAAGAGCAAATGTTAGGTCGAGCGTGAACAAAGTAGAATATGGATTGAATGAATATAATTTCTCTATGATGTTTATTTTTTTCATGGGTATATTAAAAAGTACTTTCTATGCTTCAAATTTGTGCTATTTTAATTTCTATATATGGGAACTGAAATAGTGCCTTTCTACTTAAATCTGACTCTGGTATTCATTCAGCCCCAGATTTGGGATAGCACACGCACTATGTTTGGGTCTTGCACCATGGCTTGCTGCGGAGATTCCTATTCTTGTTGATTCTGGCATGATCAAACACAAAGATGATGTGGCCTCGTCCAGTGAATCTTGACTAGGGGATGCAAATTTAACCATGATGAGATATCTTTAGATACAACTGTAATCTTTATGGAGTCTTTGGAAGTGTACTTTTCTCCTCAAATTCATAATAAACGAGTCATATCGAGGAGTCAAAATTTCATGTTATTATGCCAGGTGAACCCGGCACTTTGAGATACAAAAGTCGTATCTGCTGAGTTCTTCGAACGTGTGCAATGGCCTCAAATTTGTTTGGACTAGTGGTTCCTTCCCTTTTCTTTTAATCATGAATCATATTGAGGAGGCAAAATTTTAGATTGTTAAATCTTTGTTTTTCATTTTGATTATGCGGAGTAAAGCCTAGTGAAGCCAGAACTTATGCAAACTGTCATATTTGCCGTGTTCCTCGAACTTGTGCTCATGCACCTCATATTTATTAGGATTAAAAGGTGTCCGTCATTTTTTTTTTTTTTTAATGAGTAATGTTGAGGCGGCAAAATTTCATGTTATTCAAGCATTGTGAAGCTGGAAATTTGAGATGCAACTGTATTTGCTCATTTCTTCATGAATCATTCTGAGGAAAAAAAGTTTAATGCCATTGATGCTTCGTGAAACCTAAGCTTTGAGATACAAGTATCATGTTTCCTGTGATGGTTCGTGAAGCCTAAGCTTTTAGATACAACGGTCATGTTCCCTGAAGTCTTTGTATGCTTTATGCACTCAGATTTATTTGGGCTAGTGGTGTCCTTCATGTTTCTTAATGAATCATATTCAGAAGGCAAAATTTCATGTTATTCAAGCCTTGAGAGAAATCTAAACTTGGAGATGACTGTTTTTCTCTTACTCTTTCACATCTGCCTTTAGATTGGTGGATTTCTCATATTTGGACTAGTGGTGTGCATCCCATATTCTCATTTGCGCCTTGTTATGGGTATAATCCTTCTTCAGATGTTTGGTGCCTGTATCTGCTTTCCTATCCCAACCTTCCAAACGTGAGCAAACTGATGGCTCTATGTGATTCTCTGCAATTGCTTTTTGCTTTCCTTGCGTTTCCTTTTTGTGTCGCCCTTCGACCACAACAATGGGTTTGTATAGCACTTATGGTCTTACAAGGCCAATGGTGTTAAAGTAGCCTCCAACTCTCAGGCACTGAAGCTCCATGAAGGCTGCTGGAAACCTATCATTCTTGATGCTAGTTACTACCTGTTGCTTTCCCTAGACATTGTTTGCGTTGTATGGTGTCCATCTTACATAAGAAAGACCCAAGTCTTTAAAGAGTTAGTGTTTTGTAGAAAATGGAATCCAACAATTGACGAAAATTTGTACCCACGTTACCTCAAACGCTGAAGGCAATAAAAGCTATTACTACTAAGTTTTTGGCTACCTTAGAACCAGTGCCATATTGAAGTTTATCTGTATTCTCAAATCTTAGTTAGCGCTCTCTTTACTGGTTTGTTATTTCTGTTGTTTTTTCTTATCCTCTGGTTGCAAACTTTCATTGGTCACATGCAGAGATATAGAGGATTGGCTAGTGTTTGCATACTCTTTAGGTTTCCCATCCTTGAAATTTGTAACCCAACTACTTTGCACTAGTAGCATCTCATGGTGACAAAGTGCTTGTCACTAGTTTCATGTGTTCAACATCGATAATTTATGCACCTGTGTAACCGCTCTGGTAAAAGAGAAAAGACTAGCTAGTGGCTTGTGAGTCGTGTTTGAAAGAATTTGAACTAGTTGTGGCACAATTGAGCATTTCTGTCCAATTCATATGCCCAAGGCTGGCGGAACAAACATGGGTGCTGTTGAGGAATGGGCGGAATAATTTTGGTTTGGGAAGAGCGAGCATAGGCCCTGTATTTCTCTGTCATGTACCACATAAAGGAAAGGAAAAAGAAATGAGATGGAGTATGCATTCCAATCGAATTGAATCTGCATTCTTGCGCCATATATAACTAGCTAATGTAAGGAACGACAAGTCAGAAATTATCAACTCATGTCGTCTAAGGCTAATAGCATAATGTTAGGAGTATGATTTTCTGCATCTTTTCATCTAGAGAACTTGGCCTCTTAATCTGTTGAATCACCTTGAACTTGAAAAATGCTCCATTATACCCACTCTACTCGACATGCTAAAAACTCTTATTTAGTACAGGTGTTTCGTGGTATTGCAATCACTTTCACTTACTCAACATGTTAACAAGTCTTATTTCGTACAACAATTTCATGGTATTGCAATCATTTTCACTAATCAATAATACTCATCCATGTGATTCTTTTTTATAGTTGCTGAAAGCTGATGGTTAGCCATGATATTTCTTGTAATTTTAGATCTCAATTGTTGCATAATGAGGTCATTGAGGACTGCAAAGAGGTATTTAAATCACAATAATATTATGCAAGAAAATTTGAAAATATTGTCGACCTATATATATTTCAATTTTCAATTAATTTTTATACATTATTTCACTAGATGGTAATCAATAGAAACTATGATTTTTTTTAACTATATTCAATTTTGCTATTTTAGTAGTGAAATGAAAAGAAAAGAAGTTGACATTAAAAATAATGAATCAGGTCATTTGGAGTTTGAATTAGACATGAGATTTAAAAAAAAAAAGAAAAGTTAGCGTTGGATTCCATTCCCAGTAGGCACTACGGAATTAACCATCAAGTTGCTCCCAACTATCAATTGAAGTAGGCTTTTAGTCAATTGATACAAGGCTTCGTGTTCATGCTTTGACTTGTGATATTTGTTGGTAGTTTGAACGGAATTGCTCTTATTTGGTGCGTTTCACGTTGTAGAAATTATGTTGATGATATGAAGGTTCGTGGAGCAAAGTTTAGTGAAAACAAGGGTTTTGAAGTATGAATAGAAGCCCGAGGGTCGAGCGAACCAAGGCGTGGAGGAAAAACAAAGAAAAATTGAAGTCCCAGGAAAAGTGGCTTACGACAACGCGCTGTGCAATGCACTATGCGCCGCCGTAGGCCAATTTCTGCGCACAAAGTAGGCTTAAAATTCTGACGTTTCAAATCCGACTTTATTTTGGATTCCCGACTTGTGTTGGGTCTATGGGGACGGTATAAAAGCCCTAAAACACGTCCCAAAATAGAACTTTTGACCTATTCCACATCCAAAGGAGGCAAGTAAGAGAGGAGATCAAGATTCAAGGCTCTTTGGATGAAGTAGAGCCTTGAATCTTGATCTCCTCTCTTACTTGCCTCCTTTGGATGTGGAATAGGTCAAAAGTTCTATTTTGGGACGTGTTTTAGGGCTTTTATACCGTCCCCATAGACCCAACACAAGTCGGGAATCCAAAATAAAGTCGGATTTGAAACGTCAAAGTTTTAAGCGTACGGCGCCGTACGGCATCGCACAGCGCTTTGCGCAGTGCCGTAGGGTCGATTTACTGAGAGTGCCTTTTTTTCACTTTTGCAGAAATTGGCCTACGACGGCGCATTGTGCATTGCGCAGTGCATTGCCGTAAGCTACTTTTCCTGGTACTTCAATTTTTCTTTGTTTTTCCCTCCACGCCTACCAATTAAAGGCACCTCCTTTCAATGACTAGGAGATGGCCCTGTGCACAAGAGTTGCAAGAGTTGTTGCATGTTTTGACTTTTGACAAAATGTGAATTTGAGAACAGCTACAGAAACTAGTGGTAAGTGGTAACCACAATAGTTGCCACTCAGACATGTGCATGTCCAAGGCACTCAGAGCAATTTATAAAGCTGCCTAACAACCAGATACATACTCAAATAACCAGCGGCTGAGATTATCTAAATTGCATTTACCAAATTCATACGTGTCTAGTTTTGATAAAGTTGGGACACACCAAAAAACCGAATGTAATTCATCAGTGAATTGCTTCTCGGATAGGCCAGGCAAGAACGGAAGAACTGATGTGAAATACTATTAGTTACAATATTTCGGTCTGTGGCAGTCTACCTTCCTGAGGATCTTAAATGTTCAACGTCTTGATTATGTACACATACATAAGCTCTCTAAGAATGACGCACTGCTGATTAATTGCTGACAAGTTTTTTGGCTGGCACTGAAGAGATGACTTACATTACATGGACTAAAGTCCTGAAAGTTTAATAGCTATCCACTTGGCTGACAGAGAGTAACAGCTTAAGACCGCAGAAACTTTAACTTATGCAAAGCTGATAAAGCATTGTAGTTATAACGCACTTTAGTTAAATAATTCAAATAAAATGCGGACTCAACTCTCAAGTACCTAACGGAAACACTGCAAGAAAGATAGAGAAGGTAAAGCAAATAATGGTAACGTTATTAGAGTAGTTCTTGGCAGCTCATTTGCCATCACTACGGACCATTGAATTGCAGCTCATAAGGACAAACTTTCGCAATACAAGATTGTAAGGCAGTTGAGATATGTGACAATTGTATCAAAGTGTTATTCTAAGATCGACATACAGAATAGGAGAAATAGCTGCAAAATGAAGCTTTTGTTATTGACCGAAGAAATTACAGCACAAGTGAATGCAGTTACAAATACCACCTCCACCTCAACCTCAACCTCAACCTCAACCTCAACCTCACCAGAAAACCAATACAACCCCAAATAAACGGAAAAAAAGAACGATGGCTCATGGATATGAAGCCTTCTTTCATGTAAAATGTAGCATGCAAATAATTACATATGTTTTCTGGCTATCTTATTTCTCTTTGTTCTGAGATAATATTTTTCCCAACCATCACTGAGGAAAATTCTTGAATTAGAAGTTTGGACCGGCTGCCAGGATCTCCTCGGTCAGGTTGCTATCAGCTCCAATCTTGTAGTTTGTGAACACCTCAAAATTCTTCTTGAAGAGTCCTCCAAGCTTCAACAGGGTATCCTTGTAGGCCGTCTTGTCAGACCACTGTAACAACAGATGAGATTACATTAAACAGAACTGTATTGCAGGATATACCAATTAGACAATGATTACCGACAAGGTGTATGCTAACTTACAGTGTTCACAGGATCCAGAATCTCGGAAGGTACTCCCTCGAGTTCAGTTGGAATCTCCAGCCCGAATACCTCAGTCGTCTTGTAATTTGCATTCAGAAGGGCCCCCGAGTGGATGGCATCGATGATCTTCCTCGTGTATGCTAATTTCATACGCTTACCTGATCCATAGCTGGTTGTAACAGAGAGACTCGTTAGCTATATAGTCTGAGTGCATCATTTGAACTAATATTTTGGTGTGTGCCCTTACCTTCCGCCTGACCAGCCAGTGTTCACAAGCCATGCTGTAGCTCCATGTTTCTGCATCTTCTCAGCCAGCATAGCTGCATATTTTGTTGGATGAAGCATGATAAATGCTGCACCGTAACATGCTGAAAATGTTGCTGTAGGCTCCTTAATACCATCCTCAGTTCCTGCTACCTGTGAATTGTCAAAAATAATAATCTTTACATCTTATCTTGAGAGTTCTATGTAAGTTTTCAGGCATCAGATTTCATGAGTATATACCACCGCAGTGTAGCCACTGATAAAGTGGTACATCGTCTGTGCCAAGTTCAATTTACTGACTGGCGGGAGCACGCCAAATGCATCACATGCAAGGAGAATGACATTCTTTGGATGAGGACCAACACATGGTATTTTAGCATTTGGGATGTATTCAATTGGATATGCTGCCCGGGTGTTCTCTGCAATTGAACCATTATGTTATAAGCCATGATGCAATACTGATTCAAGACTGTGAGATGAATGGTTCGACGTAGTTTAAAAGCTACCTGTTACAGATTTGTCTGCATAATCCACTTCTCGTGTATGTTCTTCAAAAACAACATTTTCCAGGACTGCAGAACAAAACATATCAATTCTCGTAAACACTGGGAACTTGGCAGAAAATAATGTCAAGCCATGATCAAGTGGTAAACAGAATAATACCAGCGCCAAACTTGATGGCATTCCAGATGTCAGGCTCCTTCTCCCTTGACAAGTCTATGCACTTGGCATAGCAACCCCCCTCAATATTTGAGACACCATGATCACTCCAGCAGTGTTCGTCATCTCCAATCAGGTACCGGTTGTGATCAGTTGACAGTGTTGTCTTTCCAGTTCCTAAGATGAACAAAGTCCAGAGGAAGAAACATGAGCATTAATGTTTATAGAAACAGTGTCACAATTTGCTGTGAGGTATAAAGTTTAGAGGGCACGTATCATTGCTGCTCCGATAAAGGGATTGGTAGTCCCTTTATACTATACCTGATAATCCAAAGAAGAGGGCTACATCTCCTCCTTTGCCCATATTGCAGCCAGAGTGTAGAGAGAGGATTTGTCGCATAGGCATTAGATAGTGCATTAAGCTGAAAAGACCTTTCTTCATTTCCCCAGCATACTGTGTGCCAAGGATGACCATTTCCTTCCTACCAAGATTGACGTCTATGCTAGTGGAGGAAGTCATATAGTGTGTGTAACGGTTACATGGGAATTGACCAGCATTGTATATCGTGAAGTCCGGAGTACCAAAATCCTCCAGCTCTTCAGGAGTGGGTCGGATACACCTGTCACCGACCCGGTTATTCCATTGCACTGCTAACATGTTTTACATGATCTTTCCTTTATTCACTAAGACTCTAGTTGTAAAATCTAAAAGATAGTAAAAGATACTTATCTGTTGACCTGTAACACATAAGAATGTAAAAAGAGACAGTTTTAAAGGAAATATTGATCAGTTTCTTACATGTTGTGCATGAACAAGGAGTGATATGCTCTAGCAGATACAATTCTAACTTTGATACGATTGTTTGGATCCCAGTTGAGGAACTGATCATTCACGTACACCTGAAATGTAGATCCGAGTTGTTCAACATATTATCGATAGCACCTTTCTCATATATTTTATACATCACATTATAGATAGATAAGGAATACGATTCGCTTTCAAGATACGTTCATGGTGAAATGCTAGACATACGACACTCAAGTTCTCGTGCTAAAGAGCGTGGAGGTGAATACTAACTAGCAAATAGTCAGAGGAGATTGTACTTTCATTATAATGAAATTGATTATCAGGCTTCTTATTCCAAATAATTGCATTCAATCTTATGTAGCAGATAGTAATATACAGATATTTTTCCTTCATATTGGGACCCAAAAACAATACCGTTTTGTTTGTTGTATAAAATATGTGCACATATGCGTAAAAGGGTAGACAAAAATGGTCCAATTATTAAATTCATATCCCGTTCTACAAGAAGATGAGGAGATTATGTTCCACCATAACCAGAAATGCTTGCCATTCTCTTTTATTGGACCAAAAATAAATTAAATCTATCCACACCACATGATTAAGAACGGGACAAAGAATAGTTTCATCAATACTGCAAGAAGCAACCAGGAAAGATAATGCCCGATC
Source organism: Petunia secreta (assembly GCA_029990175.1). Lineage (NCBI taxonomy): Eukaryota > Viridiplantae > Streptophyta > Magnoliopsida > Solanales > Solanaceae > Petunia > Petunia secreta. The sequence continues at coordinate 1,539,473 of JARKIP010000087.1, read as the reverse complement.
GTTATTAAGACAATGCAACATAAACTTTGTGACAGCTACTGTAGCCATTTTATATACCACGACAAAAAAATATTAAAAGTGGTCATACATATACTTAGTACTCTATTTTATCTTCATGGGAAAATAAGGCAAACGTTTAGCTTATTGAAGAATGACTATGTCAAAATTTTATCTCCTCAACTTATTTAAATATTCATAGAGAACTACTATTTTAATGAGTTAGTAACATGTCTTTGAGGAAAATAAACATGACGGGGTAGCACTAGCTAGCAAGTCGTGACAAACATAATTTTATAATAGTTGACATTACTAACGCGGTGACATATTAAGAGATCTTTAGTGCATCTTAAAAAATGATTAAGAAAGGTGACTTTAGTGAAATGATAATATTGTCTATAATCATGTAAATACCTTTTCCAATGAGCATAAGTAATCAACGGCTCTTTCTCTGTTGACTAAGAAAGTGTGCTCGTCCATTTCGATATTGGGTGAGCCCCTGTTAGTAAATATCATAACAATCGTGACGTTAATTAGAAAATGACATAACGTAGTAAAAATGATAGTAATAAATTAAACAAATTAGTAAAAATAATAAGTAACATATGCTAGACTAGATGTGAATAGGATTTATAATTAGCGGATTTAGTATTTATAATCAGTTGGCTCGTATATAATAAGTCAAAGAGAGTGAACGTGACAAATATTGTAGTAGTACTTACTTTCCCCACCAAAGCACATCCTCGGTAGTTTCATCTCTAACAACACGCTTGTCTTTAGGGGAACGACCCGTTTTGGCTCCAGAAAGTGTTGCCAATGCACCACTTGATGTGATGAATGATCCCTTCTCATACTTGATTGCTTGCTCATACAACTCTGCAAAATTATAGACATAAAAAATAAATTATATTTTCAAAGCATTTTAATCAAACAATTTTCCTTTTTCATCACTATAAAATTTTCATATTTCAATTTTCAAGAATTAATCAGACGTAACAAGAGAAATTACCTAGTAATTTTATGACTCTTCAGAAGAAAAGGATAAATAAAGAACAATTCAGAAAGAAAAAAAAAAAGATAAGGTCAAACGCCCCGAGTTTGTAACATAAAAGCGAAGAGCTATTTTTTTCTTTGAAAAAATAAATATTCTTCAAAGTTTTACTTGTAAGAAAACAATTTTACGATATAGTAAATCAAGACCTTTCTAAAGAGATGAACTAAATAGTTCATCAATCAATTAGTTTGACTATGCCTAAATTTTGAAAATGCGACAAGAGATTTGTGGTATGTTATTAAAGTCTAAGATATGGAATATTCAAGAGGGATGAGTCATAGTGACGTAAGAGTAATAATCCCTTTAAGTTGTTTTCGAATATAAAGGTAAGAAGTTTCATTATTAATCCGTTTAAAAAAAATTAAAAATTAGAAGATAATTTAATTTAAATTTCTCAATTGCTTTTAATGAGAAGTTGATTTCAAAATAACATGATTATTATGATATAGTATAGACCGCGAGTTTTGAAAGTTATATTATTGCAAAATTACTATGATATATTTCAAACCATCATATTTAATCTTTTTAATTTTCATGTATAGTCAAACTAGGTCACACATAAAATTGAAACATATAGAGTAAAAGCCTAAAAGCTAGAAGATTTATATACCAGCAGGAGAGAGGTTATAGAGGATGTGGGTGAATTTGAGGGCACTGTCACTAATGTTGAGGACGGGTGCGTGGTGGTGTTGAGCCGCATGTGTCACCTTCGGCGTTTCCGCTTGTCTTGCAGGGTCTCCTTTCACCACTTTTGGTCCCGTCTCACGTGTCAATGATGCCAATGATGCACTATTTTTAGACAATAGAAGAAAATAAAATTATTTACATTATTCAAAAAAATAACAATTCTTTAACATGTTACAAACTTTAAGGGTGGAAAAGAAAAAAAGTGAGTATCATCACCATGTTAATTTAATCCGAGAAAGACGATCTCTAATGCCATTTTTCACGTTTTATTAGAGTAAGTCCGTGAATGGTGAAAGAGATCTTCTCATGAATCAAAACTCCACATCCAAGTGACAATGAAAAGTTACAATTTGCAGATTGCAATTAAAGTTTTTATTAGTACTGTTTTTTTTTTTTTTTTTTTTTTTTTTAAAGTTGGATCGGGCACATGAATAGAGGGACATTTAGAAATAGTTGAAAAGATTGTGTCCAATTTCTTTTTAAAATTAAAAAATAATAGTAGTGTCCAATAAAGTGAGACACAAGATAACTTTCCTAAAATAATGCATTGAATAGATTGATGCGTTGATTCAAGACAGTAATGGAACGTAAGACCATGCACCTTTACCGTAAGATTCAGTTAATATTTGTGGGCCAAATATCCTACGATTTAAATATTAAATTTATCGAGTTGTATCATAGTCATAGACACTAATAAATTTGGTGATGGATAAACACGACAAGAAAGATCCTTCCTATTTCCCCTCACCTTTAAAAAAAATTCAGCGAAAGAAAACGTCATCTTAGGAGTAAATATCTAACAACTAACGTTATCTATACACAATTGTAGGACAAATATGGTTACCTGATGGATTGCAGCTGTTGCTTTTGGCGTTCTTCTTCAGAAAGAGTGACACCAAAGGCATTGGGAGACTTAAGGGGAGTAGTAGGCGCCGATTTTTTCTTCTGAAGTGAATGCAATTCATCCAGTGTCTGTGCTTTCACTGTCGCACCACTGTCATCGTGACAAACTTGGTTGTTTGTCTTTTGTGTTGTGATCTTTGGCAGCCCATTTCTTCCCTTGCTATCAAAACTAAATTCTCCATTTCCATTCGATGCCATCTTTATCCTGCAAAATTAAATTATCAATAAAAAATCTGAATTGAGGATTTAGAGTTGCGAGTTCATGATAAGCATGATCTCATTATATGTACATATTTAGATTTTTTCGTATGATACATAGCCGAGTTGAAAATGACAGGCTTAATTGAAAAATTAATTTTACGTGCTTAGTCATGAAAATAACAATCAAACGTGCCCGCTATAACAACTTAGACTTTTAAATTTTCAGATGAGACCGTACATAATTTGACAAAATTTGTATATGCATTTCCTCCATGATCACAACTACTATGCTAAATTTGAAAATTCATGTTCATGGAGGAAAAGGTTTAATCAAAATATGTTGAAAAATGAACAGAGATGAAAAGAGAGAGCTAATTACCAAAATCAGGGAGGAAGATTGAAGAATTGAAAAGCTGAAAAAGAAAGAACTAACTTTAAACGAAAGGGTTGAAACGAAAGGATTCAACCATACAACGTACTTGGAGTAAACTTATTAAGGTGATAACACAATAAATGGAAGGATGTGTTATTTGGGCAACTGAGCTGCGGAATTTATAGTATCACACTCTTCAACGTAACCTTAGTTCAACTAACCATGGTTAATGGATAACTCGAAGAGTTGTCAAGATAAGATTTTTGAAAAACTTTAAAAAGAAATATTGGATGGCTTGAAAAAGACAACATGCACAAGTAAGGCCATTAATTAATTTCTAAAAACGAATATTTAAGTGCATGAAACGAATTAGTTAACTTGGTAATTCGAAAATTTCAAAAGAGGAACAAATATCGGAAACAAAATAACGGATATAATAAACTTTCGACACCTAATTAAGGGAGCTGATTTTTCTTATATGTCATACGAGTACTTTTCGTAATATAAATAAAGTCTAGTCAACTGACTGAAATAGTGGAGAGGAGATAGATTTAAAATTAAGCATATGGAGCATCTAACTTGTTTGTTTTGTGGATAACCTTAATGTTAGAGCCATTCTTCTAAACTATCTTGATGGATCTGCGATTAGTGTGGTGAAGGAAATAAATTATAAGCATATGATATAATCTAATTGTCATTTTTACGTGAATAACCCTATTTGATCCGTGAATAGTGGAGAATAGATAGAAAAAATACAGTTTGTGAGACCAAATCTCGGCACTTAGGTAATGTAAGATGGAGGTGAAATCACCATTGACTGCACTCTAAGACGGAAGTAGCATGTATGTTATTGGTTCAATTAAATCAACATTTTCAACATAAGAGTATTATAGTTGATCAGATTGTATTTAAATTCTGGATTTCTTTCTAAATACAATTAGTATATTTGTTTTCGTGTGACTTAAAGGTCATGGGTTCAAGCCGTGAAAACAGCAGACTGCGTGCATCACATTCCTTGATCATTCCAAGACCCTACTTGAGCAGAATGATTTATGCATCAGATTCCCCTTTTTATCGGTTTCGGAATACATTGACATTCCTATATTTAGCCAGTTTAATTACTAGTATTGTTTTTATTTTCTCCATACAAAGAAAAAACAAGAAGATTTGGGGATAAGGGGAAAAAGGTTAGTTAAGGAAATTAGTAATGTACGTAAGAAAGTGGAACGGTGCAAAACGAAGAAATGGGTCGAAATTGCCAGTTGGGCCGGTGGGGTGGGTGGGTAGGATACACGTCAGAGAGTAATCTCAAAGCCTAAATTGACATTCAGCGTTTGTTCTCTCCTTTAAGCTTTATTATATTATTCTATCTGCTACAGCTACTGCATTGGCTGCAGCAGCTGTGTATCATCAGCTCATCTGCAAATTTTCTGTAATTTATATGATTGAGTTTATCAACTTGACCTTACAGAAATATTAAATACCATATTAATTAGTTCCATGTTTTAAGCATAGAGTTGTATACTCATTTTTATTATCTTTTAGATGGTTAGAAAATTCGAAAAAAAGAAGAAGAGGAACAGCGTAAAATCTTAGAGAAGATCATTGGCTCAACGATATGTCATCTTAAGGTGTCAAATTCAGTCCATTAAATCATCAATGGTCTCTAATTTCTCAAGCACGCGTAAGTTGGTTCTGCATATATTTATTTGTTAGCGGGTCAATTTTTAGTGTAACTCAAATTAGCTCATTTTAAATATTTGTATTCAGTTTGCATTGTATATGTAGCACAAATTGTTTCATAAGAAAACGTATTAAATGTTAAAATTGAGAAATATGTTTTGTTTAGTTAAGTGTGTAGCGTAAAATAAATCCTTTAAGTTACAATTACATTTGTACTTTTGTGGGTACAAGCAATATACTATATCAAGATAACAACTAACGAATATGAAAGGAAATGAACCAAAATGTATAATTGACAAGAACACAACAATGATATTATTGCTTTGATAATATGATTACAATTGGACAGAGTTTTGATATATTTGTGCATATCTTTTATAAAAGGGTAGGGGAAGTATTTATAGTGTCGCATAGCCGAACCGGTTTCTCGCATTTAAGAAGTCATGTCCCCCACGTCTAATTGTGAGGCACAAGTTCTGGAGCTCATTTAATGTGCGATCGTGGGAAGTATCGGATACGGAGAGTCTAATTAAGCTAATCCGCTCGGACAGTTCATGAACTCTTATTCCCAGAAGGTGTCATATGGACATGAATCTTTGGAGAGTTCCTTATGTGACCTACCGTGCAATAATCTATGTCTGGACAACTTTTATCACCCAAACACATGACAGCTTCTTCCAACTCTCTTTCACGGTTCCGTATTCTTACGCCACATGCCTGTTACAAAACTCACCAATACAGATATTCCTCTCATTTTCCGAGTGATTAACGTAATGCTCGAGGAGTGGAATGCTCAAGGCAGGAAAATGACGTGGCTCCTCGTTGGCCAAGTAATTCAATGACTTTTGTCACTTCGTATTCTGATAGCTATAAATTTTGCATATATTTAGAACTATAAATAAATAAATTAGTATTTATTTTTAAAATATATAGTATTATTTTTTATTTTGTGCAAATATATAGAAAATTATTACAGGACAAGAAGTGGAGCCAAATTGAAAAAAAGACGACTAGAAAAAGCGAAGAAGAAAACCAACACATGTTGCAAGTGCCACGGATGAATCCGCGGATTCCTACAGATGCATCCATGGAAATATATCAAAAAATTAAAAATATGTTAAAAAGGGTACCACGGATGCATCCGCGAATTCCTACGGATGCATCCATAGAACTTTGGCTATAAATATGTCTTCCTTTTGTAGGAAAAAAGTATCCCTTTGCAGAGAGAAGAACTAGTCTTGTTCTTTCTTTCTCTTTTAGTTTTCAACTTTTTTTTTCCTTGGTAGGAATATTAATATTTTCTTTAATTTTTATCTTTTCTCCATAATGAAATAATTTTTTTTTTGATTGAGATATTAGATGAAGCTTGATATGATATTATAATAGTCCTAATTTTATTATATTTTCATGTTGACATTCTTTCTTGATCATCTTTATACACCATGAATAATCTTTATCTTATTTTTTTCATTTCTAATTCTCAGGAGGAATTGACTCAGATAATTTTGTTGATTTAGTAAAAACTAATCGAAAAGGTTTTTGTTCACTTGGTGTACTCGATTGAAATACTTCTTGTTTAAAGTCATTACTTTAATCGCTTAATAGTATAAGCGAAAGTGGTGCTATTAATCGGTTATTGTTTAATGTCACTAACTTCAATAGATTAATAGTATACTCGCAAGTGATACTATTATTAAATTGTTGTTACGTGGAGTGATTGAATTAGAAATATGCGATCATTTCATTAAACATATAAATAGTAATAAACTTTTGGTTCTATAATAATAGTTTTATTTTGCAGATTCAAAATATCTCAACCTCTATCTTTTATTTAAAAAATCCAAAATATTTATTTTTTCATTTTTAGTTTTTAAGAACTTATAATCAACTCTCCTTTCATCAACTTGATCCTCTCAAATAGTAACAAAGGCAATACAAATCTGTAGCCTAGGTGGTTCCAATTTATGTGGAACGATATTTTAAACTATATTATAATTTGACAAAGCACGAACAGGAAAATCTTTTATTGCCTCGTCATATTCCTATCAGGTATACGTGGTGTCTCACGAGTGGTGACGACGTCAACATCGGTTCCCAAGGTAATCATTACGTCTTCCTCTATAAAAACTCCACGCGCAGACCCTTTGTCCCTTTCACTTCTCCTCTCTCTACAAACTATTGTGATATGAACTCCAACGAACTACCAAGGTTTTTCGTTCAACTTTTTGTTTTCCGATCACCTGTGATAGCCAACTCTTTCATCAAACCATGTCTTCTAAAAATTCAGCTCAAGATTCCACCAACCAAACTGGTGGAGATGCTACCAATATTGCCACGACGGTCGTTGGCTTCAGCGCCGCTCAAAGTCATATTGGCAGCTTGTAACCCTTAAAATATCTCTGAGGTTGCTCAATTAAAGAGAAGAAGAGCAATGGCTACCAGATTTTCTGTCGTCTATACTGGGGAAGCAAGAGAAGAAAAAGAGGCAACGGTCAACAAATTAGATGAAATTGATGCCAGCGACATCGTTCCAGAAAATTCAACACAGGTAAGGATTTCTTTTTTCGGGAACAGACTTTCTAACGAGTGGAGCAAGGCTTTAATGTTCCGGTGGATTCTACCCCCTCTTCTGTAGGTCAGACACACCTACCTCACCTCTGTGATGAATGTAGGTGGGGCGAGGATATCCTAATCCTCGTTCTGAAAAATAAAACAAAAAAATCTCGGACCACATATCAGGCAACTCATACGTCTATACGTATCTATTCACTATGGGGCGACCTTCCGGTATACGGCATTGTGGATGACTTATACCGTGCCTACGAAATATATGTGGCTCAACTCGAGCCCATAGTTTGGAGGATAATAGGTTGCATAGACTATATGTCCAAGGAGGCTGGTGTGCCTTTTATATTCCAACATTTCATTTTGCGTTATTCGCCCAAGTTTTACAAAAGCTTGTTATAACTTTGACGTGCAGAGGCAAGTTCGCATTGCTCAATAATAGTGAAGATATTGGGGACCACGGATGGATATCGTTGCGTCGCAGTCCCTACTTCTCGAGTTTCTTCCAATGCGATATTTCCTAAGAAGCAGAATCATATCCGTAAGTTGCTTTTTTTCTCCCTGCCGTTTCTTCAGTCTATTCACTTCTTTTGATAAAGCTTCTATTTTTGTAGCCCCGGTCGTGGACATTCAACCATCCCTCGCCTTGAGGATCGGGTAAAAGCCATTATAGCCGAGTTTCCTCTAGCTAAAAGGACTTGGAGATACACCGCGACCAAGAATGGCTGGACCATGAAAAGACACGGTAAGTATTTTTCCGTACTTAGTCTCCGATAACTTGTTCAATTTCCTTATACAGACAATCCTCCCTTATGTAGGTATCCCCATCAAGAAGACAATCAAAAAGAAGGAGAAGAGAGGGAAGAAAGAGAAAAATGTGTCGTCTACTAAAGAGGCCATTCAAACGCTTGAGGGGTTTTATTTGCCGGCTAAGGCAACAACTGCACCAACAAATGTTCCCGCGGAAGTGGGATGGAAGTCCCTCCATATACTCAAGTTTCCATGGGGAATAAAGTTGCCGGGCCCTCTGCTCCTGTTTAGGCATAAAGAAAAAGGAAAAAAATGCTCTTAAGAACACAGAGTGAGTAGTGTGCCCCCGAGTCAAAACTGAGACTTCCAGAGTGGTGGATCCTGCTACCAAGTCCTCGGTGCGCCACTTCTTAAGAGATGATCCAAGCCATGAGGATCCAACAACCTCCGAGCTCCAAGATGTCATTGAGGTGCGGCTAGCCGAAAGCCTCCGATTCACCTTGGTTACTCAAAAAATCAAAATGAGGGAGCTCCAAGGTCAAGTGAAGCAAGTTCCCTCTCTTACCACAAAGATGACCCAACTCCGCAATGAGGTAGAGCTCTTACGGAAGGAGAAAGCTGATTTGGCAGAGAAGTTGGAAGCCAAGAAAACGAAAGCTCTCGTCGAACGTAATTAGGTAGCTATCCAGACCTATCTGGACATACTCAAAGACTGTCAGACGGGGACTTTGAATCTTCTTGCCAAGATTGAGGAGATGGAGGTTCTTGCCTCTAGGGCCCGTGTGATTGCAGAACCCTTGAGTGACGTTTCAGATGAGAATGATGAAGATGAAGAGGAGAACGAGGCCTCTGAAAATGAGGGAGAGGGAGGTGCCCCGCAGGAAGGTGATGGATCCTCTACTACAAGCGACATGTCGTCCTCTACTACCTTGCCCCAGCAATCGCAGACTTCTCTACTGGCGACCCCAAGACTTTATTTCAATCTGATCTATGAAGAACTTTTTAACTTAGTTTTCTTTTTTGCTTTTGGTTTCTTAGTCGCATGAGAGCTGCCAGGTCTTAGTGCCCGTTATCTAGTGATATTTGCTTTCATTTCTTGCTTCAAGTGTGTGCATGTTATCTCATCGGGATGTATGCAAAACACTTGAATATTTTTAAGCTCTACTCTTTCTGAGTCGTATTTTACAAGACTTTTAAGAAATTCAGGGTTTGTGTCCAGAATAAGTTAAGATAGGTCTCAGCCTTAAAATTGATATGGGCAGGAACGACGTAGCGTTCTCGTGCCGTGGTATTTCAATAAAGTAATTTCAACCATGCAATATAACTATAGATAGTTAGATATTAAGGTTAAAAAAAATCACAAGTAGTACTCAGGATAATTTCATTTCTTCAAGTGATAATAAGCCACACTTGGCATTACATTACGGCATAGTCGTAATGTAGACTGAGGCGTAACTTAAAAGGTTGTTACTACCAGACTTAATAAATTAAAACAGCTTCTGCGTTCAGGAGTCTTGATGACAATTTTTATATTTTCGGGCAGTCCCCGATTTTTTTAAGTAGTAAAGCCGCTGATAGCTTCTTCGTTCTCTCTGCTTTTTGAATAGGTCAAACCAAATTAATAGGAGATTTAGTAATCGTTCGACCCAGGCATTAGAGCGTTTTGAGGCTCAAGGCGTTGTCGTGGGTAAATACCTTGCCTTCTTGTTGAGATAATATTTGATCTGCCTCTTTTCGGCTGTCATCCGTATCAAGGCCAATTACCTCCGGCCTTCTAATAAGTCCAGCTCCACTTGCATTGCCTCTTTGTTTGACTCATCGATAGCGTGAGCATACCGAAAGCTTGGCTCGCCTACTTCTACGGAAATCAAAGCATCCATCCCATAGATTAAAGAGAAAAGGATTTCCCCATGTTGTTTTTCTCTGTCGTTGTGTTTGCCAATAAGATTTCGGGGGGTTCATCTGGCCACAGACACTTAGCTTCTTCGAGCCTTTTCTTCATTTTTTCAATTATCACCCTATTAAAAGGCTCGACTTGTCAATTTTCGCAAGGATGATACGATGTCGATACCACCCTTTTTATCCCCATTTCTCAAGGAAATATGTGATTTCAAAGCCTATAAACTGCGTACTGTTGTCACACGCGATTTCTTTAGAAACCCCAAACCTATATATGACACTTTTCCAAATGAAGTCTATGACTTCTTTCTCTCTAACTTGGGCGAAAGTCCTCGCTTCAGCCCATTTGGAAAAATAGTCTGTCAGAATGAGCAAATATTTCACCTTTCCTTTCGCCCGAGGAAGTGGCCCCACAATATCCATCCCCCATTTCATGAAGGGCCAGAGAGAAATTACTGAGTGCAAAGACTCCGCCTGCTGGTGAAGCATCCGTGCATGGCGTTGGCACTTATCCTACTTTCAAACGAAGGTCTTGGCATTCGTGCCTATTTATCGCCAAAAGTAGTCTGCTCTAAGCAACATCTGAGCGAGAGACTTGCCTCCGGAATGATTGCCACATTCACCTTCATGTACTTCTTCCATGACGCACTCAATTTTCCCCAGACCCAGGCATTTGTCCAACGAGCTGCTGTGCAACTTCCTGTACAATTCCCCGCGGAACTTGCAATATTGAACCATTTGGATCCTGAGCTTCTGAGATTCTTTCTTATCACTTGGTAGAGTCACCAATTCTAAATATGAGGTAAAATTAGCGCGCCAATCCCAAGTGTGATGCATTGAGTTTACATCATTTTTTACTCTATCAATTGCGGAGCCAAAGAGATAATTGAGTTCTCTCCCGATTCAGTTAACTCAGCACCGGAGCCTAAATTCGCCAAGGCATCCGTTTTCTCGTTTCAACTCTAAAAATGGGATAATATTTCTTTCTCTTTGATGAGGAAATGTTGTATTCGGGGCTCGTGAGCCATGAAGCCCCCAAGTATCTGATTCCCCACTAATTGAGAATCACTCTTCACTTCAACTCTCTCTACTCCTAACTATTTGGCAAGCTCCAAGCCTAATATCACGACATCATATTCAGCTTTATTGCTCGTAACTGTGTGAAGCTTGATGGAGTGCAGGACCCTTTCACCTGTTGAAGTGTTGCTCCCAACGCACACGTAAGTATACGTGGTCGACAAGTAATAAAATGATAAGTAGAGTATCGTTCCCACGAGGACTATTCAGACTGGACTCCTAACAAACAATTTCTTAACAACTACTCAGGATCTTTTTCAATAGTGAGAGTTTTATTAATTAAAGAACAGTAATTTAAATGGTGGAAATTCAGTTAAACAACGGTGCAAACTTTGGTTGTAAACAATATAACAAAACGGTCCAGAGTCAGAGTTACGAACAATCCAGTTGAGTTTTCCAATTAATTCCACTTCTCAAATCCCGAATTACTAACTAACAGATTAAATGTACCCGAGAAAACCTTCCGATTCTTCACGGTCTATACAGGCTACTCCACTCCATATATGTCTATGGGTTGAATCACGTGCACGCATTAATGAATTCTGTAATTAGTCAAGCTAGGTGAGCAAGTATATGTCTATCCTACTCACAAATTGGTTCACCGATGCCCGGGTTCACAATCTAGCCCTACTCTTTCTTATTGCGTTCATAAATTCCCTCTTTTGAGTTCAATCTAAAAACCATAGATAATGCATAATTATCGAGCTCTAATAATTAAACAAGTGAAATCAAGAAAGAATAAGTAACCCGTTATGGGATTCAATACATGGAATTCAATCTTCAAACATCAACTTTCATGAAACACTCTAACCCTAGAACGAAAGAGTTAGCCACGTATACTCATAATCAAAAGACAATGATTTGATGAAATAATGATGAAATAATTAATAGATGAAAGAATAGGAATTAAACCCTTGTTCAATGAAGTATGGAGCTCAACAATTGCTCCAAAGTCTGAACTCCCCTAAAAAACGAAGTAAAAGAGTATTTATAGTGTTTACAAAAGCCTAGCATTAGTACGCCTATGCCTAGACGAAATAGGACTTCCAAAAACGCTCCAGGGGTGCTATAGTTGGCGCCCCGCGCCTCAAAACGCGCTCAACAAGTCAGAGTCCGTCGAATCTTGCACGCAATGGCCATGCCCCGCGCTAAAAAACGCGCCAGAAAAGTGGGCGCTATAGGGGCGCGCCGCACCTCATACCGCACCAGGCAAAATTCCTGCTTTCGTCGTTCGCAGCTTGCTTCGTTCCGTGCCTTCCTGTGCTCGATCCAATCCTTTATCCAAATTCAATCTTTTCTTGCTCGATCATGCTCTTTAAAGCTTCAATTGCACTTCATAACAACCTACAATCATACGACATAAAATCAGTGCAAAATCACATTCGTTAACTAGAAAACGCGCGAATAAAGTATCCAAACGTGAGAAATATTAAGGAAATATAGGCATAAAATGCCAAACATCACCACCCCACACTTGAACCTTTGCTCGGCCTCGAGCAATTACCAATAACTTCCCAACCTAGGTAGAACAGGTCTGCCTATGACTATGGTTATACCTACCATTGAACAAATGCATACATGACTACTATGGATTCAAATAACATGCCAACAATATCACAAACTCAAAAACATGAGAACAACCACCCCAAGACAACTCAAATGCACAAGCTCGACTCATTGGAACCATGATCCCACAAAGTCACACCTATCTACTCAACCAAGAAGCCACAACTTCACCTACCTCATGCAAACCGTGTGCCCTCACCAAAATGAAGCAAGAGAATGTCCCCCCAAGTGTCACACACAACAATGAATATCAAGAATAGAACGGGGACAATAGCATAGAAAGAATTCACTCACTCTCATGAAAAGCTCACATGTCATACATGATGTACCATAGGCTTGCCCGTAGTGTAGGACTCCACTAATGTAGGCTCACTCCAATCGGGATTAACTAGAACTTTAAAAGGTTGTAATGTAGGCTAAGGGGCTGGTAGGATACATATGGGTAATAGTGACTACCTCCCTAAGCACAAATCTCATCAAAGCCAACCATTTCACCCAACCAACAAATTTCAGACACACATTTTTCAACAAGTAGCAATTTTTATCTTTTAAGCACACACTAGCAAGGATGGATATTCTTTTTTTTTCTTTTTTTTTTCTTTCTATTCACTTCTTTCCAAACCTTGCCAATGCTCATAATCAATTACTTCACAATTCATCACATATTCCCCTCATTAGTTCCACTCAAAAACCTCCCAAAATTTCAACCACAAACTCCACAATAATATAAAATCATCAATTAAAGTGCTTAAGGAGTAAAGGGTCAAAAGAAAGCAATTTAGAACAAGTGGGTAGGCTTGCGGTGTGGGTACCAACAAAAGGTCAAAGATATCACAACAATCAAGTCCAAGGTGTATATAAGAGTAGGCAAATCAAGGTCAAAGACTTATCCAAGAAGGCCTGTATCATTTCACGACTAGAGCAAACTTAGGCACAAATCTCATCAAAGCGCTTTAATACATCACATTCAAATTAAGCACAAATCTCATCAAAGCCAACCATTTCACCCAACCAACAAATTTCACACACACCTTTTTCAACAAGTAGCAATTTTTATCTTTTAAGCACACACTAGCAAGGATGGATATTCTTTTCTTTCTTTTTTTTTTTTTCTTTCTATTCACTTCTTTCCAAACCTTGCCAATGCTCATAATCAATTACTTCACAATTCATCACATATTCCCCTCATTGGTTCCACTAAAAAACCTCCCAATATTTCAACCACAAACTCCACAATAATATAAAATCATCAATTAAAGTGCTTAAGGAGTAAAGGGTCAAAAGAAAGCAATTTAGAACAAGTGGGTAGGCTTGCGGTGCGGGTGCCAACAAAAGGTCAAAGATATCACAACAATCAAGTCCAAGGTGTATATAAGGGTAGGCAAATCAAGGTCAAAGACTTATCCAAGAAGGCCTGTATCATTTCACGACTAGAGCAAACTTAGGATTTTGCTTTGCACACACACGAGGCAAGTTCTAGACACCAATATGCAAACATGGAACACAATAGAATATGCCTCATAACACACATTGTACACAGTCCACACAAAATGGCTCCATCACAACTCTCAATCAAGCAAATAGAGTGTAACTTATGGAAAATTAAGCACTAATGCACAAAGGTTAACAACAAAGTCAAGTGAGTGGACTCAAGCATCTCAAGGGGGTCATTCCATTTTTTTTCTAGGCATGCATCACAATTTAAAACCAAAAGACACCACAATTAGCACATGCAATAAGTTCAAGTCCACCGGTATCAAACAAATCAAAGGCACTTAGCATTCTACCTATTTCTTTCGTCTAGGGCCACCTATAACTAACTACCCTAATTCTAATAAGAATTAAAAAAACTACCCGGTTCAAAGGCCTCCTCGTGGAAAAGAACCGAGGTCATAAGAAAAACCACGGGGTGAATGACATGTACTACTAATAAAGACTAAGAAAGAAAATCTTTTTGCAATTTTTCATTAGTTTTCTAATTTTTTTTCATATATTAAAGCAAGAAACAAATAAAAATAAAGTCAAGTGACAAAGGAAAAATCCTAACGGTACATGCATCCCTAACCTCAAAAATAAAGGGGAGTTCCCCCACCCCACAATTAAATCAAGCAGTATCCTCAGTGCTAAAAATAAGAAAGTGCAAGGGTAAAGAAAACTTCCTTAAAGACCAATCGGCCTAGCCGTTGGCGCTAGCATCCTTCAAGCTTCCGTATAGCATGAGGTACTCAAACTTCCCCCAACAGGTCATCAATATTAGGTAAGGGTGAGGACACCCCACACTTAAACTCGACATTACATGAACCTGCAAAAACTCGACATTACATGAACCTGCAATCCAAAGAAAAATAAAAACTACGTGACACTATAAATAAAATAATACAAGTACAAACTCGGGTTGCCTCCAGAGAAGCGCCTTAGTTAACGTCGTGGCATGGCGACACTTTTAGCTCACTTCCAACATTTATGTCTTCTCTTCTTACAACAAACCTTTGCTTTCTTCCTTTCTTTGAGAGAACTCATCTTCAACTTCACATGTGATGTGTCACTGCTATTTTGTTCCACATTCTGCTCACACAGGTCATTTGGTTTACTTCCATGTTCTTGTTAGACACATTCAATCATAGAGCACTCTTCAACCTTAGTTATGTGCTCCTTCTCATTATAAATCTTGAAAGTAACCTTTTCTCCATGCGCTCTAACAGTCATCTCTCCTAGCTCCATGTCAATAATTGCCTTCGAGGTGACTCAGAATGGTCTCCCCAAAATGATTGGAGCTTCTCGGTCCTCTTCATAATCTAGGACTACAAAATCAGCAGAGAATGTAAACTTACCAACTTTAAGCAACACATCCTCCAACTTACCATCAGGGTGAGTAAGTGATCCATCCGCCATCTTAAGAGTAGAGGGCTTGATTGCTCCTAGCCCTAACCTTTTGCAAACAGATAGAGGCATGCGATTTATGTTCGCACCCATATCACACAATGCACCAGTGATATTATGCTTTCCAATGGTGCAAGGAATAGTAAACCTCCCAGGATCTTGAAGTTTTTGAGGTAGCTTGCTCAAGATTGTGCTACACTCCTCGACTAACTCAACTGTATCTATCTCTTGAGGCTTTTTCTTCTTGACTAAAATTTCTTTTAAGAACTTCATAAAGGATGGCATCAATTCAAACACATCAGTCATAGGAATGTTAACTTGAAGCTCTTTCAACATACTCACAAATTTTTTATACTGGGCCAATTCCTTCGATGGTATAAGTCTCTGTGGGAATGGTGGAGGCGGCAGATGTGCCTCCTTTTTCTCTTCTTTCTTCTTTACCTTCTCCACTTTTTCAACTCTTTCTATTTCAGCTTTCTCTTCAGACTTGGCCATCAGCTCTCCACCTTCAATTAAAGTCACTGTAAGACATTGCTCAGGCCCTTTTTTAACAGTACTGATTGATCCCACCAACTGCCGCAACTGGTACTCCAGGTTCTTTTGAGCATTGACAAGATCGTGTATGGCCTGTGCATGAGCCGCAGTGTCAGCTATCATCCTTTGCTGGCCTGCCATTATCTACTTTAGCATATCTTCAACTGAATTGCTAACCTGCTGTGGTGGAGCTTGAAGTAGTTGGTAATTATTTGGGGCTCTCATACTGCCTTGATAATAAGCATTACCAAACTGATTTTGACCCTGCGACCTATTTTGATTACCCACGTAATAAACTGACTCTGGATTAGAGGAGCAAACCTCTGTAGCATGATCTTGACCAGAAACCTCACAAAAACTCTGGCGTTGTTGCACTGGAGCTACTTGTTGTTGAGTCTGCGGCAGAGCTTGCTTGCTAATTTGATTGGAAATAGCATCCATCTTCGCCCTCAGCTCTGAAACTGCATCTAACTGAAGTACCCCAGCAGATTTCTGCGTAGTAGCTCTACCATCTCCCTGCCAATCAGGATTGCTCTGCGAAAACTTGTCTAGTAATTCATAGATCTGGTCAAAGTTTAAGGCCAGCACTTGACCTCTAGCAGCAGCATCTACCACGATCTTAGTATGCACAGTCAACCCCTCAACAAAAGTATGTGGCAGAACCTCATTTGATTGGTTATGGTGTGGACAATCTCTCAGTAAAGCTTTAAACCGCTCCCAGGCTGAATACAAAGACTCTCCTTCTCTTTGTCTGAAGGACATAATTTCACTCCTCAGCCGGGCTGTCTTGGCAGATGGATAAAACTTAGCCAAGAACTTCTTAGCCAAATCATCCCAAGTAGTGATAGACCCAGGCTTTTCAGCCTTTAACCACTTCTTTGCTGCCCCGATCAATGAAAAGGGGAAAAGTATCAATCGAATATAATCAGTTGAGACCCCTGCTGGTGTGTATGTGTCACTAATCTCCAAGAAATTCTGGATATGTTGTTGTGGATCCTCGTGCAATAATCCAACATATTGTCCAGTCGCATGTAACAGTTGTATCATGCCGGACTTAATCTCGAAGTGTCCAGTAATTTCAGGTTTAACTATGCTCGAGGCTACTCCCTCCAGACTGGGAAGAGCAACATCTCGCACAGCTAAATCTCGATCTGCTGCCATTCCTACAGGTAAGGGTTAAGAGAAATCTAATACCTGAAACAGCACAAGAACTCAAAACAAAAATTAAACCTGAATAGAAAATAATAAATCGTCTGAAAAGAAAATAGTCAATTATTTAGTCTCGGGCAACGGTGCCAAAACTTTGTTGCTCCCAACGCACACGCAAGTTTCGTGATCGACAAGTAATAAAATGATAAGTAGAGTATCGTTTCCACGAGGACTATTCAGACTGGACTCCTAACAAACAATTTCTTAACAACTACTCAGGGATCTTTTCCAATAGTGAGAGTTTTATTAACTAAAGAACAGTAATTTAAATGGTGGAAATTCAATTAAACAACGGTGCAAACTTTGGTTGTAAACAATATTAATGAAACGGTCCAGGGTGAGAGTTACGAACAATCCAGTTGAGTTTTTCAATTGATTCCACTTCTCAAATCCCAGATTACTAACTAACAGATTAAATGTACCCGAGAAAACCTTCCGATTCTTCACGGTCTATGCAGGCTACTCCAATCCCTATATGTCTATGGGTTGAACCACGTGCACACATTAACGAATTCTGTAATTAGTCAAGCTAGGTGAGCAAGTATATGTCTATCCTACTCACAAATTGATTCCCCGATGCCCGGGTTCACAATCTAGCCCTACTCTTTCTTATTGCCTTCATAAATTCTCTCTTTCGAGTTCAATCTAAAAACCATAGATAATGTATAATTATCGAGATCTAATAATTAAACAAGTGAAATCAAGAAAGAATAAGTAACCCGTTATGGGATTCAATACATAGAATTCAATCTTCGAACATCAACTTTCATGAAACACTCTAACCCTATAACGAAAGATTTAGCCACGCATACTCATAATCAAAAGACAATGATTTGATGAAATAATGATGAAATAATTAATAGATGAAAGAATAGGAATTAAACCCTTGTTCAATGAAGTATGGTGCTCAACAATTACTCCAAAGTCTGAACTCCCCTAAAAAATGAAGTAAAAGGGTATTTATAGTGTTTACAAAAGCCTAGCAATTAGTTACGCCTAAGCCTAGACGAAATAGGACTTCCAAAAACGCTCCAGGGGCGCAATAGTTGGCGCCCCGCCCTCAAAACGCGCTCAATAAGTTAGAGTCCATCGAATCTTGCACGCAACGGCCATGCCCCGCGCTAAAAAATGCGCCAGAAAAGTGGGCGCTATAGGGGCGCGCCGCACCTCATACCGCGCCAGGCCAAATTCCTTCTTTCGTCGTTCGCAGCTTGCTTCATTCCGTGCCTTCGTGTGCTCGATCCAATCCTCAATTCAAATTCAATCTTTTCTCGCTCGATCATGCTCTTTAAAGTTTCAATTGCACTTCATAACATCCTACAGTCATACTACATAAAATCAGTGCAAAATCGCATTCGTTAACTAGAAAACGCTCGAATAAAGTATCCAAATGTGAGGAAATATTAAGGAAATATAGGCATAAAATGCCAAACATCATGAAGCCACCAAAACCAGCCCAAGTTCTAAACCTTTAACATTTGAGGCACTGTCTATATAGAGTGTCGAAATTTCGGATGTCGGACCCTTTGACAATATCTCTTCCTTCTCCGCCTCTTGGAGTATTTTAGCACTAAAATTCGCCACAAAGTCGGCCAACACCTGGGACTTAATAGTCGTGAGAGGTTGATAAGTAATATCATATTCACTCAGCTCAACTTCCCACCTTACCAAACTTCTGAAGAGTTCATGCTTATGCAATATACTTCTCAACGGGAACTGACTACGACTATAGGATGACAGTGAAAATAAGGTCACAATTTACGTGTAACAACTATCAAGGCAAGTGCCCTTTTTTCTAAATGTAGGCACCTGGTCTCGGCATCAAGCAATGGCTTACTAACATAGTAAATCAGTTGCAGCTTCTCTTCTTTATCTCGGACCAGTACCACGCTCACTTCTACCTCTGAAACTGCAAGATAAACTAGCAAAGTTTCTCTATCTTTCTGCTTTGCAAGTAATGGAGCATTTGAAGATTAATGTTTTAAGTCCTTTAGCACTTGCTGGCATTCTAGTGTCCATTCAAAGCTCGTATTCTTTTTCAAGATAGAGAAGAAATTATGGCATCACTCTGATGACCTTGAAATGAATCTGCTCAAGGCAGCCACACTGCCAGATTAGCGTTGCACCTCTTTTGTTCCCATGAGAACATCTGGTATCTTCTCTATCTCTTTAATCTTCTTCGCGTTGGCTTCTAACCCCTCTTTTGGATATTATGAAGCCAAGAACTTATCGAAGCTTACTCCAAAGACGCATTTTTTCTTGGTTCAAGTTCATGTTATACTGCAGGAGCGTTGCAAAAGTCTCCCTCAGATGATTTAAATGCTCCTCTACTCATACAAATTCAACCAACATGTCGTCGTTATACATCTCCATCAACTTCCCGATGTATTCCTTGAACATTTGGCACATAAAATCTTTGATACGTAGCTCTCGCATTCTTGAGCCCAATGACATCACTTTATAACAATAAGTCTCCCAATCAGTGATGAAAGAGGTTTTCTCTTGATCCTTCAGTTCCATCAAGATCTGATTGTAGCCAGAGTAAGCATCCAAGAAACTCAACAACTTGTGCGCAGCCATTGAGTCGATCAACCTATCAATATGAGGCACTAAGAATGAATATCTAGGGCAAGCTTTATTCTAACTGTAATCCACACATATTCGCCACTTTCCTTTTTTTCTTGGGAACAATAACAACATTAGCAAGCAATTCTGTATATTTGACCTCACAAATGAAGCCATTATTAAGCAACTTAGTCACTTCCTCCTTAATCACCTTTTTCTTGATGCTTGCATGTGGTCTCTTTTTTTGTTTCATCGGAGGGTAGTAGGGATCCACGTTCAACTTATGATTGGTGATCTCAGGGTCGATCATAGCCATGTCGGTATGAGATCAAGAAAAACAGTCCGTGTTGGACGTCAATAACTTGATGATACTATTCCTGGATTCAGGATCTAACTCCGAACCAACAAACACTTTCCTCTTGGGAAATTCTACCGACAATGTTACCGAATCCAATTCTTCAATTGTTGAGTCTTCTGCCTTTTCTTCTTGGGCTTTTAGATATTGGTCGGGATCTTTTCTAACAACTCTTTATTTGGATATATTACAACTGTTGGAGCTAATTCATTTGAAGATCCCAGGCGCTGTAGTAGCTATTTATTAGGTCCAGTCGGGACGACTCCACTTCTGAACACTATGGAATAGAACTTCTTTGCAATCTTTTACTTTTCCCGAATTCTTTTAACTCTCCATGGGGTTGGAAACTTGATCACCTGGTGTAGAGTTGAAGCACCGCCTTCATAGCGTGGATTCGTGGTCACCGATAATAATATTATAATCCATGTCTCCAAACATGACTTGGAACACAGTCTCTTTAATAACCCCCTTAGCATAAGTAGTGAGTGTAATCTCACCGAGTGTTTTTTCTGTAGAGTTTTCAAAAGCTTTAAGCACGATTGACTTCGGGACGATCTCATCCTTCAACCAAATCTGCTTCACAACTTCATAGCTGATAATGTTTACAGAATTTCCAGCATCCACCAACACTCGCTTAATGTTCGAGCCATGGATCTGCATCATAATCACTAACTTGTCATGATGGAAAAATATCTTACCATCTGCGTCTTCATCACAAAACATAATTTCTCCTGTTGAGCCACCATCACAGCTCTTCTTCTCGTGTGTAATCGAGACCTTAGCAAATTTAATCGTTGAAGTGTAAGTGATCCCATTGATTTTTGACCCTCTGAAAATTACATTCACTATCCTTTTAGGGGATGCGGGCCTTGGAGGTTACCCTCTCTCCCACCTCTGTTCTTTGCAAATGTTTTCTTCCTTTTGTCCATTAAGAGCTATCTTCCTTTTGTCCATTAAGAACTCCTTCGTCATTCCTTTCTTCAGCAAATGCGCCACTTCATATCCTAAGGCCTTGCGTTCCTTGGTAAAGTGGCCATGGTCCTCATGAAAGTCACACCATAATTTTTTTATCCCTTTTATCTGGATCGATTCTCATATCCTTGGTGAGCGTTACTCATTTTTTCGTCGTTTCCTTCAATGCATTGACCAATTTAGAGTTGAGAGTCGGAAACGTTAAAATTATACTGGGAGATTTTGGGAAAATTTGGCGATTTTGAAAAGGACGACCCGACATTGTCTCTCCATGCAGAGTTTTCGTTTTTCCAGCTACCCAACGTTTGACTCACCGGTTGGCTAGAAGAATCATATGGTTGGAATCCAGACCTCGAATTCCTTTATAGGAACTCATTCTGTCTCAATGATTCAGGAAGATTGCTATATCTGGAGACGCGGCTCGAACATTGTTTCTCTTCCTCAACTCTAATTTTAAAGCTTGTCCTGGTGTGTACATCATCCCAAGTTACATGTTGCCATTCAAGTAAGTTCTTCAACTCCCTACACTCCTCTGAACTATCATAATTCAGGTTGTTGGTAAAAGCCATAATCGCCAAGCCATCATAAATGATCAACATAAGCATTCGTTCTGCCTGGAACTGATCTAAAAAGTCTCGGAGGGGTTCCCTTAACCTCTGCTTAACTTGGAAGATATCCTCATTTCTCTTGTGGATCTTTTGGGCTCCGGTGTGAGCTTTGATGAGCAAATCGGCTAATTCATCAAACGACCTAATTTATTTCTTGGGCAGATGCATGTAGTAATTCAACGAATCTTTTTCAAAGTCTCTCCAAATTTCTTGAGTAACACGGATTCCAATTCCAAGTTGGTTAGGTCATTCCCCCTCACCATTGCAATTTACTCGGTGATGTGGTCAGTGGGGTCTGACGTGCCATTATAATTTTTCAGAATCGATAACTTGAACTTCTAGGGAATTGGTGTCGAGCCCACTTCTAGCTTGAACACATATTGTTTACACTTCGCGATATTTATCAGCTTGATAGACTTTGGTGCTCGGGGATCCGTTCTATCCTCTCTTTGAAGTTTTTTTCGAACTCTTGCTTCTATTTTTCCAATTGGTCCATCGGGACGCTTTGCGGTGTCGCTCCTGCGGTTTCAGCGATCACGACTACAGTTCTAGACCATATGGATCCTTCGAAGGTCCCCTATTAATGAGGCCTGAAGAACAGAAGTTAGAGTGCCTTCGGTAGGAATTACGGGTAGTGTGGCTGAAACTCTGAGACTTTCAGAAATAGCTTGCAGCGTACCATTTACTCGTTCATTCACTCTCGACTGTTCGGCAAAGAATTAATTTTTCACCTCAATCCTCCTATTTTGCTCTACCATAGTTTCACGCTGCTGAATTATGAAGTCCTTAAGGAAGACTTTCCAGGAACGGGACCCTGACTCATCTGTTTCTCCTCTGTTCCTTTGGTCTCCCCGAAGCGGTTCATCCTTTGAACTGTCCGGTCGTAAGGGTTGATCGTGCTGGGAATGAACAGATTGAGCATCATCAACGGTTTTATTTCCACCCCTCGGATTGACGTCATTAGGCTAAGTTCCAACGGGGCACAGCGTAGCTCCAATTGCTAGGTTATTACCATTAGCATAGGTCCCAATGGGATGAACCGTCCACCATCTTCACAAACAAAGGTTAGAGAAGCTGACTGAAGTGTCGCAACCTTGGAATAATCCAAATTGTTTGAGCCCTACAGTGGACGCCAAATTATATAGCCTCAAATAAATCTTTTAGGTTACAATTGAATTTGCATTTTTGGGGTTACTAGCAATCAACTATATCCAGCTAACGACTAACAAATATGAAAGTAAATAAACCTAACTATAAATTGACAAAAACAGAAGAACGATATTATTGCTCTAATAATATGATTACAATTGGATAGAGTTTTGACATATATTTATGTATATCTTTTACAAAGGGTTAAGGGGAGTATTTATAGTACCCCATAGCCGAACCAGCTTACCGCATTTAAGAAGCCACGTCCCACATGTGTGATCATGGGGGGCACACGTTCTAGAGCTCATTTAATGCGCGATCATGAACAGTTACGGATAAAGAGAGAGTCTAAGCTAATTCGCTCAGATAGTTCTTGAACTCTTGTTCCTGGAAGGTGTCAGATGGACACGAATCTTCAGAGAGTTCTTTATGTGACCTCCCGTGCAATATTCTATGGTTTGACAACTTTTATCATCCGAACAAATGATTGCTTCTTTCAACTCTCTTCCGTAGCTTTATATTCTCACACCACGTATCAGTTACAAAATCTCGCCAATACGTTAAGTTTGGCTGATATAATTGTTAGCTTGGATAAGCTTGGAGTTTTGACTGATGACAAAGGAACAAATTCAAGGACATATTCCTTTGGATCACTGCAGTTGAATAAATTATTACGCAAAATCAATTACGCAGGAAAATTAATTGTTATCCTAAAATCTAATGTTTATCTTGAAAATTATGCAGGGATGCACGAGATAAGAAAAGATTGTATAAGATTGGATAAGAGCTAAAGGATTTCGGTCATCCTAGCAAAGGAGTTCAATTAGGACTCAAACTCTTGGAAGCTTTGGAATTCTAATTGGTCAAGACTTCTTGGATTGCGAGGCTATAAAAAGAGAAGCATTTCAGCTGTTGAAGGTGTACACAAATATAGAGAGAGTCGAGCTATAGCATTGAAAGAGTCTTCATTATATTTGTGTAATCATTAAGCTACAGGAAACTAAGTAAAGAACTTGTTACTTAGATTGAGTCTTGTCAAAGTTCAGTCTTAGTTCATCTGTAGTAGGATCTATCGAGTTGTACTATTGAATTCAAGTCTTGTACTTGAAGAAACTTCACTGATTGTGAAAGGGGTCACTATAGGATTAGAGTTAGTCCTAGGTTAGTAAGAAGGTAGTTTTGTAACCAAGTGAGTCTTTCAAATAGTGAAGTTGATATCCTACTTGAGAGAGAGTAGGTCGTGGTTTTTTTATCCCAAGTTAACGAGATTTTGCCACGCTAAAATCAAGTGTTCATTTATTTACAATTTATTTAATTCCGCATTTAACAAAGTAAAGGAACACATTGAAGAAACTGCTCCTTACATAATAAGTAATATATCTTGGGAAATAACAATTGGTATCAGAGCGGGTTAGCCTTGAAGAGGCTAACACCTAGGATTAGAATGAGTACATCACAAGAAAATGGTGAGGGTCAATTTACTGTTAGAGAACCTTTGTTCAATGGAAAATACTACTCATGGTGGAAAGAAAGGATGAGAGATCATCTCCAAGCCGAGGACTATGAGTTATGGGACATAGTCACTGAAGGTCCCATGATTCCAATGAAGAAAGATGCTAAAGGGAATGACGTTCCCAAAACTAGAAAGGAATGCACAGGTGAAGACTTGAGGCAATGGGAAAAGAATGTCAAAGCTAGAAAGTGGCTTGTCTGTGGACTTAGTCCTGATGAGTGCACTAGGATTCGAGGGTGCCCTCTTGCTAAAATAATTTGGGATGCTTTACAGGTTGCTCATGAAGGAACAAGTCAAGTGAAAAGATCTAGAGGTACACTTCTTTTTGCTAAATATGAAAGTTTTAAAATGAAAGAAGGAGAATCAATTTCTGAAATGTACACTAGGTTTAATGCTATTTCATCTGAGCTTATTTCTTTGGGAAGGGTTTTAACTGTTGGAGATAGAGTTGAAAAGATCCTAACTAGAGTTCTTCCAGACTCTTGGAAAATTAAGGCTTGTGCCATTATTGAGAGTAAGGATCTTACCACACTTTCCTTAGATGAGCTTATAGGTAATCTAAAAACTTATGAACTAAGGAAAAAGGTTAAGTGCATAGGTGAACCAGTTAAAACTGAACCTAACTTAGCCTTAACTGCTGCTGATAAGTCTATTGATGATAAGGAACTGGTCCTTATAACTAAGAGTGTCCAAAGATATTTGAATTAAAAAAAAGGGGGGCTAGTGGACATGGTAGGTCTTCTAACATGAAAAGGCTGCAGAATGCTTCAAATGTGGAAGCATGGAGCACTACATCAGCAAATTTCCAAGTATGGAAGGAGAATGGAGAAAGAGATATGTTGAGGAAAGAAGAAAGGCTAAGGAACAGGTCCGCAAAAAAAGTGAAAATCCCAAAGCTATGGTTGTTGGTTGGCAAGATAGTGAAGATGAGCAATCTGATGATGATCTGGATGATGAGCTTGCTCTAATGGCTCTTGAAAATTCAGATAATGAAGAAGATGTTGAGGTATTTGTTTCTAAACTCAAAGAGGATGTGAGAAACATGCCTAGTGAGAAATTAGTTAAAGTATTTTACACTGTGCTAAATGAGTTTAAATCTTTAAGGAATGGTAAAGATCAACTGTATGATGAAATTGAAAGTTTACAAACAGAATACAAAGATGTTGTAATTAAAAATGATACTTTGAAAAGGAAAATTAGCATGCTAGAGGAACAGATCCTCACCCTTGAATCAACTGTTCAGGAACTAGAAAATGAGAAATTAAAAGTAAAAGCAGTTGAAAATGGTAAGGGCATTGCTAATTCTCACCAGCTTATTGCTGAAGGGAAATTGAAAGTCACAGTTGATGAACTGTATAAGAAAGATGAAAAGATAAGATCTTTGGAAGAGGACTTAATTAAAATAAAAAAGGAGTTAATCAATACTGTAAAATGGAACAAGTCATCTAAAGCACTAGAATGGTTACAGGAAAATCATAGTAGTAATAGGAAGGGTATTGGGTTTATGAAATCTCAATCATTTCCCTAATAGGATCCAAAGAGTAAGTATATAACTCTTCCTGAAAATTGGTTATGTACACACTGTGGGAACACTGGTCACTTGAAAAGAAATTGCCAATCTCTGGCAAAGGCTGCACAAAGGAACAAGTTCTATAAACCTGTTCAAAATTCTGTGGCAAAGAAATCATTATCATTCTGGGCTAAGAGAGATCTGATTCATCCTTTTTCTCAAGGAAAGGAACCCAAATTGGGTTCTTAAAATTAACCCCTAGTTTTCTTTTGCAGGCTAGAGTTAAGGTGAATAACCATAAATAGTACATGGACAGTGGTTGCTCAAGGCATATGACAGGACACAAGGAACTGCTCATTTCACTCTCAGCCTTTCAAGGAGGAAGTGTTTCCTTCGGTAATGGTAAGAAAGGGGAAATTATTGGCATTGGAAAGGTAGGTAGATCTGATTCACATAGCATAGATAATGTGTTTCTAGTAGATGGTTTGAAGCATTACCTATTGAGTATATCTCAACTGTGTGACAAAGGTAATAATGTTAATTTTTCATCTATTGGTTGTGCTGTGACTAACTAAATTTTTAGAGAGATTATTTTGCAGGGAAATAGGCATAGCAATATCTACAAGGTAGATCTATTGACACTAGCTGATGTAAGCATGAGTTGTCTGAGTGTAATGCAAAATGATCCCCTCCTATGGCACAAAAGACTTGGTCATGCTAGTATTTCACAATTAAACAAGCTGGTTTCCAAAGACTTGGTGATAGATCTTCCCAACATCAAGTTCAAGGATGAAAAAGTTTGTGAAGCTTGTGCCAGGGGGAAGCAGGTAAAATATTCCTTTAAACAAAGAAACAGGTAAGTACTACCAAACCTTTAGTGTTGGTCTATATGGATCTTTATGGACCAATGAAGAACAATGAGTCGTGGTGGTAAGAAATATCTTATGGTGCTAGTTGATGATTATTCTAGATTTACATGGACTATATTTCTTGCATCTAAGGAAGAAGCATTTAATGCATTTTCAATTTTTGCTACGAAAGCTCAAAGGACTCTAGATAGTCATATTGTCGCTATTAGGTCAGATCATGGAACTAAATTTAAAAATCATATGTTTTTCAATTGTTGTAATGAAAATGACATTAATCACAATTCTCTTCACCTAGAACTCCACAACAAAATGGAATAGTTGAAAGGAAAAATAGGACGTTAGAAGAAATGGCTAAGGCTATGTTGTTATCTGGAAATCTTCCACAAAGTTTTTGGGCTGAAGCTATAAACACTGCTTGCTACATAATTAATAGATGCATTACAAGACCTTTGTTGGAAAAGACCCCCTATGAATTATTCAAAGGAAGAAAGCATAATGTTTCACATCTTAGACCTTTTGGTTGTAAATATTTCATTCATAATAATGGGAAAGATGCCTTAGAGAAATTTGATCCTATAAGTGATGAGGGTCTTTGTTGGCTATTCTTTAAATAGCAAGTCATATAGGGTGTTTAATAAGATAACTATGAAAATTGAAGAAAACGTGCATGTTAAGTTTGATGAATCTGACAATTTACCTCAAGAACAGGTATAAAAAGATGACGAAATTGGAATGCTGAGGCATGATGAACCTGGTCCTCAACAAATGCAAACATTGAATGAGAATGTTGTGAGAAGTGAAGCATAAGGAACTGTTCCTCAAGATAGATCTGAAGAGAGTAGCACAGAAACAGGGGGAACAAATGCTGGTTCCACCTCTCAAACCTGTAGTACTACTACATCAGGAACTGTTCCTCAGCAAGGTACTTATGAGGATGGATTGATACACAAGCCTTACAAGTATCAAGGTTCACATCCTATGGATCAGATAAGACAAGGCTGCTGGAATTCAAACTAGATCAGCAGTCAAGAATCACAATTTGTGTGCCTTTAGTGCCTTCTTATCTCTTGTTGAACCCAAAAATGTAAAAGAGGCACTGAAGGATGCAGATTGGATCAATGCTATGCAGGATGAGTTGAATCAATTTCAACGAAGTCAATTTTGGCATCTGGAACCCAAGCCAAGGAAGAGGTCTATTATAGGAACAAAATAGATTTTCAGAAACAAAATTGATGAGGATGGTATGGTAACCAGGAATAAAGCCATGAGACTTTTGCTCCAGTTGCAAGATTGGAAGCAATAAGACTTCTTATAGCCTTTGCTACTTACATGGAATTCACTCTACATCAAATGGATGTTAAGAGTGCATTTCTGAATGGTTACTTAAAAGAAGAAGTCTATGTCAAACAACCACCAGGTTTTGAGAATGAACAGTTCCCTGAACATGTGTAAAAGTTAGACAAAGCTTTGTATGGACTCAAGCAGGCACCAAGAGCTTGGTATGAACGTCTATCAAAATTCCTACTTCGGCATGGATATAAAAGAAGTAAAATTGATAGCACATTATTTTTGAAAGAAAAAGGTAAACATCTCTTAACTGTTCAAATTTATGTAGATAATATAATTTTTTGTGCTACTTGTAAAAATCTGAGTAAGGAATTTGCAAATTTGATGGAGAGTGAGTTTGAAATGAGCATGATGGGTGAACTCAATTTCTTTTTGGGTTTAAAAATCAAGCAAACTTCAAATGGAAGTATGATTCATCAATAAAAATATGTTAAGGAATTACTTAAAAGGTTTGACATGGATAATGCTAAGAAAATTGATACACCCATTGCAATTGCCACAAAATTAGATCTTGATGAACATGTATAGGGGCATGATTGGTTCCTTACTTTACTTAATTGCTAGTAGACCTGACATTGTATTTAGTGTTGGCTTATGTGCCAGGTTTCAGTTAGATCCTAAGGAATCTCATTTGAAAGCTGTTAAAAGAATATTGAGATATTTGAAAGGAACGGGTTCCTTGAGACTTTGATATCCAAACTGTGGTAATTTTAATCTCGTTGGGTATACTGATGCTGACTATGCAGGTTTTTTTTTGTTGACAGAAAGAGTACCTCGGGTGTGGCACACTTTTTGGTGAATGTTTTGTTTCATGGGGAACCAAGAAACAAAATTTAGTGGCACTTTCCACTGCAGAAGCTGAGTTTGTGGCAGCTTCCTCATGTTGTTCACAATTGTTGTGGGTTAAACAGCAATTACAAGATTTTGGTGTTGATGTAGGAACTGTTCCTGTCTATTGTGATAACAGTAGTGCAATTAACATGACTAAAAATCCAGTGCATCACAAAGACACTAAACACATTGACATAAGACATCACTTCTTGAGGGACAATTATGAGAAAGGTTTGATTACGATAGCATTTTGTCCTACTGATAAACAAATTGCTGATATTTTACAAACGCCTTAGGTGGAGATCATTTTGAAAGGAACAGGTTAGAATTATGGATGATTAAATTCACCTAAGTCTACTTAAGCTTTACTTCAAATGTGGCTAGAAAATTTGGGTTTAAAATGAATTCTATTAAAGTCAATTTGAAGTTTCAGCTCAGTTCCATACTTAATTGTTTATTCTTATGTCATGATTTCTACTAAAGTTTGCTTAATTTTAATGATGTTATCCTTATGTTTTTAGAATTTCAGATTGAGCAATTTTGATTAAATTGGGATGGGCACTGTTTTGGTGATAATATCTCAGGTATGTACTCTTTATTATTCATATTATATTAAAGGTTAAAGGCTATAGGTAACTTGAATTTATCCGTTCTGAATAAGAGTCCCATCGAAGAAACAGTTCCCAATCCCTCTAGGTCTCTCACATCATACCAGCTATATTTGGGAGACTACCAAGAGTCCTTAACGTGTGAAATACAATTACTGAGGTCACTGAATCCATCTTACACTTAAACTCTACTACCTAATTCACTTCTGTACAAACTCACACAATCACCAGCTCTTTTTCGCTTTCTTAAATTTTTTCAACATTTCAGAAAGAATAGTGAATTACCTCCTAAGTCGTATAATTGTCATGTCTCTCTCACCTGAAAACACCTTTTCCACCCACACTTCTGATCAACCACCAATCCCAACCCACCTTCACCCATGGATACAACTGTACCAAACCCCGAAAGGCCAATTCCACAAAGCACCGAGCCTGAAATTCAGGGGGAAGGACCAGTTCCTGCTGCATAATCTATTTTAGAACAAGTGGAGGACTTGTCAAGGGCCATGATTGTATACCAATTTCAATTAAACTATGCTGCATCTTTGAATGTAGTTGATGACCAAGGAGAAATGGTAGATGGGTTTGAGTCTGTTCCAGAGGGGGAAGGTAATGAGGATGAAGTGAGGCGTTTGGAGGCTCCCATGCATGGGTCTCTAGGGTCTCCAGAGGTTGCTTTTAGATCACCCATGGAGAATGAGAATATGGTGGATGTAGATGATGATGTTTTAAGTGATAGTGATCGACCCATAAGTGATCTCATAAACATAAGAAGTATGAGGAGAAAATTAGTTAGAAAAGGACCAATTGATGCAAAGTTAGATGCTGACATTAATGCACAGTTGAAGAAAATAGGTGATAGTTATAAGCCAGGTCTTAAGAAAAAATAGGGTGAAAGTTCTTCTAAGGCAAAAGAAATTGTTCCTTCTATTTCAAGTCCTGCTAGTGGGGTTAGAAGAACTAGGAGTTCTGTAAAGGTTGCTGATGAAAAAATGGCTGCTGCATTAGAAAGAAGTAGGAAAGGGAAAGGCAAGCAGGTTGTTGATCCTGTTGTTGAAGAAGAAACTGAATTTATTGAGAAAGAAAGGGAGGTTGATGATGAAGAAGATGATGTGATGGAGGATGTGGAGGAATTTGTTCCTCAGCCTAAGAAAAGGAAAATTACTCACGGGCGAGTGACAAGAAGTTCTGTGAAAGCCACTGCTGGAAAATCTTCCAAGAGGGCCAGGTCCTCAAAGAGAACTTTAGTTGATGAAAGTTCTGATTCTAGTTCTGAAGAGTATGCTGAAGGTGAGGATAGTGAAAGTGAGAATGAGGAAGATGAAGTTAAAAAATATGTGCATGATGATACTATGACAAGGAATGTTCTGAAAGGTAAAGTGGTGTCTGATGTTGAGGAAGAAGGTATACTCTGGTTGTTGCAAAAGTTGCAGGTGCAAGGCTGAAAGGACATGGTCCTTCAGATCAAGGGGAGGTGTGCCAAGGTTATGGTTCAGGAATTTTACAATAATTGCTCTATCAAGAGGGACAGGATCACTACCCTTGTCCATAAAAGAGAAATAACCTTTAACACAAAAGAGTTGGGTGAAATGCTTGGTATCACTTCATTAGGGTATGAAAACTACATCAAAAAGGTTTGGCCAGATTTGACTAACCTTCCCACTGGTCTGGAAATAACCAGAAAATTTGCTGAAAATCCTGAGGAGGAAAACCCAAGAGTTGTGCAAAAGAGTAAAATTGATGCAATGCAAAATAGCGGAAGCAAATAATGATACAATAATGCGAAAGCGATAAAATAAGATATGTGATATTAATAAAGATATCGGAAAACAAGGATTGGGAAGGCAAGAAACAAGAAGAAAGAACAGATAATCGACTCAAAACATGAATTAATTATTCAAAAGGGATAAATGAAACTCGAACCTTACAATGGTTTCATACTAGCAATGAATATCCATAGGTTCCAAGTCAAGACATACACGAAGCTTCAAGCTTCGAACTAGAAAGGCTCGGCCTTCTCTAAATTCTCTCTTCTCAAATGTTCATACAAGCTAAGTTATGAAATGAAATGGCTAAGTCTCCTATTTATAATTTTTCACAAGACCAAGTGAAATGTCTAAAATATCCTCAAGCCAAGTTAAGGCAATACACAACACTTAGGGGCAAAATAGAAACTTCACACCAAAAGTTGGTCTTCTTCAATACGTGGACGCTCCGCCCGCTTTGGCTTCTGATCAAGATGTGCAGGAGCTTGGGCGCTCCGCCCAGTGTTAGGCGCTCTGCCTGCTTGCCTTGAAGCTGGGCGCTCCACCTGGCTTCTAGGCGCTCCGCCTGGCCCTGATGCGTAGGTTTCTTTCCTTCAATTGAGCACAAATGCATGATCTCCGAAGCTCTTGACCTCGCACCCTCGCATCCTCCTAGATTGGCTCTTGATGGTTGGGACCTAAGCCCAATTTGGATTGCATCATCCTCCCCTTCTTGAAAGGATTTCGTCTTCAAAATCAAACCATCAAAGCCCCCTTCTTGAAAGGATTTCGTTTTCAAAATCAAACCATCAAAGCCTACATCCAAAGACAAATACAACAAAAAAACTTCTACTACAAGAGCAGGTTAGTGCCAAAAGTATGGAAAACACACTCTTATGATAGAGCCAAGCGTCAATAACAAGTAAAAAGCTTATGTCTCCTATGGAAACAACAAGTACTTTACTCCACAAGAAAGTGCATTCAACACAAGAACAAGCAAAGAAATCAATAGGACATGGAACATGTAAGATGTAGCAATCAATTCCCCTATGACCTCTAAACTCATGACCAACATACCAAGCCTCTAATGCATTTTTATCACAAGGTGACACAATGGCTTTCACATGTCCAACACTCAAGGTGTGATCAACATATGGAATGGAGTAAGTAAAATAGTTCAAGCGACAACTAACATCAAATACTCCACTCTCCTTCCTAAGAGCACTCTCACACACACACAGGTTTCAAATAATGGATTATCTATAGAGTTAAGTATTCCAATCCATGGAGGTTCAAACTTACACTCTACTCTAGTTTGACATAAATCACCATTCTCATTGAAGTTGCCCTCACACAAAGGATTAGTATAGGCACACTCCTCAGGCTCAATAGCAATCAAAGGTGAAGTATCCAAACTAGAGACAACATTCACACTTGAGGAGTCATCGAACACAATTTGATCCATCTCGTACTCAAGAGACTCCTCAAGGTTACAACCTTCCTCACTACGACACAAGAGACCACCACTAGCAAGTAAGCAATCAAAGGGAAGAATAGAATAATCATGAAATTCATCTTCTCCTTTATCAAATATGGGTGGGGTGTCATAACAAGGTTCACAAACAAGGTCCACAAACAAGGTCAACTTCAAAATTTTCACTAAAGAGAGGTTCAATGAAAACCGAGCTCACATCATGATGTGGCTTTTCAACCCTCTCAACTAGTGGTTCATTTGCACACACAAGTTGACCCAATGGCTTTACACTAGTTGAAAACACATTGTAATCATTCAAATCATCAACTAGCATAGAGTTTTAACAAACAAGATCACAAGACAAGGAAATAATATGCTCATGGGAAGGAAAACTAACACTTACACTTGAGTTGCCATCTTGCTCACTCAATGCATTTGAAGTATCATGGTTAGCTTCTCCACCTTGTAGCTCACATTTGAAATCTCCTTCATCTTGTCTTTCCATCTTGGAACATGGTTGAGGCTTCATCGATTTGCCTCCAATAATTCCTACACAAGAATTCAAACAAATACAAGAAAAAGATAAAAGGTTAAGGTTAAAATAAGGGGTGCCCTCACTCTCAATTCTTTTTCCCTCTCTCGTTTCCCTCACTTTTTTTCCAAGGTCCGGTGTAGATTCGGGTGGTGACATCCCACTCACATCATTCATCACATTCTCTCCTTTTTCTACTCGAGGAACATCACGGTCACTCCCTTACTCCTCTCAATCTGCTGTCTCTCAAATTCGGGCGAGTTGGGACGAGGCCCAAGAATACCCATAACCGGAGTAGGTGACTCTTTACATCAACCCGGAATCTAGGACTTGGAGACTCATCACTTGACGTCTCCTTATTTTTCGTTGGTGAACCACTTATCTTTGAAACTTGTGGTTTTGGGTTCACTTTGTTGATATTTGCCAACTCTTTTCTTGCACTGGTCCCACCATTGCTTGTGTTTGTAGGACTCCTCGATTGCACTTTTTCAATCATGAAATGAATTTCTCGCTCCTTGCTTCTTTGCATAGCCAAAGAAGGTGCTTTAGTAGACAATTGGCTTCTTGCCCGATAAGGTACAAAGTCATAAACCCTTTGCCCTATGCCCACAAGATACGCATCCTTCATAGCACTATATTTCAACCTCTTGTCATGCAACCATGGCTCACCTATCCAAATATCAACATGTTGCATTGGATACAAATCACACCAAACATAACATCTATAATTCCTATGAGATAGAAGTGCCCGAGCTTCCTTGACAACCCACGCTCCCTCATACTCATAAGGTCTCTCTAGCTCACGGCATGGTATCCTTAGCCTATCCACCAAAGAGGTGCTAATGCAATTGGTATCGGTATCATCAATCTTGAGCAAGTATCCTCCAATACCATTTACCTCAACAACGAACCTTCTTCTACCCAAGTTTCCTAGAGATGCATCCAAGAGAGAACTTGAATGCCCACGAGTGTCATCACCAACAACTTGGGTCTCCCTTATCCCTCCTCTACTAGCAAGATTGCTACAGTAACTTCCACTTCCCGTCACTCTTCCAACATTAGGAATGTTGTTGGAAGTCAAGGAAGGACTCTTGCCATGGAACCCATAAGTGCCTCTCGCCTTGGTTCCATAGCCAATAGTACTACTCCTACTACAACTATTCAAGCCCCCCATGGCATTGATAGAACAATATAACCCCTTTGTAGCAAAAGCAACATCAGCCCTCAAACCACCCTTCACATGGGAATTAGAAGCATTAGGTCGCTTAGCGTACCTAGAAGATGCAAGCTTCTTCTTTCCCATGGAACAACCACCTTCTCCTCCCATACTAATGGAAGGACCTCTACTACTCCCTTGCACATTTGTAGAAACACCAAGAGAAGATGTAAACGAAATATTTCTATGTTCAACCTCATCATCAATCCTCTCTATATCACTATCTACATGTTCAAATTCATCACAAGAAGAGTAAGTAGGAACAATGTACCTTGAAGCATCACCATCTTCGTATTCTTGACTAGAAGCATAAGGATCAACACATTCATCTTCATGAGCTTCATAGTCTTCATCAACCTTACGATCATCATAGTGAACCGCTTTATCCTCATACGAGCCATAGTTCCCCGAATCATCATAGCAATGTCCATCACCATCATCGTAGGAACCATAGTCTCCCTCATCTCCACATGAGTCATACCCTCCACAATCATCATCCGACATAGTTGCAACACCACGACAAAATCCTCACAAAAGTCACTCCCTCACGTGAATCACTCAATATATAAATACTCAAAGGCGAGGCCTTAACAACTTGGGAACCAAGGTGATCATAACTAGTATGTCCAAGTAAAAGTTCGGAATGGAGTTAATGGGACTCTATGGACGGACATCTATTTAAGTGCGCACTTGAGGCCAAAGAAAGTTCTACGAATCTTCTTTGAATTCTAATCTCCTATGCGCATGCGTGTTCTATTATGCTAAAGAGTTAGTGTAGGTAGAGTAGGCCAATTACCCAAGAAATACTAACCAAGAAGTTAGGAAACAAACAGAACACAAAAACACACGAAACAAAACAAACCGCACCCAAAACAGGGGTGGGCGCTCCACACAAAAGGGGGGCGCTCCGCCCAGAGGCAGGCGCTCCGCCTGGCTGAGAGTCTGCCCAAAAGTTAGATGCTCCGCCTAGAGTGCGATTCAGCAGTTTTTCACAACGGGTTTTGGTGATTTTGGCCAATTTTATCGATCGATTTCAACCCGATACACAAAATAAATGATACCCAAAGGTGTATACAACTATTACAACCAATCCCCAATAGTTTTCAACCCCAAACAACAACAACATGCTTCGATTCAAGTTTGAAGCGATTTTAAGGGATTTCAAAATTTTGAGAATTTGATTTTCGAACTTCTGAATTGTAACACCAAAACACGATATATGGGTATCAAAACGATGGGAATACTATATAGAACAAATCCCAATACTTTTAAATGCTTTGGGAATCAAATCCAACCCGATCTACCAATTTTTTTCAACTTTTCAACTTTTTTCAATTTTTTTGTTTTCTTCTTTTTAAGAACAACAAGAACACAACAACAATGATACTAACACGATGAACAAGGAATGGGGGTTTGTAAGAATATAACCCGAGCCTTGCTCTGATACCAACTGATGCAATGCAAAATAACAGAAGCAAATAATGATACGATAATGCGGAAGCGATAAAATAACATACGTGATATCAATAAAGATATCGGAAAACAAGGATTGAGGAGGCAAGAAACGAGAAGAAAGAACAGATAATCGACTCAAGACATGAATTAATTATCCAAAAGGGAGAAATGAAACTCGAACCTTACAATGGATTCATACTAGCGATGAATATCCATAGGTTCCAAGTCGAGACATACACGAAGCTTCAAGCTTTGAACTAGAAAGGCTCGGCCTTCTCTAAATTCCCTCTTCTCAAATGTTCATACAAGCTAAGTTATGAAATGAAATGGCTAAGTCTCCTATTTATGGTTTTTCACAAGACCAAGTGAAATGTATAAAATATCCTCAAGCCAAGTTAAGGCAATACACAACACTTAGGGGCAAAATAGAAACTTCACACCAAAAGTTGGTCTTCTTCAACACGTGGGCGCTCCGCCCGCTTTGGCTTCTGATCAAGATGTGCAGGAGCTTGGGTGCTCTGCCCAGTGTTAGGCGCTCGGCCTGGTTGCCTTGAAGCTAGACGCTCCGCCTAGCTTCTAGGCGCTCCGCCTGGCCCTGATGCGTATGTTTCCTTCCTTTAATTGAGCACAAATGCATGATCTTCGAAACTCTTGACCTCGTACCCTCGCATCCTCCTAGATTGGCTCTTGATGGTTGGGACCTAAGCTCAATTTGGATTGCATCAGAAATGCATCTTCAACACCAGTTGTTCTTTGAGTTTGTGAATAAGATAATGTTGTCAAGGCAGGAAAAGAGAGGGGTAGCCAGTTTCATGGACCTGGTCCTTATGGAACTGTTGGACAGTGATATGCAGATAAACTGGCCCTGGTTCATGATTCACATGATTAAGAGGGTTGTCCCTAAAAAGAAAAAACATTCATTGCCATTTGGATTTATCTTGACTAATCTGTTTGCCAAATTGGGGATTCCTTTGGAATGTGTGATAAATGCTACTAAGAAGGAGAGGTTTGATATTGCCACATTGATCAGCTGTGATCTGAATGTACAAGCTGATCCTCCAATCGGTGGACTTGGTAAACAGCCTCTGAACAACAAGGTGATGGCCTTGAGGCAACAAGTTGTCATTCAAGCTACTGAAATAACGAGGTTGGAGGAAGAAAGGGACTACTGGAAAGCTGAGGCTACAAAAGCTAAGGAAATAAATGAAGGGATGCTCAAAAAGATGTTTGAGCTACTGCAGGAAAAATCCCAAGGACCTGGTCCTTCCACCACCTGATAACCTGCACCAAAAGGCCATTATTTGTCCAGTGGGATTTAGACTAGTTCTAGTGCCTTAGTATTTCCTTTTTCTAGTTTTTGAATAATTTAATAGTATTTGCTTGTATCCCCTTGTTAAAATCTTTTTTGTTAATGATGAATTATCTTCGATGGCTAATATCAGTTTAATGCAGCTGCTTTATGTTGAATTATGCTTGCATTTCGAGCTGCCTAAATGGCTATGAGCTGTTTGTTTTTTTGCTTGATAAATTCTAACTTATGCAACCTTTTCAATGATGCCAAAAGGGGAAAGAGTAAGTCTGATTTTGCATGTGATATTTATAAACTGGCTGAGAACCTGATCGTTAATGATGAAATAAGTTTCTACTAATGTTGCTTTTAAGTTACAAGTTGTAGTTCAGGACATTAAGGACATGAAGCAAGGTCTATGAGTTTGTCATCATCAAAAAAAGGGAAAATGTTAGCTTGGATAAGTTTGAGTTTGACTGATACTAAGGAACAGATCCAAGGACATGTTCCTTTGGATCACTGCAGTTGAATAAATTATTATGCAAAATCAATTAAGCAGGAAAATTAATTGTTATCCTAAAATCTAATGTTTATCTTGATAATTATGCAAGGATGCACGAGATAAGAAAAAATTGCATAAGATTGGATAAGAGCTAAAGGATTTCGGTCATCCTAGCAAAGGAGTTCAATTAGGACTCAAACTCTTGGAAGCTTTGGAGTTCTAATTGTTCAAGACTTCTTGGATTGCGAGGCTATAAAAAGAGATTCATTTCAGCTGTTGAAGGTGTGCACAAATACAGAGAGAGTCGAGCTATAGCATTGAAATAGTCTTTCATTATATTTATATAATCATTAAGCTACAGGAAACTAAGTAAAGAACATGTTCCTTAGATTGAGCCTTGTCAAAGTTCAGTCTTAGTTCATCTGTAGTAGGATCTATCGAGTTGTACTATTGAATTCAAGTCTTGTACTTGGAGAAATCTTACTAATTGTGAAAGCGGTCATTATAGGATTAGAGTTAGTCCTAGGTTTGTAAGAAGGTAGTCTTGCAACCAAGTGAGTCTTTCAAATAATGAAGTTGAAATCCTACTTGAGAGAGTAGGTCGTGATTTTTTGATCCCATATTAACGGGGTTTTTCCACGCTAAAATCAAGTGTTCATTTACTTACAGTTTATTTAGTTCCGCATTTAACAAAGTAAAAGAACATATTGAAGAAACTGGTCCTTACATAATAAGTGGTGTGTCTTGGGAAATAACAATAATCATAATCAATATATAAAGAAAATCTTTTAAGAGCTTTGTTTGTTAATCAAATAAACTATAAAGAACAAAACAAAAAGCAAAAAACAATTGTGCATTGCACGATTTGGGTTATGAATCATTATTTTGTCTAAATTGATCAACATATTTTGACCCGAACAAACATTTGGTTGGGTTGAAATAATATAATTTATTTATAAATAGTTCACCCATTTTAACCATCCAATTAACATCCCCATTTGACACCCCTATTAAGTCATCGTCCACCCCTTGGTTGTTAAGCGAAAATTTGTTATTGATCTCCTACCAGGTGCGTATAGTAGGGTAAGGAAAAAAGGGGGAGTAATGCTAGTTCTATTCAACACTAACTTTTATAACTATTACCATCGTCAAGAACTGTGGTCGAATAAATATGATCCTTCAATTCTTAATAAAAAATCTCAAAGTGTAAGTTTTAAAATAGAAAATATTCTGATAGGATAGGGGGCGAAGTCAAGTACTAAGTTTGACATAAAATTCAACCACGCTCCGGTGTGAATGTCGGACATCGGATAGAAAAATAAAAAAATTAAAATCTTCTATACCAGTATCATTCCAGAGGTGAATATCTGCTTCTATTACCAATATCATCCTAGAGGTGAAGACCTTAAGGGGTCGTTTGGTACAGAAAGGGATATCTCATGGATTAATAATCTCGGGATTAGTAATTCCGGAATTATAATCTTATATAACATATGAGATAGTAATTTCAGGATTGTAGTCCCATTTTTCTGAGGTATTCCACCTTATCTCAACTGTCAAACGTAGAATAAATTAATCCTAAATTTAATTACGAAATTATACTCCTGCATTCCTCCTACCAAACAATCCTTGATTCTCTTTTCCTTTTTCCTTACCCCACCTCTCCAATAAATTTAAAAACGCGTTAAATAGTAGTACTAATTACAAGAAACAAATTTGTCAAAACCCTTAGTTTAAGGAATCAAATCTGGGAACTTGTAAAATTTTCAAGTCATTCGAGACTCTTTTTCAAATAGAAAAGCATTCTTTAATTGTAGCTACACCTACCGTATAGTAGTAAAGTTTTGTCCAGGGCAAATGTTATTTGGTTACGGCTGTTTAACACACCTATCACAAAGGAAAGTGGTCAAGGCATTCTCAAAAGTTGTTCTCTCACTTCTCTTTAGTCATCCTATATTTCATGGTGTTTACATACCTAACTAATTCAAATTTATTTCATGGTTATTTGGAATTTTATTAATTTCAACACTCGTACTCAAGATTTGTAACAGTTAAAGATAGAGAGGATCCAATCATTCTCGCTAAATCAATGTTTTAAAAGGGGTAGAGGTAAGACCATGTGTTTTAGCTAGCGATATGTTTTACTTGACACAGACGACTGGGCGTAAGCCCACAAATCTCTAATATTTAATATTTTAAATATTAAAATAATTGATATAAGTATTTAAAAAAATATAAATCATATAAAAAGGATAAAATTACATAAAACTCTAAGAAAATTCAAAAATTATGTTAGGATAAGATACAAGTAAGAAAATTACATAGAACTAAGTTGGTATTTGAGTGTAAACTTTATATAGAGGATTTTATTGAAAATATTTTTTCAATTTTAGTTTCTTTTAGACTTACGCCCGAAGACTTGCCCAACGTCTTACGCCTTTGAAAACCAACGGCCCGCCAGAATACTCCGGCGCGCTTTTAATTTTCTACTTCTCTGTCTCTGGACTCGCCTCGAAAATGCCTTAAAAACACTGAGCTAAGTGCAGTGATTCTCTCTTTCATTTGTGCTTCAAACAGGGATTAAATGGACTTGGTATTAGTGCGACCAAATTTTCGTTGTAGGTTTGATTTTTCAATCAGCCACTTATAGTGTTTCTGAAGCGATGTAACTTTTATTTAGAGACGTTAAATGCAGCTGTTTCTTCATTGACTCTGGACAAAAGCTCTGGTCTTTCAAGGAAGTTAAGTTAAGGGTTCGAATTTATTAATTACTTTCTTCCATTAATGGCCACCGCGGAGTTAAATAAGACCCTTAAAAACGTTTATAAGACATCATTATGAAGAAAGTTTCTAAACTCAAACATATTTATTTTGTGTAGGACTTTCCAACTAGAACCGTAGAAATTAAAGAAAGTAAAATGTGGGCAGTGGCAAATGGAGCTAGCACTTATATAACTGTTATTCGTGTGTTTAAAAATATCAAAAAATACAACAAACAGAAATATATAAACAGTATTTATCGGACAATTCCGAGCCCACAAGTTTTTTGTGACTCCTTAAGGAATTTAACCCCCTCACTGTTGTCCAAGGTTAACGGGTTAATCCTCCCATGATGGAATGGGATTACAGTTCTACGGTAGTGACACTTCAAACTGTAGAACTCCGCGAACTCAAAGAAGCGTGGTGATTTTCATCTTGTTGGGATGAAAGAAATTTCATTATTTGAAATAATTGGAGTGGAGCACAACAGTCTTGCTGTGGAGGTCGGAGCAAATCACACGACACTTACTGTTTGTATTAGAATAATGCAGAAGAAAGGGAGGAGATAGTCAGATGTTCTGGTGAGGAAAAACTCTATAGAAGGGCACGTATTTAAAGCAAAAGGATAGGCTGGAATGAAGAGACACAGCCTTTCAGATCGTGATTGTTACAGAAAACGTCCACACTAATGGCTGGTTAAAAACGTAACGGAAAAATATTAAATCAGAGGAATGAATTCAGATTGAATTCAGATTACCGCTACAAAAATGGATATCAAATATTAATAATAAAATATTAATATTATTAAAAATATCAATATTATTTAATACTTTTAGTTTTTGTTGGTCCAAAAAATTAAATCAATGAATCATATCAATTGACTGAAGCCGAAGCCGAGACGAGTGAGCAACGAAGACGGCGCGAGGCTCTCCTTCTTCTCAACCCTTTTAAGAGTTAGAAGAAGCACTTCTCTATTTAAACCCAACAAAAGACTTTTTCTCTACCAATATGGGAGAAGTGCATTTCCTTTATAAAAGAAATATTTTTATCTTTCCACCCATTTTCCATTCACACTCTTCACATTCCAAAAAACCCGACAATCCTCCACATGAATGGGGAATGGCTATATTGTGGAAATATGCATGACAGACTTGTGTGATTTGTAAGAAACAATTAGTTGCATCGGGATAAATAGGTTTCCCTTTGAACTTTCCATAGTGAACATACATCGGATATACTCGGTCAATCGGTACATTTGATACCTTTGAACCGTCGAGCTTTGGTGTATACCTAGACAATGTAAGTCACACAACTAATCTTTAACCAACTTTGGTTCTTACTGTTGTGTTCGTTTCAACCATGAACACCGCCTGATTTCATAAGTGCGTAGAAAATTTGCCTTACAGAATTCTCCTTGAAGCGGCTTCCACTTCACACTTACATAGGTAATTTCTTAACTTGTAATCCTGTAGATGTACACTATTTGATAATTCCAATATCAAACTTAGATAATCATTAAAAAATGCCTCTAGCATTTTATCCTTGGTACTTGAACATTGTCTCATCACGAGAATGGACCAAAAATTTAGTTTGACAATGTTGAACCGTCATACACAACTTTGTATTCTCCTTGAACCTAGTTCTTGTGATCTCCAGTCTTCTAGGTAGAGTTGTCGTCGTGATGACTTGTCCTTGGCCATAGTCCCATTCCCTTCTATGAACGCTCAGCCGCCTCTCTAGTTAGGCCTTTTGTAAACGGATCCGACACACTATCACTTGACTTCACGTAATCAATAGTGGTAATTCCTCCAGAGAGTAGGTCCCTAATGGTTTTATGTCTTTGTTGTATATGAAGATTCTTACCATTATACATAACATTCCTAGCCATTAGGGAGTAGGTCCCTAATTGGTGTCAACGGCTTAGGCCAGAACGGATATCTTCCAAAAATTTCCGAAACCATTCAGCTTCTTCACTGGCCTTATCTAAAGCTATGAATTTAGCTTCCATTATAGAGCCGGCAATATACGTTTGTGTGGACGATTTCCAAGATACCGCTCCTCCAACAAGTGTGAAAATGTACCCACTTGTGGACTTAGAATCAGTTGTGCCGGTGATCCAATTGGCATCACAATATCCTTCAATGACCGAAAGATACTTGTTATAATGCAATGCAAAGCCTTCGGTGTATTTTAAATATCCCAAAACACGTTTCATCGCCATCCAATGAGTTTGATTGGGATTACTCGTGTATCGACTTAGTTTACTTATAGCACAAGCTATATCTGGACGAGTGCAATTCATGATGTACATCAAACTTCCCAAAACACAAGCATAATCCCGCTGAGATGTGCTTTGACCTTTGTTCTTTTTAAGAGCAAGGTTTATTTCAATCGAGGTCCTTGAAACTTTAAAATCTAAATACTTAAATTTTTCAAGCACACTATTGATGTAATGAGATTGAGACAAAGCCAGACCTTTAGGAGTCCTATGGATCTTAACACCCAGAATTAAGTCGGCAACTCCTAAGTCTTTCATATCAAATTTGCTAGTTAGCATGTATTTTGTAGCATTTAGGCAATGTCATTACTCATTATCAACATGTCATCCACATATAAGCAAACAATGACTACATAATTAGGAGTGTTTTTAATGTAAACGCATTTATCACACTCGTTAATTTTAAAGCCATTTGACAACATTGTATGATCAAATTTCGCATGCCATTGTTTAGGTGCTTGTTTTAGTCCATAAAGCGGCTTAACAAGTTTACACACCTTCTTTTCTTTTTCTGAGACCACAAACCTTTCAGGTTGTCCAATGTAAATATCTTCCTCCAAATCCCCGTTTAAGAATGTTGTCTTAACATCCATTTGATGGATTTCAAGATCATACACGGTGGCTAACGCTATTAACATACATATGGATGTAATTCTAGTTACTGACGAGTATGTGTCAAAGTAGTCAAGACCTTCTTGTTGTCTATAGCATTTGACAACAAGCCTTGCCTTGTACTTGTCAATAGTGCCATCAGCTTTCATTTTCCTTTTGAAAATCCACTTAGAACCTAATGGTTTGTTTCTAGGAGGAAGATCAACCAACTCCCAAGTATGGTTCTTCAAAATAGATTCTATTTCACTATTGACTGTCTCTTTCCAAAATGGTGAGTCTGAATGAAGTAGAAGTTCTTTGACGTTTGCAACGTCTTGGTTCTTCCTCATTTGGTGTACTTTCTTTAGTTCCTTCCTGAGGTTGTTTGGATCTTTCACCAACTGACTCACATTCCTTCTTATACGGATATATATTTTCAAAAAATTCAGTACTATCAGATTCTATCAATGTATTAACATGAATGTCGGGATTTTCTGATTTGTAAACCAAAAATCGATATGCTTTACTGTTTGTAGCATATCTAATGAAAACGAAATCAACTGTTTTCAGTCCTATCTTAACCCTTTTGGGTTTTGGAACTTGCACTTTTTCCAAACACCCCCGACACTTTGAAATAATTCGAGTTGGGCTTCCTTCCCTTCCACTTTTTATATGGAATGGAAAGTATTTTGCTATGGGGCACTCGATTGAGTATTTGATTAGCCGTGAATATAGCTCCCCCCCCCCCCCAATAAGTTCTGGGGTAAACCCGAACTTATTAACAAGGCATTCATCATCTCCTTTAATGTTCGATTTTTTCTTTCTGCAATCTCATTAGATTGAGGCATGTAAGGGGCAGTTGTTTGATGAATAATGTCATATTCCAAACATATTTGTTCAAAAGGAGATTCATATTCGTTGCCCCTATCACTTCTTATCATTTTGATCTTTTTGTTAAATTGCGTTTCAACTTTATTTTTGTATTGCTTGAATGCGTCAATTGCCTCATCTTTACTACTAAGTAAATAAACATAGCAGTAACGAGTGCTATCGTCGATAAAAGTTATGAAATA
Source organism: Petunia secreta (assembly GCA_029990175.1). Classification (NCBI taxonomy): domain Eukaryota; kingdom Viridiplantae; phylum Streptophyta; class Magnoliopsida; order Solanales; family Solanaceae; genus Petunia; species Petunia secreta. Next base: position 1,494,854 of record JARKIP010000087.1, on the reverse strand, counting down.
CTTCTTTCCACCGCGAGATGGTATTGACTTCATGTCACAAATATATGTATGAATTAAGTCTAATGGTTCAGAATCCCTTTCAATTGACTTGTAAGGGTGTTTAGTATATTTAGACTCAACACATATTTGATATTTTGACTTTTCGCAATCAAATTTAGGCAATACTTCCAAATTGATCATTTTCCGCAAGGTTTTATAATTGACATGTCCCAAACGAGAATGCCATAAATTATTTGACTCAAGCAAGTAATAAGAAGCTGAAATTTTATTCATAATGTCAACGACCATTACATTGAGTTTGAAAAGGCCCTCAGTCAGGCAACCTTTTCCTACATACAACTCATTCTTAGTTATTACAACTTTATCAGAAACAAAAATACACTTAAACTTTAACGAGAAGTGCAATGACACCAAGTTCTTCCGTATTTCAGGAACGTGAAGAACATTGTTCAGATTCACAACTTTTCCAGATGTCATCGTGAGGCATATCTTTCCATAACCTTCAATTTTGGTCGTTGCAGAGTTGCCTATAGAGAGTGTCTCATCAGGTCCAACGGGAGCATATGAAGCAAAGGCTTCCTTCACAGTGCAAACATGGTGGGCGGCTCTAGAATCAATCCACCATTCTTTAGGATTTCCAACCAAGTTGTATTCAGAAATCATAGCACACAAATCAATGTCTTGCACTCCTTGGGCCAATTTATTCTCTTTAACCATGTTGGCTTGGCCTTTTTCCTTTTTCCTGTTCTTGTCCTTCTTTGCAACACGACAATCTGCGGACTTATGCCCACTCTTGCAACAGTTGTAGCAATTTCCCTTGAACTTTTTCTTGCTAGGATTGGTCTTTCCTCCAGAAGACTTCTTTCTCTGATTCTGATTTGGATTATGCTCAACAATATTTGCTCCCACTATTGTAGCATTTCCATGAGCCTTCTTTTTAGTGGATTTGTTGTCTTCTTCAATCGTTAAGCGAACAATCAAATCTTCAAGGGACATCTCCTTGCGCTTATATTTCAAGATTCTTAAAGCCCTTCCATAACGGAGGCAACTTTTCAATCATAGCTGCAACTTGAAACGCCTCATTAATCATCAAACCTTCAAAAAAAAGTTTGTTAGCAATAATATAGTTAATACTTTTAACATAAGTATTAATCAGGATCATGCCTTCAACAAGGAGATCATGGATAATGACTTGAAGTTCTTGGACTTGGGATATAACAGATTTGTTATCCACCATCTTATAATCCAGAAATTTGGTAGCCATAAATTTCTTCAGTCCAGTGTCTTCAGTCTTATATTTCTTTTCCAGTGCATTCCACAGTTCCTTTGACGTTTCAACGTTACTATAAATGTTGTACAAGTCATCTTCCAAGCCACTTAGAATATAATTCTTGCATAGGAAGTCAGAATGCTTCCAAGCCTCAATCACAAGGAAGTGCTCGTTTTCAGGTGTTTCATCAGGCAGGACCGGAGCATCCTCCTTAATAAACTTTTGCAGGCTTAGAGTGGTCAGATAAAAGAACATCTTTTGCTGTCATCTCTTAAAGTCCACACCAGAAAATTTTCTCGGTTTTTTCACAGGTGGCATAATCGTTGCAGTAGCAACACGGCTAGATCTTGCAGCACCAGAAATTGTGGTAGCAGTAGCACTCACAACAGGGACGGTTTGTTCCACTCCGTTTGTCATCTCTGTCAAAATGACAAAAGCAGAAACAACAATCAACAACCGGTGAAGTATTTAAATGTTCAAACCGAATACAAAATGTTTAATCTTCAAACTGAATAACAGCCGGAGTAGAAAACCACGAAGGTTTTAGTCTGTTTAAATAGTATATTATTGAAACACAGAAACTAAATAACGATAGATTTCTTAAACTTGTTATTCCTGCGATAAAAAATATCAGAAAATACAACAAACAGAAATGTATAAAGAATATATATCGGACAATCCCAAGCCCACAAGTTTCTTGTGTCTCCTTAATGAATCTAACTCCCTCACTGTTGCCCAAGGTTAACGGGTTAATTCCTCCCAGAATGGAATGGGATTACAGTTCTACGGTGGTGGCACTTCAAACTGTAGAACTTGGCGAACTCAAAGAAGCAAAGCAAATCACACGATACTTACTGTTTGTATTAGAGTAATGCAAAAGAAATGGAGGAGATAGTCAGATGTTTTGGTGAGGAATACCTCTGTAGAAGAATCCGAAGCCGAGACGAGCGAGCGACCGACGACGACGCGAAGTTCCCCTTCTTCTCAACCCTTTTAAGAGTTAGAAGAAACACTTCTCTATTTAAATCCAACAAAAGCCTTTTCCTATACCAATATGGGAGAAAGTGCATTTCCTTTATAAAAGAAACATTTTCACCTTTCCACCTATTTCCCATTCACACGCTTCACATTCCAAAAAATCCAATAATAACAAGTTCAACTAAACCCAACATTTCTGGCTACAACAATATAAGTATATTTCAACCAAACCTGATACTTTTGTCGTATGATAGAGACAAATATGTGAAAATCATTCAGTTATGAAGCTAAAGATTGTACACACCAAATATTTAGTCTCACTAAATGTTTGTTATCAAATCGTACTTTTAAAACTCTTTGCTGATTAACTATAGAGATAAAAATACATATCCATCAATCAGGGGCGGCTCAACGGAATTTGTGGCCTAAAGCAAAATTATTTTTTGAGGCTTTAGATTTGTTTCACGAAATTCATATACTGGCAAGACATTAAAAAACTAGATTTCTAACTTATATAGAGATAAATTAAACAAAACAACGAAATAAAGCATTCAAAAAACTTAAGTCAAAATTGTAAAGCCATCGCCAAAAACAAAAATGGATTTAAATAATACTCCATTTTTTTCAATTTATATGACATAGTTAACTGGGCAAAATTTAGGAATTAAATGAAGACTTCTAATATTTCTATTAACATATGTCATAATACTTGTGTGATTATAAAACTTTTGAAACTTATGATCTTAAACATGTTATAACATTTGTCTGGTAATAAAAGTTTCTCATAGAGAATAAAATAGGAAGTTTTATCAACTTTTTCTAAATTTTCATGAGGAAAACTGTGCTTTTCTTTTTTGAACAAATAGAACATAAAGGATGAAATTGAATTGTAGAAGAAACTAATTGAGACTAATTAGTAAGATAAAAAAAAGTACAATAATTTATAAACTTACCAATTTTAAAAAATTAAAGAAAATATATGACTATAATCATTCAATGAATACTTATATATTTTATAGGGTAGTATATATATGTAGTCATTACAAATTTGGGGCCCTTAAAAATGGGGCCAAAGGCAAGGGCTTCACTTATCTTACCTTAGGGCCGCCCTGCCATCAATCATATGACTAAGTAATAAAATTCATATAAAACATATCCAATAATTTTAATTTAGTGTAAATATTAAGTGGTACTATTTAAACGTTTCTATACTCTATGCATCCAACACTCGAGAGCATGCAGCGTAACGAAAAGGACATGTTTTTTCAAGAGAGATCGCAAGCAGAAACACACTTAGGAAGGAAGCTTAAATCGTACTCCCTCCGTCCCAATTTATATGGCACTATTTGACCGGACACGGAGTTTAAGAAAATAGAGGTTGACTTTGTTAAATATCAATTTTATCCTTGAAAAAGTAAGAGAGAGAAGATTTGAGTAGTAAAAAGTTGTTGGTAGGTTAAAAGTTTGTAGGGCCCAATAAGGATAAAATAGAGATGATGCATTAAATAGTTGTCAAATAAGGAAATGTGCCATTTATTTTGGGACAAATAAAAAAGGAAATTGTGCCACATAAATTGGGACCGAAGGAGTAGTAAAGACCAAAGGGACAGCCCGTGACAGGCGTAAAGGAATGGATCAAGAGACACGTTCAACTTGATGACCTTTTCTTCTCTGAAGAAGAACAAAGAAGAGGATTGATCAAGAATTGAATATTGTGCCCCGCACGACCTCCCTCAGTCCCCATTTGCTTTGTTTACTTTTCTCTAAGGGCACACCTTCCAATTTCAGCAGATAATTTTTTTTCTATTTATTCTTTAGTTTCTGGACCCCACAAATCTTATTTTTTTAATTAGAAAGTGATTTATTTTGTTATTCACATAATTTAGGTGTTCCGATTCTTTTTTTCTCTTTTCTTCATTAGAAAAGTAGATAAAGACTCGAGTTGCAAGTTATTTGCATGTATGTATTTTGAGTGAAGACATTCCAAGTACTAGTTACCGGAGCGTGTGGCACAAGTTCAACATAATCTTTCATTTTTATATTTAACATTTCCTTCATTTCTTTAAAATTTATTATTATGAGACTCTGAATTTGAAATACTAAATAATACATCAACATATAGATTTTCGAATAGGATCAAGTATAATAGGAAAAGCAAACAAATTCATGGACTCATGATGTCTTCATTCACACAAAAATTTGCGCATGAAATTTTCAGAGCCTACAAACATTAAGTGGGCCTTTGCGGTTTGACTATATATTTCTTTTTTTTTTTCTGAAAAAAAGTTTTTAAAATTGATTTAAAAAATAATATTTGGAAGTTGAAGTTACTTTTGACATGTATTTTACTTGAAAAATAATTGAAGCTTAATTAATGGATAAAAAGTTTTTTTTTAAAAAAAAAAAGGTCAAAACCACTTTTTCATTTCCCAAAAGCTTATTATTAAAACAGCTCCAAAAATTTACTACTTATATCTATAGACAAACATCGTTTTCAACTTTTTTTTTCTGAAAAAAAAAGTAAATAGAAAAAAACTTATGGTCAAATGGGGGCTAATTAAGCTGGAACATTCATTGAATTAATGAAGCCAAAATTAAATCAGCTGACCTAAAAGTTTTTCTTCTCCTCTCTTTCTCTTATGTTGAGACGCAAATCATATTTAAGGAAAGAAAATTAAACACTTAATATAGAGAACATCGAGTTTAAAAGGTAATTATTTATGCACAGGTTTAAAAGGTAATTATTTATGCTTCCTCAACATTTTGTGTGAATTATGCACTTTGGCGCCTGATCTTACCTTTTTTTGTTTTACCAAAAGAATAGGCAGTTTTATTTTGATCTTCCACGGAAAAAGATTATTTATCACTGAATATAATAGAATTGAAATCTTTCCTCACACTGTCTTCTCACTCGTCTGCTTTCCCCCTTCTTTGTCTTTCTTCCATTCTCCTTTTCTTATTCGCTCAAGCTCCTATTTTCTCTAGTTTATTAATGACAAACTTTATGTTATCTTCTTATTTTTAATTGAGTTTAAGTTTGACGCACTGCCGCTATAACAGGTTAACAATTTTTTTTCTTTTTCTTTTTCTCCTTTCCTAAAATTTATTATTAAACACAATTTTTGTTATTTTAACCCCTATATCTCTTCAGACTTTTGTTTATTAAGAAAGGTGAGAATTGAAAACTAGAATTGCAACAATTCATAGCAATAAAATCACAAAGTTGACAATGTTTCTGCCATTGAAATATCACTTTTCTTACAATGTTATCAGAAAAGTTGACAATGTTTCTGCCATTGAAATATCACTTTTCTTACAATGTTATCAGAAAAGTTGACAATTTTTGAGATTCGGAAGAATCAATTATGGTAATAATAAACTATAAGAAACTGATAAAATTATCAAAATAATTTCGGAAACTCAAATAAATTCAATTATAACATTGCGAAGATTTAATTTGCTCCACAGATTAGATCTGTTGGAAAGGTCAGAGGAAGAGTACAACATGTTGATGTTTGACTTTGCTCATATTCATCCAACTTTTTTGCTTTTTCTTCACCATATCAACATTCAATTGGCCTCTATATGGAAAAAAATAAAAATTACTTTCTGGGGTTTAATGAATTCTTTGATGTCTTAAAGGAAGAAGAGGAGACACAGAAAAAGAGCAGGGGTACAGGGGAGGAGGTTAATTGGGGCACGTGAAGACAGTGGTAAGGGTTGGGCTAGGGGAGAAAAAAGGATAAAGTAAAAATAAAAGAATAAATATATAATTACCTTCAAAATTATCAGACACCAATGATTTATAGAACATTTTTTTTTTTAATTTCCTAGCAGTTTGTGATTTTCCTTTACGTCTTGACTGTACCTTCAAAACCAAATCTCTTCTATTCTACTCCAAAATCCATTTGTTTTCAAATCTTATTCAATGCTTCCTTTTTAAGTTAGTTTGTGCTTTAGTTTTTTTTATGTTGTTGGTTAAATTTGTACTAATTTTTATTTTATTTTTTTATTTTGTGTTTACAATCTATTACGATCTTTTGTAGTTTTATTTTTAATTTTTTATTAATTTTGTAATTTTGCTGCATCTTAGTGATATTTTATTTTTAGGACACTGATTTTTTTGTGGAAGGACAATCCGTCTTAAGTTATTAACAAATATTTTTTTTTAATGCTTAATAATTTTCATGGTGTTGTCCGATTGTCGTGATTACTATCTAATTGATATGTGAAGTTACGTTTTTTTTTTTTTTTTATTTTTTTTTATTTTTGTGGACATGCAAATTAAGGACGATGTGGCGCTAGTTATTTGCAAAAATGACAGCATATTTTGGCTCACTATATAAATACGTGCAATCAAATTATTGTGATTACTAATCATTACTACATGAAGTTATGTTCTCCTATAGATTTTTGTGAATATGTGAAGTGAGGACGATTTTATCTCAGTTATTTGCAAAAAGATTGAATATTTTGACTCACTATATGAATATGTGCGATCGGATTGTCAGGACTACTAACTATCCGTACGTGAAGTCATGTTTGTTGTGTATTTTTAGGGATGTGCGAATTGATGACGATCTAACCTCAACTATATTACGAAATGGACGTAGTATTTTTTTCTCATTATAAGAATTAGTACGACCATACTGTCATGAGTTCTGCTTTGAGTGTATGTATGCTATAGTGAGCCTAATTATCCTTTTTATCTTGAAGGAACTAATTGATGTAGGACAAAAAAGTAATCAAAATAGAAAATTGTGTAGGAAGGCTAATACACGAGTAGCCTAATAGAGAGAGCTTGCACATGGCAAAGCTTGAATATAAAGAGGTGATATAAGACAACTTGATAGATAGAATTGTTATTATTTTTGGATGTCTTACAAAGGTTGCTGCAATAATTATTTATAGTCTTCAGGTAACATAGAAATCATTTATAATTGGGTAAATCAAATACAATAAAAGCTAAGATCTTGCTAATCAAGATAGCTGATATCAAAGAAGAAAGATATTATCAAATCTCATGTGATATTGTCTAAATCATCTAACTTGATTTTGTTTGATCCATTCCTTGATTCTCTTCGTGAGTCTTCGTGGGTCCGACTATAAATCAGGATATCATCGAAATATACTACGACGATCTTCCCAATAAATGGCCGGAGAACCTGATTGATAAGCCGCATAAAAGTACTTTGCACGTTAGTTAAGCCAAAAGGCATGACTAACCATTCATACAGTCCATCTCGCGTCTTAAAAGCAGTCTTCCATTCATCTCCTGGCCGAACTCTAATTTGATGGTATCCGCTGCGTAGATCAATCTTTGAAAATATTTTTGAACTATCTAACTGGTCTAGCATATCATCAGGCGAGGAATTTGAAACTTATACATTACTGTGATCTTGTTAATTGCTCTACTATCTATGCACATTCTTCCGGTACCGTCTTTCTTTGGTGTAAGTAAGGCCGGTACTGTACAAGGGCTCATGTTTTCTCTTATATGCCCTTTCTTTAGTAACTCTTCAACTTGGCCTCATAAAATCTCATTCTCCTTAGGGTTCATCCGGTAGTGTGGCAGGTTGGGTGAACTCACCCCAGGTATGAAATCAATGTGATGCTGAATATCTCGTACGGGTGGCAACTCTGCAGGCAGTTCCTCGGGCATAACATCCTTGAACTCTTCAAACAAAAGCTTTAGATCTTCAGGTAATGTCTTCTCCGGTATATCCTTGGTAACAAGAATCCCTTGCCACAAGGCAATGGACTACATCTACACCTTTACAAGCAGCTTCAAACTCCTTCTCTGAGTGAGTAAGTGTCAAGAATGACTTGCCCTTCACTTTAGAAACTTTGGACTTAATGATCCGGTACATTGGAACCAAGGTCACCCTTAATCCATTTGCTTCTAACTTGTATATGTTTTTCCTTCCAAAATGGTGAGCATCATTTCGAACTTCTATGGTCTACCAAATAATACGTGACAGGCATCCATGTCTACTACGTCGAAATACACTTCATCTTTGTACTTCCCAATTGAGAAAGGAACCTTGCAACGTTCTGTCACTTGAATGTTGCCTACTGTTTTGATCCATCCAATGCAGTAAGGATTTGGATGCTTCTCCACCGGTAGTTGCAACTTCTCAACAATACTTTTTCCAATTATATTCTCTCGTATACCACCATCAATTATCAAATCATAAATGTTACCATTGATGGTACACTTCGGTGCGAAAGAGTTGGTGGCGCTGCGTCATCTCTTCTTTCTTTAAAACAAGCATTATCATTCGAACAACATAGATCTGCTCTTCTTCTAAACTTCTTCAGTAGTGTCACCATCAGGCCCACATATTAACTCATCACCCTCTTCACAATCGTCTTGGTATTCTTCTCGCTCTACTATGTTGATCCCCTTTCTTTGTGGACATTCACTGGAGTTATGTCCAGTTTGATGGCACCGGTAGCATTTTCCTGTGGTTGGCCTAGCATATGGATTCGCTTGCGACTGCTTTTGTGTCCCACTCATTTGCTTCTTTCCAGCAACTTTATCATTGGTAAACTTCTCTGCTTGTTTGGCGAACTATAGGCGGGTGTGTCAACAGTTGGTGGTGCTGAAAGGAAGCAGTTCTTCATGGTAAAATCTGCCTTCTTTTCTTGCAACATCATCTCTGCTTTTAATGCCAAATTTCGTGCTTCAGCGAGGTTTTCTAGCATTTGCACGCCAATTTTGTCTTGGATTGTAGGCTTTAACCAATTGAGGTATCTAGCTACCTGTTGGCTATCAGATTCCATCAGATTGTTGCGTTCAACAAGCCTCATAAATTCTATTGTATAGTCATGTACTGAGCAATTGCTTCATCCGGTACCAAGTACGAACTCGACCCTTTCCTTCGCGACACCTTGTTTCATGTAGACGTTCCCACCAAGCAGAAGCTGCCCTCTTCAACCTGTAGGCTACTAATTTGAGTCTTCGCTCTTCTGGAATCTCCATGTAGTCAAAGAATCTGTCTACTTCTGCGAGCCAGTCCATGAATCCCTCTATATTCAGATTGCCATAAAAAATAGGAAGGTCTACCTTTAGGCAAAAATCCTCATCTCGAGAAAAGTGCTGCGGAGCGTGACGCTGCTGATTTCCTCTCCCCATGCTGAACATTTCAAAATCTTTGTCTTCTTCATCCTCTAAATCTTCAACAGTGACTTATCGTCGATATAGGCGACCATGATCATGTCTCTCTGTCCGTGTCGCTTGAAGGAATTCTCCACCGTCGTGCCTTGACCTTCTATCTGTAAGAACATCCATATGCAGATTCATCTCTTCCAATCTACGATCAAGATATTCCCGTAAAGTACGAAATTTCTCTTGTAAGGTTGAAGTAACAGCAGCAGTGGTATTTACTTAATTTTCTTGATCACCCCTCCTACTTGGTTCTTACGGGATCTTGCAGTGTTAGCCATAGGAAACGCCTTAGGCTCTGATACCAAACTGATGTAGGACAAGAAAGTAATCAAAACAGAAAATTGGGTAAGAAGGCTAATACACGAGTAGCCTAATAGAGAGAGCTTGCACACGGAAAAGCTTGAATATAAAGAGGTGATATAAGGCAACTTGATAGATAGAATTGTTACTTATTTCTAGATGTCTTACAAAGATTGCTGCAACAACTATTTATAGTCTTCAGGTAACATAGAAATCTTTTATCATTGGATGAATCAAATACAATAAAAGCTAAGATCCTGCTAATCAAGATAGCTGAAATCAATCAAGAAAGATATTCTCAAATCTCATGTGATATTGTCTAAATCATCTTACTTGATTTTGTTTGATCCTTTCCCTGATTCTCTACATCACTAAGGAACACAAATGAGGACAATTCGTCTTCAACCCTTTTATATCCAAGTTTTATAAGATTTTAGTGATCATTGTGCAACTCATGCCACCAAAATTGTTGCGACTCATTTTTTTAATTCAATCTAATTTTTGGATCGAATTCTCTAAATCGGGTGAAAGTTGCAAAATATGAAGATTTTTTTTATCTATCAACATAAATTATGTAGAATATTAGAAATTTCATGAATTTAACAAATTTTTCGAGGAAATTGTTGCAATCCATTGTCGGATTTTGGCAAATTGTCATTGAAATTGTGTGGTCGTCATCGAAATTGGATTGCACAGGTTCGAGAGAGACATTCGTAGTTATATTTTGTTGTAGAAAGCAAAGGTATTTTCGTCTTATTGTTTTATTAAACATAAAAGTTCTAATTCTTTAAAGACCGCCTCGGCTGTTAAGACGATGCTCAAATATAACGTATTTCATATTTGACCCTGGTCATAAGAGATTGAGCACATTAAAGATGGAATTAAAAAAATAAGCACTTATACATTTTATGAAACTCATTGCATATTTGACCATGATCTTAAGAGATTGAGCGCATTAAAGGTGGTATTTGAAAAATGAGCACTTCTACATTTAATGAAACTCACTCCCTGCACAGAGTGGAAATTAGGACAATTCGACTGCTCTTACTCATAGTGAACCAAAATACTATGTTCATTTTGCATATAACTGAGGCCAAATGGTCCTTACTCCGCACGTCGTCAAAATGCACGACAAACATAACTTCAGGTACTCTTAGTCAATAATCACTACAATCAGGCCACACCTATTCGTATAGTAAGTTAAAATACTCTATATATTTTGCAAATAAATTAGGCTACATATTTTCAAATCCATAAAAATCCACATGAAAACATATTTTTCATGTATTAATGGTCAGTAATCACGATAATTCGGCCGCTCGTATTCATATAGTGAGGCAAAATATTATGTCTTTTTACAACTAATTAAGGTCAGACTGTCCTCACTTCGCAATTCACATGAAATTGAAAATAACCTAGGCAATGCCATATGACCATCACATTCCTCATCGTATTCATCATCATTTTCACCTTCTCTTTCTTCGTTTCGATGAAGATAGCTCTTTAGAATCGTTGTTCAATTGATCAAAACCTAGGCTTGTAACTCTTCACATCCACAGCCATTTTCAGCTCTGGCGGACACATTTTACGGAAGAGTTTCGTACTCTTTATCGATGTCGAAGAAGTGTACAGAAGTCATCTCAGTGAAGCTCACAGCTTCGGTGGTGCCACCTCTATCCGAGTTCTCTATGTTGTGGATTTGATTGCCTATTTTTTAACAAAATAAAAAAAGTATTCAAAAGTTTAAATGCCAGACACTGAACTACTGAAGTGCTCAATTCCCACAAAACTCAAAATACAAGGATTAATATAACTTTTATGTAATAACCAATATTTTCTTCTGTTATGAAAATAAAACATATCTTAATATGCTATATATGGTGTGTAATACAACAAATCAAACATCCAATAATGAACTATTTCTATTTCTATCTCTGTATTATAATTGTTGCATTTATTACTACTTCATGCGTTATACTCCTTATGTTATTAATCATAAAATTATGATTTTTGCATTACAATTCATATATATCTAGTCCGTGCACTATTTAAGTGTGTCAAAAAAAATGAGACTACTTAATTAAATGCCCTTGCTGGGGCCTTGGAGTCTAATGTTATCCTTAAAACACGTTTAAACGTCCATTGGTTACAGCAAAGGAGAAGTTATACAAAGTCTCCTCCTGCTGCTAGTTGCTATGGACGTTGACGGATATATACAATCCACTCGGTTCTGCTTATATCATAAAGAAAGCGAAACTTACCCCAAAAAAACGAAGAAAGCTAGAGAGATGACAGCCGTTCTATTATAAGATTTAGAAATTCAAGAAAAACCTTTTATGCGTCATACTCATGTTTTGTTAATTTGTTTTTTTCTTTGGTCAGAAGAGGTGTACATTTTTCTGAAAACAAAATAGTCGTTTTCTGAACCACTAAAAGTTGATATTAGCAGCCGAAATCTACTCATTTCCTTGCATTTGTCTCCGCCGGACTTCTTGTAATATCTTAATGAGCTGAACCATCAAAAGATATTAGTTCTATGCTCTGCCTATAATTCGAGCCCGATCGAGAGTGAGCTTTCCAATAGTCTCTTTTTCTTAAAAATAGAATTCTAACTGTCAAACCCGTCCATCTTCTTGCTCGAGATATCTAAGATAGCTCTGTAAATTAATAACACAAGCCCATTATTCTTATATTTTGAACTTGCTTCTTGGTACAAGAGCGTTGAGGGGGGGGGGGGGGGGGGGAGGGGGGGAAATTCTAGTTCTAGTTCTGCTTCTATCTAATTTTTAACATCGCTTTGAGAGTGAATCTTTAGACCGTCTGCCTAAGAGGGCGAAGACATTTCTAGGATCATAATTCATCTCCTGGTTCTAGGGGCGGATCTACTCCAAACGTTGCGGTTCACGTGAACCCATGGCCTTTCCACAAAATTAGGTATATTATGTAAATATTTTTAAAATATGTCTCATATGATGTTAGGGTATCCATTTTTTAAAAAGTCAAAATGGTTCACTTGGTCAAACAATGGTTCATTTTTTTGGACGTTGTAATTTCTATTGATCATCTTAAATTCCTAGATTCGCCTCTACCCACTTCTACATCCTTCTGTAATAGTTATCTACCCCGTCAATCCCACCGGTGAGCTATCCATCCTAACCTGGAATAGTGATCTATCACGTTCCTTTACATACTAAGCTTTTACTATCTCTTGCATAAGAAGGACCAAACACATGTATAAAAAATGGTTAAACTTGAAATGAAAGTGTCAATGTATCTACCTAGCTACTTTTCGTCATAATTCAGACATACATATCTTAATATTTTTGAAAGAAAAGTTATACATTTAGAATTATAAGTATGATAAATTTTTAATTTTATAGTTAAGGAGATCTAATTCACTTCTCAAATAATAACAATTGCGCTTAGATAGAATTGAGGGAATAGTTGTCTGAACAAAATGTACGCGGCATTGCCTAGGCTAGTAAAACAGAACAAATAGATTAGAAAACAAACTATTATTACAATTAAAAAGAAAATAAACAGCGCCACATACACGGGAAATCTTGCACTACATGGAGGTGATTGCACAAGACATAGGAAAAGTTGTGGAGGGTTTTAAATTTAGAGATAAAGAGATTGTGGAGTATACTGTTCTCGTTAATGGTAAGAGTTTTATGCCCACAGTTTTCTTCTTTATGGTTTCAATTAGGCATTGATGTGAGAATAGATACAAGAAATGGAGCTGAGTTGGAATGGTATGGCCAAGAATGGAGATTGTCTCCTCCAATAAGAGAGGGACTTGCTTTGAAATAGACATCACATCGTTACCAAATTAAATGTATGAAATATGTTTAATGTGTGGGGCTAGGAGGAGTAGCATCCCAAAGGGTTCGGAGGTCAATCTTTATCATAATTGCCTTCATGGTCCATTTTTTCCCATTTTTAATTAGTAATCTCTTTTTTGGTCTATGATCATATCTGGTCCAATTTCTTCTACGTTGTTTAATGGGATTATTACCCAACATAACCATTCCCAACCCTTATCCACTTTTGTAATCATATTTTGTCATTTTTTTTCTAGCATATTTATTAGATATAATTTGATGATGTAAATATATAAAAATATATAAGACAAATATATGTGTGTATATATGTGTATAGAAGCAATATATAAAGAATATCAATTCAATTATATGTATAATTTAAATAGTAAATTAAATTTTAAATATAAATATTATGGCTAGATTATGTTAGTGCTAGATGACTTGTTAATATGGTATATTGTGGGCTACTTATGTAGAAATCCCTTATTTGATCTTATAAACAGATTAAGATGTTTATCGAGTAATCCAATAATGGACCTGAATTTCCGATACAAAGGGTGTGGTATATAAGGTAAAATTTTCACCTACAGGCCACTTTTATCACTGTTATTTAGTTTGAAGCCACTTTTTTTATTGGTCTTACATGAGAGATCACTTTTTGGAACTTCAATCTTGCGGGCTGAAGCTCAAACCTTGTGGGTTGAACTTCATACCTAAATTATGAAGTTTCAACTTCAATCTGTAAGGACTGAACTTTTAGGTATAAATGCGTAAACTTCAATCCTTGTGGGCTGAAATTGAACTCAATTCTTGTGATGGGCTGAAGTTGAACTTCAATCCTTGTAAGCTGAACTTGTATGAAATTCAACCCAAAAGGAGTGGCCTCAAACTAAAGACCACTACTAAAAGTGGCCTTTGGTGCACTTCACAGGCCCTCGCTAATTTTCAGTTTATGTTGATACATGATGTTATTTCCCATGCCTCAACTTTCAACGATTATATTTATATAATGACTTTCCTTCAATTTGAGAGTTGTAAAAATTTTGCCAACAGGCCACTTTTGCCACTGATATTAGGTTTGAAGCCATTTTTTTTATTGATTTTACATGAGAGGCATGCCCAAGTTATGAAGTTCAATTTCAATCCATAAGGGCTGAACTTTTAGGCATAGATGTGTAAATTTCAACCTTTGTGGGCTGAAGTTTAACTTCAACCCTTAAGGTGGGCTGAAGTTAAACTTCAATCCTTATAGGCTGAACTTGTGTGAAGTTCAGCTCAGAAGGATTAAAGTTCCAAAAAATGACCTCCCATACAAAACTAGTAAAAGATATGACCTCAAACCAAAGACTACTGACAAAAATGGCCTCTCATGCACTTTAGTTGTACAAAGAAACTTTTTATTAAATCTTGTATTTAGATATTAAATCCAAACTTGATCCTTTGAACAGACACAAGCATGCCTTCTCATTTCGTAGTATCTCATCAAGAGAAGTTATATACAAAGGTTAAAAAACTTCTAGAATTTCTACAATAACAATTTAAACAAGGAAATTATAAACAAAGAGTCATATTTTTTTCTTACGTTGGCACACAGTGCCTACTTTTGGAATTAGGGATATCCCTTGTAATAAAAAATCATAGCTGCGCCTAGCCCCCTCCCTTACCACTGAACCACCAGTAGCCGGAAAACTTCAAATCACTGACCTGCCGGTAGCCGAAAATTTTCAAATCACCAGATTCTCACCAAAATTTTTGTTTCTTCCTCGAAATTACGTATTTTATTTTACTAGAGTTTTATTATTGTCGGTTTTGTTTATATCATTATTTTTGATAATTTTATACACACAAATTTATTAAAAAAAATATACATGTATATACATAGAGAAATATATATACAAGAGAAAAATATAAAAGTATACACTGAAAATGGAAACAACATACACACATCCATAATAATATGCAAAACTAAAGTTTTATACTCTTTTATTCATTTTATACACATACTTATACACGTGTATATAATTTTATATATTTTTATACAATACTAACGCAATGTATAAACTTGTATAAAAATGTATAAAAGTGTATAAATATATAAAGTGTTTATACAATATTTCTTACCAAATCTACAAAGAAATTTTAAGGAAAATACCAAATTTATATAACTAAAAAAACCATATAAATTCATTAAAAAACAGCATATTTATAAAAATTATCAACAATAAAAAAAATCGGATATATATATATATATATATATATATATATATATATATATATATATATATATATATATATATGTATATATATATATATATATATATATATATATATATATATATATATATTTCTTAACATAATAATCATGGATCCACCATAATAAATGAAGAAACGAAGAAGAGGAGATCTTTCCGGTGTTTTGCTAGAAAAAGGAAAGAAAGAAAGAAGAAGAAAAGGAGTAGTGCCGGCAAAAAAGTATAAGAGGGGCGGAAGCAGCGGTGGGGAGGAGGCAGCGAGTGGAGACATGATTTTGTGTTGCTATGGTTACTCTTTAGAGGAGAAAAAGAATGGGGCCTGCTAGGGTATTTTTGGAGAAGGGGGAAGATAATGTGTGTTGAACCCCAAAAATTACCCCGAGAAGGATAAATTCCGGAATATCGACAGGATACTCTTTTGGAGTTTTTGGAGTCGCCACCCAATTTAAGGAAAACAGGGAACCAAATTAACAAATGCGTGCAAAAACTCCATTTTTACAAAATAGACGGTCTTTCTTTCAGAGATTCTAAAGGTAAGAGGTTTTATTAATTTCGGAAGAAGGTTTTTAAGGCACTTCCGAAATTCCGTTGAAAAACAGTTAATCCGACAGGTTTCCAAATATTTACAAGTGCTTTTCTTTTAAAATAATTATTAAAAAAATAGTAATAATAATAATAATAATCAATTAAATAAAAGCTTATTTGCAAAATATTCTTTTACTTGCACGCATTTGCTAAGGCGACCCCAATTTGCAATAAATTAAATAACGACTTCACAATAAAAGGCAATGAACATAAAGTAAAGCAATATACCAAGCAATCAAATATTATTGATAAATAAAATATTTTACACATTTATTTGCATAAATATCCAAGGAAAGTAATGCAAAGTTAAAGATAGAACCGCGATATTGAGCAACTCGCGCGAGTCTTGAATTTTCTAAAATTCCTAAGTCTTATTTCTGAATGCTCGGGTCCGAATTCAATCTCCAAATGCCTTCAATGCAATGGACTATTCCCATTCGTGAGTTAGCCAAACTCGTCCACAAATTATTCGTGCCAAAATGTACCTCGCAAAACAAACAAGTAAAATTGGATTAGTACGATAATAAGGTATAATAATTAATGAAATAAAATAACAATAATAAAGTAATAATAATAATAATAATAAAATATAATAATAATAATAATAATAAAAGGGTTTGTTTTGCAAAATTTAGGCTCAGGCTTGTATGGCGCGTCGAATAGAGGCTCGGGATATGGATACGGCTTCAAACACGGAGCCGGTCGTGTTGCCACGCCAGGTACCAAATCCATCACTCTATTCGACTTGCTTTGCATTAAAGTGCATTCATCATCGCCTTTTGCTTTAGGGACACGGGGACGGGACGGTTCAAGTGTAGTATCATGTTCAAATCGATCTCGAGGCCTCAATACATGTATATGTATTTTTTCATTGGCCATGATTGATACAACATCCGTCAATTCATTGTAAAGCCTCAAATAAAGGTATTTTCATAAGCTTTTCCTAGCATCATGCTGTACTGTTCAGAATCCAATAATCAAAATCCATAATATTGTGAAGTGGTCAAACTAAGGACCACCAATAAGGTGCACATCAATAGAAATTCCACAAGGCAACCAACGATAATGTCAAAATCCCAGATCCAACAGCATTAAAGGAAGTGTCCACTTCTTACAAACATAGGACCTGAAATGATGGGCTCTCATCCAGCAAAGCAGCATAACATCAGCAAAATACCCAAAGCTTAAGCACATAACACACAAATGAAATAGTGAGATATGAATGTATAAGCAGTAAACATAGCGAGTCAATAGTAACAAAAGCCAAGAAAAACTGTAGAAACTCAGATCAAAACACGAGAAACCCAATGGCCAATCACGACACTTCAAACAGTCGGCGAATGGCAACAATAATCGGAATCAAGACATTCAGAGCATCGAAAGAAGGGGAGCAACACCAGCGGCGTTCGCTGCAACCCATCTCCTTCGTTTCCTCTGTTTTTTAGATCGCCGGAACAAAAGACAACCAGTTATGAACATGCGATTAATCAATCGATAAGCTTAACCATAGATTTGACAAATCCAGCGAAGCAGTATATGAAATCAGAGCAACAACCAGAAAATGAAACAAAACGATAACACCATCGACATACGGAGAGGAGCGACTGCCGGCGAAGTTTTCCGGCGTGACTCCGGCGAAGCTCGCGGCGACGCTTCTACTCTCCGTTTCTAATGTCTTTCATTTCCTTCCTCAAAACTCCCTGTCCCGATCTCCCCTTTCCTCTTTTCAGATCTGTTTGGCCCGTTTCTCTTTTCCCTTACTTCTGTATTTTGTGTGTAGGTGTATGCTTGTTGTAGAGTAAAGAAGATGAGGGGTGGGCTTGGTTTTTGGAGAAGGAGATAAGGAGCGTGAAGAAGAAGACCCAAAATTCGTGGGGTCTGCTCGTGTGTGTGAAGGTCTAGTAGTATGTTTATTTTTGTGAGTGGTGTGCTGTGAATTGAAAGAAAGGGCACCGCTGGTGTGTTTTTTTGGGTAATTCCTGTAAATAGTGAAGGTGAATGAATGAATAATGTGAGTAATGTGTGAGTGGGGGTAAAAAAATGAGTGGGGGTGTGAGAGGCTAGCGTTATAGATAAGGATATATATATTGTAATCACCTAATTTTGGCACCAAATTCATAAAATTTGCTCAAAAGAAATATGAAATGCTAAAATTTACTTGTTCGGTGTTTAATTATAATTTTACGTTTTAATTGTGATAATATTATAATTTTGTGTGAGTTTTATTCTAGCTAATTTGTGTATGCCTTAAATAAAGTAGACTTTTAATAGCTATTTGTGGAAAAAGAACAACCCAATTCCAATGACCCACTAGCCCATATATTTCCTTGGCCCGTCCAAACATTGTGGTGATCTCCACCATTGGATCAGCCATGATCCAATGGCTATCCTCATTCCCCATTTTGCCTATATAATGCCTAAAAAATACCCATTTCCCTCACACACACCCTAAAGCCTCTTAGCTTGGGGAAACTCTGCTCGTTTTTACATAGGCCAACGGAAAACCACTGCCCCACCGTGCTCCGCCGCGGTACCACCACTGTGCCGCCGGCGGCCACCACCTCCGGTGGCCGGAAAATTTAGCAAAATACATCATTGGAAAGATCTCGGCCTCCCCATTCCATTTCTCAACTTGTTTTCTTCAAAATCTAAGCCGTTGCCGTAGATCGAGATTCAAAGACTCGGTCAAACTTCAACTCCGGTAAGTTTTTACTTTTTGTTAAGTTTTTCTAGTTCATCCTCTTCATCTCACCCTCCTCTTCCACCCCTTGTACCCCATTTCCCAAACCATCTCTCTTCCTGCCCCGTTTCCGTTCCTCTTCTGTTTTTATTCTCGTTTTTTTTTTCCTTCTTGTTCTGATTTTTCTTTTTCCTTGCTTTGTTATGTTATGGCTGCTGCATTTTTTTTGTTACGGGAATGATTGGTGGGAGTTCTGATTCGGGTTAGCAAAGCAGTGAGGATGGGGGAACTGGGGGCTGTTATGGCAGTTGGTGTAGGTGTTTTGGTGGTTGTTTTTCGGGTTTGTGTTTGTTTGTTTGTCGAGGGATTGTTGCAGTTTTGGTGGAGGGGGTTGTTATGGTTCATTTGAGGATGTGATGGTGATGTTTTGGATGCAAGGCAGTGAGGGCAAGGCGGGGCTGTGATGGTGATATTTTGATTGGCTGTGATGTTTAGCTTAGGTGCGTAGGAGTTTGTTGAAGCTGTTTCAGTCGTCTAATGGAGGCAATGCTCGTGGTGAGCAAACGCAGCAGCAATGACGCAGCGAAGGTAGCGGTGACGCTGATTCAGTTTAAACGGGAAGCTATGAGACGAGGCAACGATGATGGTGATGTTGATCGATCCAGGCAGCAAGCATAGCGTCATTGACGTTTTTGGCTTCGACGGGTTAGAAAAAGAAACTTTGCAATCTATTTTTTCCTTGTTTCTTTCTTTGTTTGTGTTAGTCATTAATTAGTATTTGCTTCATTTTTGTCAAAGATCGTATGAGCAGAATGTGTCTGATATGTATGTTTAGATTTCAGCCTTTGTAGTTCTGTTCATCCGAATAAGACTCATGTCCTTGTGTATACCTATGTTGATATCGAATGATATAAAATCCTTTTTTTTCTGTTAGTTTACATGTGAATCAGCTTGTGTATTGGTTATTTAAAGCATGTTCTCAAAGTTGGAATGATTTAGCCAATGATATCAGTATGCGGATGTGTGTGCTATAGTTTGAAGTAGCTAAGAGTTTGAATGACCCTGAAGGCAAGTTGGTATAAAGAAAAATGAAATTGTCTGCTTGTTAGTTGGTTATCTGCTTGAAAACATTGTATGGACTATGTTAGCTTAACTTAGGATCTTGATTTGCTTTTTAGTTTAATTCTAAGTTAGTTTGGTTCATTTAGTCTAGTTGGGGCTGATTTGGTTGGTATAGTGAGTCCTAGTCCTTCTAGTTTAGTATAATGAGTAATGGGTGTCCTTTTAGAGGACACAACTTATATATTTTTCAGCTTTTTAGGACTGTTTGGCTGCTGAAATAGTGCCATACAACTGCTGTACTCTTGCTGAAAATGGGACTAAAACACTCAAGTATAGGGGTGTGGGCTTGTACTTTTGTACAAGTCCACACCCCACTTTTTAGCCCCACCTTTTGGCTCCAATTTTCAGCATAAATAGGGCCATTTAATGTCCTCATTACACACCAGGAACAAGCTGAAATTCACAAGAAATTAAGAGCAAAAACACTTAAAAAAAATAGTAAGTTTGAGAGTTAGATTTAGAACCAAAAGCCTTTACATATAAGGTCTTTTGGGGCATAAATCTTAAGGTTTAAAGGTTGAATAGGGGTATAAAAGGGGCTGTTGTAGCGGCTGATTTGGGTACTAAGTTGCTTGCTTTGGTTTGGTCTTGCTATTTCATTTGCTTCACTAGCTTGGAAATTTCTACACAAGGTAAACACAATTTACCTTATATGTTTTATCATTTTGGCTATGAAATGAAGTAAAAATCAGCATGTCTAAAGCCCTTTATTGTATGCATCTTGTTATGAGTTTTATTCTAGTTAAAACTGGCTATTTGTGAAAATCAGGAAATATTTAGTGTTTATTTGTCCAATTTAATTCATCTATCATTTTAGCTATGTATGAAAATCTGGACAGCATGTAAAGGTTAGGCAAATTTAGGATTTAACCATCAAAACTGCAAACGTTAAGCTCTGGCTATTTCTGTAATATGGGGTGTGTTGAACCCCCAAAAAAATATAACCCCGAAGGATTAAATTTCAGGAATATCGACAGGATGGACTAACTCTTTTGGAGTTTTTGGAGTCGCCACCCAATTTAAGGAAAACAGGGAACCAAATTAGCAAATGCGTGCAAAATTCCGTTTTTATAAAAAGACGGTCTTTCTTTCAGAGATTCTAAAGGTAAGAGGTTTTACTAATTTCGAAAGAAGGTTTTTAAGGCACTTTCGAAATTCCGTTAAAAACGGTTAATCCGACAGGTTTCCAAAATTTGCAAGTGCTATTTATGCGCTTTTCTAAAAATAATTAATTGAACTACTATTAATTAATTCAACTAATTAAATTTAGTAAGTTTTCAAAAGATTTTACAATTTTATTTAAAAGCTTTAAATATTTTCAAAATAAAATAAATAAATAAATAAATAAATAAAGCGCATTTTCTTTTGAAAATGAACAATTTGATCGTCCAAATTTCTTTGCCAACTTGTATGCAATAGCGCGTAAATGGCATTTGCTTAATTTCAACTTTAAAATCCGAGTATCTCATCATAAGATGGAACCCAGGTTTCAAGTCGCTTTTTGCAAAGTTGTTTCGAGACATTTAGAAGTTGATTAAAACTTCTTTATAACTTTTGACTTTTTAAAGAAACTACTTCGTATCAATAAGATAGAAGTCACTTCTTAATAGTCATTATTAGGCGTGGTTTTTAAAATTTATGAAATTTTGCACGCATTTGCTTAAATGGTCTGATTTGCAATAAATTAAATAACGCCTTCAAAATTAAAGATAATGAACATAAAGTGAATCAAATAGCTCACGCAATTCATATATATATATATTAATAAATAAAATATTTCTACAAAGTTTACATAAATATTCTAAAGGGAAAAGGAAGGATAAGAGTTAGAAAGATAAAACCCGGAATGGCTAAGAGTTTGAAGGCATTTTGCACGGATAGATGAAGACCAAAATGAGATACTATGAACTTGGTTTCTAACAAATGCAGCAGATTTGATGAAGGAGCAGCAGGCTGGAACGTCTTTCACGCTTAAAATGCGGACAGAAACTCATTTAAGCCAAGTTGTCTCAGCTACTAGGTGTCATTTAATTCCCATGGAACTCCATCAAGTGTTCATGCCAAGAAAGAAATGGAAGATAAAGAATCAGGAAATGAACTTGCCAAAATAAACAATCAAATAATTTACCGAAAGCACAATAATATTAACAGAGGGTATCTTGCACATTAAAGGTACGGATGTAAATAGTGATAATATTCCAGAAGGATTAGCTTTCCCTTGTAGACTTTGTTTGTTAGCACAAGTCTTAAACTCATTAGCGGAAGCACCTTATTCTCATAACATTAGCTATGATATTGTTTAATGCAGTATCTTAGCTACAATGGTAAAACAAAGGATATGCCAGACAAGAGCAACAGACTATTGCGTACTAAAACAAGAGAAAATATAGTAAAAGAAGTGAACACTAAAGTATGAAAGAAACAATCTCTGTATACAAAGTCAACGTTTAGTCCCTAGAACACGAGTTCAATTAAATAGAGCAACACGTCATGAATCATTAACAAAACTAATTTTCTTTTCAAAGAGCATGCTTGGTGTACCGATTTAAGTAAGGGAATGAGCTAATGCTTGCTTTCTTTAAAAAATGTTTTAAGAGAGGAGAAAACCTTCGAGCTCAAACTAGGCCAAGAACTTAATAATCACAAAGGTGCTACTAGATCCTAAAGATAGCAAATCACTGACTTAATAAATTTTAACCATGCTTCAAGTTAGCAGAGCCCCAAGCTAAAAATTTTCCATCTTTAACAATTTTTTAGCACTTATCCGGACTGTCTGTAATAGAAACATAGGGACAGAATAAGGGAGTACAACCTATTCAAAAGTTTATCTAGACTTGAGAGGTTCAACAGACAATCAATTACATATTTATTCAGACAATGAACTAATGAAAAAACTTAAAACTTGAACAAACCAAGAAGTAATCAACCATAGTGCATAGGAAAGGAGGTAGATAGTTAATTTCTTTGAGAGAACAAACTCCAGATTTCACAAGAAAAGACACAGTGAGCTGACTAGCCAAGATGGTCATTATATCTTAAACCAATTAATATGGACACGAGATGAGAACTATATCACTCTTTCTGAGGTGGAAAATACAACTAGATGGAAAAGTTATTAACTTAGCCATGTATCTGAACCTCAAATTGTGTTGAGTAAAGCTACCAACTTTAATCTCTTAGGTGAAAAAAAAAATGCATCAGGTGTCCTAAAACAAGCAACAAACTTAAAACTTTGGGATAAATTCACCAGCATACCAAATAGCTAAAACACATAAAGGAAAAGATTCAAACCTTATTACCAATAAGAGGTTAAAAATGAAAACTATATATTTCCCTAAACTACCGATTAGGCATATTTCCAGAAAATACATACTCTTCATAAAAGAAAATTAATGAGGGATAGATTCAAGCCTAAGTATTGTGCGACTAAATCTTCAAGATCACTAACTTAAACTCTCAAGTCAAGCTGAACTTAGCAGGGCATTAGAAAGCCAAATTCTTTAAGTTCCATATAAGAAAATTAATAGAAATTATATTCCTTCCCCTAGAATTAAATTTCAGAACTTAATACGCAAAACTTCAAGAACTAATAGCAGAATTTTAGAATACAGAAAGGGAAAATCTCACTTTAAATCAAGAATCCATTTTTAAATAATCCAAAGCTTAAGCGCTTACTAAGCTGATATTAACTCTTTCACGATATTAAGGTAAGAGCTCTCAACTTCAAGACAAGAAAATATATACTTTTTTTTTTGAATATTTAAATACTCAAAACAATTGAGGACGAACATTGTTAAAGTTTCCAAAATACCACCAGACTTTAGCATGAAACTATACCCATACACAGAGATTTTTAAAAAGAGCTATTTATCTACTTAATTATATTATTAAAAGTGATTAAACCACTATATGCAGCAGAAGGATGATTTAAAGAATGACTTTAACTAGAACACTCATAACGAATTTCTAAAAATGACAGTGAACACACAAAAGGGAAAGAACCAGCACTTTATCTCAACATAAAAGCTAATGCAGATAGTTAGGAAGAAGACTAAAATAACGAGCGTAAAGGCGAGGTTATTACCTTTTGCGGAGCAGCGAAATGGAGCGAGGATCCGAAGAAAAGCGATTCGAGCGAGAGCGACGACTCGAATAACGAAGAAGCGATAAACAAAAATCAAGGAGAACAGTAACAGCTACACTATATTTTCTTGGAATCCCAGACTAAAACCCAACCTTTATGTATAAAATTTAGAGTTTGTTCTGCCATTTTCTGTATTTTTCTCATCTCTATCCACGGATTTCCCCTTAATGGCTGCTGAATCTCAACTTTTTTGAGCTCAGGACCAAAACTGGAACCCCTTTTCTAACCTCTATTCACGGCTGCCCCTGCTTACCTCTCCATTTTCTCCTTATATAGGATCTCCTCTAGGGCTTTTTTCATCATGCCAAAAGACTTAAATCACCCTCCTAACGGCTCCAATGGATAAGGTTTTTGGTAAAAATTTGACAAGCTGGAGAGGGGACCAGTGATTTTGGCGTTTTTCGATTTCAAATTTTGGGAGAAATTGAAAATGGGTCGCGGGTCTTGGGGTGAAGGGAAATGGGAATTAGGGATGGCTTTGAACTGAAATTGGATATGGATTATATGTGTGGGTGTTGCGTAGATAGAACAAAAGGGAGCATGGCATTGCAAAATTGGCCCCTTTTATAGGATAGGTTAAATGAAATTGAGGCTTTATGCGGGTAGGCTAAATTAGAGGCTGCGAATTACAAATTTAGATCTTTTCTTTTGAAATCAATCAATTACTTTACTTTTAAAATTAGCCTTATTAGAAAATAATTAGACATTAATTCGAAAATTTCGGGACAAAATTGGGTGTCAACAGGGTGTATTTTCTGTAAATTGTATGTATTTGCAAATCTGAAATTTTTTTTACAAAGTTTTGACCAACTTGGCTCTCTTTAAAAATCTGGACATATTTGGAATGAGAAGGCAAAAATAGGATATAAGCGCAAAGTTTTAACAAAATTTATAATCTGGTACGAATAGGCTTTGAACTTAGGACGTTCTTTAAATATGGCCACATGTTAATTTATTTATACAATCATTATCTTAAACAAAGTAAAGGTGCTAACTTTGCAAATAGATTTTAAAACTGTCTATTTTCGCAAAAAACCTTTAGCCCACATAGCAGTGACGTTGGTATAAGTTTTCCGTCAAACATTTTCTTTTCAAAGATAGGCATAAAACTATTTTTAACTTAACAAACAGTCCACCGTATGTATATACTTTGCATAATTCATTTTAACCTTTCCGTAATCCATATTTTAATAAGAGCAAATTTAGGGAGTCCCAATTTGTCATTTAATAAAGCTAGTGGTTGTACTTAATCGATTAGGCAAAATGATAAGTATGATTTGTGATCTACTTATTAGGCTAAGAGAAAAATTAAATTGAGTTAAACTAATTCTAAATTAATTATTATTTTAAGCTAATTAAATTCCCTTTTTTTTTAAAAAAAAGGTAGACAAGCCCTTTATAAGGTTTGGGAAATACGTAATAAATTTTTATTATCTATTTATTCATTTATTTACCATGAAACAAAGTGTAAATTCATCCAGTCCTCCGTGAGGCTGGATAAGAATAACGCTTTTAATTTTCTTAAATCAAAATATCATATTCAAATTAACGGCATTAATATAACAACCATATTTTAATAAGTTAAAAATGCGACAATAAAGCAACTGTGCTCGGCACAGGACTCGAGGGTGCCTAATACCTTCCCGAGAGTCAACTGAGAACCTTACCCGAATCTCTAACGCAGACCATTAGACGAGTCAGAGGTGTTTTAAGGTACCTTTGGTGACGTGGCACACCTTAAACTATGTCAAGTGGCGACTCCGAGTTCTCTAAATAATTTTGTACCTTTTTGAACACCAGTCACGAGCCTTTAAATAAATAAACTCGCACCGCAGTTTAATAAATTTTTAGGGCGTGATAGCTTGGCGACTCCGCTGGGGAAATTAGTGAAAACTAGAATCTCCGGCTTTGATAAATTGTCGCATGTTTTAATTTATTAAATATTCGGTTGTTATATTTTATTGCCGTTATCACCTGAAAAGTTGAATGTTACTGCTTTGATATTGTTGAACTGTATATATAAACTGTCTTCCTCCGCAACCCTCTGAGTCTCTGAAACATACACACACGTGCACTTACCAGATTGCTTATGGCATCTGGGACTTTCTTACTAAATTTTCATGATTTAGGAGGAAGGCGTGACGGGGTTTTAGGCCGGACACACTGTCTCCGGATGGCCCTGATGCGCTTTCCGCCCGGTTTGTCCACCGGGTTTTCAGCCAGTCTAGACACTGAGTCAGTTGTATCACCTAGAGTTAAACCTTTAGGCCCAATTATCTGCATCATATCCGACTTAATGAGGTGCGATACACCGGTATTGCACTTGTCTAGGTTGACTACCTTTTGTCTAAACGGGACCCACTTCCCGGGAAAGACTTGTCTAAAAGGCATTCTATGTAGCATGCGACTAGTGATAACTATAAATTTTGTATATATTTAGATATATAAATAAATTATTTAAGTAATATTTTTATTCAAAATATATAGTATTATCTTTTATTTTTGTGCAAATATATAAAAATATATTACAGGACAAGAAGTGGAGCCAAATCGAAGAAATAACAAACAAGGAAAAGCAAAGAAGAAAAAGCATGTGTGGCAAGTACTACGGATGCATCCGCGGATTCCTACGGATGCATCCGTAGAAAAAAGAGCAAGAATAAATCAAGAACGTGTGGCAAATACCACGGATGCATCCGCGGATGCAAAAGCATGTGTGGCAAGTACCACGGATGCATCCGCGGATGCAAAAGCATGTGTGGCAAGTACCACGGATGCATCCGCGGATTCCTACGGATGCATCCGTAGAAAAAAAAAAAGCAAGAATATGTGAAAAACGTGCCACGGATGCATCCGCGGATTCCTACGGATGCATCCGTAACACTTTGGGCATGAAGTTTTTCCTATAAATAGGTCCTACTTTTGCTAGCATTGGAGACAAGTTCCTACGGGAGAAAAATTCTACTTGTAGCTTTGTTTACTTTTAAAATTATTTTTCCTTTCTTGAGAAAATATTAAGAGTTTTATATTTTCTCTTTGTAGTATTTTATATTCACTCCATGGAGTAATTTTCTTTTGAGTTGGGAGTAATGATGAAGCTTGATATATTATTATAATGGAATTTTTGATATTTTATTATTCTTGAGTGAGAGTATTTCTTGTCAAGTTCTTACATCAAAGTATTAGGTATATATTACTCAACTTTATCACGTGTATATATTTATGTTATAATATTTCTTGCTAATTTTTGTCATTGAAAGAAACAAAAATTAAATGGGGATAGTGATAACTAAATATATTATCATGCTAGTTTGAGGTAATTATATTTAATCACTTAAAATTCTTTATCTTGATTTTAAGTTTTTCATTCGAAAGAAGAAAATCATTTAGCCAAGTTATGGGATTTGACGAAAGCTAATCGAAAGAGGTTTTTGTTCATATGATGTACTCATTCAAGATAAGTATTTTCTATTTTAATACTACAAGTTTATTATTTAATTATGCTAATCGAAAGAGGCATAATTGAATAATAACCTTTAGTAGAAATATTAATTTTCTATCTCTATAGGAGTTTGATATGTATAATAGAAAATGAGGTATTTAAACTCCATTATAATTTTATATCAAGTGAATTCATGAAACCCCAACTCTTTTTTATCAAAAATCAAAAATAAATTTTCTATCTTTCCAAGTAGATACAATTTCAACTCTTTTCACCCAAAAATTGACTCTCTTAAATAGTAGGATAGATAATACAAATTTGTAGCATAGATTCTCCAATCTCTGTGGGACGATATCTTAAACTATACTATAATTTGACAGGGAACGAGCAGAAATTCATATATGCCCAGAGCTCGTCAAATTTTTGGCGCCGTTGCCGGGGATTGGCAGTTGTCTACTTCAGATTAATTATCTTCTTACTAATTTAAGAATATTTTTATTTTCTTTCTTTTGTTACCATTGCAGGAATTTCAGCTAGTATATGACCCGCTCCTCTTCGAGGGAGCTTGTTGAATACGATCCTGAAATTGAAAGATCTCTGCGAAAAAGCAGAAAAGATAAAACCTCAATCTCGCTCTCTTCCTCATTTATAAACATGGAACATGAAAATGTTCCACCACAGGACCCACCTATCCCTGAGGACCAATTTGATGAAGTGGCCCCCAGGCCAGCTAACATGATCCTAAGGGATTATTCTAGACCTGATCCTTTTGACTGTGAGTCAAGTGTTAGAAGGCCACCAGTGGCTGCTAACAACTTTGAAATCCGAACTGGCTTAATCCAAGCCATACAACAAAATTGTGTGTTTAACGGGGAAGCTAGTGAGGATCCTCACAATCATTTAATTGATTTTCTAGAATTGGTTGAAACAGCAAAATATAATGGCGTCCCTCCAGATGCAATTAAGTTACGCCTGTTTCCATTCTCTTTAAAAGGAGAAGCAAAATTATGGCTACGTAGTTTACCTAGAGGATCAATTACCACTTGGGACCAGATGACTCAAAAATTTCTCAGTAAATATTTTTCCCCAGCCAAAGCCACTAAAATGAGACAGGACATAACCAATTTTGTGCAAACTGACTCAGAGTCAGTATACCAAGCCTGGGAAAGACTAAAAGCTATGTTAAGAAAGTGTCCACATCACGGCATCCCTGAGCACATGCAACTATACATCTTTTACCATGGCCTAAAACCATCGGCAAGAAATGTTATAGATGCGGCAGCCGGAGGTGCCCTAATGGGAAAAACCACTGCAGAAGCTTTACAGTTACTAAATGAGATTTCTGAGAATGCGGTACAATGGCCATCTGAAAGAGTGATACTTAAGAAAGCTGCAGCCATAAACCAATCTGATGTCCTGGCTGACTTGTCAAAACAAATTGCTTCTCTAACTCAAAAGTTTGATATTTTTCAGGTAAGTTCTCATCAGCCTGCTTCAACTGACAATTGTGATTTTTGCGCAGGAAATCATCAGAATCATGAGTGCCAAGCTGGTAATCAAGTTGATGAACAAGTAAACCAAGTTGGATACAAAGCGTATCCATTTGGTAATTCTTTGGCCCAAAAGCATCCTGGTTTTCAGTGGAGTAACCCCAATGGAGCAGAAAATGCTCAACATTTTCAGAAACTACCACCACAGGGACCACCTGGATTCCAAGGACAAAACAGGATGCAACAAAATTTTAGGCCATATCAACCCAGACCACAACAACAGGCACCAACTTTGGAAGATTTGATGTACAAGCACATCAAACTTACTGAAGAAAAACTAGAAAGCCAAAATGCTGCCTTCAAAAATCTGGAAACTCAGGTAAGTCAATTGGCTACTCTTGTTTCAGAAAAGATTCAAGGACCATTGCCCAGCAATACTGAAAAAAATCCAAGAGAACATGTTAAAACCATTGCCTTGAGATCAGGTAAGAATCTCAATGATCCATACCCTAATAGAGAGGGTAAGTTACAGGAAGATCGAAGAGAGGGTCAAACTGTTGATAATGGTAAGGAAAAACATGTTGAAACAAAGGAAAAAATTGCTCAAGAAAATAAAGTTAATTCAAGTGGTGAGCCAATTCCTTTTCCGCAGAAATTAAAAAGAGAAAAACTTGATAAGCAGTTTTCAAAATTTCTAGAAATTTTGAAACAATTGTATATTAATATTCCTTTCACAGATGCTTTAACTCAAATGCCATCATATGCCAAGTTTTTAAAAGAAATTTTATCCAGTAAAAGAAAACTTGAAGGAATTTCAGTGGTTAAGCTTACGGAAAAATGTAGTGCTATTTTACAAAATAAGCTTCCACAAAAACTTGGAGATCCTGGCAGTTTTACCATTCCTTGTACTGTAGGAGGAACTCACTTTGAAAAAGCTTTGTGTGACTCTGGGGCATCAATCAATCTGATGCCATTTTCAATTTTTCAAAAACTGGAACTTGGGGATATAAAAAATACAGTTGTTTCTTTGCAATTAGCTGATCAAAGTACAAAAAAGGCAAAAGGAATAATTGAAAATGTGCTTGTGAGAGTTGATAAGTTTGTGTTTCCAGTAGACTTCATTGTCCTTGAAATGGAGGAAAATTCTGATGTACCTCTCATTTTGGGGAGACCTTTCCTAGCTACAGGTAGAGCGATAATAGATGTACATCAGGGACAATTGATTTTGAGAGTTGATGAGGAGAAAGTGATTTTTGATATGCAAAAAATGATGAGATATCCTGATGATGACTCATCATCTTCTTATTTTTCTATTGACCTCCTTAATGATCTTACAGATGAGTACAAAAATGATCAGTTATTTTCAGACTCATTAGAGAGGTGCTTGGTAAAATCGGGTACAACTAACGATGATGATCCCTCAATTAGAGAAGAAGCTATAACTTTGGAAATTGAGGGAGAAGATGTGCCAGAAGAAATAATTCAATCAAAAATTGAACTCAAAACTCTTCCCTCTAATTTAAAATATGTTTATCTTGAGGAAGAATCTTTTCCAGTAATTATTTCATCTTTGCTGACCAATGAACAGGAATTGCAATTGATCAAGGTACTGAGGGAGCATAAGAAAGCCTTGGGATGGACAATCTCGGATATCAAGGGAATCAGCCCAGCTATATGTACACACAGGATACTGATGGAGGAAAAATACAAGCCAATTGTCCAACCACAAAGAAGGTTAAATCCAGAAATGCAGGAGGTTGTGAAAAAAGAAGTGGTAAAATTATTGGCAGCTGGTATCATATACCCAATTTCAGATAGCCCTTGGGTAAGTCCAGTACAGGTAGTACCCAAAAAGGGAGGTATGAATGTTGTGAAAAATGAAAATAATGAGCTCATACCTACCCGGACTGTCACAGGATGGAGAGTCTGTATTGATTACAGACGATTAAATGATGCTACCAGAAAAGACCATTTTCCGTTACCCTTTATTGATCAAATGTTGGAAAGAGTAGCAGGTCATGCTTTTTACTGTTTTCTTGATGGTTACTCTGGGTATAACCAAATACCAATAGCCCCCGAGGATCAGGACAAAACAACATTTACTTGTCCTCATGGTACATATGCTTACAGAAGAATGCCTTTTGGACTGTGCAATGCACCGGCTACTTTTCAACGGTGCATGTCTGCTATTTTTTCAGATATGACAGAAAAGTTTTTGGAAATCTTTATGGATGATTTTACTCTGTTCGGAAAAACTTTTGAAAACTATTTGCACAATTTGACTCTTGTACTCGAAAGGTGCGAAGAGTCAAATTTGATTTTGAATTGGGAAAAATGTCATTTCATGGTTACAGAAGGAATTGTTTTGGGACATAAAATCACTTCTAAAGGGATAGAAGTAGATAGAGCAAAAATTGATTTAATCGCAAGATTGCCCCCTCCCACAACTGTGAAAGGCATTAGAATTTTTTTTGGACATGCTGGTTTTTATAGAAGGTTCATAAAAGATTTTTCAAAAATTTCAAAACCTCTCACAAATCTTTTAATGAAGGATGTGCCGTTTGAATTTTCTGAAAATTGCAAGAAAGCTTTTGAATTGCTAAAAGAAAAACTGACAAAAGCACCAGTTGTTGTTTCTCCAGATTGGAATCTACCATTTGAGATCATGTGTGATGCAAGTGATACTGCTGTTGGAGCAGTATTAGGACAGAGAAAGGACAGAATTTTTCGTCCAATTTACTACGCCAGTAGAACTTTAAACGAAGCTCAATTGAATTATGCTACAACAGAAAAAGAGCTACTGGCAGTAGTATTTGCTTTTGATAAATTTCGTTCCTATCTGATTGGAACCAAGGTCATAGTCTTCACTGATCACGCAGCATTAAGATATCTTTTGACAAAAAAGGATGCTAGGCCTAGATTGTTAAGATGGATACTTTTGTTGCAAGAATTTGACCTTGAAATAAAAGATAAGAAGGGAACTGAAAATCAAGTAGCAGATCATTTGTCTAGATTGGAAACACCACCTACTGAGGCAGTAGAAATCAGGGAAGAATTCCCAGATGAGCATATTTTCTCGATCTCTGTGATCACAAATCAGGCTTCCTGGTTTGCTGACATTGCCAATTATTTGGTAGCACATTGGATGCCAAAGGAATTTTCTCCACAGCAAAGAAGGAAGCTCAAAACTGATGCTAGACATTATTTCTGGGAAAATCCTTACTTGTTTAAATTTTGTGCAGATAATGTTGTGCGAAGATGTGTACCAGAAAAAGAAATGAAGGATATTTTGAGCCATTGTCATGATGGAGCAGTTGGAGGACACCACAGTTCGAACAGAACAGCTTCCAAAATTTTGGAAGTAGGATTCTATTGGCCTACATTGTTTAAGGATGCAAGATCATATGTTTTAACATGTGACAAATGTCAGAGGACAGGTAACATTTCAAAAAGGGACGAAATGCCTTTAAACTCTATACTCATATGTGAAATATTTGATGTTTGGGGTATAGATTTTATGGGACCATTTCCTTCCTCGCAATCCTGTCAATACATTTTGGTAGCAGTAGATTACGTTTCAAAATGGGTAGAAGCAATTGCAACAACAACAAATGATGCTAAGGTTGTGTGCAAATTTCTTAAGAAAAATATTTTTACTAGGTTTGGGACTCCTAGAGTGATTATCAGTGACCAAGGCACGCATTTTATGAATAAGCAATTTTCCACTTTACTGTCTCGGTATGGGGTGACTCATAAAACAGGCACATCTTATCATGCACAGACGAGTGGCCAAGTTGAGGTTTCTAACAGAGAATTAAAAAAAATTTTGGAAAAAACTGTTAGTACCTCACGTAAGGATTGGGCTTTGAAATTAGATGATGCATTATGGGCCTATCGAACTGCCTTTAAAACACCAATTGGGACTTCACCATATAGGCTTGTTTTTGGAAAAGCTTGTCACTTACCAGTTGAAATTGAGCACAAAGCTTTTTGGGCAGTGAAAACATTGAATATCGACATAAGCAGTGCAGGTAAAAATAGGTTGTTCCAAATTGATGAATTAGATGAATTTAGGTTGAATTCTTATGAAAATGCTTTGTTGTATAAAGAAAAAGTGAAAAGGTGGCATGACAAGTTGATCCGCCACAAAGAGTTTCAGACGGGTGATCAAGTTCTTTTGTATAATAGTCGACTAAGGCTATTTCCTGGGAAGTTTAAATCCCGCTGGACTGGTCCGTTTGTAGTAACAGATGTTACTCCATATGGAGCCATTGAAATTCAGAAAGTCAGTGGTGGTGAGAAATTTAAGGTGAATGGCCACAGGTTGAAGTTATATTTTGGAGGACAGTATGAAAAACAAGCTCTGGTAATTAAGATCCTGTGATGTGGCATGAACTACAATAAGTCGAGCTGACGACGTTAAACTCAGAACTACTTTTCAACCCCGTAGCCATTGAGGGTGAAGCATTGGAGCCTCATAAGTCCAGTTAGATTTGTTTAATCAAATACTTAATCAATTAATCTGGTTAATATCCAGGTTAGTGTACAACCGGAACTTCAAATGACGGCCTCTACAAAAACAGTGTCACCTACACAGAAGTAATTCCATGGTGATCGGTATGCCTGAGTAACTGGTTGGTCAACTATTTGATTAAGCCAATCAAATATTGGCGCAGGTAATTTTCTAGTTTATATTTAAACTAGGACCCGAGACTGGTAGGTCTAAAATTTTCAGTCTATTGCACATAGAATATGTGCGGTCACAGTTTCTTTCAAGCTTTCTTCTGTGATTGTATATTTGAAAGCCAAAAAAATAAAAAATAATTATATATATATATAAATTGAAGTTTTTGTGGGCCCACATAGATGCCTATATATGCTAAACCACCATAATCTTTGTAAATTATTAGATGCAGTAATATTATCTTGTTAAATTTCTCATGTTTTAATATCTTGTCTTATTTCTACTAATCTTTTGGATCACTAACTATTTTTGTTTTTGGTGTCTTTGATTGTGTAATTCCTTTACAAAAAAAAAAAAGGTTTTAATTAAATATATATCATATTTAAATGCTTAAGTATATATATAATTATATATGTGCTTGTATATATACTGCAACCTAATTTATTGCACTTTGTAAATGAAAAATCTACAATATAAAGTTTTTATTTCTTGCAAACATTTATTTCTTTGATTTTTGTCATCTAGCTTCCAAGCTTATGATTTTTATTCTTTGAAGGCAAAATGAATATCTCAAATCTCAACGAAACATTGAAGTTGAGAAGTTTTATGATCTAAAAGCAGGTGAAATTATTACTTTTGACGAAAAATTGCTCCAATATCTATCGAGGCTTAATTATAGCTAAAGCACCGATTTGGAAAGATATGTTCTTTTTACCTACCTCATAAATATCCCTTTCAAGAAAAATGTTGCTGGTACTATCCGTCCAAATACTATTGTGATATAAGGAGAAGAAAATTGTGGGAAAGATAAAAGCAATTGAAAAAGAAAAAGAGCTTTAGAACTTGAAAGGTTCTACCATGTGCAGTAAAGCACATTGCTGAATGATTAATAATTGCTCAAAAAAAAAAAAAAGTTCCACACATTCTCCTTATAGCAGATAAATATGTATGTATTTACATAGATACATATATAAAAAGAAAAAGATGAAATCCCATGCCATTTCTCAAGCCAAACACTATTCTATATAAATTCCACAATTCGGTGTTAAGTTACAAAATTGATTTGAGGAGCAAGTTTTCAGAAAAAAGTATGATTACACTAAGTCTGAAAGATCATAAAATCATCAATTTTAGTGGGGACACAAAGTGCGAGATAACATTTTTTGTCAAGCAGAGATAAATTCAAAAGTAAGGTAAAGATTTGATAAATTTTGAAAGGATGAATTATTTGACTGAAATAAAAATTTTATTTGGTCAGATTCTTTTTCTTACAGAGAAGCAGCAATGGAAGTGGGGAAGTAAGTATTATTCTCTTTTTCTCGAGGACGAGCAAAACTTCAAGTTAGGGGGAATTTGATAACTATAAATTTTGTATATATTTAGATATATAAATAAATTATTTAAGTAATATTTTTATTCAAAATATATAGTATTATCTTTTATTTTTGTGCAAATATATAAAAATATATTACAGGACAAGAAGTGGAGCCAAATCGAAGAAATAACAAACAAGGAAAAGCAAAGAAGAAAAAGCACGTGTGGCAAGTACTACGGATGCATCCGCGGATTCCTACGGATGCATCCGTAGAAAAAAGAGCAAGAATAAATCAAGAACGTGTGGCAAATACCACGGATGCATCCACGGATGCAAAAGCATGTGTGGCAAGTACCACGGATGCATCCGCGGATTCCTACGGATGCATCCGTAGAAAAAAAAGCAAGAATATGTGAAAAAAGTGCCACGGATGCATCCGCGGATTCCTACGGATGCATCCGTAACACTTTGGGCATGAAGTTTTTCCTATAAATACGTCCTACTTTTGCTAGCATTGGAGACAAGTTCCTACGGGAGAAAAATTCTACTTGTAGCTTTGTTTACTTTTAAAATTATTTTTCCTTTCTTGAGAAAATATTAAGAGTTTTATATTTTCTCTTTGTAGTATTTTATATTCACTCCATGGAGTAATTTTCTTTTGAGTTGAGATTAATGATGAAGCTTGATATATTATTATAATGGAATTTTTGATATTTTATTATTCTTGAGTGAGAGTATTTCTTGTCAAGTTCTTACATCAAAGTATTAGGTATATATTACTCAACTTTATCACGTATATATATTTATGTTATAATATTTCTTGCTAATTTTTGTCATTGAAAGAAACAAAAATTAAATGGGGATAGTGATAACTAAATATATTATCATGCTAATTTGAGGTAATTATATTTAATCACTTAAAATTCTTTATCTTGATTTTAAGTTTTTCATTCGAAAGAAGAAAATCATTTAGCCAAGTTATGGGATTTGACGAAAGCTAATCGAAAGAGGTTTTTGTTCATATGATGTACTCATTCAAGATAAGTATTTTCTATTTTAATACTACAAGTTTATTATTTAATTATGCTAATCGAAAGAGGCATAATTGAATAATAACCTTTAGTAGAAATATTAATTTTCTATCTCTATAGGAGTTTGATATGTATAATAGAAAATGAGGTATTTAAACTCCATTATAATTTTATATCAAGTGAATTCATGAAACCCCAACTCTTTTTTATCAAAAATCAAAAACAAATTTTCTATCTTTCCAAGTAGATACAATTTCAACTCTTTTCACCCAAAAATTGACTATCTTAAATAGTAGGATAGATAATACAAATTTGTAGCATAGATTCTCCAATCTCTGTGGGACGATATCTTAAACTATACTATAATTTGACAGGGAACGAGCAGAAATTCATATATGCCCAGAGCTCGTCAACTAGGAAAGGTTGTTATGCTGACCAAATTGGGGAGAGACGGATTTCAAAAGAAAAAAAAAAGAAAAAGAAAAAAAATGAAAGGAAAAGTGAGGAAGCAGGGTGAATTTTATGTTTTAAATGTAAATATTTTGTCATTTTTATAAAATTGAGTCATACTGCTGTAATGGCAGATTTTTTGTAAAAACGCCAGTGTTGGCCATCTTTTGTAGATATCAGTTTGGTGTCGTTATAACAACGAAAATTTTACAAAAAAAAATACATACTTAGTAGTTAGAAAGTCGAAAAATTTTGGGATCCAGTTTTTCACGTGGTTATGCCGGCGAATTTTTTGCAAAATACTGTAGTGTCATCACTGGAATGAATTTTTTGTTTTGATGTCAATGTGGCGTCGTTGTAACGTCGAATTTTTCTTTTATAAATTACATCTAAATGCCAACGTTGGTAATTTCCTGGAATCAGTCCTGATGCCGTTATGATGGCAAAATTTTTCGATTCTCTTAGGGTCAACTTTACGTCATTACAATAACAAAAGTTTTGTTGAAAATTGGAGTTTCAAATTAGCAGTTTAGGCATCTGTTTGCTCTGTCGGTCAGTTGTTTTAAGTTGTTCTCAGGCTTTCAAACATTTGACACATTTTTTTTCATTAGGAACAATGGCTGCATCATCTTCTAGGACAGTCAAGAGAAAATACCCTGCTGATGCCATTCCACCCTCTATTATGATGACTGATGGCCCACCCAAATCGGATAAATCTCTAAAGTCTTGGTGGGACACAATGAGTAAAATGCAGAAAGATATAGTCCAGGAAAAGATTGGTTTTCTGACTGACTTTGTGACTAAACCTATTGTCCCGCGGCGAGACTTGATCAGTGCACTAGTTGGGTTTTGGAACCCAAACTAAAATACCTTCTGTTTTAAGGGGTTTGAGATGACGCCAACCCTCGTGGAGATAGCTGGGCTTCTTAAGCTGGATTTTGAGAAAAAGAATATGATTGCTCCGAGGAAGGTTAATGAGCGTAATTTTTTCAGTAATATCAAGGTACGAACGGACCTCTCAATCGCTAGTGTTCGTCAAGGCTGGATTTCATTTGATTACCTTTATGATCGTTTTGGGGCCGATAATGGTTTTAAGAAGTATGGATTTGAGTTCCACGACAAGCTGAAATATGAAGATTGGGTACAACTTTGTCCTAAGGTCTTTGTGTTCGCTTTGCTAGGGTTGTTGATTTTCCCACTACCGGATAGAGCGATATCTATTAAGGTCAGTTGGACCATGGCAGCTTTATATGGTGGAGCACCAGACGCCACTATCGTCCCGACGATTTTAGGTAGTATATTTCATGCTTTGACTCGATGCCACAAGGGAGAAAGCGGTTTCTTTGAAGGGTGTAACCTTCTGTTACAGGTCTGGTTCTTGGAGCATGTACGCCCTTGCCCACCTCGTAATATTCTTAGGTGCTGTGACATCGATTATCTTGAATACCATCTCGAACACATCGAGAAGTATAAATTCCCAGGAAGTGAGCCAGATTGGAGGTCTTTCTTGAACTCTCTCACGCCGGACAAGATTTTGTGGCAGTGTAGCTGGTTTCCTAAGAGGGAGGTTGTACACAGATGTGTGGACCGTCCCTTTTTCGTTCTGATGGGTTTGACAGCATCCAAGCCTTATGTTCCGCTGCGTGTACTTAGGCAGTTGGGTCGAAAGCAGGAGATCCCAATAGTTGAGGACATGAGTGCATATGTCTCAGACTATCCTCTCAACCCAGCTACTCTTAGAGGTGAGATCTTGCGCTTGTGGGATACCAGGAGGCACATTGCAGAAAGCACACAGGTTCAGGATGGACTTAAGGGGGAGGTCGTTCGGGAGTACAAGTTCTGGTATTACCACCAGCCCATACCCAGAGAGATGCCCGCGAGGTCGAGAGCAGGCATGGTTGACACTGAGGCCAGGCTGGATATGCAGGTTCAGCTTGCTAGGCACGAGATTGGGAAGGAATACCGTGCTACCATACAAAGCTTAATTGCAGAGAGGGATGCCGTTAGAGCTGCTCAGTCAGAGAGTGAGGGTTTCGCGCATCAGCACTTAGACACAGTCAGACGACTCCGTGTCATGCACTTACAGGCATTGGCAGAGCGGGATGCCGACAGGGCAGCTTTGTTGGAAAGCAGGAGAAGGGAGGATTATCATCGCCAGGATGCCATAGATTCTCGAGCTCGACTTGACAGGGCATTAGAGCAGGGTGAGCAGCTCAGAGGGCTAGCACAGGACCGACTTCGAGATATACAGGCTGCAGGACAGACCATCAGTGTAGCTTATCGGTAGGTTTATGACTCTGCTACATATGTTGCACGGTCCATCGATGAGTATAGGAGGCTTCCCGCAGAGGACATACTCCCACATGTGCTTCCCTTCGTCACTAGAGTTGCAGCAGATTTGAATGGATTGCATCGTACCTTTGTAGAAGGCCCGCCAGTAGATCCCGTGGAGCCATTTGAGTTCGACCCAGAGGAGCCAGCTGACTTTGTGCCCCAGTCACCTTAGTAGATACATCGGGCCAAGATGATGCAGATTATTGTTTTTTGTCATTTATTTTACATCTTGGCTTTGTTGTACTTTATGTCGCTTTTGAATTTGGCATGTTGTAATTTATTTTCACTTTTTTCAGTCATTTGTATGTTTCTTTTGGTCGTGCTCAGGAAGCACCGTATGTACTCTTTCTTTTTAAGTAATAAAAATATTTTGCTTATTTTTTATGTGTCAATTCACTTCACCCTCTAGCCTCACTTAAAAAAAATATACAAAAAAAAAAAAGAAGGAAAAAGAAAAGAAAAGAAAAAAAAGAGAAGAAAAGAAATCAAATAATACACTTGGGGATCTAATCCAAACCAATTTGGGATGACGCATAACGACCTTAGGCATTGTTTAGGCCGACGAGCAAATTCATGTTCCATGCTATCTTGTTGCACTAACGTGTTTTGATTTGCATAGAGCTTGAGCAACTGCCGTACTGGCCCCACATTCCTACTCCACCAGAATCAAGGGACCACTGCCTGTTCCAGAAGTGTTTGAAGCACCTCTTCAAGAAAACACTCCAACAACGATGGCCGAAGAAACTGAGAACACTGAGCTGGTTCGCTTGGATGAACAGCAGGCTAAGATGGCCGAGGATTTCATGGCCATGAAAGAAATGATGATGCAGCTGGTTCGTAACTTGGCAACAGTTCAGGCACCTCCTGTTCCGCCAGGTGCTGCTGGTTTTATGGCGAATACTCAACCACCAGGGCAAGGGCAATCTACAATGGTAGAAGACCCCCGTTATCCTCCAGGGTTCGGTCCACATCCAGAAACTGACAATGTAGCTGGACCTTCTACTGTACAACCTGGGGCACAATTCCCACAGCATGGACAACATGGCCAAGCCCAAGTTCTTGCCACAACATTCACCGTTCCTGCAGGACATACTTTGCAAAGGTCAAACAGTGACCCACAGTTAAGGGCTCGTGATCAACAATTCGACCAAAATCGGGGTAATGTACTCCGCCCCACTGAGTCGTATGATCATGGACACCACCCAGAATCACATGCTGATGTCGAAAGATTGGGGAAAACAGAAGAGTCTGACTTTGCTCAAAAATTGAAAAGCTTGGAGCAAACTGTGAAAAACATACAAGGGCAAGGGGGTAAAGCAAGTATTTCATACAAAGACATGTGCTTATTCCCTCATGTGCCATTGCCTGAGGGTTTTGTTGTGCCCAAATTTGATCCGTACGCTGGAAAAAGTGATCCAAGGATCCATGTGAAGATATACCTTAACAAAATGAGGGGTATCGAGAAGGATGAATTATTGATGGCGTACTTTGCAGACAGTTTGGGAGGACCGGCCACAGAGTGGTTCGTGCAACAAGATGTTTCGAAGTGGGTCACCTTTGACGACATGGTCAGCGCTTTCCTGAACCATTATGGCTACAAAATAGAGGCTGCTCCTGATCGTTCTTCTTTGAAGACGATCACAAAGAAACCAGGTGAAAGTTTCAAGGAGTATGCCTATAGGTGGCGCGAACAGGCGGCGCGTGTGAGCCCTTTGATCCCAGACGATAAAATGGTTGAAGAATTCGTCGAAGTGCTTGACGAAACATACTACCAGGCGATGGCCTCTGCCCTTGGGAAGCAATTCAGTGAAGCAGTAAAAATTGGGGAGATGATTGAGAGAGGAATCAAAGCAGGCAAGATTGTTAGCCAAACAGCTTTGAGAGCAACGACCCAAGCGTTGCAATCAGGGTCGGGTACTTTTGGGAAGAAGAAAGAGAAGAAAGATGAAGTGGCAATGGTTGGTCCTGGACCGAGAAGAAATGATGGGAGATACAACGACCGTCAAGGGTACATTCAGGCACCCCCGCCACAACAATTCTATCCAACTCACGGCCAACAATTTGCCATGCCGCAGTTCTCATTCCCTGTAAATGCAGCATCCTATGCTCAGTCGCTATCTGGTCCACAATGGCGTCCGCCCCCTGCTCCAGTCCAATATAACAATCAACAGGCACATACTCAATTCTAGGCTCACCAGGAGATGCCTTATCGACCACGAGGTCCGCAGAGTTTTCGTCCAAACATGCAACAGAGAAACATGCAACAAGAGAAAAGGCAGTTCACCCCACTAGGGGAAACTTACACTAATTTGTTTGAAAAGTTGCAACAAGCCAATCTGTTGAAGCCAATCCCGGGAAAAGTGAACCCCAACTGAAGAGTTGATCATTCACGCCATTGTGATTTTCATTCTGGAGCACCTAGACATGACACAGAATCCTCCTGGGAACTCAAAAGGGTAATCCAGGCAATGATAGACAATAATCAGATAAAAGTCGTGGGGGATGAAACACAAAATATGAATCAAAATCCTTTACCAGCTCATGATGTTCAAAACAACGTACCCATGGTAGGGATGGTATGCATAGAAGAGGACATGAAAGGGAAAGCCACCAAGCAGATTGTGGCAGTTGGTCCCTCCCCAGACATCAAGGGCCCTGAGCCATTTATTGTTGTAATCAGGGGAAAGTCAAGTGCTTCTGTTGTCAACAAAGCAAAGCAAGATACTGCTGTTGAGCCAAGTTTCGCAATTCCGGCTGCAAAGCAGGAAAAAGTTCATGACAGTGCACAAACATTTATTGTGCAAGGGGCATCATGCCAGAAAACTCCGGTCTTCGAGGTTAAGGCGAAGAAGTATGAACCGGTTATCATCACTCAGGCAGCGCAACTCCCTGTCAAAAGTACAAAGGCTGTTCCTTGGAACTACAACAAGACAATTGTGTCTTACAACGGGAAAAAAATCATGGAGGTTGCTGCAGATGTAAATGGTCTAACTCGGTCCGGGAGATGTTTTACCCCGGAAGAATTGAGAAAGGAAAAGCCAGGTCAAGAAGACCAAGGACCCATCAAAGAGCCGGTGTCTGAGAAAGAAGCTGAAGAATTTTTGAAGAAAATGAGATCGACAGATTATTCTATCGTCGAGCAATTGAGAAAGACTCCAGCTCAGATATCACTCTTGTCTCTACTTATAAACTCTGAAGCACATCGCAATGCACTGTTGAAGATATTGAATGAGGCCTACATTCCTGAACAAACTACTGTGGCTAATCTAGAAGCACTTGCTGGCAGAGTATTTGAGACTAATCGTGTGATGTTCACCGATGAGGAGCTGCCAGCAGAAGGAACCGGTCATAATCGAGCCCTTCATGTCTCAGTCAAGTGTGAAGATTCCTATGTCACACGTGTTCTAATAGATGGCGGCGCAGGATTGAACATTTGCCCTCTATCTACACTGAAGAGTCTAAGGGTGGATATGAGCAAAATTAGGGCAAGCTCCTCTGCTGTTCGTGCTTTTGATGGTGGAGTTCGAGAATCTTTGGGTATCATCAATCTTGAGTTAACCATTGGTCCCGCTACCTTCAGCATTGAGTTTCAAGTCATGGAGACGGATGCATCATACAATCTATTACTGGGCCGACCATGGATTCACATGGCTTGTGTTGTGCCCTCCACAGTTCATCAGGTGGTCAAATTTACTTGGGATAATCAAGCTGTCGTGGTTTATGGAGAGGATGACGCATAGTTTAACAATAGCCTGGACGTACCAGCCCTTGAAGCCGTCACTACACGTCGGACCATCATGTATCAAACCTCCGATGTGGTGTATGTGGAAAAGGTAACAGAAGGGAAACCTATACCCATCCCAAGAGTGTCAGAGACGTCTATTATGATGGCGTCCGAAATGTTAAAGCATGGTTTCCAATTTGGAAAAGGTTTGGGAGCATCACTACAAGGCAGGGTAAATCCAGTTTATCCAAATGGCGTGCAAGGCACGTGGGGATTAGGGTTCAAGCCAAAAGCAGCTGATCGCAAGCAAGCAAAGAAAAAGAAGTCAGAAGTTTGGTCTCTCCCAAAGCCAATTCCGTGTCTCGCTCAGTCTTTTGTGGGTTATGTTATGAAACCAAAGGTTGTCGCTACAAATGTCAACACAGTGGAAGACAATCAGGATGCACCATTTGATCTAGGTGGCATTTTTGAAATATGCATGGTACAGCCGGGTGAAGGCTCCAGTAATGCTTCAATTCAGTACATTGGCCCGGACGTGCACCTGACTAACTGGAATGCAATTCCCTTCCCTATCAGGAAGGGGTCTTGGTAGACTGTTGTTTTACAGTTTTTC
Source organism: Petunia secreta (assembly GCA_029990175.1). NCBI lineage: Eukaryota > Viridiplantae > Streptophyta > Magnoliopsida > Solanales > Solanaceae > Petunia > Petunia secreta. The sequence goes on along the minus strand of JARKIP010000087.1, from coordinate 1,451,445 downwards.
TTTTGAATACACTTGGATATTCTAAGGTTTGTATGCCAAGTGTATTATTTTGCTCATCTTTTTGTAATTCAAACCCTTTTTCATTAATGAAAGGCCCAAGAGCCAAGCTTTCCTTTAAATCTCTGTTCATATTCCTAATTTTATTCTATTTTGTTTATCTGTAGTGATATATCTGCTGGTCCTGATATCATGACATGTTCAAGGAACTTATCGTCCATCCAAGGACCACAATCTGACTTCGGCTCCATAACCATAGTTGAGGTTGAAAGTGATGAAGAAAATATTGGGGAATTTGTTAACAATACTGAATATGATGGGGAACAGGCTGATTTTGAAATAGGCCTGGAAGTTGAACGCCACGACGGCAAGCCTAAACTCAATTTGGCTGATACAGAGGATGTTAATATTGGGAGCCCCGATGATATAAGGGAAACTAAGATAAGCATGTATGCCATACCTGAAGTGAAGAACGATATTCGGAAGGTGCTTTTTGAATATCGAGATGTTTTTGCATGGTAATATGATGAGATGCCGGGTTTGAGCTCTGAATTAATAGTCCATGAATTGCCAATTCAACCTGGTTTCCCTCCAGTGAGACAAATGCAACGGAAGTTCAAAACTGATATGATCAAGAAAATCCATGGTGAAATAATGAAACAGCTGGATGCGAAAGTAATTCAATCGGTTCAGTACACTACTTGGGTTGCAAATGTTGTTCCGGTTCCTAAGAAGGATGGAAAAATAAGGATATGTGTCGACTATCGAGATTTGAACAAGGCGAGTCCCAAAGGCAATTTTCCGTTGCCTAACATTCACACTCTCGTAGACAATTGTGCCAAACACAAGATACAATCTTTTGTTGACTGCTATGCTGGATATCATCAAATCCAGATGGATGAAGATGATGCGTACAAAACGGCATTCACTACTCCTTGGGGAACCTATTGCTATAGAGTGATGCCATTTGGTTTGAAAAATGCTGGGGCAACCTACGTGAGGGCTATGACTGCCATTTTCCATGATATGATGCATAAAGAAATAGAAGTGTACGTGGATGATGTGATCATCAAGTCTAGAATTGCTGAAGACCACGTGAGAGATCTCAGAAAGTTCTTTGAAAGGCTCCGTAGGTACAATCTGAAGCTGAATCCAACCAAGTGTGCATTTGGTGTACCTGCTGGAAAATTGTTGGGTTTCATTGTTAGTAGGCGAGGTATTGAACTGGATCCCGCAAAGATCAAAGCAATACAAGAACTGCCTCTGCCTTGAACCAAGAAGGATGTTAAAAGCTTTCTAGGCAGACTAAACTACATCAGTAGGTTCGTTGCTCAACTTACCACAATATGTGAGCCGATCCTCAAGTTGTTGAAAAAGAACGCATCAATTGCATGGACCGAGGAGTGCCAAGAAGCCTTTGACAAGATCAAGCAATACTTGTCAAATCCTCCTGTTTTGGTTCCGCCCGAGCCTGGCCGGCCATTGTTTTTGTATTTGTCAGTCAATGAAAACTCCTTTGGTTGTGTACTGGGGCAACATGATTCCTCGGGAAAGAAAGAGCAGGCAATTTATTATCCGAGCAAGAAGTTTACAGATTGTGAGGCCAGATACACTCTGTTGGAAAGGACGTGTTGTGCCCTAACTTGGGTTGCGCAAAAGTTGAAACATTATCTTTTGTCCTATACCACTTATCTGATTTCCCGAATGGATCCATTGAAGTACATATTTCAAAAGCCAATGCCAACGGGCAAACTTGCAAAATGGCAGATCCTGCTCACAGAATTTGACATAGTTTATGTCACTAGAACTGCAATGAAAGCTCAAGCTTTAGCTGATCATTTGGCTGAAAATCCGGTGGATGATGATTATGAGCCATTGAAGACTTACTTCCCCGACGAGGAGGTAGATGTGCTCGAGGAGTTGATTAATGAAGAAGAACATGTGTGGAAAATGTACTTTGATGGTACTTCCAGCTCAAAAGGCCATGGTATTGGAGCAGTCTTCATTTCTCCCACGGGACATTATTATCCGGCAGCTGCCCAACTCCGCTTCAGTTGCACTAATAACACATCTGAGTATGAAGCTTGCATAATGGGTTTGCGTATGTCTCTAGACATGGACATCAAAGAATTACTGGTGATCGGAGATTCAGATCTTTTGATATGCCAAATGAAGGGCGAATGGGGAACTCGAGACCTTAAGCTGATCATGTACAAGCAGTGTATGGACGATCTTCGCCAAAAGTTCGATGTTCTAAAGTTTAGACATGTTCTCAGAATACATAATGAGCTGGCTGACACATTGGCTACATTAGCCTCAATGCTTGTCCATCCCGACAAAGCCCATATTGATCCGTTAGAGATTCAGGTCCAAAGCCAACATGCATACTGCAATATGGTCGAAAAAGAAATTGGCGGTCAGCTATGGTACTTTGATGTCAAGAATTACCTTCAAGATGGGACGTATCCTCCATTGGCAGAAAACAATCAAAAGAGAACCCTTCGATGACTAGCAAGTGGTTTCTTTTTGAGTGGAGGGGTGGTGTACAAAAGAACACCCGATTTGGGATTGTTAAGATGTGTGGATGCAACTGAAGCCACGAAAATTCTCAATGACATGCATTCAGGGATCTTTGGACCCCACATGAGCGGGCACGTGCTAGCTAAGAAAGTACTCAGAGCAGGATACTTCTGGCTTACCATGGAGCATGACTGCATTACTTTTGTGCGAAAGTGTCATCAATGCCAAGTACACGGTGATTTGATACATTCACCTCCTTTAGAGTTGCACACAATGTCAGCCCCGTGGCCTTTTACAGCATGGGGGATGGATGTTATCGGGCCTATTGAACCAAAAGCATCAAATGGACACAGATTGATTCTGGTTGCAATAGATTACTTCAGCAAATGGGTTGAGGCCGTGACTCTCAAATCTGTGACCAAGAAAGCCGTGGTGGATTTCGTTCATTCTAACATTATTTGTCGCTTTGGTATCCAGAGTACCATCATCACTGATAATGCGGCAAATCTGAACAGTCATTTAATGAATGACGTATGTGAAAGATTCAAGATCATGCACCGAAATTCCACACCTTACCGACCAAAGGCAAATGGCGCGATTGAAGCAGCCAATAAGAATATCAAGAAGATCCTCAGGAAAATGATACAAGGATCTCGTGATTGGCATGAGAAGTTGTCTTTCGCTTTGCTTGGTTACCGCACAACTGTGCGCACTTCCATAGGTGCAACCCCGTATTCGTTGGTATATGGAACTGAAGCAGTCATACCCGCTGAAGTTGAAATACCATCTCTCAGAATCATTGTGGAAGCAGAAATTTAGGACACAGAATGGGTCAAAACCCGATTGGAACAGTTGTCATTCATTGATGAAAAGAGGCTCAATGCAGTTTGTCATGGTAAATTGTATCAGCAAAGAATGGCCCGAGCCTACAACAAGAAAGTGCGCCTCCGCGACTTAAAAGAAAGGCAATTAGTCTTGAAAAGTCCTCATCAGGAAGAAGCTAAAGGAAAATTTGCTCCAAATTGGCAAGGGCCATACCTGGTAAAGAAAGTATTTCCAAATGGCGCCTTGTACCTTACAGATCCGGAAGGCTAGACAACTGAAATACCCGTCAATGCAGACGCGATCAAGAGATATTACATTTGACTCCAAGATGGCTTTCAAACCGGGATGAGTGCAAGGCTTTGTTATCTTTTGCTATCCCAAAATGTATCCCTTATTAGCACTTTGAACATTGTATTTTCGAGACATGTTCTCAATTGGAATCAATGTAATTGTACCTACATGAAATGAAACTGAAAAGCATCAAAAAGAAACCTGGGCATTTGCCTAGAGCTACGTCTGACCTGATTCCTCTTAAAAGGATACGTAGGCAACCATTTTGGTGTGGTCGCAATAAGAGAAAATTCCCTCTTTCCCTTTCTACTTTTACTCGCGCAAGGTTTGCCTCCAGGCCTGCGGAATATGTCAAGAAAATAAGAGTTGTTTTTATTTTTTTAAAGAAAATAGAGGAAATTCAACATTCCTCCCCATTTTCTTTATGTTCGTAACAGTGAAAGTTCATTCTTTCCTGTCTCATATTGACGCAAAACTTGCCTTCAAGTTTGCGGCCAACATCAAAGAAAATTTAGATCCCCCTTTTTATGCTAAACCGGGGCAGAAGTTTGTTTTTATTTTATTTCATAAATAAAATAAAATAAAAACAAACTTCTATCATTTTTGTATCATCTATTCACATGTTTCAAGAGATGTTGGTGTTGTATTGAATTGAAAAAAAAAAAGAGAAAGAAAAAAAAAAGAAAAAAAAAAGAGAAAAGAAGTCTTGTCGGTGAAAACCTGAGAAGGCGCCGCAAGACAAACAGTGAGGAAAAAGATCAAAGAGAGAGGCTAGTTGGCGAAAACCCGAAAGGGCGCTACTAGTCGACTTGAGAGTCACCTCAACTTGGTTATGGTTTGATATCTTCCGTGAATCAACTCTCAACAAACAAGTGGCACTGGTCGGACGAGGTCATCCAATATACATGTCATGATCATCAAGGCCGCCAGTATATTGCCAGATAAGTTTCCCTTTTCAGAAAGACGTTCCCTGTCCAAACGAATTTCGCCCTTAAACTTTTTTTATTCCATTTTGTACATCTTGCCTCACCATTAATTCCTCGCCCTTTCGGCGCTAACCTCCCATGAGCAACAAAAGAAAATTGCAAAATTCTGTCTTTCAGGATTCAGGTTTAATTCCAGCGAGCAGGGCACACCCTCGGCAATGGGAAAGTTCTCAGCAAGTCATGATCAATATTGATAATTGGAGCCCAGCACGGCACATCAGGCCGGAAGGACGACATACCAAAATTATATCATGAAGAGTGGATATGTTTGGGAGAAGCTTTAGGCGTTGTTCATCCCACAGTACTGTGAAGAATAGAACAGGAGTCACTAAGCTTATTTGCAAGATCCGAAACAGGGTGTATCCACGATGCAGAAAGTAAGTGTGACATTTGCTATGTTGCTAAGAAAGAGCTAGGACCACTTGAATTGGGGTAGGTGCGCCAGATATCAGACGGAACTCCATTCTCTTTTCGAGTCAATTCCTGCTAAAAGACAGCGTCTTTTCTTTTCCATATCAAGATCTGCTAAAAGATAGCGATCATTTCCTTTTCGAGTCAGTTCGCTCAAAGATAGCGTCATTTCCTTTCAATGTCAAGATCTGCTAAAAGATAGCGATCATTTCCTTTTCGAGTCAGTTCGCTCAAAGATAGCGTCATTTTCTTTCAATGTCAAGATCTGCTAAAAGATAGCGATCATTCCCTTTTCGAGTCAGTTCGCTCAAAGATAGCGTCATTTCTTTTCCATGTCAAGATCTGCTAAAAGATAGCGATCATTTCCTTTTCGAGTCAGTTCGCTCAAAGATAGCGTCATTTCTTTTCCATATCAAGATCTGCTAAAAGATAGCGATCATTTCCTTTTCGAGTCAGTTCGCTCAAAGATAGCGTCATTTCCTTTCCATATCAAGATCTGCTAAAAGATAGCAATCATTTCCTTTTTCGAGCCAGTCTCGCTCAAAGATAGCGTCATTTCCTTTTTATGTTAAGACCTGCTAAAAGATAGCGGTCGTTTCCTTTTCGAGTCAGTTTCGCTCAAAGATAGCGTTATTTCCTTTCTATGTCAAGATTCGCTCAAAGATAGCGTCATTTCCTTTTCGTGTCAAGATCTGCTAAAAGATAGCGATCATTTCCTTTTCGAGTCAGTTTCGCTCAAAGATAGCGTCATTTCCTTTCCATGTCAAGATCGGCTAAAAGATAGCGACCATTTCCTTTTCAAGTCAGTTTCGCTCAAAGATAGCGTTATTTCCTTTCTATGTCAAGATTCGCTCAAAGATAGCGTCATTTCCTTTTCGTGTCAAGATCTGCTAAAAGATAGCGATCATTTCCTTTTCGAGTCAGTTTCGCTCAAAGATAGCGTCATTTTCTTTCCATGTCAAGATCGGCTAAAAGATAGCGACCATTTCCTTTTCGAGTCAGTTTCGCTCAAAGATAGCGTCATTTCCTTTCCATGTCAAGATCTGCTAAAAGATAGCGATCATTTTCCTTTCAAGTCAGTTTTGCTAGAAGATAGCACTCACATTTAGTTCAAGTCATTTGCACTCAAAGACAGCAACCATTTCCTTTTCAAGATAGTCCTACTCGAAGATAGCAACCATCCCCAGCTTCAAGTCAAGACTTGGTTGAAACAGATGCGGCCATTTCAAGTTTCAGATGGTGCTTGCCCATACAACGAGCGATGGAGTTTGTCTTTTAAGCCAAGATTTACCTCAAGGAAGCATGAAGATTTAGGCTAGGGATTGTAATTTTACATTTTTTACTTGTATTTCCATTCCTTGTAAAGCAACGACCACCAGCAAGCGACCAGTAATTAGCGACGACAGCCTTTGTGTGTCTAAGAGTGTCTAGTATCAGCCCCAAGTGTGTCTAGAAGAGTCTCTAGTTTGTCTCAGTAGTCTAGAGTGTCTAGCTTGTCTTAGTGAGTCTAGAAGAGTCTAGTGTCTGCTTGAATGCGGTAGTCCCAGTTACCGCACGTGAGGAACTACACTGACCTGATTCCTTAGTCCAGGGATATGTAGGTAACCTTGTTCTCGGTTAGAACCGAAATCCAAGGTACGGTCACCATTCTGAAAAGCATGCTCTCGGCTAGAACCGAAAAGCCAAAATTAGTTGTTGATTACTTCTTTGTCCGAAAACTCTTCGTGTTCCCGAACAAAGAGGGGCAGCTGTAATCACCTAATTTTGGCACCAAATTCATAAAATTTGCTCAAAAGAAATATGAAATGCTAAAATTTACTTGTTCGGTGTTTAATTATAATTTTATGTTTTAATTGTGATAATATTATAATTTTGTGTGAGTTTTATTCTAGCTAATTTGTGTATGCCTTAAATAAAGTAGACTTTTAATAGCCATTTGTGGAAAAAGAACAACCCAATTCCAATGACCCACTAGCCCATATATTTCCTTGGCCCGTCCAAACATTGTGGTGATCTCCACCATTGGATCAGCCATGATCCAATGGCTATCCTCATTCTCCATTTTGCCTATATAATGCCTAAAAAATACCCATTTCCCTCACACACACCCTAAAGCCTCTTGGCTTGGGGAAACTCTGCTCATTTTTACACAGGCCACCGGAAAACCACTGCCCCACCGTGCTCCGCCGCGGCACCACCACTGTGCCGCCGGCGGCTACCACCTCCGGTGGCCGGAAAATTTAGCAAAATACATCATTGGAAAGATCTCGGCCTCCCCATTCCATTTCTCAACTTGTTTTCTTCAAAATCTAAGTCGTTTGGCGTAGATCGAGATTCAAAGACTCGGTCAAACTTCAACTCCGGTAAGTTTTTACTTTTTGTTAAGTTTTTCTAGTTCATCCTCTTCATCTCACCCTCCTCTTCCACCCCTTGTACCCCATTTCCCAAACCATCTCTCTTCCTGCCCCGTTTCCGTTCCTCTTCTGTTCTTATTCTCATTTTTTTTCCTTCTTGTTCTGATTTTTCTTTTTCCTCGCTTTGTTATGTTATGGCTGCTGCATTTTTTTTGTTACGGGAATGATTGGTGGGAGTTCTGATTCGGGTTAGCAAAGCAGTGGGATGGGGGAACTGGGGGCTGTTATGGCAGTTGGTGTAGGTGTTTTGGTGGTTGTTTTTCGGGTTTGTGTTTGTTTGTTTGTCGAGGGATTGTTGCAGTTTTGGTGGAGGGGGCTGTTATGGTTCATTTGAGGATGTGATGGTGATGTTTTGGATGCAAGGCAGTGAGGGCAAGGCGGGGCTGTGATGGTGATATTTTGATTGGCTGTGATGTTTAGCTTAGGTGCGTAGGAGTTTGTTGAAGCTGTTTCAGTCGTCTAATGGAGGCAATGCTCGTGGTGAGCAAACGCAGCAGCAATGACGCAGCGAAGGTAGCGGTGACGCTGATTCAATTTAAACGGGCAGCTATGAGACGAGGCAACAATGATGGTGATGTTGATAGATCCATGCAGCAAGCATAGCGTCATTGACGTTTTTGGCTTCGACGGGTTAGAAAAAGAAACTTTGCAATCTATTTTTTCCTTGTTTCTTTCTTTGTTTGTGTTAGTCATTAATTAGTATTTGCTTCATTTTTGTCAAAGATCGTATGAGCAGAATGTGTCTGATATGTATGTTTAGATTTCAGCCTTTGTAGTTCTGTTCATCCGAATAAGACTCATGTCCTTGTGTATACCTATGTTGATATCGAATGATATAAAATCCTCTTTTTTTCTGTTAGTTTACATGTGAATCAGCTTGTGTATTGGTTATTTAAAGCATGTTCTCAAAGTTGGAATGATTTAGCCAATGATATCAGTATGCGGATGTGTGTGCTATAGTTTGAAGTAGCTAAGAGTTTGAATGACCCTGAAGGCAAGTTGGTATAAAGAAAAATGAAATTGTCTGCTTGTTAGTTGGTTATCTGCTTGAAAATATTGTATGGACTATGTTAGCTTAACTTAGGATCTTGATTTGCTTTTTACTTTAATTCTAAGTTAGTTTGGTTCATTTAGTCTAGTTGGGGCTGATTTGGTTGGTATAGTGAGTCCTAGTCCTTCTAGTTTAGTATAATGAGTAATGGGTGTCCTTTTAGAGGACACAACTTGTATATTTTTCAGCTTTTTAGGACTGTTTGGCTGCTGAAATAGTGCCATACAACTGTTGTACTCTTGCTGAAAGTGGGACTAAAACACTCAAGTATAGGGGTGTGGGCTTGTACTTTTGTACAAGTCCACACCCCACCTTTTAGCCCCATCTTTTGGCTCCAATTTTCAGCATAAATAGGGCCATTTAATGCCCTCATTACACACCATGAACAAGCTGAAATTCACAAGAAATTAAGAGCAAAAACACTTAAAAAAAAAATAGTAAGTTTGAGAGTTAGATTTAGAACCAAAAGCCTTTACATATAAGGTCTTTTGGGGCATAAATCTTAAGGTTTAAAGGTTGAATAGGGGTATCAAAGGGGCTGTTGTAGCGGCTGATTTGGGTACTAAGTTGCTTGCTTTGGTTTGGTCTTGCTATTTCATTTGCTTCACTAGCTTGGAAATTTCTACACAAGGTAAACACAATTTACCTTATATGTTTTATCATTTTGGCTATGAAATGAAGTAAAAATCAGCATGTCTAAAGCCCTTTATTGTATGCATCTTGTTATGAGTTTTATTCTAGTTAAAACTGGCTATTTGTGAAAACCAGGAAATATTTAGTGTTTATTTGTGCAATTTAATTCATCTATCATTTTAGATATGTATGAAAATCTGGACAGCATGTAAAGGTTAGGCAAATTTAGGATTTAACCATCAAAATTGCAAACGTTAAGCTCTGGCTATTTCTGTAATATGGGGTGTATTTTCTGTAAATTGTATGTATTTGCAAATCTGGAATTTTTTTTACAAAGTTTTGACCAACTTGGCTCTCTTTAAAAATCTGGACATATTTGGAATGAGTAGGCAAAAATAGGATATAAGCGCAAAGTTTTAACAAAATTTATAATCTAGTACGAATAGGCTTTGAACTTAGGACGTTCTTTAAATTTGGCCACATGTTAATTTATTTATACAATCATTATCTTAAACAAAGTAAAGGTGCTAACTTTACAAATGGATTTTAAAACTGTCTATTTTCGCAAAAAACCTTTAGCCCACATAGCAGTGACGTTGGTATAAGTTTTCCGTCAAACATTTTCTTTTCAAAGATAGGCATAAAACTATTTTAACTTAACAAACAGTCCACCGTATGTATATACTTTGCATAATTCATTTTAACCTTTCCGTAATCCATATTTTAATAAGAACAAATTTAGGGAGTCCCAATTTGTCATTTAATAAAGCTAGTGGTTGTACTTAATCGATTAGGCAAAACGATAAGTATGATTTGTGATCTACTTATTAGGCTAAGAGAAAAATTAAATTGAGTTAAACTAATTCTAAATTAATTATTATTTTAAGCTAATTAAATTTCCTTTTGTAAAAAAAAGGTAGACAAGCCCTTTATAAGGTTTGGGAAATACGTAATAAATTTTTATTATCTATTTAGTCATTTATTTACCATGAAACAAAGTGTAAATTCATCCAGTCCTCCGTGAGGCTGGATAAGAATAACGCTTTTAATTTTCTTAAATCAAAATATCATATTCAAATTAACAGCATTAATATAACAACCATATTTTAATAAGTTAAAAATGCGACAATTAAGCAACTGTGCTCAGCACAGGACTCGAGGGTGCCTAATACCTTCCCGAGAGTCAACTGAGAACCTTACCCGAATCTCTAACGCAGACCATTAGACGAGTCAGAGGTGTTCCAAGGTACCTTTGGTGACTTGGCACACCTTAAACTATGTCAAGTGGCGACTCCGAGTTCTCTAAATAATTTTGTACCTTTTTGAACACACGTCACGAGCCTTTAAATAAATAAACTCGCACCGCAGTTTAATAAATTTTTAGGGCGTGACATATATATATATATGGGTAGAGGATTTGCACAAATAGGCTAATGCTTGGGGGTGAGCGGAATAGGCCTCAATTTACAATTAATTAAAATTTAAAACAAAGTAAATGGGTTGCACGGGTGGGTTAAAATTGGAGGAATTTCGCAAATTTAGCACATTCTTTGACATTTCAATTGATCCTCTTTTATTATCATTATTTTATTTAATTTTTAAATTAAACTTAAATTATAAAAATATTGCCATAATTTAATAATTTTGAAAAAATTCGGGACAAAATTGGGTGTCAACAGCTGCCCCTCTTTACCCGGAAAGGATGAAAGAGTTTTCAGGGTAAAGAAGTTGACGTGTTACGGTAAAGCTAAGACTCCGATTCTTGGGATCAAAATGCGAGGCTTATGGACATGGCCGAACTTCGGTTTCCGAGTTGCCTACATATCTCGGGCTAAAAGGGAATCAGGCCATATGTAGTTCGACGCGATTTGAAAATCAAAGACGAGATAGTAACGACTACTCAAGCGCGGGAAAAGAGGCTTGTAATCACCCAAGTTATGAAAATGTGGTCGACGACACACCCATAAAGAGGGGTTTACACGGACATAGCTTCCACTGCACCTCGATAACCGAGTCATCTTGTCTTTAATCTCAAACCTCAGACTCAGGGTTAACAAGAGACTTACCTCTGGGGTTGACGACTTATGCGGGTGCGATTCTTCAGGTTTTTATTGACGAGTCTAGCTCATATCAACGATTGCCCCGGTTCATTGCTAAGCAAAGCTCCATGTTCCAAACGCTGCTGCGGTGCTACTAAAAATCCTGTAATAATCTCAATAAGCGGTAAGCGTGCAAGTCCTAATAAACTGTAATAATTGGAATAAGAAATAGATAAAGTGATAAAATTGTAAATGCGGGTTGTGATATTATCAATAAGTTCTTCCTTCGATCAACTGACAAAGTACTTCGCCCGGAAAACCTCTAAGCTGATCCTTATTCTGAAACAGTAAAGCAAGACAATAAGTAAAGCAAGAACGAATTGTAAAATGCAAGGCTTTCATAAGATAAGTTGACTAACGAGACATAATATCTCAAGTCGACTTGGCTAATCTATATCCTACGTAGGTAGCATAACGTTCATTTATAAGGCGAACGAGCCCAAAACATTCAATTGTAAGGCGAATGAGCCTAAAACGTTCAATTATAAGGCGAACGAGCCCAAAACGTTCAATATAAGGTGAACGAGCCTAAATTTGATAGCAGCCTGCAAAAGTATGTTGCAAATTGGATTAATTAAGGCAAGATAATGCAAAACAAATAAGCAAAACTGGGTCGTGTTGCTTGTATTAATAGTGCGGCAAAGCGTTGAATGCCTTCCGTTCTTATTGAATTTGATGTTCAATTTCTGCAAATTTAAAGTAAATGCGTTAGAAAACGAGTGAATAATAAAGAAAAAGCTATAATGAAAAAGGAAGAAATAGATTTGCGCTGCATATGCGACAAGGCGAATAATCTTTGAGAAACTGATGGTTGACGGTAGGAACAATAACAAAAGAGCCTTCAATTGCCTATGATAGGCTTCATGATAATGCCTCCAATTGCTTATGGTAGGCTTCAAATGATAACGATGTCTTCGCTTGCTCACGATAGACTTGATAATAAGACCTCCGATTGCTTACGGTAGGATCAATAACAAAAGAGCCTTCAATTGCTTATGATATACTTCAAAATAATGCTTCCAATTGCTTATGGTAGGCTTCAATGCTAATGAAGTCTTCGCTTGCTCACGATAGACTTGATAATAAAAACCCCCGATTGCTTACGGTAGGATCAAAAACAAAAGAGCATTCAATTGCTTATGATAGGGTTCAGAATAAGGCCTCCAATTGCTTATGGTAGGCTTCAATGCTAATGAAGTCTTCGCTTGCTCACGATAGACTCATAATAAGGCCCCCCGATTGCTTACGGTAGGATCAATAATAAAAGAGCCTTCAATTGCTTATGATAGGCTTCAGAATAATGCCTCCAATTGCTTATGGTAGGCTTCAGTGCTAATGAAGTCTTCGCTTGCTCACGATAGACTCATAATAAGGCCCCCCGATTGCTTACGGTAGGATCAATAATAAAAGAGCCTTCCATTGCTTATGATAGGCTTCAGAATAATGCCTCCAATTGCTTATGGTAGGCTTCAATGCTAATGAAGTCTTCGCTTGCTCACAATAGACTCATAATAAGGCCCCCGATTGCTTATGGTAGGCATGACGTAATTTGTAAGTGCAAGCTGCAATATCTTTGATAAATTGTCTTTCCATCCACTGGCGAAGCAATAAAGCAAATGCGAAGGCATAGTGCAAAGCATTTTCAACAATCTTGACAAATCAACTGGCAAGCCGATCGGGCACACAGTAAGGAGGGTCTTGGAATTGATTGTCTACAAATCAGCTGGTGATCCGATCCGGCACAAAGCAAGGAGGGTCTCAGGGCTGACCTGTTAACCTGAAAGTAAAGCAAGTTATAATATAAAGCAAGTGCAAAGGCATAATTGAAAGCAAGTGCAAAGCAATTTAGCGTAAAATGTAAAGCAACGCAAAAGCGATTTAGCGAATCAATAGGCGTGAAAGTCCAACAAGGGAGAAGCCCCGCCTGGTGGTCAACCTGAAAGAGTAAAGCAAGGCGTTAATTTTAAAGCAAGTGCGAAGACATAATTCAAAACAAAGTTCAGAGCAAAGTGGTGCGGAAATGTAGTCGGTGCGATAGCCATTGATAAATCAATTGGCGAGACAATCCGGCAAGGATGGCCTTGTGCGGAATATAACCTCAAACAAAGTGATGCCCTATATGGCTTAGTTTTGAAAACGCAAAACAAGCATCGGCTTTGTCACCTATTAAGAATTAAAGTCATAGGGGTAGAAATGCCGCCTGCTCGGCAATAACTCATGACAAAGCATAATGCTTTAAGTCGTGAAAAGGGCAATGCGACGCAATTTGCAAGGCAACTTTGGATGTGCGTTCAATAAATTGTTCATCCATAATGCGAATGATCCTTTCATTGCAAGCTTTCATGTTCCTGCTCTCAAAGAAAAATTGTTAGCTTTGGGGAGGAAAGGGGAAGCGTTTGATTTGTGTAGACTTCATCCTGATCTTGCTGCTTCTGCTGCTTCCTCGTTTTCATTAGACTTGGATTTGCAAATTGCTTTCAGAATCTTGGCTCATGAACTCAAATAGCATAGACTTTGAAAAATAGAGGCAAGATAAAATATTTTAATGCGCATGCAAATGAAGTCAAAGATGCATTTCGAAAATTTTGACTTGACTTAAACTTGCAATATATTTTAAAACAAACTGAACGTCCTTTGGCTTAGATTTTGCACCGTTTGCTTAACCAATTACAGAATTCTTGCCAACTCATCTTTAGTAACCAACGCCGCTTCTTGCAAAATTCTGCCCCAGTTATAAACTTCCGCATCCCTAACCGTTTTGCAAAAATTGCCCCAGTTGTCCTTCTTGGGGGAAAATGAAAACTCAAATGCTAAAGGGTCGAGCCCGATGGGGGGAGCCTACGTATCCCTCCTTGGGAATCAGACCGTGCGTAGTTCTGCAACACTGCTTCAATGCCATATACCATCAAATAAAGCTGCCCCAGTTGAAGTTCTAACAGATAGTGCGATATCCAAAGAGCGCAGACAATAACTTTCAGTGCGTCATTTTAAATTGTTCAGTTGTTTAGCCATACGTTACAAGCAAAGCTTTGGCAGGTTTATCAATTTTAATTTTTGAAATAGAAACAAATGCAAGCGTAAATAATATAATAAGAATGAGATGCATTTTATTTCAACTTTCATAAATTCAAAATGAGTTGATTCAGATTAACATAAGATTTAAAGTACAATGCAATTCAGGGCCTCAATCTGAATTAAAATTGAAAATAATGCTACTAAGTTCAATTGCCAAGTTCTTTCCAACAATACCATTAGCTTCTGGTGCTGCATCATTTACGAGCTAGAGCCGTCTACCATCAATCATATCTCGAAACCTTTGCATGGTGGATGGTCAGCCACTTCAAAAATCCAACATTTGCTAGAGAAGTAAACAAAATAAAAGAAACCTCACAAAGGGTAACTAAGATAGTTTGCATGTCATTTATAGGATTGCATACAAGCAAGCAACACCTAGTATTTAACGCATTTTGACCAAATAAAGCAAGGCAAGCAATTAACATGTGACAATCACAAGTATTTAACACAGCTCATGCTCTCCACAGAATCTGCACAAAATTCTAAACCCAAATGCCTAAAACCTGAAACAATCCTCCATAGCTTAACATCCACACTCCTCCAAGCACAACTCCCAATTGTTTTACAACATCCAGGGAGAAAATTTCCAACTGCTTCCACAATACCAGACTGCAAATCACGAAAGGCGCCAATTGGCCTTTCAAAATAAAACCTCACTGGTCCTCGGCTTAAGACAAGCCTCTCAGCTTCCTAGGTTTTGCAAGGCTCACTGACCTTGTTCATAGGGCTCCACTGGTCCTCGGCTTTAATCAAGCCTCTCAGTTTCCTAGGTAGCCAAGACCGCACTGGTCTTCAAGGAGGGACCCCACTAGTCATTCAAAGACACAAGGGCTTCGCTCTCCTAGTATGCGACAAGCATACTTCAATTTTTTATAAAGTTACAGCTGGATAATCAACATAGGCCTGGACACACGCAAAGCCATTCACGAGAGGGACCCCACTGATCCTTTTAAAGACACCAAGGGCTTCGCCTCTTAGATCTCACTACACCAGGCCATCTCCAAAACACAAACCAACCAAATCTGCCGAACTTTCCCCCAAACTAAGCTGTATATGCATGCACGACCTAATCTCCTTCTAAGAGTAGGCTAACGGTTGAGGCTGAATCGACCTATGCGGGATAGACCTGGCCTCACAACGCAGTAGAACTGGCCATGACAAAACCAGGCAATCTCAATATCCCGAACTAACTTTTGGTGACACGAAAGAAGTTTCAAAGAGTGAGGTAAGGGCAATGCCCTTCCTGCATAACTACCGTCAAGCGGGTACCCCGTGATGAAATCAAGGAGGTGAAAGAGAATTGACAGGCTCCATGAGGGAGGAAATATGAACGGAATGCAGATTATGCACAAATTAATACAATACATTCTTTATAAGGCAAACCAAACAAACATATATAAAAAAAACAAATAAATTAGGCATGCTAGTTGCAAACAATTGGAAACCTTTATGGTCAAAACCTTTATTGCTCCCCAGCGGAGTCGCCATGCTGTTGAACCCCAAAAATTACCCCGAGAAGGATAAATTCCGGAATATCGACAGGATGGGCTAACTCTTTTGGAGTTTTGGAGTCGCCACCCAATTTAAGGAAAACAGGGAACCAAATTAACAAATGCATGCAAAAACTCCATTTTTACAAAAAAGACGGTCTTTCTTTCAGAGATTCTAAAGGTAAGAGGTTTTATTAATTTCGGAAGAAGGTTTTTAAGGCACTTCCGAAATTCCGTTGAAAAACGGTTAATCCGACAGGTTTCCAAATATTTACAAGTGCTTTTCTTTTAAAATAATTATTAAAAAAATAGTAATAATAATAATAATCAATTAAATAAAAGCTTATTTGCAAAATATTCTTTTACTTGCACGCATTTGCTAAGGCGACCCCAATTTGCAATAAATTAAATAACGACTTCACAATAAAAGGCAATGAACATAAAGTAAAGCAATATACCAAGCAATCAAATATTATTGATAAATAAAATATTTTACACATTTATTTGCATAAATATCCAAGGAAAGTAATGCAAAGTTAAAGATAGAACCGGGATATTGAGCAACTCGCGGGAGTCTTGAATTTTCTAAAATTCCTAAGTCTTATTTCTGAAGTTCGCGGGTCCGAATTCAATCTCCAAATGCCTTCAATGCAATGGACTATTCCCATTCGTGAGTTAGCCAAACTCGTCCACAAATTATTCGTGCCAAAATGTACCTCGCAAAACAAACAAGTAAAATTGGATTAGTACGATAATAAGGTATAATAATTAATGAAATAAAATAACAATAATAAAGTAATAATAATAATAATAAAATATATAATAATAATAATAATAATAATAAAAGGGTTTGTTATGCAAAATTTAGGCTCAGGTTTGTATGGCGCGTCGAATAGAGGCTCGGGATATGGATACGGCTGCAAACACGGAGCCGGTCGTGTTGCCACGCCAGGTACCAAATCCAGTAATCCACCACTCTATTCGACTTGCTTTGCATTAAAGTGCATTCATCATCGCCTTTTGCTTTAGGGACATGGGGACGGGACGGTTCAAGTGTAGTATCATGTTCAAATCGATCTCGAGGCCTCAATACATGTATATGTATTTTTTCATTGGCCATGATTGATACAACATCCGTCAATTCATTGTAAAGCTTCAAATAAAGGTATTTTCATAAGCTTTTCCTAGCATCATGTTGTACTGTTCAGAATCCAATAATCAAAACCCATAATATTGTGAAGTGGTCAAACTAAGGACCACCAATAAGGTGCACATCAATAGAACTTCCACAAGGCAACCAACGATAATGTCAAAATCCCAGATCCAACAGCGTTAAAGGAAGTGTCCACTTCTTACAAACATAGGACCTGAAATGGTGGACTCTCATCCAGCAAAGCAGCATAACATTAGCAAAATACCCAAAGCTTAAGCACATAACACACAAACGAAATAGTGAGATATGAATGTATAAGCAGTAAACATAGCGAGTCAATAGTAACAAAAGCCAAGAAAAACTGTAGAAACTCAGATCAAAACACGAGAAACCCAATGGCCAATCACGACACTTCAAACAGTCGGCGAATGGCAACAATAATCGGAATCAAGACATTCAGAGCATCGAAAGAAGGGGAGCAACACCAGCGGCGTTCGCTGCAACCCATCTCCTTCGTTTCCTCTGTTTTTTAGATCGCCGGAACAAAAGACAACCAGTTATGAACATGCGATTAATCAATCGATAAGCTTAACTATAGATTCGACAAATCCAGCGAAGCAGTATATGAAATCAGAGCAACAACCAGACAATGAAACAAAACGATAACACCATCGACATACGGAGAGGAGCGATTGCCGGCGAAGTTTTCTGGCGTGACTCCGGCGAAGCTCGCGGCGTCGCTTCTACTCTCCGTTTCTAATGTCTTTCATTTCCTTCCTCAAAACTCCCTGTCCCGATCTCCCCTTTCCTCTTTTCAGATCTGTTTGGCCCGTTTCTCTTTTCCCTTACTTCTGTATTTTGTGTGTAGGTGGATGCTTGTTGTAGAGTAAAGAAGATGAGGGGTGGGCTTGGTTTTTGGAGAAGGAGATAAGGAGCGTGAAGAAGAAGACCCAAAATTCGTGGGGTCTGCTCGTGTGTGTGAAGGTCTAGTAGTATGTTTATTTTTGTGAGTGGTGTGCTGTGAATTGAAAGAAAGGGCACCGCTGGTGTGTTTTTTTGGGTAATTCCTGTAAATAGTGAAGGTGAATGAATGAATAATATGAGTAATGTGTGGGTGGGGGTAAAAAAATGAGTGGGGGTGTGAGAGGCTAGGGTATATATATATATATATATATATATATATATATATATATATATATATATATATATATATATATATATATATATATATATATATATATATATATATATATATATGGGTAGAGGAAATAGGAACAACCGCGCTGGTCGTAATAGATCGACTTTCATGCTAGTTCTTGCTCCAGCATGAAAGTTCCATTTCAGGGAAGGACGACGTACTATGATACTTTCTGTTTTGTCGAGCCCTGCTTTGGTCTCTGTATATATATATATATATATATATATATATATATATATATATATATATATATATATATATATATATATATATATGGGTAGAGGATTTGCACAAATAGGCTAATGCTTGGGGGTGAGTGGATTAGGCCTCAATTTACAATTAATTAAAATTTAAAACAAAGTAAATGGGTTGCACGGGTGGGTTAAAATTGGAGGGATTTCGCAAATTTAGCACATTCTTTGACATTTCAATTGATCCTCTTTTATTATCATTATTTTATTTAATTTTCAAATTAAACTTAAATTATAAAAATATTGCCATAATTTAATAATTTTGAAAAAATTCGGGACAAAATTGGGTGTCAACAATGTGCTGCTATGTATGTAATATTTGTTTCAAAAAATGACACAAAGGGGCTTACTCGAGTAAGGTTTGACAATAAGGGCTTATATTGATAATTTTGTGGGTTCCTTATCTCTTTGTGTAGAAAGGATAAATTACACCATATATAACTTTATGAAACTTATTTACCAAACATAGAGATACTTTAATTATTTTATGAAACTTATTTACCAAACATATAGATACTTTGATTACTATTAAAAATAACGATATTTTTAACATTTGTTACAAATCATAGCAAAAAACTAAAAAATATGGGTAAAATAAAATTCCTAACCCTAATACGTCCTTATCCCCTCTCTCTCTCTCTCTCTCTCTCTCTCTCTCTCTCTCTCTCTCTCTCTCTCTCTCTCTCCACACCCACCTCTCTTTACTTTGATTATTTTATGAAACTTATTTACCAAACATATATATGCTTTGATTACTGGTAAAAATAATGATATTTTTAACATTTGTTATAAATCATAGCAAAAAACTAAAAAGTATGGGTAAAATAAAATTCCTAACCCTAATACATCCATATCTTCTCTCTCTCTCTCTCTCTCTCTTTCCCTCTCTCTCTCTCTCTCTTCGTTAACACCCTCCTCTCTTTTCCTTCTCCGCTGCCGACGTTTCTACCGCTGGTGTTGACTTTCCCTTCTTCATCCATCTTATTTAGCAAAGCTTTTGCCTCTTTCAAGTCACCGTGACTTCCACATATAAATATCATAGTGTTAAGAAGTAATGGTATCTAAGGCCACACCTGAATTAAACATCTCACTAAATACATTTGTAATATCCTACAAGCTGCCAGCCTTCCCATACAAATCAATCATAGTGTTATAGGAGCATTGTCATTCAATGTTTCCTACCAATGTTTTGAATTTCGTCTTCTCTGGCATTTGGTTCTCTCTTGCTTTTTTGCTGCTTTGTTTTTTATCCTGGTGCTTTCCCCTCTATTTTGAAACTGTTTGGCAATCGTATGGCGATCGTATGGTGACTGTATGGTGATTATATGTCATGTGTTTTCCGACGACCATTTTTTGTTGCTTCGATTTTTTTCCTGGTGCTTCTTATTTCTTTATAACGGTATGACTACTGTATGTCACATGTTTTGCGATAACTGAAGAGTTCCAAAGTGTATCAAAATTTTATATCATGTGTATTTAGGTGTATATTGTCTATGTATTTCTTTTGTATATCTAGTATATCAATTTGTATCTCAACTACTATATTAAACGTGCAAAAAAACTATTTGTATAGTTCTTCTTCTTCTTCTTCTTCTTCTTCTTCTTCTTCTTCTTCTTTGGTGGTTATGGTGTTTTAGATGGTGGTTTTAAAGGCGAGGGATTGTATGTCCTTTGTTTTTCTACTGTAAAAAGAAAAACATATGAAAAATAATATCGCCGATGACTGGCGGCAACTGGCCAGAGGCGGTGACCAACAAAAATGGTTGTGGGCAGTGGTGAGGGGTGTGTGGGGGTTAGCAGGGGTAGAAGGAAGATATAGGTTTTTTTTATATATATTTTATGTATGTGTGTATATATATATATATTACAAAAAAATTGTTGCCAGTTTTATAAGTTTTGTAGTATTGCTATTTTTATGTAAACTAGTCTCTTACATTGTATAGTTGTGTAAATTATGCGTCTGAAAATTCCAAAAAATTAAAGGAATTATTACCTTATATAACCATTTCCAACCCTTATCCATTTTCTGTAACCATATTTTGCCTTTTGTTTATTTTTCTAGGATATTTATTAAATATAATTTGATGGTATAAATATTTAAAAAATATAAGACAAATATGTGTGTGTATATATGTGTATCGAAGCTATATATAAAGAATATCAATCTAATTATATGCCATATTTTAATTATAAATTAAATTTTAAATATAAATATTGTGGCTAGATTATGTTAGTGCTAGGTGAGTTGTTAATATAGTATATTGAGTGCTATTTATGTGAAAATTCCAAAATTAAACGAGAGATGAAATGCTTTGCATCCCAATTAGTTGAACGAATGAATTGGATTTGGAGTCTTTTGTGTTTACTTTGCTCAAAAAATTTCACCCAGTGCCCTCAATAAGAGCTTGTCTTACCTAATTGCCCCCACTTAGAAATATTTTAAGTAAATGCGCTCCACGTCACATACCCCTGTAAAAGTACTATTTTGCCCCTGACTAACATAATTCACGCTGAAAGAGTTTCTCTCTCTCTTTCGACGTTCCTGGTCTTCTTTCCTTGTTTCTTCGTTTTGTGCTGCAGATTTAGAGTTTGTTTTCTCTCATTTTCGTGTGTTTGTTGTATTATTTTTATTTAAATTATTGTTTTTACTAAGCCTGATCATTTATTTGCAAATTTTTTCCCCTACAATTTTATTTATATACTTATTGTGGATGTTTATATATTTATTTGTCAGTTATTTCCATTTTGATTTATATTTGAGATTTTTGTAGATTCTTTTGGTTGTGTTTGTTTTGATTCCCGTGATTTGAAGCTTCAAATTTCATATAACGTAAAGTCTTGGCTATTGCCAAGAGTTGTATAGACTTTTTCTAAATTGGTTATTGCAGTAGAATTTAAAGTATTGGATATAGCCAAGACAGTAGAGATTTTTCAGTGTAAGGTTCCATTTTCAGCAGAGCGTAAAGTCTTGGCTATTGCCAAGAGTTGCATAGACTTTTTCTAAATTGGTTATTGCAATAGAGTTTAAAGTCTTGGTTATTACCAATATGTTTAGATATTTTCAGTGTATGTATTTCTTTTGCAACAGAACTGAAAGTCTTGGCTATTGCCAATATTTTTAGAGACATTGTGTGCAAGCCCCTCCCTCCCATAGCAACAGTTTGAAAGTCTCGGCAATTGCCAGGAAGTCTCTCCTAGGTGCTTATTGCATCAGAGTTGCAACTCTTGGCAATAGCCAAGACTTGCAGAGACTTTGTCTGCAAGTCCCCCATAGCAATAGGTCTGAAAGTCTTGGCAATAGCCAAGAAATCTCTCATTTGTGATTATTGCACCAGAGCTGCAAGTCTTGGCTATATAGCCAAGACTTGCAGAGAGTTTGTCTGCAAGTACCCCATTGCAACATGTCTTTAAGACTTGGAAAAAGAGAAAAGGTGTCTACAAGGACCCCATTACATCAGAGCTGCAAGTCATGCTATAGCCCCTCATTGCAATTGGGTTGAAAGTCTTGACAATAGGCAAGAACTTTCTACAAGCCTCCCATTGCACCAGAGCTTAAACTATTGTCAATAAGCCAAGAGTTGCAGAGAACTTTACTCTTGCAACAAGGCTTAAAGTCTTGGCAATAAGCAACAGTATGTGACATGTGCTAATTGTAGCAGATCTTTGCTTGAACGGAGCAATCTGTAAAAAGAATGGGTGTTTAGGGTTTCTGTGATCGCGTGACTGGTGAAAAAGAAGGGGAGGGAATGGGCGCGTCTATTTATTGGTTTGTAGGGGTATTTTGGTCCGAAAAAAGTTTCATTAAACTAATGGAAGGCATTTTTGCTAAACCAACTGTTATTGAGGGCATTTTGGCAAAATATTGCTTCCGGTAGCATATTTTTGCAAATCATTTGCAAAAATATGACACGGGAAGCAATGGTTTGCCTTTTTGCACGCGCTAACAGATGGTTTGCAAAAATGCATCCGTTAAGATTTAATGAAAAAAATCCGGGGCCAAGGCTTGCCGTTATATTTTTTTTCTTTTCAACACTTATCCCTTCAAGCATTGGCAATAGACAATACTTGCCGCACTTGGCCGAGACTTGCCATTGACCCCTGCTCGATTTTCCATCACTTGAACGGCAAGTATTGACAATAGGCAACACTTACTGCACTTCATCGTAAGTCTTGACAATTGCCAAGACTCGGCACTTCCAGTTTTCCCTGCATTCTCGCCATATAACTTGAAATATTGGCAAAACAGCACTTGCCCTTGATGTATAACCAATTGTCAAGACTTACAAAATTTCTGCCTTGAAGTCTTGGCTTCCGGAATAAATAAGGGCATTTTGCTAAAACATTCCTTAGCGCGGGTAATTTTGTAACATCACTCCTTATGGAGGGCATGCGGTGAAATTTACCAGCTCAGATACAGAGAAAATGGGCTATAGAGCTATCCAAGTAGAAATGACACTAGGTAGCTACTTATGGGCTGCTATTTACATTTCCAGCCACTGTATCATGAAGTTCAATTTTTGATTCGTAACATCAAGGCATTGTGTCTTCAAATTAAAAATCGGCTATAATATAAATACTTTATTTAACGAGTAGCTAATCCTGCACCTAACCTTGAGCTGACAAAGGTAAAATATTTCACCCGATGTCTCTAAATTTGACTGGTTTGAGGGTTTGTTCCTATTTTCTATGGTTTAGCACTTGACTTGTGTTGCCAGGTCAAGAATTCAAGACAATTTAGCTGGGAGATGGAGTGAAGAAGTTGACGACAAAAGTATTGTCTATTTTTTCAAGAATTCGAGGCAATTTAGTTGGGAGGGTGGGGGTAAAGGGGTCTAGAGAAAGTCTTGCCTATTTGGCAATATTTCAAGGTAAGTAAGTTGGTGGGGGTGGGGGGAGGGAGGGGAGGGGTCAAGATCAAGTGTTGCTCTGCCAGGACTTCAAGTGTTGCCTATCTTTCAAGATAGTGTAGTTGGATATAGGTGGAAGGGGCAAATGGCAAATATTGTCCGCCAAGAATTTAAGAAAATTTACCTAGAAAGGAAAGGACGGAGAACACACGTCATTGCTAAGGGGTATTTCCAATTGAATATTAGCAGCAGAAGGTCAAATTTGCTATACCATGTTAAACATGGTTAAAAATGAAAGTCATTGTCTCCAGTGGGCCTATTTGCAAAAATACGACACCATAAGCAATGGTTTGTCTTTTTGCCCGCGCTAATAAAAATTTTACAAAAATGCCCCCGTTAAGATTTAACGAGAAAAATTCGGACGGAAACACCCCTGTCAAGTTTTTAGGTCGGGGGCAAAACTTGCCTTTATATCTCTCTGCTTTTCAACACTTATCCCTTCAAGCGTTGGCAAGGCAATACTTATCGCACTTGGTCGTAAGTCTTGGCAAAGGCCAAGACCTGCCTTTGACCCCTCTCTATTTGCCAACACTTTGTTGGCAAAAGGCAACACTTGTCACACTTGCCAAGACTTACCCCTTCCAGTCTTTCCCTGCATTCTCGCCATATAACTTGAAATATTGGCAAGACAGTACTTGCCTTTAAAGTATTGAAAATTGCCAAAACTTATAAGATTTTTGCTGGGAAGTCTTGGCTCTGCGCTAAAAAGGGTATTTTGCTAAAACATTTCTTAGCACGGGCCTTTTTGCAACACCACTCCTTATAGAGGGCATGCAGTGAAATTTTTTGTCTCCATTGGGGAAAAGCGCATGAGAGGCCACTTTTGCCAGTAGTCATTGGTTTGAGGCCACTATTTTTATTGGTTTTGCATGAGAGACCACTTTTGGAACTTCAATCCTTGCGGGTTGAACTTCGCACAAGTTCAGCACACAAGGGTTGAAGTTCAACTTCAGTCCACCACAAAGGTTGAAGTTCAACTTCAGCCCACAAAGGTAGAAGTTTACGCATCTATGCCAAAAAGTTCAGCCCTTATGGATTGAAGTTGAACTTCATAACTTAGGCATGAAGTTCAACTCACAAGGTTTGAACTTCAACCCACAAAGATTGAAAATTTAAAAAGTAGCATCTCATGTAAAACCACTAAAAAAAGTGGCTTCAAATTAAATACCAGTGACAAAAGTGGCTTATTGGCGAAATTTTTACTCTCCAGTGTCATAGTTATGTAAATCTCTCTACCAAGGCTAATGGGAAATTTTGATGCGTAGCCATTTTTGGACGCGCTCAATGAGTTTTATCCACCGTTTCAAAATTAATTGAGAAATAGCTAAAAATTCGCGCGCACACTTAAGCTCCATTAGCGTTGGAAAAAACCCCAGACTAGTCTTGGTATTTTATACTGGGACTTTGAACTAACATGTTCAAAGGTCCCATTATTTTGTTATAGGACTGAAGCTTTATATATAAAGTCCCATAACAAAATAATGGGACCTTGAACTAACATGTTCAAAGGTCCCATTATTTTATTATGAGACTGAAGCTTTATATATAAAGTCTAATAATAAAATAATGAGACTGTGAACTATCATGTTCAAATGTTCCAGTATTTTATACTGGGGTTAGTATAAAATACTGGGACTTGTCTGGAGGTAGCTATTTCTCAGCAAATTTATTTTTGACGGCTACAAATCAATTAGCGCGTGCCAAACAGGTCCTACACGAAATTTTTACAAGGCTGTATGGCGATAACCCAATCATTTCAGATTTTTGCACAATTATCCTTTGAGATTTACTGTTTTCACTTTCTGGAGTATACAAAGTTTACACACATGTTATTCAGTATACACATATTACACGTGGATACTACATATATTTTACATCCACTGACTATTTTCTGTAAAAAAGATCAGTGAGTGTTTATACCGTATTATTTTTCCTTTCAGGATTCATCCTGTAATGAGTCATTGGCGGCTTTGGATTTGGTCAGTCCAACCAAGTCTTATGCTTCGCTTGGAATTGGCAATGGGGCAGGAAATAAAAAGGTTTATGAGATATTTTTTATAATGCCTGAATAGTGGCGAGACAGTTTAAATTAAAAAAAATAACTTCTTATATCAGTCAATTAAATAATGAACGAATGACATTGCTTATTTGCCTGCACCAACAAATCCCTTTATCACCCTTAAATCAGAGATCACTTACACAAAAATCTAAGAAAACTTCAAATATATTTGTTCCGCTTGATTATTTACAACTAACAAGTAGCACAATACATGTAATTAGGGATAATAAAGTATTGGGACGCATGCTATGTTTTATGCCAAATATAGGATGAAGCTTTTCTTAAGTTAAAGTCTGACCCAAACGGGAAGAAGCACTTGGAAAAGTGAAGAATAATTCTTGGACAAGCTTGTTGGAGCTCCTCTAGAAGATTTGAAACAAGTTGCTAGAGTTTGTTGGATGATGGAGGCACTTCCTAGCTTAGTATTTCTTTTTAGCTTAATAATAATAATAATAATAATAATAATTATAATAATAATAATAATAATAGTTTTCTCGTAGTACTCTATCGTGAGAGCATTGGTTTTATGATTTTTATACTATCTTGTCTAACATACTCCCTCCGTCCCAATTTATTTGTCGTAATTTGACTTGGCACAAAGTTTAATAATGGAAGGAAGACTTTTGAAACTTGTGATCTAAAATAAGTCATAGATATTTGTGTGGCTATAAATGAGTCAAAAATTAACTTTAGAGTTGAATTGTTACTAAATTTAGAAATATGACAATCTTTTTTAAACGAACTATTAAGAAAAGTATGACAAACAAAATGGGACAAAGGGAGTATGTTATTTCCATCCGGTAACCATAGTCAAATTGGGCTCGACCGATGGTGATCCTATTTCATAGGGAAAACGCTACTTACTGAAGGAATTAAGAATCATCTCAAGTTACTTTAGTAGCTTAAAATGAGATAGCCAGTACTTCTGTACTTTTTAAAAAAAGTAAAAAATAAAACCAAAATAAAGCTTATGAAAGAGAATCTGCTTTTCTATATTACATTTTTATGCTTTAATTTGCAAAAATTAGTAGATTGGATTTCTATAGAGTTCAGTGACAGTTTAAAAATTGTGGAAGCCACAGGAGATGCAAAATGTAGAAAATTGGGGCATATCTAATGATGAGAGTACAAAGAATCTCCACGACCATGTAACAAAAATTGTGGCAGAAAAAGACCCCCTGAAAATCCTATGAGGCAATCTCAATCACCAATCTCCTCTTCTCATCTTATCCCTTTCTTTCGATATCTTCTATCATCTTTTCACCAATCATTTCATTTTAGTATCTTTTTTCTGTATGTGCTAAGCAAGATATTGTTGGGCCAATTTTTCCTTAGAGCACAATGTCATAATCATTAAAAATGTGAGTAAAAATTATAGAAAATTTAAGTAGAAAACGTACATTAGATTATTTCTACTCCTTATTTGTCTGAATTTTGACGTATAGATTACTTCATTTGCAAAGTACAGTACTTGTCCTGATGGAACGTACATAAATATATACGGTGAAATAGTCTAAGTATAAAGAGAAAAAAATCTACCTTGGACACCTTTTAAAAATTTATCAGCAAATATTTCATAATAGTAGAAGAAGGCTGGTCTTAATTCTCTTCCATAGCGAATGTGCAGTGGTCTTTTGGTTGGTTAAATGCCAGTATGACGCTTTAACACTTTAGTCTCCATTTATCAATGTGTTAATTTTGACCTATAAATTTGTTAAATATCAAACTCGTTCAACATTTTGTGCCAGTAATGTCAAGATTAGGCATCTCCACTTTAGCCTTTCATTGCCCAAAACCAAAAATAATGATTCACATTTTCATCCTAGTTGTTTTAGTAAATCTCTAAATCCTTGAAGATTGGGGTTCAAACATAGTACATGCTCTTACATCCTTTTGTTCTAATAACCCTAAACCCTAAATTATATATCTTGAAGTACGCGATGCAAATCCGAATTAACTGAACAGATAAAGTATAAAGATCATGATTAATCACTAAACACTCTCTTACGAATCCATCCCACCAATAGCATTAAAAAATTATCACTACTACGTATGAAACAAACAAGATAAGAGAACCAACAAAACAAAGAATATGACCCACAAAAATGAGGTCCAATAAATTGATGGTGGAGAAGAGTTAGTAAGTGTGGATAAAACGTGGCACCATCAACCAATCACAACTCAAAGAAATCCCTATTCTCATCTTTACTCAACCAAAACACCTTACAATTAAATTACATGCTGGTACAACATTTTCAAAAATAGCCCTTTCCACCATTTTCCCAAAAAATACAAAAAAGACACAACTTTTTCTCCTTCAAACACCACAAGCCTTACACCATTTTCAACCACAAAGCCAGAGCTTCCTAAAACCCCTCAATTTCACAATCCCAATTTGGAATATTAGGGTTTTTGGGAAGCTCAATTTTTAAAAACTAGCCACATCAAAAATGGCAATTCCAACAGCATTTTCAGGTGCAAAGATTGAATCTTTATCATCATCTGCAACTTCTCCAGCATCAATTGGGTTGTTTTGCAATCCGGGTCGGGTCAGAAAGTATCCAATTCAAAAGGGTTTTGCCAATTCTGGGATCAGATGTGAAATTGATGTATTGGGTCCAAGTCAAAATTCAGGAAATGTGGCTACTTCTGCAAATTCTTCAAGCCTTTCTGCTCTTGAACAGCTCAAGACTTCAGCTGCTGACAGTATGTATTATTGTAATTTGTCTAAAGTTTGAATTTTTATGTAATTTTGATGTGATTTTTTTAAAGTTTGTATCTTTTTTGTTGTTTCTTGAATGTGAGTTTGATCATATTGTGTTTATTTTGTATCATAAGAGCATAGCTTGTGATGTGTGAGTTAGGTGCACGTTCCAGGTAAGAACCTAGTAGCAAACAAAAGCCTGGTATTTATGTGAAGAATGGTAGAGGGGGCGGGGTATTATCTACTGAGTTTCGAACTGTATGCTACTAGCGCTCGAGGATCGGTTATTGAAAAAGGAAAGGAAACTTATTGTCTTTTTGTTGATTTCTCAACATTTGCAGTCTATTGTTGGAGAATTTTGTGTTATGTTGATTCTTGGTGATATGATTCTTTAGAAGCTCAATGATTGTATATTTGATCAATGTGGTGAAGATGTTTTAGCTGCTGCATCCTTCATTAGTGAAAGATGCATGTATAGTGACTTTATCTTATATGAAGAGCTTCAATTGGAATCATGGTCTTCAGTTAATTCGTTTTTTACTGAGGTTGTTGTTATCTTACAAGTTTTTCATAGAGGGTGAGGCCAAAAGTTGTTTGTGCTTATGGGACCTTTCTTGTTGCATGGTAGTATGGAACATGATAGAAATAGTGAAACAAGTAGTTGGACCTTGCCTGTTTTTTGTTTTATCTTTTTTATTGGTGGTGTCCAAGCCAATATACGCACACCTCAATTATTTAACCGGGAAGTGTTACATCCCAGCAGATAGACAAATGGGTAGATATCACCTAGCGTATCGTTTATCTCTACTGGGATTTGAAACCCAGCCTCCCATGACTTTCACCGGCTTCACTGACCACTAGGCCATATTGTTGGATGCAAATTCGGACCTCATATTTTTGCAATCTGACCAAATATTAGATAGTTTCCTGGCTCGTCCTAGTTACAGAGTTTGCCTCTGCTGCAATATATTCTGTGTACTATGTTCTTGAATCAACATATGGTATCAGTGTCCTGGTCGTAGTGGCAAATATAAGAAAAAGAGTACTCCTTAATGCTAATGTGTGTGTTCCCATTCCCTTGTAGAAACTTAATCAATGTACACTCAATAGAGAAGTTAAACCTCAACTTTTTTCTGATTATCTAACTTTAAGTTAATATGGTTCAGGATATACCAAGGAAAGGAGCAGTATTGTTGTCATTGGGCTCAGTATCCACACTACACCAGTTGAAATTCGTGAAAAACTGGCAATTCCAGAAGCGGAGTGGCCGAGAGCCATTGGGGAGCTCTGCAACTTGAATCATATTGAAGAAGCTGCGGTTCTTAGTACCTGTAATAGGATGGAGATCTATGTTGTGGCTCTTTCTCAACATCGTGGCGTTAAAGAAGTTACTGAATGGATGTCGAAGGTATTTCTTTTCCCTTAAACTTTGCTATGTGATTGTGTAGCTTTGTACCTTCGTTTAATGATGATTAGTAATAGAAAAGTGAATCAATTCATTTTCTTTGTGAGAAGGCGATATATTATGAGCCAGATGTCCTACTCATGGCTATAATGTAAAAAGAAGAGTCACTGATTTTCCCCCTTGAATTGGAAAAAGAATTCAGTTGACTATCAAATTGATTAGCAGTTGAACTTTTTTTTTTTTTTTTTTTTGCAGACAAGTGGAGTCCCTGTTACAGAGATTTGCAAGCACCGCTTTCTACTGTACAACAATGATGCTACACAGCACATTTTTGAAGTATCAGCTGGGCTAGACTCCTTGGTCTTAGGGGAAGGTCAAATCCTTGCTCAAGTCAAGCAAGTAGTTAAGGTTGGTCAAGGAGTTACAGGCTTTGGAAGAAACATCAGTGGACTATTCAAGCATGCAATCACTGTCGGAAAGAGGGTTAGAACTGAGACGAACATTGCAGCAGGAGCAGTTTCTGTTAGTTCAGCTGCTGTGGAGTTGGCTTTGATGAAGCTTCCTGAATCCTCTCACACTAGTGCTAGGATGCTAGTTATTGGAGCAGGCAAGATGGGAAAGCTTGTGATCAAGCATTTGGCAGCTAAGGGATGCACAAAGATGGTTGTCGTAAACAGAAGTGAGGATAGAGTTTCTGCCATCCGTGAAGAGATGAAGGATGTTGAGATAATCTACAAGCCCCTCGGTGAAATGCTTAACTGTGCTGCTGAAGCTGATGTTATCTTCACAAGCACCGCATCAGAAACCCCACTGTTTATGAAAGAGCATGTGCTGGATCTTCCAGCTGTTGCTGCAAGTGTTGGGGGTTTAAGGCTTTTCGTTGACATCTCGGTTCCCAGGAATGTGGGTGCTTGTGTGAATGAGCTAGAGAATGCACGAGTGTACAATGTGGATGACCTAAAGGAGGTTGTGGCAGCTAATAAGGAGGACCGTCTTCGAAAAGCAATGGAAGCTCAAGCAATTATTTCTGAGGAATCCAAACAATTTGAAGCCTGGAGGGATTCACTAGAGACTGTTCCCACCATCAAGAAACTGAGGGCTTATGCTGAAAGAATCAGGGTTGCTGAACTGGAGAAGTGCATGTCAAAAATGGGCGATGATATTACAAAGAAGACAAGGAAAGCTGTTGATGATCTTAGTCGTGGTATAGTTAACAAGCTCCTTCATGGTCCTATGCAACACCTAAGATGTGATGGGAGTGACAGCCGCACTTTGAGTGAGACCCTTGAGAATATGCACGCTCTAAATCGGATGTTCAACCTTGAGACTGAAATGTCAGTGTTGGAACAGAAAATCCGAGCTAAAGTGGAGCAATCTCAACAATAAGGTTCATGTCTCTACTTTTGTTTTGTTAGAAAATTCTCACGACCTCTATTCTGAATAAGAGGGAGAATTCCTCAATTGTAGTTTCTGTTGCCGCTACTGTAAATTCTCATTGAAATGCATAAACAGGACAGGATCCCTTGTCAAGATCTTTCCTGTTGATTTAATTTTGTTGAGGGCATCTGCATACATCAGATCGCAGATTCCTCCTGTGTCTTAAGAGTACATTGTGTATTTAGCTGTTCCATTGAGACATTGAACTTCGAGCCTTGTAGCGAATGATTCATCGGAGATAAAACAGTTTCTAGCCTTGTAACTAATTCACTGATTCATATATACTATTATGATTATAATTTGATGTATTAATTTCATTCGACTCACTTTCTGTTCAATTTTGAACCCTGCAGTGTAATTTTCATATGCTGTTATGTTGATTACTTGCCAGAAAGCATGTAACAAGATGGTGTTTATGAGACAGCTTGGTCATAAATTGGTTCGTCTATTATAGTTGTCTCAGTTGGTTTACCTGATGATTACCTAATGTCTGTTCAAAGCAGGTAGAAGAATAAAATGGTCTACGAGGTTTTGGTGTACCAGAACTAGGGAAGAATCTTGGAAAGGTGAATCAGAACTGATGAAATTTCATTTTAGGGAAGGACTTAAACATTTTGTGAGCCGATGACCATTTGTACTTCGTATATCAAACGTATACAAGAAAATTTCTAGGAGAAACTTCTTACTGGGGGGCTGATTCTCCAGGAGATCAGTCCCATATCTGAAAATGTAAAGCTCTACTCACCAAGTACTACTTACTATAGTTTAGTTGTCTTGAAACTTCTCACTGAATGAGTAAAGCAAGACTGAGTAAATTAGAATAAAGGCAGCTTACTATAACGCAATCATACTATTCTGGCTTAGAACAAAATGATCAGATTGGAACTGAGCTCATATAAACCTTTTGGTTCACTTGTTAAGAACACTTCTCAAACTAGAAAGATTACAATTTTGTGGCATGGACCATTATAAGCCCAAGCAACAAGACTTCACATCACAGTTGGTTGGTTTCAGTCCTACAGAGGCCCAAGTAGGTCCAAAAACTAAAAAAATAGGGCTTTTTACACTACATGCCCACATTTTATAAAATATTATATATTTTTACCCATTTTAAACTTCATTTCACTCCATACCCGAGGCTATCGACATCATTTAGCCACGGTTTGACCATAGCTAACGACTTATTTTAGCACGGCAAAACCGTGGCTAAAAAATTGTAGATTTAAAGATCCAATTAATATTCACCACGTAAGACCCGTGGCTAATTTACTTTTTATATTTAACTTCTTTTATATTAATCAGTGTTCAACCGTGGCTAAGTAATTCTATTTTTTAAAAAAATAATTAATATTTAAATGGAAGACATTTACTAAATTCTATAACACAATGAGACCCAATTATATAAAAGTATATGCTATTAATAATGGGTTTTTTTACACAAATATACAAATTTTCACCCTTAATTACAAAAAAATAGCAATATTTTTCTAATTACAATGCATAGCATTAATTTCCTAACACATTTCACTTTCACTTCTTATTATCCCCAAATTAAAAATTCTCACTTACCTCTCTTTCTCCCATCACCCACACCCACCCCACCACCCCAAGTATCTCTTTATTTTTCCCATATCATACATTTTTCTCAACAAAAAGATCCCCAGCCCTTCCCACTAAGAGCATAACGGATGAACAACTTTATGAGATCTAGTGGAATATATGCCACAACGTTGTAGAGCCAGATGACTCTGGTCCGACGCCAGCTAATTCCATCTGCAAAGCTCTAATTTTATTAAGAACAATCGTTGTGGCAACCTGTGCGTATTTTGTTCGAAATATTAGACAACTTTTGAAGTCAAGTAAACTTTGCTAGTAAGAATAGGTAGCAGAGCAAGCAAAACACTGGGCAAGCCATGACATTCCATAAATGACCACCTTTGAGATCTTGTGACAAATATCAAGGCATGACTAGTGGTGCTTACTTGAAGGAAAATTGTGGAGGCGAGCTTCCGAGAATTATACTGTGCCTTTTCTTTTTGTTTGGACTCTCTGTATTTATTATAGTTTCTTGAGATACAATCATAATTAGTAGGATATATTGGACAAAAGATAAAAAGGAAAAGTACTATAGGAGATTTTTTTGTATATGGTAAAATCATAATTAGTAGAATTAATATAGTGGACAAAGATAAACGGGAAAATCTTTAACAAATATTTAGGAGCTTGAATACTCTAGGAAATTTTGAAGATTTTGTATTGGTATAATCATAATCAGTGGAATATAAAGGACAAAGATAAAAAGGAAAAGTATTAACTAGATACGGTGCTGCAGAAACAGTTGAAACGGTGCAGAAACAGTTAGATACGGTGCTGCAGAAACAGTTGAAATAGTGCAGAAACAGTTAGATACGGTGCTGCAAAAATAGTTGAAACGGTGCAGAAACAGTTGAAACGGTGCAGAAACAGTTGAAAAGGTGCAGAAACAGTTAGATACGGTGCTGCAGAAATAGTTGAAATAGTGCAGAAACAGTTAGATACGGTGCTACAGAAACAGTTGAAACGGTGCAGAAACTGTTGAAACGGTGCAGAAACAGTTAGATACGGTGCTGTAGAAATAGTTGAAACAGTGCAGAAACAGTTGAAACGGTGCAGAAACAGTTAGATACGGTGCTGCAGAAACAGTTGAAACAGTGCCGAAACAGTTAGATACGGTGCTGCAGAAACAGTTGAAACAGTACAGAAACCGTTGAAACGGTGCAGAAACAGTTGAAACGGTGCAGAACAGTTAGATACGGTGCTGCAGAAACAGTTGAAACAGTGCAGAAACAGTTAGATACGGTGCTGCAGAAACAGTTGAAACGGTGCAGAAACAGTTAGAAACAGTTGAAACGGTGCAGAAACAGTTAGATACGGTGCAGAAACAGTTAGATACGGTGCAGAAATAGTGAGATTCAACGAGATACATTGAGGATGTTATGGGAAAATATTGCTATGTTTTTGCTATATTTGTAATTATCTTGTGTTTTGCTCTATATAGGGTAATTTTACTAAAATGTTGCTATGTTTGGTAATTAAGCTCTAAAACTTGTACTTTTATGTAAAAAAATCCATTAATAATCAATGTCTCTTAAATATGCATCTATAAGCTATTTGTACATATTAAATAAAATTTAATCACACTTAAAGAGCTTATTACATTCTACTTAGTTTCCAAATGAGTTACCTATTTAAAGATTTTTCTTTTCACATTTTTTAATGTTTACACTAAGTCTCAATACTACTATATACCTTTTTGATATACCACACAAATGGATATATTTTAAATTTTATTTTATTTTAAATACGGTATACCTTTTTGATAAATCGGATATCTCTTTTTTTATATATTTTTTGTGTTTGCATCGAAATATGAGCTGCTATATAATAAATGGTTATTTTATTTTTAGAACAAATTTATTTTGTTTCGATCCAAGTGTGCGGTACTACCGAGCGAATAAATATTCCAGTTTTTGTTGTTTTGAACAAAGTATACCCTTTTGGTATACCGTATATTCTTCTGGTATGCCCTTTTATGTTTGGATCCAAGTGTGCGATGCTACCGAGCGAATAAATATTTCAATTTTTGTTGTTTTGAAAAACGTATACCCTTTTGGTATACTGTATACTCTTTTGGTATACCCTTTTGTGTTTGGGTCCAAGTGTGTGATGCTACCGAGCGAATAAATATTTCAGTTTTTGTTGTTTTGAACAAAGTATACCCTTTTGGTATACTGTATACTCTTATGGTATACCATTTTATGTTTGGATCCAAGTGTGCGATGCTACTGAGCGAATAAATATTTCAGTTTTTATTGTTTTGAATAAAGTATACCCTTTTGGTATACTGTATACTCTTCTGGTATACCCTTTTCTGTTTGGATCCAAGTGTGCGATGCTACCGAGCGAATAAATATTTCAGTTTTTGTTGTTCTGAACATAGTATACCCTTTTGGTATACTGTATACATCTTCTGGTATACCCTTTTGTGTTTGGATCCAAGTGTGCGATGTTACCGAGTAAATAATATTTTATTTTTTTATTATTTTGAACAAAGTATACCCTTTCGGTATACTGTACTCTTCTGGTATAACCTTTTGTGTTTGGATCCAAGTGTCTGATGCTACCGAGCGAATAAATATTTTAGTTTTTTGTTATTTTGAACATAATATACCTTTTTGGTATACTGTATACGTCTTCTGGTATGCCCTTTTGTGTTCGGATCGAAGTGCGTGATGTTTCACAGCACTTAAATATTTTAATTTTTATTATTTTTAAAGAAGTATACTTTTTTATATATCATATACTCTTTTTGAATACCGTTTTATGTTTGGATAAAAGTGTAAGATACTATCGAACAAATAAAATATTTCAGTTTTTGTGTTTGTGAACAAATATGTCTTTTTGGAGAAAGAAAAAAAATGAGTATAATAAGATTACAGAGAAAGAAAATAAATTGAAAAATAAAAAAAATGGGGAGACATGAATAGTGCTAGAAACAAGAGAAAGAAAAAAGAATAAAAAATGGAAAAAGGAAAAAAAAAACCAAGAGTAGTGAAAGCGGGGAAGGAGAAAAGAATAATAAAAGAATGGCAAAAAAAAAAGGAGAAAAAAATAATACAAGATATCAGGAGAGAGAAGAACTTGAGTTCCTTGTTTTATGCCTCAAAATAAGAATGTAATTAGCTAATACGTATAGAGTGTAAATAAGTTATGAATATAAATGTAATGAGTCGAGCAATGTAAATAAAATAGGATGTATGTGTATTTTGTAAATCCCCTTAAAAAAAGGAGGTTTACGAAAATATCCATCAAAATCAAAATATTTTCCCACTTCTACCCATAAGTTTCTATTTACAAGCTCTACCCATAAACTATTTACATGTCCTACCTATTAGACTTGTATACTATTATTATGCAGTATATCTAAAATGTATATGCACCCATATCTAGACTTGTATACTATTATTTATGCAGTATACCTTAAGGTATACACCCATAAGGTATAACAATATAAATAAATGGGTAGGTTGGGTAAATACTTTTAATTTCATGGATAATGTAATTTTTAATGAGTAAGGCTTGTAAATACTTTAAATTTCATGGGTATATAGTGTAAAAAATCCAAAAAAATAAAGGGCACTTCTTCCTTTAAATAGAGTAGGCAGAACAATTTTTGTTTGAATTTGGAAAGCAGTAGTAGGACTTGAAAGTTGTTGTGTACATGAATTTCAATTTTAAAAAGAAGTTGAAAATAATGTGCATTTCTTGAAAAAAAATTAAAGGTTCGTGAGTAAAAACCATGGTCTCTTGAAATACTCTTCAACAAGTTTTAAAGTATTTTACCAAATTCAGGTTTTAAAATACTGATGATTAAATCTATATTTGCAAATATTATACTGGAGTATTCAGCAATATTGAAAAGGGTAGCTACCGCCTGCCAAGCCATGAATAACAGAGAATACGCAATTCAAAGACATCATCAGTTTCAAAGACTTCAATAATGAACCCCCACCCCCACCCCACTCTTGCTGCCAAAACATTAATTTGTTTATTCATGTCCTTCACTGATTCTATACTCCTTATCCTTTAGTCTAATTATGGAGTACTTGTGTTATGTGTATCAACGCTTTTTGCTCTATCAAGTTCATGAAAATTTATTAGATTCCAGTTAGCCCCACTCTCATATAAACCCACAAGAAAGAGCAGATAGACATGTAGATATCTGCAGCTTTGTCCGTAAGTCAAAAGAAACGTGTTAGAATTGACAGTAAATATAACACTAAGACAAAACAAGAAAAACAACTGTGTCATCTATTTAATAGGAGTACTACTTTGGTGCACAATTGTGTATAGTGAAATCTTCATATAGTAACGCTTCATGTGCATGAAGGATCAAATGAAAATCTTGACAACTGTTAAACACTGTAACTGTGTAAAATTTTGACATTTATTGCTCTATACCCTATTGCTAGAAAAACAAATACTAGTATGTTACTTGGTCATGATACATGATAAAAGTGGAGCTGCTTTTGTTCATACACAATGTCACTACTCACAACCCAAGTATGAGCTACGCCACCTTCAGCCTAGAAGCATAAATACGGTGTCATTTGAGTTCTGTCTTATATAATTTATCTTGTTTATTTTTCTTTTTTGATGCAAAATTTGCTTGAGGTTTTATATGGATCGATCCTTTCCTTGAGAGCGGAGTAAAAGTGGGCGAAGGTGGGATTTGGGCTTCAGAAGCGGATCTAAAATTTTAAGTTTATGAGTTCTGGATCGTTAATAAGAAACCCTAGACAAGCTTCTATATTCGCCCCTGGGCTTCCTTCCTTCAACTTGCTAAACGAGTGAAGGGTGGTCCCAATAAAATCACATGAATGCATCTGTCAATGAGCCGTATTTACACTGGTCTTTTGATTTATCCATTGTCATTGTTTGTATCATGGACCAATTATTGGTGAAACTTAGGTAACTTGTGGTATGGTAGACATTGAGGCTATTTATCTTCTTTGTCCACTTCACTGTTTTTGCACTTTGAACGTTGGGCTTATAGGGTTGAAATCTGTTCTGCATTTGCAGAAGATGAGTCGTTTTATTGGTACCGTGCTAAGGACACTAGTAATGTATAGGCAAGTGTTGATATGCCCTTAGGCATATTTATGAAGGTGGGGTTAAACTCACTGAAATTTTCTTTTTGTGCAAATGTACCACCTTGCCTAGTTGTTCAAGAGTACAATTATTTGTTCCAAAATTATTCCGTTGGAGTTATTGTTATATAGCATCACCTACTACTAGAGGTACAATTATCTTAGTAGTACTTTATATTGAATTTCTTGGATATTCAATTATTGTGAGCGAATATATTAAAGTTAAATGGATTCAAATAACCATTAGATTCACAAAGATAAACTACATTTAGCTTCTCGTTCTTCTTCTTTAAATTTAACTCAATATCACCTCCTTTGTTTAATTCTTTTACGATAAGGATCAAGGAATGCCCGTAAATTATGATTAGCATTACTGAAATCAAACAATGTAGCTTATAGCTATAATCATTACTCTTTAAACTAAGTTTCGAGGAATCTTTTTCATGAATCATGGTAATGGACCTTTTTTTTTGTTTCATTTTAGACAAGAAACACCAAAAAAGAAACGAAGAAAAGGCGAAAGAACAGGTCCAATCATATTAACACAAGACAAGATGACTTCTTTTCCCATATTCTCTACTTTTTCGAAACTTTCGGATAAACCTAGAATAGCTCTTACATATTTTACCGTCTTTAAGTTGTTTTAAAATAACTGAAACTCAAGCAATCATACCTATCACTTGTGCAAAATTTTCAACTTTTCCCATTTTACGGACATCATTATATATTGGTGTGATGGTTCTTTAATTTGTCGATAATGGTTCCTCTCACTCCCATGCTTCCTTTATAAAAATAAATACATAAATGGCCAGGAAAGTTCTTGGTAGATGCTTGAATGTCTATAATTTCGATTGTGTCTAGAAAAAAAGAAACTTCTTTCAAGAATATTATGCTAAACACAACATGAGTTGGTAACATGCTTTCTATGAATTATAACTTTTTATGAGAATTTTGAAAGAGCAGAGGTATCGAGTAATTCTAATCTTAACGGCTTAGACAGATAAAAAGAAATCACCAAATAATTTTCTTTTA
Source organism: Petunia secreta (assembly GCA_029990175.1). Taxonomy (NCBI): domain Eukaryota; kingdom Viridiplantae; phylum Streptophyta; class Magnoliopsida; order Solanales; family Solanaceae; genus Petunia; species Petunia secreta. Next base: position 1,412,818 of record JARKIP010000087.1, on the reverse strand, counting down.
TATCGAAATTTGAATCTTGAACTCCAATAATATATCATCTTTTTGTCGATAGCTAGCTTTTCTGTGAGTGCATCTTGGAGCCGTTTCATATTCGCTTTTAAGTTTTCTATGCCCAAAAGACAGTATTTATTTTCTACCAGATACATAAGTTTCTTAGATTAGCTTTGAGTTAACTTGTACATTAAACATCTAGGCAGACTCATAGATCCCGAACAAATCAAGTGATATTTTAAAACAGATTAAAGCAGTACAAAACATAGAAAAGATTGAAATGAAGTTGGGACATGTGATTTCTTTAGTTATGAAGCGTAGATTCTGGCCCCCTTTGAGCCTATGTTTAATTTGAGGTCACTATGCATAATGTCACTTTCTGTTTGCATCATTTGTTTGTAAATTCAAAAGCATCTTTCATGTTTCCTTGCCCCAGTACAAGAAAGAAAACAGATAGCTCCTTCATCTTTCACTTCAAACTTTGAATGAGAATAAAGTCATGTTCTACACATGTATTGCAAAAATGACTTTGATATGAAGTGCTGTGTTTCAAGATGTGGAACTTTGTCTGCCTCTGAGTTAACTTACCACCCTTAAATGTCTTCAAATACATATATATGGTCCATTTGAAGGTTTATACTCTCGCAATCCCAAATATTAGCCGATGAAACTTTAGCCTAATCCTTGAAGATGAGATATTGAGACTAACGTCCCTGTCAAAATAGAAATTTGCATTAACATTAACTCACTCGTTGAGACCTAATTCGATCTTCACAAAGTTGTCGAAATATTTTCTTACAAAATTTAGTTATACCATCTATTATTGCTTCTGATTTAACTAGGAAACCTGGCAAATATACATCTACTAGAAGTAGCTTAACAAAACAACAGTGTTAGAAGAATCCGATATTGTAAATCGCACATCGAAATATCTTACTAAGTGGCCGTTTGGCCATAAATTCCAAAAAATATTTGGAAAAGAGTTTTTGAAGTTGAGTTGAAAAATGATATTTGAAAGTTGAAGTTTTGTTTGGACATATATTTCATTTGGAAAAAAGTAAAAATTTTGTGAGAGAACTAGTAGTTTTTTTTTTTGAAAAAGTGCTTTAAACCACTTTTTGGTTTTCAAAAACAGTTTTTCAAAAAAAGTAGAAAAAGTCACAAGATTTCATAGACAAATACTTTTTCAAAAAGTTTTTGAAAAAAAGGAAAAAAATTTGCATGAACAAACATGTCCTAAGAGAAAAGAAAATCAATAGTACCAAAAGAGTAAAGGAAGTATGAGAATTGCATTTACATTGTCCTTTAACGTTGTTCAATACAAAAGCAAATCTCTATCAAAGTTTCAGTCGAATAAAAACTAGAATACTAGACAAACCTATGGCCCAGTAAGTAATTAATCAATACTATGTGGGCCTCTAGTCCAAAAGAGTCGCACTCTGCAGAAAGGGCCAGACCAATCTTGTACCAACAGTCGCTATTATATGCATGTGGCCCATGGGCCTTTCTTCAGTAGTTGCCTTCAAAAACCTATCCAAATTATTACAAAAATAAAAGAAAAATTTTAAAATCTAGCATTTTCGAAGCCGTGTAAGTCGCTGACTCTATTCATTGACTTCTTCATTATAGCAACTTTAGCTAGCTTCTCAGCTGCTCTCCAAGCCGATGTAGGCGTTAACGGCTCGCCATTTTCATCCAAGAACAAGCCGATTTCCCTCTCGTTCATCCTCTGCCGTTGGATCAGTTTTTGTTGCTCTATCTGCTGTTGATATTGTTTCCTCCATTGCACTTCCGTCAGCTCGGCTTCTAATCCTCTAACATACTCGTCTACAAAAGCCGAGCCGGATTGTATCAACAAGGCTCGAGCTGATGACAACAACTGCATGGCGCTAGATAGCTCGTTGTGCTCAATTAATCTCCTAGACTCCGCAATTGCCCTCGTAGTTATGAAGAGATTCCTTAGCCGTTCGATCTTCGGAATGGACGATCGAACGGCTTGAGGTCTTGGAACCAATAAAGAATGTTCTCTTCCATAGACTGATTCTTGAGTTGATGGGTCCTTGTAACAACATCTAACGGATAACACATGGTGTGACCCATTAGTCATTGTTGGGACTTTCACTTCTAAAAGTAACTCTCTTTCTTCCTCGGCGTAGAGATCACCAAGCCGAACACAAGTCGAGCCGAGAACAGTTGGGCGACCGTTGTAGGAATAAACTGCTGCCACCTCAGCAGGGTCCGAGCCGGATGAAAAATCCAGCTGGATTTTCAGATCTTGGACCACAACACTCAATAAGCCGCCAACACATTTTGAGAAAGCATCTTCAGCTGGCTCATGACTGTAGCCAGCTTTCTTACCAAAGCCAGAAGAGTGAACTGGAATTTCTATATGGCCAAAACGTGTAGAACACACGTGGGCAGATTCTGACCGTCGATTATGTGTCTGACTACCCTGGATCTTCTCATCCTGACCATCCGATAATAACATAATGCTAGCCACTGGATTTCTATCACGCCGATCTTCAAGAACTTTAGTGGCTTTCCTCAAAGCTTCAGCCATACAAGTCCCTTGGCTACAACCAAGCCGGTCAATGATACGCCTAGCCGAGCGTTGACCTTGAGGAGTCATTCTCCTCAAAGGAAGTAACCTTTTCGGTGTAGCCGAAAAGGCCACAATCGAAAGTCGGTCAGCCGAGCCGAGAGAGGAAATAACCAATCTCATAGCTCTTTTTAACATCTGTAACTTGGCTCCACTCATACTACCACTCACATCCAATACAGTCACCAAATCAATTGGTGCACGACGGGCCAGGTCAAGAAACTGGCCTGGCCCGCCATTTAAATTCCCCGCCGTCGCTGGAGTCAGCGGCGGGGGTGGAGGAGCTTTGACTTTCAAAACAACAGCATATGTCTCATAACTCCTTCCAACAGAAACAATAGCAGCATCAGGCATTAAACTAACTTCAACACTCCTATTAACATCTCTCTGATTAACAAATGCTTCATCACTTGAAATGGGGTTCACGAAAAAACCCCGAAATTCTTCGACTTCTTCTTCATCTTCATCTTGATCCTCATTAGCTTCAGGTATTGGAACAAACTTAGCACCAGCAGTGGGAGTTAAAAGGGGTTCATCATCATTATAGGCTTTGAAATCACACTGCTGCAGCAGCTGCTCTGGTTTGTAATAAGTTTTCACATTTGGTAGTGGCTTTTCTTGTTTTTTGGTTGGTGTATTGGGATATGATTCCAATTCTTGATGGGGTTGTTGTTGATCATGTTTTTGTTGAAGTTTGTGAATGGCTAAAAGAGGTACATCTTTCCAAGTGGAATTACAAACAGGGCAAAACAGAGTACTCTGTTTTCTAACATGTGAAGCAATACAAGGAAAATGAAAAGTATGTGAACATTCTGCTGTGTATATTGCCATTCCTTGTCCTGATTTCACACTTTGTGTACAAACTCCACAACTTTGCTGCAAATACACAAAACAAAAGAAGAAAAATATTAGATTTTTAATCAAGAATTACGACAAAAACAGAGGAATGGTATAAAAAATTGGAACTTTATAGAAATAGTCAGTCTAGCCTAGACGGGATACATATATTATACATTTATTATACCATCGAGTATTGTATCTACAAACTGGCAATCTTTTGTTTAAGCAGCCTATCGACTATTCAGACAGTGTAAAAATCGCGTAAAAAAGAATGCATAAAGTTACTTACTTTGGAGAGCCTAAGAGTATTCTTGAGGATAGAAAAAGGAGATCTTGGAGAAGATGGATTAGAACCAAGAAAAGTTTTTGGACTTTTTGTATTGGATTTTGGAGTAGTTTTGCAATGAAGTTTAGGACTAATAAGGCTATTAATTGAGTCAGTAGAAGATGCTTTATTAGTTTTACAACGCAAACGAGGTGTTGAAGGATTGCTACTTGATAAAAAACCAAGTTTTGCTGCACAACTTCTTGGACTTGGACTAGGACTTGGGATTTGGTGTTGTTGTCCATTGTTTTGTTGTTGTGAATCTTGCACAAAATGAGGTTCTCTATCTCTTGGTATTGTTGTACAAAATGCTCTTCTCCAACCAGTTCCCATATTGACACAATGGTTTGTATAAACACTTGTTTTTTGATGATGGTTATATGAGAAAATGATGGCTAGTTATGTAATGAAATAAGAATGGATCTAAAGTTGACAAAAAAGACAAAAGAAAGTAGAGATATAAGAGGAATTGAAGATATAGAAATCACAAGTTCAGACTTTATAGTCAGAGACTTTTTATTGCCTTTCTTGATCTCTCTTTAATATTTTTGCACTATTAGAACCAAAAAGATTGCTGCATATATAAAGTGCTAGAGATCTGTTTCTTCTTTCTCTTAGCACTGTGTGTGTATGTGTGTTGTGTCATATGGGGGGAGTTATTGAGTAGTCATGTTGATTGAGTATATATATATATATACAAGTATTTTCCTTGGGACATGGTAGGGTGTAATTATTTTGAGGTAAAAATTGCCTGGTGCTTGGTTGTTTTGGTATTTGGATTTGAAAACAAAGAATAAAATACAGTAAAGAAGATTAGAAGAGTGGTGAAAACACAATTTGGAAGGTTGGCTTCCAAAAGTCAACGGTTTCCTCCCAGATGACTTGATTTATTTTAATTTCATCATCATGATTAAGAGATCTATGATTAAACACATCAAATTCTTGATTTCACATTTAAGACAAGATTATTAATCTTTTCGTGTCAATTTTTCCCTTTCTAAAAGAATACTTATCATCTTTCCACATTTAGTATGTTTCTAATTTTACCTTTGAAGTACAAAAATGTCATGATATGTTTAAGACACAAAATGTAAGGATATATTATTATATTTAAAATTTTCATTTATTTTTTAAAATTTTTTATCAATCAAATTATTACACATAAAATGAAATGTACTTGAAGTGACAAAGGAGACTTGATTCAATGTTACTCTTTTGAATACCGTTGGATAATTAAAAATCTACTTTATTACTGCCTTCTATTGTTTCAGGCAATGCTTAGTTGGATTTATGTACCAAAATAATGCTTTGTTGGATTTGACTCCTTGCATTTATCTTGTGGATATGTTAAATTTTCTACACTCAAAATCAATGGATAAGATCTAGCTCTTAACCCCATTGCTAACTAACGAAGTTTGTAATGTTTTGTTTTTCCTTAGCTTTTGGTGCAAAAACAAAATCATAACAATAGAATCAACAAATTAGGTAAAAACATCAATATAGAAATAACATATGCTTGTTAAAAATGGAAAGTAGGTGAAACTATTAATGAATTTGATAGGAGTGAATAAATTATTATAGTAACTACTTGTAGTAAATAGTTACTAGTGATATACATGAGTTTTATAAGATGCTTGTCCATAAAAGATATCTTGTGATGTCACATTTATCTAAGTACAATAGAATCTCATTCAGAAATAATTTTCTACTCCCCTTGTTGTATGGGATTAGACACTATTCCATCAATCATCATGGAACCTCGAGGTTCTTTTGGAGTGGTGATCTCAGATTCGATATTCACTTTTGCCAATGAACATTGAACTGTAGTCCTTTATGTAGCTTTCCAAAAGTGAAAAATAAAAACTAAAAAATAAAAAATAAAAACTTCTTATTTTTTCATTTCAGATATTTTTTTCATGTGTAAAATGGAGAAAAGATATATCCACTAACAACTTAGAAATTTTTTTGGCTTGTCAATGTTTCTATCTAAATATACGTATATACATGAAAAATATATAAAAATATAACTGAGAAGAATATAAAACAATAATTACTAAAAGAAGATAAAATAAAATATGAAGTTGAAAATCATAATGCAATTGTTACCTATCATGTCAAAATTATTGAATCATACCCAAAAGAAATTCCAAAACTCACAACAAAAATCTGGCATTATTATCCCAATCAGCACTGGCATTTTGCTCTGATTTAGGTAGGGGGGAATAGATATGTAGGAACTTCTCCAACTGCAACTATGAAAAAGCAATTTTAAATGTTTATGTAGTAAAAGGCAAATTTCACAGCTAAGAACCTAATATAGGGGTGTAGTGTGGTCATTTGTGTGAAATTCTTGATCTTTGAGTCATTAATCAGTCTTTAAAATCAAAATTTATTACTCCTAGCATTTACTAGAGGTCTAGTATTCCAAATTAAATTCGAGATATTAGAACCAGAGGTAGACTCACAGACTATCTACTAAGTAGGTAAATGTAGTCTATGAAACAAGTGTCAGTGTTTTTCAAACCGTTGTGTCTCAGTTATATCCCCTGGTAGTTGTCACCTGGCTTGTAATTTAAGAAGTACTAGTACATCACTATATTAATTTAAAGCAAGAATTTCTAATGTTCATCTTAATTTAGTGTGGTAAAGGTTGATTATTATTATTAAGAAAAATAAGGGCAAAATAAAGAACTTAAAATTGGCCAAGGCCATTGGTTAAAAATGTAGAAAGTACTTTGTCCATACCAAATTATATAAACCACATTTTTTAATTCTAGAGCAGCAAATGCTCCATCATTTTATTAAAATTATTATACTACACATTTCTAATTATTATGAATTTAAAGCTATTTAATGCCAGTTATTCCCACTACCATAGCAAGCCAACTAGACCGTGAGCGCAGTAGGAACGAGCTTTCCCTGAAGCCTAACATTGCCTAGGGTCAGCATACCATGAAAGGGACGGCCTTAATCTTATCGTAAAACCTACTCGGTTGCAGAAATGCGGATACAGACACCGGGTCGAGCTGCATACTTAAAAGAACCATCCATTTAGGAGTCAGATAAATGGGTAGACAGGGACGGCATGGTGTCCGAGCCAACTTTGTTGCTGCTATATTTACTTGCAATAATGTAACTGCACATTTCTATACATGTATGCTACAGACGTGTTAGAATATCGCAACGTGCATGGTTTATCATCACTGATAATCAAACTTGAAGAAATACTAGCATCTAAATTTGTTTAATTTGTGGGATTCTGTGGCAGAAGCAAGCGATTCATTGAGTGTCCATCAAATTACTTACTGCTTCAATAATTAAAAAGTCAAAGCTATTATAGCTTATATACCTCACTCATTTTATCTTCATCAACTCTTTTTATAGGTTTCATTTTTCTAAACAGTTTTTCCTTCTAAGAAATATTTATTTGATTCATAAACAAAGGATTCCATAACTAATCAATAGGTTCTAATTGTATTTGTTGCTTGTGAAATTTTGTTGTAAATATTAGGAGCGGCGACATAGAAAGATAATTTTGTAATAGCAAAATAATTAGATTTTGAAGAAAAATAATAAAAGATGTATAAGTCCAAAATATTAGTGGGACGAAATAACAAATAAAGCTTATTTAATCGTCTAATCATCTCATCTAAAAATTTAAACAGTTAGAACTAACACATTTTATTATTACTTATTACGTGTTCAACATGCTACTCACATGCGGACTTAATTTTTTGTACTAGCCAAATACATGCAAATTCCTTCTTAAAAAAAGAGTGGCAGTTGTAGTGGTAAAAAATTTAACTACACCCCAAGAATATTTCGGACATATAATATGTGTACATCCAACAGCTTCCTGGACACATGGCCTGCAGACCTACTCTAGATATATTCATGGACACACGACAGATGTAATCTGAGTACATCGTTCAGGGACTGAATCCGAAGGTCAGCTCCATGCTAAACAAGAACAACCCTGCTGACATTGGTTGCTCTCGATCAACTCTACGCCTTATCCAAAGCTTAGCAGCACTATTGAGCCATGCCCCGCCTTCACAACCTTGTACAAGTCATGCTTCACACATCAAAGTCATGACACAACCTATTCTAACTGTTAGACTTGATGCACCCTAATGTGACACCAAAGAGGGGAGGAGTGAATAGTGACTGTATTGGGTAAAAATCGACGTGCTCGGATAGCACTTCGGTGTGATGAATCGAGGACAATCGAAATGATGTTCTGAAGGGAAAAGATCGAAGCAAACAATTGAACCGCCGAAGTCAATCACCGAGGTCATCACCGAAGGCAAAGTCGCGAGCTGAGCTCCGAGGGTATTCACTTCGACCGAGCATCAAGGTCACGCCACCAAGGTCATGCATTTGGACTTTGGTGGAACACCTCGGTTCAAGCGGCTCAGCAGCCCACTACTGCAGCCCACTAACTCCACTACTGGATATGCTGAACGTGGATGTAGGCATGATCAGCCACTAGAAAACGTGGGCAAGGCCCTTTGTATCTATAAATAGCTTCTCATTTTACAATGTATTCATTCAGAAATACTTACAGAAACTCTGGCAAAATTTGTACTCACAGATATATATATTGAAATCATGTTATTCTCTTATATTTTCGCTTATTATTCGTATTGCCTCGACTTTAATACTTAGATTTGCTTGTATTCACTACCCAAATTCGATTTGTGATCCTAAATCAGTATAGGTCCATACAAATTGGCGCCGTCTATGGCGATACGGGCGTAAATGCTTGGTTCCAAAGTTGAACGTCTCCTTCATTTGATTTCACGTTACTTACTCGACGATATGACTGACAATTGCAGAAATCCCGCTGAACCGCAGTTAACTCCCGATGGACAGGCTAGCGTTCAGTTGAACCTAAACTCTTCATCTTCGATGTCAACCGAATCCTTTCAGGCTTATGTTGTTACCCCACTCAGAGCTCATCAAGAGCAGCAAGCCGAGCAGGCTAACATTAATGCAGAATTTCGTGCCTCGCTATAGGCGAGGAACAACTCAACTCTGAATGGAGTCCCACCTATGGTTCCAATTGGAGGCATCCCGCTCTTCGTTCCTACGGGCGCGATAACAAAGGGACCACAAAATGGGGCCACATCAGGGGGTTCGGGTACTTTACCGAGCACCACGCTAGACTTCTGAACGATTCCAATCGTAGCAGAAAATACCTCTTCGGTAGATGTTGAGAAGTTAACCAAGGAGATCGAAGTCCGAGTTGAGGCTCGCGTCGAGGCGCGCATGAAAAAAACGCCTCGAAAGCGTCCCCGGGGTGACTAAGGCTCAAGATACTCTTGATATTAACCAATACAGGCAGTTGCCGTTCAAGCCCGAGGCTGCTCCAGCCCCAACTCCCAAATATTTTAAGATCTTCTTTTTGAAAAAATATGATGGGACCACTGAACCCAAAGAACATGTGACCGAATACATGTCAATGGTGCTGAGCAACGGCTTGACAGAGATAGAGAAAGTGTCGATGTTCTTGAAAATATTCGGCGAGTCTCTAGAGAAAGGAGCACTACATTGGTACATACGTCTACCATCGGGGGTCGATTTCCACGTTTAAGGAGCTGGTTAACGCATTCGTTAAAGCTCACACCGGGGTGCAGAAAATCCTCAAAAAGAAGGAGGATATATTCGAAGTCAAACAACGGCCCGATGAGCCACTAAAGGACTTTCTCGAGCGCTTTCATGTTGAACGCATGGAGCTACCTCCCATGGATGATACTTTAGCCATCATGGCGTTTGAGAAATACATCAATGTTTGCAACTCCGAGGTCGTTGTTGAGTTGTGAAAAGAGCTCCAGCAATATCAAACCCTGAAATGGGATAATTTGCACAATAGAGCTTACACCAAGATAAGGCTGGAGGAAGCCGAATGGAAAAATAATGGCCGAAGCCACAACTATAAGAACCGAAGCGAATCATCATATCGCACCGAGGCGCCGCGAGGAAACTCGAAGGGGAGGTATGAACCATACACCTCATCGAGGCAGCATGTTAGTCAAAGGCTGGTAAATTCGCTTGGAAACTCGTTTGGAAATTCTCATGTGAGCCAACGGCTCGGCGGAAAGATTTTCCCAAATACAAACTAAAGGAACTCTTCGAGCCTAGCTCTGGTCGCAAAGACTAAGGAGCTACCTCGCATCTCCGACTACAACTTCAACATATCGACCTCGGAGCTAGTTAATATAGTGAAGGGGACAGCCAGGGTGAGAATTCCAAAGGACATGAGAACTCATGCTGATAAAAGGGACCAAAATCTACACTGCGAGTTTCATGCAGACTATGGCCACCGCACCGAGGACTGCAAAGCATTGCGCCTCGAAGTGGAATACTTATTGAAGAAGGGTGTGTTAGCTGAATTCCTCACTGATAAGAGGAAGGAAAAATACACCAAGAACAGAGGTGATGGACAACCACCTCGGGCACCACCCCCCGAGAGAATTGTGAATGTTATCATGGAGGGGGGAGGGGTCAGAGGTGAATGGGGTGAATTTTGCAGCTGCTAAGAAGTTCGCCAAGCTGTCAATCACCATGGAGAAAAGAACTCGAGTTGGAGGCTCGGGGAAAGATATTGTGTTTGATGATGACGATTGTGATGGGTTGATGTTCCCTCATCACGACGCTTTGGTCATCATGTTGAGAATAAATGACTCGGATATCAAATGGGTCCTGATTGACCCCGGTAGCTCGGTCAACATCATCAGCTATGGGGCCATTAAAAAGATGTGGTTGAAGGGAGAGGTTATCCCTAAGGAAACTGTGTTGACTGGTTTCAATAACTCTACTGAAAAGATATTGGGTTAAATCACACTCAAAACGTTCGCCGAAGGAGTTTGCAAGGAAACACTATTCCAAGTTCTACCCGAGGACATGGCGTATAATGTAATCCTCGGTAGACCATGGATTCATTACATAGAGGCTGTTCCATCCACTCTTCATCAAGTGATCAAGTTCCCTACCCCATGGGGAGTTCGGTCAATAAAAGGAGAGCAACGAGTAGCAAGAGAGTGCTATTCGGTTGCATTGAAGAGTGGAGTCATCCCGACTGGACCAAAGAAATAGCTGCCAATGCAACAGGGGTCAAACGAAGAGGGAGGGTCAATGTAATCCTCGGTAGACCATGGATTCATTACATAGAGGCTGTTCCATCCACTCTTCATCAAGTGATCAAGTTCCCTACCCCATGGGGAGTTCGGTCAATAAAAGGAGAGCAACGAGTAGCAAGAGAGTGCTATTCGGTTGCATTGAAGAGTGGAGTCATCCCGACTGGACCAAAGAAATAGCTGCCAATGCAACAGGGGTCAAACGAAGAGGGAGGGTCAAGTTCCCAAGATGACCCTAGAGGAGAAGTGGAGAAGATCCCAGTGTGCGCACAAGAACCTCGGGAGCAAAGAGCTGAGGACTCCACCATAGAAGAGCTGGAATCTTTCATGTTGTCGAAAGATTTTCCAAAGAGAAAAGTGTGTGTCGGCTCAGAGTTGGACCTAGAGTCAAACAAAGCTATCATCGAAGTTTTAAAGTGCAACAGCGATTGCTTTGCTTGGTCCCATTCAGACATGGTCGATATCGATCCGGAGATCATGACCCATAAGTTGAATGTGAATCTCCAATAACAAAAGAAGAGACCACACGCCAGGGTAAGAAAGAAAGCAATCGAAGATGAAACTATGAAGCTGCAAGAGAATGGCTTCATAAGAGAGGTGAAATACCTCGAATGGCTGGCTAATGTCGTCATTGTGCCCAAAAAGAATGGAAAATAGAGGATGTGTGTATATTCCACTGATCTAAACAAGGCTTGCCCCAAAGATTCCTATCCATTATCACAGATAGACAGGTTAATAGACTCCGCGGCTGGACACAAACTGTTAACTTTTTTAGATGCTTATTCGTGGTACAACCAAATCCTCATGGATCCGAAGGACGAAGAAAAGACCTCGTTCATCATTGACCGAGGCACCTTCTGCTACAAGGTGATTCCCTTCAGTTTGAAGAATGCTGGGGCGACATACCAAATACTAGTGTGTCGCATGTTCAAAGAGTACATTGGAAAATCTATGGAACTCTACATAGATGATATGTTGATCAAGTCTATTCGAATGGAAGATCACCTGAACCATTTGAGAGAAGCTTTCGCAGTTCTGAGGCAATACGACATGAAATTGAATCCTGAGAAGTGTGCCTTCGGTGTATGGTTGGGAAAATATTGGGATTCATAGTCTCCGAACAGGGAATCGAAGCCAATCCAGACAAGATCAAAGCTATCGAAGAAATCCCCGAGGAGCTAACCGGGGTAAAAGAAGTTCAGTGCTTGACTAGCCGAATCGCTGCCTTGAGTTGATTTATCTCAAGGTCTTCGGACCGATGCCACAAATTATTCTCATTCTTAAGGAAGAATAATCACTTCGAGTGGACACCGGAGTGTAAAGAAGCGCTAAGGGAGTTGAAACGTTATCTGGCTAACGCGTCGTTGCTCGCCAACCAAAAGATGGTGAAACTTTGCTAGTTTACTTGGCTGTATATAAAGTGGCAGTTAGTGTTGTGTTGGTTCGAGAAGAAGATGGCAAGCAACAACCTATCTACTATGTGAACAAAACACTCCTCGATGCTGAAACCAACTATCCTCATTTGGAGAAACTAGCACTTGCTTTAATTGTTACTGTTCGGAAACACCTTAGCAGTAGTTACCACCTCCCTCTTAAGAAGTATATTGCATAAACTGGAGTTGTCAAGGAGGTTATCTAAATGGTCAGTAGAGTTTAGTGAGTATTATATCACCTATCAACCCCGAACGACCATTAAGTCTCAAGTCTTGGCTGACTTTGTAGTTGATTTTAGTGTTGAGATCCTACCCGAAGCTGAAAAGGAGAATTCAATGTCGAAGGGGTCAGCTTCGGGACTGTGGGTACTCTACACCGATGGGGAGACTAATTCTAAGGGTACGTGATTAGGCATAGTGTTGAAAGCACCCACCGGGGAGAAGATAAGGCATTCGGTTCGGTTTAAAAAGGTAACCAGCAACGAGGCTGAATACGAAGCGACCTTAGCAGGCTTAGAGGTAGCTAAAGAAATGAGGGTAGAGAGAATTGAGTTAAGGTATGATTCAAAACTGGTGGTTAGCCAAGTGCTCGGTGAATATACGGCTCGTGAGCCCAGGATGCAACAATTCCTGACCCGAGCACAAAGAATCTTAGCTCAATTCCAAGAGTTGCAAATGAAACAAGTGCCTTGGGAGGAGAATACCGAAGCTGATGCCTTGGAAAACTTGGGTTCGGCAGTTGACGAGGTACACTCAGGGACTGATTCAATAGTTCGGTTGCTTTTCGCACAAATGAGGGAAATGAAATTGGAAGTCAACTTAGTGGACCACAAATGGGATTGGCGGAGTAAGTTTATCTCTTACTCCGACTTGGGGACTCTCCCCCAAGATAAGAAAGAGGCAAAAAAGTTAAGGACCCAAGCAGCTTCTTACTCAATGATTGGAGAAAATCTATATAGAAGATTAGACAGCGGCCCGATGGCCAAATGCTTGGGTCCAGACGAAGCTAGATATATGATGGCAGAAATACACGAAGGCGAATGTGGAAACCACTCGGGAGGAAAGTCCTTGGTGCGCAAATTACTCTGAGCTGGGTACTATTGGCCCACTATCAGTGCAGACGCAAAGGCCTTCGTGAAAAAGTGTGATAAGTGTCAACGCCATGCCCGAGTGATTCATCAGCAAGCCGAACCGCTGCATTCGGTCGTGTCACCATGGCCCTTCATGAAGTGGGGGATGGATATTGTTGGCCCCTTACCGAAGGGAAAAGGTGGTGTTCGGTTTATTCTTGTTTTAACCGATTACTTCACAAAATGGGTGGAAGCAGAAGCTCTCACCGAGGTTAAACATAAGGAGGTAATTGATTTTATCAAGAAAATCATCATCTACAGGTTCGGCATCCCAAGGGAGATCACTTGTGACAATGGTAAACTGTTCATGGGAGCAGCCATCACTGAGTTCTTCAAACAATGGGGAATAAAAAGAATAGCGTCGACCCCCTACCATCCAAGTGCTAATGGTCAAGCCGGATCTTCAAACAGAGTGATAATTGAAAATCTCAAGAAGAGGCTTGATGAGAAAAAAGGCCCTTGGCCCGAAGAGTTATCAGGTATGTTGTGGGCTATTCGAACAACAGAGAAGAACAACACTGGTGTAACCCTATTTTCCCTTGCCTATGGCATGGATTCACTTATCCCCCATGGAAGTGGACGAACCAAGTCTTCGGTACAATCACACCACCGAGGATGCCTATCAACAAGCCATGCGCATAGAGTTGGACTTGCTCGAGGAAAAAAGAGAGTTGGCTTTGATTCGGTTGGCAGTACAAAAGAAGCAGATCGAGGCATATCTCAACAGGAAGGCCAAACTTAGGGATTTTAAAGTTGGCGATTATGTGCTGAAGGCTTTGAATAAGTCAACAAAGGAAAAGAACGGGGGAAAACTCATTGCAAACTGGGAAGGACCTTATAGAGCTAAGGCAATTGTTAGAAAGGGATCTTATCAAATCGAAGATCTACAAGGCAAACCCGAGCCTTTGAATTGGAACATCTCCAATTTGAAGCGGTACTACTTTTAATTGAGGTAAACATTCCTTGATCACTTATAATTTACCCACAGCCTCGAGCCGAAAGATGCTCCTAGGACTTCGGTCGAAATGTACTAACTTGCTCCTCGTTTCATTTTGCTTGAGCTTTTCAGGAAGCGGATAAAACGATCTCCAGTGCTCGGATCATCATCAAGATTCAAACCCGAACACTGGGGGGGGGGGAGTAAGAGGTGGGTTGCAACCGAGGTCGACACCGAGCCTCCCAATTGAAGTCTATCTATTCAGCAACTGAGGACTGATACCCAGGAAATAGATTAGTACTTTGTAATTACGCCCCATAGTGGCATGTTGTCGATTTGTTTTTGCGCCTCTACTTAGACTTGGCCTTATGTAACAAGCCGATTACGGCTCGTTGATATCATCAATGAAATAAATTTGATTAAATGTCTCTTTGTTTCTATGATCTTACATACCGAAGTTATATTTCAAATGCATTGACTCGAGAACGAGACGTCGTTCTTAGTTCGCATCGGTTTTTTATACGATTAAGTCTTGCAAGCACATTACTTTAAGTGTTCGGCTCAAAGCTTTTCAAGAAGCAAAAAAAAAGCTAACACTTGAAACATAAAATACGAAGCCATTCATTGAAAAGCCCGAAGGCTATAAAGTTTTATATACATCAAGAAGCCCGAAGGCCTAAAAAAATAAAAATACAGAGGATGAACAAGCAAGCCGTGTTTGGGAACTATCCCCCCTAAGGATTCCCTTCATCGGCGTCATTATCTTCTTTGGCGCTCTTGCCCTCCTCATCACCCTCGGTTTCACCATCATCCGAATCCTCACGGGAAGATCATCTACTATTCTTTGGGCTTCGGCAGCAGCGCCCCTAGCCTTGACTATTTCCTCTTCGAGCACGATCTGCCCAGCTTGGACTTGATCGAGCGTGTCAAGCCTAGTCTTAACAATAGCCCAGGCTTCTTCAAACTTCACCCTCGTCGCTTTGACTTCGGTCCGCTGATTGAGTTAGGCAATTCTTCCTTGAAGCTTTGAAACTTTGCCCCGGAAAGCAGGCACTTGATCTACCTGGCTTTGCAACCCAACAAGCTTGGTATTATACTCTTCTAACTTGCCACGATATTTCTCGCCTGCCTCCAACACCTCGGCTCTGGCGCGAAAGAGCCCAGCTTCGAGCCGTTCAATTTCCAAGTTCAGCGTCGAATGCTAGCTAACGAACTCATTCGTCACGGCCTGAACACTTGCCTCGGCGGACTCCAGGACCCTGTGTATGTCAGCCTCGGCCTTAGCTGTGGCCTCATTAGTGCGACCCAAGTCTTCGTTCAAAGTAGCAAATTGAGTTTCCAGCTCGGCGATTCTGTCCAAAAATCCCCTCTTTTGCTTTCCCCAAGCAGCAGTCGTCGCTTGAACTTGCTCCGCTCGGTCGTATTTTAAATGAATAGACTGCAACGCGAGGACCAAGCTCTATACAAAATCAAAATGTTAGCGTCAAGGGCAAGGTAAGGATAAGTTGCACGAATAAGAATGTGGGGAAATTTACGCGAAGAGCAGAGGCGGCTGAAACGCCCATCAAGCTCATAGGGCTAAGATTGCAAAGGGCGTGAGCTTTAGTGGACCCGAGCAGAACATCGATGGAGGCGATGTCCTCTTTGGTGGGATCCAATAGATTGGCCTCCGGAGCAATTTTCAAAGCCCGAGGTGCAGCATCCGAAGCCTTAGCCGAGCTTCGAGAAGCCTTGACCATGCTTTTAATCAAGCCTTCACTTGCTTTAGCTTTTCCTTTCCGCTTGGCAGCCTCTTGGTCAGACTCCTCTACATTTATAACCTCGGTCTCCCTAGGGACCTCGGGGACTGGTTCTGGAGCCACCTCGGGAGCAGCTATACGGACATCTTCATCACCGGGCTCATTAACAAGGCCTCGGCGCTTCTCAATCACCACCTCGGAAGCAGGGGCGGTAGCTTTCTCGATCCGAGGTCCTTTCGCCTTGGTGGACCTCTTCAACTTAGCTCTTTTCCTCTTAGTACCCGGGGGAGGGAGGGGAGCAATCTCGTGAATATGAGATGAAGTAGAAGTTTGAATACATGTAAATCGACCTAGAAAGATACCATTACCTTTCGAAGTCCCTTGGCCAGGCGAGCCCTTATATTTTTTTCTTTGGAGAGTTGCCTCGCCAAACTTGCCATCTGGCTGACGCCTTCGTTGGCGTCAAGAACTTTCTTCTCCTTCTTTTTCTTCCCTTTCTTCTGTTCTCCTTCTTTGTCTCCCCTCTCTTCAGTCTCCTCCTCCGCCTCTTCGATGTCCTTAACAGCCTTGTTGGAAAAACCTAAGTGGAAAGAAAAAAGAAAAAACATCAAGAAGCAATAATTCGAAATGATCACTAGGAAATTTTGAACATCGGTGAATAACTCACCATGCCTCCTGCATGACCATCGGTTCTCCTTCAAAGCATCTAAGATCATCCACTGCCGAAGAGGACGATCCTTCTGTTTCATTACCTTGGTCGCCCACTCGTGTAAATCCCCCGGTGGCTAGACCGGGACCTTGTTAGCTGCATGTCGAAAATATGAAAATAGGTAAGAGTGAATCACAATGACCGAAGGCAGGATGAGGATAAGAACACTTACATTGGGCATTCCACTCTTTGGGAAAATCGGGGTCAACTGATAATAGGCTCGTTGGGACGAGCACATAGCGATCATTCCAACCTCGATCACTGTGGTCTTCGCTCTTGCTCATAACGGCGTAAGGCCCACGGGGTAAGAGAGCCACCACCCCGGCTTTGTGAAAGTATGGATAGTAGAGGGAGATCAAATGCTGGAATGTGAAGGGTAGCTCAGCTAATCTGCTCAAATACTTTAGGGCTTGCACAACCCTCCAAACTTCGGGGCCTCATTGAGCCAAACATAAATTGTAAGATCGACAAAACGTGTCGATTATGTTGTGCACTGGCAAACCAAAGCCTATGGTGAAAGGGTATGTGAAAACCGACATGAGTGGAAGCAGCCGCATCCGAGGCTGGAACCCTTATTTCTACCTCGGGTCCCCAACGGAAATCTGCCCAAACAATCTCAATTAAGTCCTTGGTTATCACACTCAGGGTGACATGCACTGGTATGTTTCTTTTCTTACCTTTTTGGGCATAAGACTGAATTTGGACTTTGAGGTCCTTATCATTACTGAAGTTCGATGGGATGACTAACTGAGGGTCTATCTCCACCCCGAGAGGGATTTTCTTCCTAGATTTCTTTGAGGTGCCAGCCTCGGTCTAGGATCCCTCTTTGCTGGCCTTGCCATCGCCCACTTGCCTCTTTGCTTGCTTCGGCTTCGCCCGCTTGGCCACCTACCTCTATGGAACTGGTGACGTCGTCACCTTCGACGTCATCCCTGTCATCATCGTGGTCGTCACCACCAATATCAACGTCAAAGCTGACCTCAGCCTTGTCGCGACAATCCCTCGCCTTGCGTCGCCTTGGATCACTGGCCATCGACATCGCTTCCCCACTGCATTCTGCCTCAATGACTTGCAGCGCCGGCACGGTGGGGATGAACGTGCCGCTAACAATCGCGGCGGCAAAGCGCGTAGCTCTCTCACCATAGTCGCAAGATCCTCGCCCAGAGTTTGTAGCAGACATGATGTATGATTTAAAGGAATGGTTTTTCTCACAGGAAGAAGGATCAAAATCAAGATCGATTGGGTCAAGAAATTATCTGAAAAGGAAGCTTTCTCTCCCTCTCTTCACTGTTTGTAGCTGGTGGTCAAATGGAGAAAAGAGTCTCCAAATGGAGTATTTATAAATGAAGTACACGTGCAAGTTGGAAAGCAATGATGATTGTAACGTTGGAGGAAGCGAATAAGTCGGCGTGACCGTTCGGTGGTCAATGAACGGTCACCACGTAACGCGAAACAGTAATTCAAAAAGACTTGTGATGTTTTGAAACTCTTGGATAGGGTTGAGCCACGTCATCTTCCCGCTTAAATTCATTCCACTCCTCGGTGACCCTGGCGCTCACTCGAAAAGTGGGGGGACTATCTGTATTGGGTAAAAAATGGCGTGCTTGGATGGCACTTCGGTGTGATGAATCGAGGACAATCGAATTGATGTTCTGAAGGGAAAAGATCGAAGCAAACAATTGAACCGCCGAAGTCAAGCACCGAGGTCATCACCGAAGGCAAAGTCGCGAGCTGATCTCCGAGGTATTCACTTCGACCGAGCGGCAAGGTCACACCACCGAGGTCATGCATTTGGGCTTCGGTGGAACACCTCGGTTCAAGCGGCTCAGCATCCTACTACTGCAGCCCACTAACTTCACTACTGGATATGCTGAACGTGGATGTAGACATGATCTGCCACAGAAAACGTAGGCAAGGCCCCTTGTATCTATAAATAGCTTCTTGTTTTACAATGTATTCATTCAGAAATACATACAGAAACTCTGAAAAAATTTGTACTCACAGATATATATTGAAATCACATTATTCTCTTATATTTTCGCTTATTATTCGTATTGTCTCGACTTTGATACTGAGATTTTCTTGTATTCACTACCCAAATTCGATTTGTGATCCTAAATCAATTTAGGCCCATACAGTGACACTACCTAATTTCCACTAAGGAAGATGTGAACTTGGTTTTGTTAATGCACACACAAAAAGGCAATACACATGATTTTTACGTGGAAAAATATCGTTGCTCAAATGAGCAAAAAACTACAACCCAGAGTTGAGATTTAAATCACCACTAACACACGAGCAAATTCAGGTTACAACCAATAACCTATGACTAAACTCTAGCCTTAAGTTCACTCAAACTAAATTATAGTTCTGATGAACTCACACTCTAAATTTTTACCAAAAATCCAAACTGAATGCATCAATAAGCAAAATTAGATTACAGTTTAAATACTTAAACACAACAACTAATTAAAACAACTAGTCACATTGTCTTCACTCTGAATGAGAAAAACAATGTCTAAGATCTACAAAGTTCGCTATGCCTCCATTTTTCAGTTGAGTGAATAATGAACTTGGACTACTCATTTTACTTTTATATCCTTGCATGCTAGGGTTTTAGTTTCCCGCTTCAATAGTATGAATAGAAAAATTCTCTTGTGATCTAGCTTCCTTATTTATGCCAATCACTAAGTAATAGAACTCCTTTCATAATTAGAACTCTAGTCCGCTGCAACGGTCTACATATGCACCAACTGCTTGGTGTTCCTCTTGGCCATCTTACTTGTTGCACTTATCAGAGTTGGTTTGTCAATCATCAAAACTATGACTCGACAATTTCCATTTTTATGATGAAAAACCCAGGTTGCTGGTAATCAAAATACTGCAACTTTTATTTAAGCCACAACCAACTTCCAGATTTCCTTGGCACAAAGAGACAAGTAGAAACAAAAGCTAAACAAAAAACAAACAAGTGTAATAAAAATAAGTAGAAACAGGGTTACAAAGCACAACCACTGATAAGATCCTACCAGAAACACACTTTCCCCTTTTGGCATCATTGAAAAGATATCGCACCTACAAGTTTGACAGTACTAAAAACTAGTCTAGAGCATAAAGCTGACATGCAACATGCAAAGTTATCAGAATAGCCAAGAGCCCTAAAGGTAACATAGCAAAACATAGCAGAGTTAATAATATCAAGCAGTTTAAACAAACATCCGAAATTCATACCCAGGTGAACCAATTAGTTACAGAAATAATTGTCTGAAACTGAATCATCAACAGAAGAAGAAAGGTGAGGAAATGGGAATCAATGAAAAAGGATTGGGTGGTTTAGGGGTTCAAGTTGAAGTTTTTCACAAGAGCAGCTATGTTCCTAGAGTTGGTTCTCATCTCCTTCACCAAGGCAGCTTTCATATTGTCATGTTGAATGGTAAGTCTTACCACCTCAAGCTCTTTCACTTCCAGCTGCAACTTCAACCTTGCCACTTCAGTCTTCTACTCCCCAACTTGTGCAGTGAGACCCTCAACCAATTTATCTTTGTCATCTTCTTCCCCACCACTTGAGTCATCTACCTCTACAACTTTCTTTTATTTCCTTGCATTGCTAGCTTTCTCATCTTTGTAGTAGTCACAAGAGGCCAGAAAGTTCTTTCCAAAGAAGTCTTTGGGCTTAGGAATGTAGCACTCACAACAATCAGGATAAACCTTTAAGTTCTGAAACACAAAGGTCAATAATAACCCATAGGCTAAACTGTGCCTCGCTTTGTCTGGATCAGCAATCTTTTCAATGTGTTTGATCATCAACTCATGATAGCTAATGATGGATTCTCTCAGAATCATATCCATATAATTTTGATCCAAGAAGGTAGTCTGGTTCCTCATTTCCTTCTTAGGTACCACATTCCTAATCATGAATTCAAACACCAACTGGTGAAATGCTTTCCTCTTTTCTTCAACACCTTCCTGACTGTCTTACACTTGTCAATCCCAATGAACCTCTTTGTTACAGTCAGAGGCTCTATACCATCAGGCTTGGGTGCCCACTTTTACTTGTCATACCCAGCATAGCCATCGGCCTACACTCCTAGAATTTGACCAAGAAGGTCCTTATCACCTTTAACTACCTTTTAGTTTACATAGAAATCTTTCACCATCTTATCATAAGACCACCTTTCTTCTTCCTCAAACATCCTAGCCCACCCTTGCACCTCCAGCTTCTGAATTAAGAAATCAATAGCAGGTTCAATCACATCCACCAGGATATTTCCTCTCACAATTTTCCTAGGTGCAAGCCAAGCTTCCCTATCAATAGGCTCTTTAATGGGCATTGGTTCATCTTCATAGACCTCATCACTCTTAGAAGAGTACTTCATACTCCCCCCAAAAAATCTACCAGTCACAAAGGAATCTCCTCTTTATGATTTAGGTGCAAACATGATCAATTCTGTGCTTGATTTCTTTTAACATCTGCTAGGTTCACTTCAAAATTCCTTTAGCACCAGGGTACATATTAGCTTTCCTGAATACTTACAAACATATTACAAATTGCACCTTCAACACTGCAAAGTTAGACTAGAGTGAAAACTGTAAAAAGATACGCAAATATGACAAACCTTTACTTAGCCAAACATGGGGGAACATGTTTCTCTGAATTCCATCAGTGGAGTTTGGTTATCCTTTATTCCATGATGTTTCTTTCAAAGTGCAACTTGTTTAATGCTTTTGTAAAAATGTCAGCTATTTGCTCCCCAGTCCTGAAAAGTTCAATGAGATTAAACTATTTTCAACATTATCTCTCAAGAAATGATGTCTAATGACAATGTACTTGGTTCTCTTGTGCTGCACTGAATTCTTAGCAATGTTAACAGCACTGGTATTATCACAAAAGATAGGAACTAGGCCATATTTTGTTCAATAATCCTCCAGTTATTGCTTAATCCATAAGAGTTGAGAGCAACAGGAGGCCGCATCCACATACTCAACCTCAGATGTAAATAGAGCTACTGAATTCTGCTTCTTTGTAGCCCAACACACCAAGCAAGGCCCAAGGAAATGAGCCATTCTAGATGTGTTTTCCCTATCTACCAAGTTCCCAGCATCATCTGCATTAGCAAATCCTATCAGATCAAAGTTTCCACCTCTGTGATGCTACAGCCCAAGTTCATCTGTTCCTTTTAGATATATGAAGATCCTCTTTACTGCTGTTAAATGAGATTGCTTAGGTTTAGCTTGAAATTTGGCACACGATCCCACACTGAACATAATGTCTAGCCGACTGGCAGTGAGATACAACAGGGAACCAATGATTCCTTTGTACAACTTTTTCTCGATAGGTGCATTTGTTTCATCTAGATTCAGCTTTGTTCCATGTGCAATAGGAGTATCAATTGTTTTGGCCCCATCTATGTCAAACATTTTCAACAATTCTCTGATGTATTTCTGTTAATGAATCATTGTTCCATTTGAGCTTTGCTTGATTTGAAGACCAAGGAAGAAATTGAGTTCCCCCATCATACTCATCTCAAATTCGCTGCTCATGAGATTTGCAAACTCTTGCATAACTGGTCACACGCTGCTCCAAAAATGATGTCATCAGCATATACCTGAATTATCAAAATATCATCTCATTTCTTTTTCAGAAACAAGGTGTTATCAATTTTTCCTCCTGTGAAACCATTTTCCGAAAGAAATTTTGATAGTCGCTCATACCATACTTTGGGAGCTTGTTTTAACCCATATAAAGCTTTGTTCAACTTACAAACATAATCAGGATGTTTGGGATCTTCAAAACCTAGAGACTGGATGACCTAAACTTCCTCATTCAAGCATCTATTCAGGAACACATTTTTGTTATCCATCAGATTGAGAGTAAGCTCCACATAGGTAGCAAATGTCTCTTCATAATTAATTATTGTATCCTTGTACAACTAGTCTTGCCTTGTTCCTAGTTACTTTACCATGTTCATCCAATCTGTTCCTGAATACCCATTTAGTTCTAATTATGCTTCTGTCTTTTGGTCTAGGAACCAGGTGACACACCTTGCTGAGTTCAGATTTGACACAAGATTTTTCAATGGATGAGAGCTCTTATGTTTCCAGGGCTTGGGTTTTATGCCAAGTGAGTTCACTTCATTTTGTTGAACTTAGGGGCCAACTTTATTATCATTTCCTCCAGAGGGAACTGTTCCCCATATCTGTGTGCTATCTGGTTCACCTTCTTCATCTACAGGTTCATTTACTGTATCATTTTCTTCAGATGGTTCTTCTATTGACAGTCAAATTTCCTGATCATCATCCTGCGAACCTTTCTCAGCTAAATTGTCAGATTCATCAAAAACAACATGGACACTTTCTTCTACACATATAGATCTGTTATTATAAACTTTTAAGCATCACTGTGAGAAGAATAACCCAAGAAAATTCCTTCATCACTACTATGATCAAACTTACCTAGAGCCTCATTTCTATTGTAGTGCACAAAGCACTTGCAACCGAAGGCTCTTAGGTGATCTATGTTTGGTTTCCTACCTTTCAGTAACTCAGAGGGAGTTTTCTCAAGAGCGGATCTGATTGAGCATCTGTTCAACAGATAGCAAGTAGTGTTCACAACTTCAGCCTAGAAGCTTTTAGGTAAACCATTAGAGATGAGAATGGTTCTAGCCATATCCTCTCGGGACATGTTCTTTCTTTCGACTACACCATTTTGCTGTGGAGATCTAGGCGCAGAGGAATTGTGGTCTACCCCATGCTTTCTATAATAGTCAACAAATTTAGCATTCTCAAATTTAGTTCCATGAACAGACCTTATTGATGCAAGATGAACACCTAGTTTTTTTTTTTTTTTTTTTTTTTTTTGCATCATTTTAATATGAGCGGGAAAGTGATCATAAGCTTCACCTTTAGATGCTAAGAAAAGAGTCCAGGTATACCTAGAGAAGTCATCTACAGTGACCAGGACAAACCTCTTTCCATTTCTACTTCTGACTCTCATTGGTTCACGCAGATCCATGTACACTAATTCTAGAGGTTTCGAGGTACTGACAACTTTCTTTGACTTACAAGAGGATTTGACATTCCCCCCTGACAAAAGCATCACACACCTTGTTGTTTTCAATTTTGGTCTTGGTAAACCCAGCACTAGTTCCTTAGCCCTCAGCTTGTTCAACTTAGACAAGCTTGCATGACCCAGTCTCTTGTGCCACAAAAGTGGATCATTTTCAAAAACATTTAGCAAGACGGACTGTTTTCTGGTAGAGAGACCAGGGTAGCCTTATAGACATTGTTGGCTCTCTTTCCTTGCATAACTACTTCACCCGATTTCAAGGTTTTTACAACACATGCAACAGAGGAAAAAGTCACATCGTTCTCTCTATCACACCGCTGAGATACACTCAGTAAATTGTGTCTCAACACATCAACACAATAGACATTGTCAATTTCATGAATAGAGGACTTTCCTATTTTTCCAATACCAACAATCTCACATTTCTTTTCTCCCCCGAAGGCTACACTGCCTCCTTCAAATGCTGCGAGTGAGAGAAAATTTTCTCTATCACCAGTTATGTGTATGAAACAACTACTATCAAGTATCCAACTTTGGTTGTTCCCCCTTAGTCCAGCCTGCAAAACAATTTAGAGGTTAGACTTAGGAACCCAGACTAGCTTAGGTCCCTTTCTATTGTAAAAGTGATGAATTAAATCCCGCTTAGCCTAATTAGGCAAGATGAATTTCCGATTCTTCCATCTTGTTTAAAGACTAGACACCAGACTTGTTGTGTTTGCCACAGTGGGTGCACAATATATTTTCTGGTAATACCAGATACTTGTTTTTGGGATTCCAAGCAGGTTACAGTTTCATGCCTCCTAGACTAGTTCGGGTTCTATTGTGTTGATTCATCATCCAATTCATAGCTTTAGAGGAATTGTTCCATTGTTTGAACTTTGTTAACTCAAATTTGGCTTTTTCATATTTTTCTTGAAGTTCCTTATTTTACTCAGTTAACACTTCTTATTGGCTCTCTTTATTTCCTCTTCAAGATTCAGCTGAGTTTCACTAATTAGAAGTTTTCCTAATATTTCTTTGGTTCTATAATTTTCAGATTTAAGTGCTTCAATTAGGTTTTCTAATTTCAAAATTCCTTCCTCAAGAACAACCTTTTCATTTTCAAGAGTTTTCTTGTGTTGTTCAAGATTTTTACAATCAGGTTTCAAGTCAGCTAGTAGAGAGTAGTTCCAACTTATCAACACTTAAACATTCAAGATTTTCAATTAAAGCAAGCATTAAAATGGTCAATTTCCTCTGAGAGTATGAGTGGATGTTTTTCTGTGGATGTTTTTCATTATGACAAGAATATTTACCTCAGAAGAATCATCATCTTGTTCTCCTTTACTCACAACCATGAGTGCAGTTTGATCTTGGTAGAGAATTTTCAATCGCTCCCAGATCTCCTTTGCAGTAGAACAGTCAGCTTCTAGAGGGGTAAACTTATGAACATAGTCCACATGTAACATCCACTTTTGCTTTTGCATTCTTCTGCAACTGTTTGCAATCATCATCTATTAGTTCCTCACTTGATTTCACTGCCTTGTTTCCCTTTTCATCAATCTTGTAAGGAACAAAAGGTCCGTTCTTGATCACCAATCACATGGCATAATCTTGTGCTTGAATGAATTTCTTCATCCGTTTCTTCCACCATCTAGATTTTCAACAATATTCTTCTTTCTAGGGTGATCACCTTTGCCTTTGGAGTTTGAGCTATTCAATTTCTTATTAAACTTACCAAATAGGGCAAGCTCTTCTTTAATCATATCATCTGACTCCTGTGTAGCTTTCAAGACAAAGCCATTTTCTTTGGTTGTTTCAGTTTTTATATAAGACAATTTCCTAAGTTCCCAAGTTCTCAGGCTTCCTACCAATTCATCAAACAACAGCTTGTCTAATTCCTTAGACTCCATGATAGTAGTAACTTTAGAGTCCCATGAGTCTGGTAGAATGCGCAGAACCTTGGTCACCACGTCTTCTTCAGAAAACATCTTTCCTAATAATTTCAACTCATTTGTTAAACTTGTGAGTCGTGTCAACATGTCCTGAACTCCTTCATTTTCTCCTATAGAGAACAATTCAAATTTCCTTATTGGCAACTCAATTGTGGACTTTTAAACTTGGTTGGTTCCTTCATGGGAAATCAAGATAGCATCCCAAATTTTCTTAGCTTCCTAGCATGCAGAGATTCTATTGTATTCAACTGGTCCAAGTCCACAACATTCTTTTGGCTTTTACATTCTTTTAAATCCTACAAAAGTCAGCCTTTCCATAGGTACTAGGATCTTTGGGAATAATTACACGTGCATCTCCTTCACCAGTAGTAGTAGTTGGCACAAGAGGTCCCTGAGTAGTAATTTGCCACAATTAATAATCTTCAGCCAACAAAAAGTTCTCCATTCTCGGCTTCCACCATTCATAATATTGACAATTAAATTTGGGAGGTCTAGTTATGGATTGTTCTTCAGATATGCCAAGTGGTACACTCATGATTCAGATCCTTCAAAGATGTTAATCTTTATAGATAAAGACCTGCTCTGATACCATTTGTTAGATTTGATGCACCCTAAAGTGACCTTAAAGGGGGGTGAATAGTGACACTACCTAATTTTTGCTAAGGCAGATATGAACCTGGTTCTGTTAACAGATATAAAAATACAATATACATGAATTTTATGTGGAAAAATCTCATTGCTCAAGGGAGCAAAAAACTAGGAACCAAAGTTGGGATTTAAAACACCATAACATACAACCAATAATCTAGCCCTAAACTCTAGCCCTAAATTCACTGAAACTACACTCTAGTTCGAATGAACTCACACTCCAAAGTTTCACCAAAAATCCTAACTGAATGCTTCAATAAGCGAATTTAGGTTACAGTTTAAATACTTAAACGCAATAACTAATTAAAACAATTAGCCACAATGTCTTCACTCTTAATAGGAAAAGTAATGCCTCGGATCTGCAAAGTCAGATATGCCTCCAATTTTCCAGTTGAGTGAATAATGAACTTGGACTCCTCCGTTTGCTTTTCTACCTTTGTATACTAGGGTTTTAGTTTCGCGCTTCAATAGTGTGAATAGAAGAATCCTCTCTTGATCCACCTTCCTTATTTATGCCAATCATTGAGTAATAGAACTCTTTCCATAATTAGAACTTTGATCCGGTGCAGCGATCTACATATGCACAAACTGTTTGGTGTTTATCTTGGCCATCTTACTTGTTGCACTTATCAGAGTTGGTTTGTCAATCATCAAAACTATGACTCAACACTAAACTACTTTGATCAAGTTTGAAGGGGTAAGGTGCACATCTAATAAGATCTTCCACAACTACTTATAAGGACCACAGAAGGATATCGACACCGACAAACAATTCCGTACAACAACCTAATAGACGCTCTATAAATCAATCGTGAACTCCAAACTTCCAAACCTCTATATACACCAAACAAAGACAAGCACAAAGAATATCCTGACTTTAACCAACTCGCGACATCTTTCAACTTACAATCTCACATGGTCCATTATAATTTTTTTAATCTTACTTAAACACTATTCAAATCTTGTATTTGGGATATAGGTTGTACTCGTTGAGCATACTAAAGCTTATAACTTGTAGCTTATGCACTTGTAAAATTAACTGAGACTTCATTCCTAGAGACATTATCATTCTTGTTGAGTTGGACAACAATAATATTAAGACTTTTCTACCTATATTTATCTTGGTTTTTCATTTAGGTTACTATCTATATTTATGATTCATGCATAGTTATAGACCTTGTTCCGATATCCAACCATAGAGCATATTTTTGACTCAACAACGGTGATACTAAAATTCAGGTCATCCGCCTCCAAGACCATATTGAGTGTAAAAAGATTACGCTTTATTTATGTAAATGTCTCTTCAACATGCCAACTTTTGACAAGTTTGAATTTTTTGATGGGCCTAACATTGGAGTTTTTCCGATAATAGGTAGTCATGAGACTTAGAGCTCAAAATCTCTATGTAATACCATGTCATACATAGATTGATAGAGAGAGCACAATTTATAACAACAAGAACAACAACATATCCATTATATCTCATAAGTGTGGTTTGGAGAGTGTGAGATGTACCCAGACCTTATCTCTATCAAGGTGGAGAGGCTATTTTCGATAGACCCTCGGCTAAAAAAGTTTTGAATTTTTTTAAAACAGTTTTGAAAATCAAGGCAACACTTTCATACTAAAGAGAATGATAAAACTAAAACATATCCAAAATAAATAGATAATAGTAGTAAAAATAAAGGCGAAGACTAAGATGAAAGTCAGCTATATATGCCTAATACTACATCTAATAAGACAAAAGACACTCGACTACAACCTAATCTTCTATCCTAATCTCCGACCTCCATGTTCCCCTATCTAAAGTCATGTCCTTAGTGGTCTGAATCTGGGTCATGTCATGTCTAATTACCTCGGCCAGTTTAGCTATATATCAGAAAAGCACATACTATTTTTTTCTCAAGAAATTTAATTGGTTGTCAATTCATCTTCAAATTTCAAATACTCTTTTCTTACGTGAAATATTTTTTGTTTAATTGAACTTACATATAATCATCCCATTAAAAGGGTACCATAGTGGTAATTTGAGTTAATTTTTTTTAACTATAAAAATGATCATATTTTTTATAATGGACTAAAAAAAATAGTTTTCCATAAATTCAAACGGATGGAGTATTAAATTAAGTATAAGTGATTACTCAAAAGTATGAAGAAAAGCTGTCAGGTTATGCAATGGATCAACAAGCAAACCTAAAATTACCAATAGAATGATTAAATTTGACGTTTCTTAATCGCTTTTTAACCTTTAACTAATACTCCAACTAAAGTGCAATCTCTAACCATCTCCGACAAGTAATCTTTAGCACAGCTTTTCTGCCAGTCTCGTGGAATTGTACCTTCCCAAAAAGAACAGTTTTACAAGACTTGACAGTGGAAAAACAGAACAAAAAATATATATAATTGGAATTTAACGTATGTACTCCATCGATGTAAATTTCCTTTTACATTACCATTAATATATTTTAATTGTTTGTGACAAGTTATTGCCTTAATTACTTTTTGTGTTCTTAATTGACTCATTACGGATAAATTGTCTATAAAAAAATACAGTAGTATCTTTTTGAGTGATTAAATAATGAAAACAATTCGTTGTATTGACAAATTATAAAAGTTAAACCTAATAATTGGACCACCAAGGGTGCATTCGAATCGGTAAGATCATGGCCAGACATAATTATTTGAAGCTTATTGTTCCGAGTAGCCATGTGAAATTACTCAATTCTAATTTAATACTTTATATATATTAAATAAATTTCTAAAGCCAAATGTATAATACTTGGACCAAAGCTTATGAGTTTGATCGCATATCCTCTTAACATTTTAAGATTTCCCCCTCTTTTAGATCCATATCCTCTTAACAAAGGTCTCTGAGTGTGAGCTCGGAAGAACTTCTTGATACACTTTATCCCATTATTGACCTAGCCAATGCAACTCAAAATTGGTCGAGTGAGTAAGTGAATTGATTATTATTTTGTTACAAAAAAAGGAAACTTAAAATTGGAAAATCACAAAAACATCAGTCAATAATCTACGACAGTCACGTGTGGGCATCCAAGAAACCCCAGAAAATCACGAGAAAATAAAAAACACAGTTTCCAATCGCCGTTTGCTGATGTAAAAATCTTTGGAATCTGTTGTTTTTTAGGGAGGAGTGACAGATTTTCAGAACTAGCTTATCTGTCAAAACTCTAAGGAACCTTTTGGACTTTGGAAGAATGTAAAAAAGTAAAATTCCTATTAATTAAGTATTATCCCTAATCGTAACCTAATCATTTTATTAATCAAAGTTAGGCACTTATAAAGCTACTTTATCAATTATTTAACCATTGTTGTCATTTTAACTTCGGATCACCTAAATCCTTTAAGGATAACGTGCTTCTCACCCACCTCTCTTTTGTTACTTTTCTTGAGGATAAGAAAATGACTCAGTTTTTTATAAATTCAACTTAAGAAAAGTCATCATCCCACGTCAAGATTTCACCATGCAGAAACTTACCAAATTTGTAAACTTCTAGATAAGTAAAGTCCAAAACTTTGGCTACAAAGTCCATGAACTTCTATAAAAAATATCATCTTTCCTGCTCTCCTTTGTAAAAAGTATCATTTCTTTCTTCGATGGACGTTATAAGGTCTTGGTTAGGTAAATAACTTAACGAATCTTTTGATCCGTAAGTTCCATCTAAATTTAGTCAATCGGAATGAATAGAAGAGGATTGTTACTTATTCCACTACTATGGGAATATAGGCAGGGGACGTTTGGCATGAGGTATAAGTAGGATTAATTATGGTATAAAATTATACATGGTTTAATTCCTTTTTTGGTTACTATTTTCCTTCCATTCATGAGCAATTCAATTCATATACGGAAATTTGGGTATTATTTTATCTCACCTTCTATGTGGGATAATAGATTTATCCATGGAGTAGTTATATATGAATAACAATTAAGGTGATAAAATTAAAACGGTTTTATTCGCATAGACATTTTTGTCTTTCTTTAAGGCCAAAGGTTATACTATAATTAAAAACAAAAATTTATCCAACTCAAAATCAAACACATGTACACCGTATATTTCATTTTTAATAAAATAAATTAAAAAAAATAATTTATATATTATTAATTCATGTATTACTATTTCTTGTATTGTTAATCCATGTTACCATATATTACCATCCCCATAATTGTTATCTGCTACTTATTCCACTGCTATGGGAATACATGTAATATCTCGTGAATTAGATATACTTGTTTAGTAGTACTATTAGCTATTGCTAGAATGTGAACAAGCTAAGATTTATCACTTTGCATATTTGTCACCTCTCTACCAGATTATTTACTTTAGTTACTATAGCTTCAGCTTATTTTATTTGTTCGCTTTTGCTCTTGTCATCCATCAACCTAAAACATTCCATGTACGCTGACATCGATGTCACAAAAATGAAATATCTCAATTCTCAAGTGCAAGTAAATCAATTAAATGGGGGGAGAATGAGGATTAGTGGTGGTTTTAATACCTTGACGCTCCGAAAACGATATGCTCATTACTCAGAATCACGTATCTTGATAATTGCGTCGTGAATTAATTAATTTAATTAAAATTAGGCGGTTGACTGTCAGAAAAAAAAGTAAATGTATAATTTTCTCGCGAATTAACCACTACTCTTTATATAAGTCCAAATAATCTTTCTGTTACCGACCAAAAGTAAAAAAATATTTGACACTATTCCGATAGAACTTCATTATCCATTAAAAATCGTTATCGAAAGATCAAAAAGTTCCAGTACTTCTCAGAGAGGAGCTAAACTAGGAGTACTGCTTATTTGTTTTATCATTTATTAAAGACGAAAGGGTTTTCGTGTGTGTATTTCCCAAAAATGTATCAGGTTTTACAATTAAATTTATTTGTAGTTGAGTCTAAGACGACCGTTTTTGTATCTCAATTCGATCGATCGATAAGCAATTTACGTAAGCAGGTTAATCGATTTCAAAAGCTTTAACTCGGAAGCAATTCAAAAATCGATGTCAGGTATGCAGATTCGACGGTAGGTTGAAATCAAGCAATTCAAGTACTAACGTGGAAGAGTAAACAAGTTCGAGGTAAAGGACAAATTAGCATTGTACGATGAGACGACTTCGTTTCGGCAAGATGCACAGTTAAATTTTGACAGCAATAATTTATCCGATGATGATTATAGCAATCCGATGGTGAACAAATACAATACGATGGAAAGTGAATATATTCAATCAAATAATATGAGGCAACAATGATAAATCCGATGTAATTTAACGATGAATAAATCGATGAATTGTTTGTGCGATAAAAATAACGATGGAGGGTTGCTTAAACTAAATGCAGTAAACGAACAAAATACGTCACGATTAAGGCAAGTATTGATTTAAGCGAATAAGCAATGAACAAATAATTAAAGCGATAAAAGCTTATTGTATTCGATGAATCGATGGATGGTGCTTCAATGGGAAGAACAGATCTCCTTCCACGTTTGAACCAAGCTATGATCAAATTTGAATACAGCGAATCTCTTAGCACAAATTGGCCGCGCAATGAAACAAATGATTACAGCTTTTTGACAAGAGAATAATCACTCTTTAGAATGAAAGAATGTTGCTTAGATCAGTTTTTTTTCGTGTCCTCAAGTGGAGGAGGAGGACACTATTTATAGGCTGATGATGAGCCCTTTCCAACCCTAGAAGGACTCTCTCTTTCTCACGTCTCTCTTTCAGCAACAGTCCACGTCCCTTGAAATGCGTTAGAGTTTGTTCCGATAAAAGTGGGATAAGGCCAATTATATTTATCTGCTGAAAGTCAATGTCTTCGGAACTTTCCGATTAAGTTGTTGAATAAGAAACACATCACCCAGCCAATGTCCTCGGAAGCCGCCACAGCATCGGACACACCTCCAGCGTGGAACGAAAATCGACCAATACAGATAGTCCCCCCACTTGTGAAGTCATGTGATCGTAACACTTCGCAAGTGGCCTGAAATTTAAAGCGGGAAAACACGTGGAACGTCCGTGTCCCTTCATTTTGAAAAGCCAAAATGTCGCTTCAACTTCAAATCATTGCACGTGTCAGCGGCAGTTTTCGCCGGTTCCCAAGATCATGATTGCTTTTTCCCTATAAATATTGGCTTCAACTTATTTCTGCGAACTTTGCATCTTCCAAACTTAAAATTCTCCAACTTTTCTTCAGAAATTCTTCAACTTTCTTCAAAAATTCTTCAACTTTCTTCAAAAATTCTTCAACTTTCTTCAAAAATTCTTCAACTTTCTTCAAAGCAGATTCATCACCTTTGCGTTGGTCAGTTTAAATTAGTTGCCTCAACTTGTTACATAATGTCTTCTCACAATATAGCTGATGCTGGAACTACCCCTTCCGCCGCCGTTGCCGCCACGGCACCGCCGCAGGCCGCTGCCGGACCTTCAACAGACAAGAAAGGGAAAAAGAGGGAGAGGAAGCCCAAAGATTTTGGGCCAGAAAAGCTTTATACCGATATTCTTCCGAATAAATTTACCTACGACGACGATTGCAAGGTTAGCACTCAGAACGATGTTCAGTCGGCCAAAAAGAAAAACATTCCCGTAGATTCAGTTTTCTGTGCCGTCACTGAGGAATCGATACCACGAATCAGGGAAGATTGTGGTTGGAAAGAGGGTGAGATTGACGTGGTATGTCCTCCGAGGAGATCGACTCTGACAACCTTTTACGGCGGCCATTCTGCCGTCCTAACATATCCATTTACGATAGGGTTTACTTTGCCGATTGACCCAATAATAGAGGAATTTTGTCGTCTGTACAAAGTGTGTTTGGCGCAGATTTCCCCGATGGTATGGCGCTTGGTCGCCATGTATCGGTGGATTAGCGAGAAAGTGGGGGTGGAAGTAACACTTAGGCATATCCTCCACCTTTACTCCCCTCGAGTTTATAAGGCGGGCATCATTACCGTGCAGAAGCGGGGTAGCCGGGCCCTGATCTCTGACAACGATGACGATCTCAGGGCGTGGGATCAGCGCTTCGTTTATATCCCAACGGAGCAACTTGTGGCTCCGGGGGCTGAACGACTTTCGACTGGGTGGAACCGAACACGTAAGTCTTCGATTTCGCTTGGCCTTACGTTTTTCCACATCTTATACTCTTTTCTGCGTGTGCAGCCAGCAAAGTTTTGTTCGAGCTAGTTCCTGACATCATTGACTGGCTGAAAAAGGTTTTGAAGGAAACCACAAACGATCAGAGGGCGTGGAAGCCGATCGCGGCTCTTTTGAAGGTGAAAGCAAAAAATCATGGTAAGCTCAATTTTAACTCCGGCCAAGCTGCATTCTTTGTTTTATTTTAACGGATCACCTTCAACAGGTATCACCGGTGCTGGTACTGGGCCGATTGAAGATGTGATCGGTGAGGAAGAAGTTGAGGAGATCGGGGAGGAGAACGTGAGCGGGACTGCTCCGAAAAAGAAAAAGAAAACCTCTTATCAAGACCTCAGGGCAAGATTTCTTGTTAAGACTGCTCCGCAAGGAGCTGGCCCATCGGCTGATCCTAAGCCGATCGAGCAAATTATTAAAGGAGCTGTCTCAGCGGTCGAGGCGGTGAAAGCCGTCGAGGAAGGCAATCTTGCTCGGATTCCCTCAGGGGAAGATGAGGAATCTGGATCTGAGCAACCATTAGAGCGACCGAAAAGGCCAATGAAGGAAAAAATGCTTGAAGTGGCTGAGCAGCTCAAAGCGGCCGAGGAGTATGATCGAAATTATGTGGACAACTTTGGTGGTGGTGGGCGATCAATCCTTCCTCCGATCGCGGAGGACCTGATCGATGTTACCTCCGGCTCGGGAGGAAAAGAGACTGCCATCGTCCCAACCCATGGGATATCAACTGTTGGGGGCGTTGGTGGTGCTCCTTCAGGCGATGTGCCGAAGGAGGTGGATCCCAAGAAGGGTAAGCTTCCCCTTGATCGTCCGACGACAACGACGAGGTCGAGGCATACGGAGAGTTCTGGTTCGTCCTTCTATGCATCGGACCATGAAGAGCCTATCGTTCGTCTTCCTCGATTCGAGGAAGCTGCTGCCTTTGCAGCTTATAAAAGGGCCAAGGCTGCGGGGGAAGCTAACACCAGGTCGTTGGCTATTAGCGTCCCCGGGGAGGTTGACCTGCTCAGATGCCCAAAGCATCTGGCCAATTACTTTTTTGACGTGATGGGGCCGATGGAAAAAGCTCGATTGAATTGCTACAGCGATGTGAGCTTGTCCTCTCAGATTGCTTTTAGTGCCTTTCGGGTAACTCTCCCTCCTGATTTCTGTTGTCTGAATCTTTTTTCTCTTTTACCTTATGGGATTTTCTCTTATTTTTAGAACACAATCATGGCCATCGAGTCAGCTGATCGGATTCGTCAGCTTGAAGCCGAGATAGCTCATCTGAACGAGAGAGTTGCCCTTCTTGCCTCCGCCGGTGATGGATGGCATAAGAATTTAAAGATATTGAAAGTAAAATACTCTGAACTTGAAGCCGAATCGGCTAAGAAGGCCACAGCTCACGCTCTTCGGGAATCAGAACTGGAGTCTCAAGTTCAAGCTTTGAACGATCAGCTTGGTCGGCTTGAAACTAGTATGGGTGACAAGTGTGCCGAACTGGAGGCTAAGCTGAAGGCCAGAGAGTCAGAATTCACTCGTTTGAACGAGGAATTTCGTATTCTCAAAGGGGTTAACGATGATCTGGCTGCTCAGAATGAGGCCTTGTGGGAGAGGAACTTGCTTCTTCAGAAGGAGTTGGCTACCCAAAGGCACTCAATAGAGAATGATTTCGAAGGAAGAAGGGAGCTCATTTTAGCGGAGTCGAGGCGCGATTTGTTGAGGGAGATGTCTGAGCATCAAGTCGATGTGGCTAATGAGCTCGAAGAAGCTGTACAAGTGGTGAAGATGACTCGTGAATCGCTTGGCCTCTCTCCAGATTCTTCTGATGAGGGATCAGATGGAGAATGAAATCCTTTTAAACTTTATTTTCGATCCTTAATTGTAATGGGGTCGTTCGACCACTATGTAAATATCCTTAGCTGTAACGAGGTCGTTCGACCATAATGTGGATATTTTTTGTTAATGAAAAGAAGTTCGTTTCTCTTATCGCTGTATCGCTTTCCGAAGATAGTTCAGTTTATTCGTTCGAAAATCTTGATATAAAACGATAGTTATTGAAAGAGATGATTGGGGCCCAATGTCTTAGTGCGTAGTGAGAAACGACGTCTCATTTTCACGTAATGCACTCTTCGAACATTTTTGCGAGTTCGGAATGAAAGATTTAACACGGTGAAAATTTGGAATTGTAAAATCCGCTCAATATTTGAAGCGACCGCATAAATCGAACAAATGTAAATGCGACGATATAACCAAAGTGTTGCATATTGAAGAAAACCGCTAAAGGGCCTTTAATACATTTTGGATCGTCTGATTCGATCGATTACAGGGTGCAGATGTAAGGCAAAGACTTTTGATCACTATTGGACCGTTTACATAAGTCAGTTAAACTAAACTTTCGACTTCGGACAAAAGCGTAGAATTTTGAACGTCCCCAGTTCGAGTGAACGTTGGAACTTCTGTCGAATTTTGAACGAGTCCCCAGTTCGAGTGAACGTTGGAACTTCTGTCAAATTTTGAACGCGTCCCCAGTTCGAGTGAACGTTGGAACTTCTGTCGAATTTTGAACGAGTCCCAAGTTCGAGTGAACGTTGGGACTTCTATCGAATTTTGAACAAGTTCCCAGTTCGAGTGAACGTTGGGACTTCTATCGAATTTTGAACAAGTCCCCAGTGTTGTCTTCAATCGATTCCGTTTTCACTTTGCGATCGAAAGTTCCCAGTGTCTGCTGATGAACCTCATGCCAACTCCATCCCCCCCAGTGTTCGGGTGCGAAGAATGAGTAGGCGAACACTGGTTCTTGACTTTGATACCTGAAACGAAATCATTGGACGACAAAAAACCAAGAAAACCCGTTATAGATGAAGACCACATTAGAGTGTTTGTCAGACCTATCGACCCCGATCGGAGCGTTTTGAGCTCAAGTGTTCGTGGGTGATGTTTGTCATCATTCGACCCCAACTATGCCTATCATCTAAAAGCGTTAGTATCCAGTAATCGAACAAATTATTCCGACGGAGAAATAATGAAAATTGCGAAGTAAAAGTAAAGGGTAAAAATTGATACCGCAGAACCTTAAAAATAGTATTTCTTCAATTGTGTGATATTCCAATTGAAGTCCACCGGTTTGGAATCCATTGTTTCAAGTTGGTATGACCCTTTTCCGATCACTGCTTTGACGCGGAAAGGTCCTTCCCAATTTGCTCCTAGCTTGCCTTCGTTGGGCTCATCCTTCTTCGGTCTTTTGATCCTTAGCACATAATCACCTGCATTAAAAGATCGATACCTGAGCTTTTTGTTGAGGTAATTTTCTGCCCTTTGCTTTTGTGCCTGTATTCGAATGAATGCCATGTCTCTTTTTGCTTCGACCAAGTTCAGATCTATCAACATGGCCTCTTCGTTAGCTTCCTCGGTGGAGTGGGCGAACCGGAGGCTGGGTTCTCCCACTTCCACTGGTATCACTGCTTCTGCTCCGTAGACAAGTGAGAACGGTGTCTCCCCGGTGCTGTGTTTCACCGTTGTCCGATAAGCCCACAGTGCTCCGGGTAGTTCGTTCGGCCAGTTGCCCTTTGAATCATCCATCCTTTTCCGTAAATACTCTAGTATTGTTTTGTTGGAAGACTCAGCCTGTCCATTTGCACTGGGGTGATAAGGTGTTGATGCAATTCGCTTGATTCCCCACTTTTCGAAGAAGGCTGTGATTCGTCTCCCCACGAACTGCTTACCATTGTCGCATGTGATCTCTTTCGGGATCCCAAAACGACAAATGATATTCTGGTGAATGAATTTGATGACCTCCTATTCACGAATTTTGGCCAAAGCAATAGCTTCCACCCATTTAGAAAAATAATCCGTAAGAATTAAGATAAATTTTACCCCACCGGGCGCTGTCGGAAGCGGCCCGACCAAGTCCATTCCCCACTTCATAAATGGCCACGGTGACGTGACCGAATGAAGTGGTTCTGCCTGTTGATGTATGAGATTGCCAAATCGTTGGCACTTGTCACATTTGCGGACGAATTCTTTGGCATCATCTGCGATTGTTGGCCAATAATATCCAGCTCTTAGGATCTTTCGAACCAATGACTTGCTACCGGAGTGGTTGCCGCACTCGCCTTCGTGAATTTCTTTCAGCACATAGTTTGTCCCATCTGGGCCCACACACTTTGCTAAAGGGCCGCTAAACATTCGTCTGTAGAGTTGGTTTTCTAAGAGATAATATCGTGCCGCTTTAGCCTTGAGTGATCGGGCAGATTTTTTGTCATCGGGAAGGGTTCCTGCCTGCAAATAAGACAAATATTTGTTTCTCCAATCCCAAGTGTGGTTAACATTGTTTACCTCTTTGATGCTCCGACAGAGTGGTGATTCGAACAGGTGGACCACTGTTTCATCAATTTCTCCATTGACGGTTGCTGCAGAACCGAGGTTGGCTAGAGCGTCTGCTTCGATGTTGTCCTCCCTTGGTATCTGAGCAATTTTCCATTCTTGGAAAAATGTGAGGAGATTTTGTACTTTTTCAAGTAACTGCTGCATCCTTGGGTCTCGAACACAGAAATCGCCTTGGACTTGATTTACCACCAATTGAGAGTCACTTTTGATATCTAGTCGCTCGACCTTCAAGTCTTTCGCAATTTTCAAACCTGCAGCGAGGGCCTCATATTCGGCCTCGTTGTTAGTTTTTGCATGTAGTTTGATTGTGTACCTGAGCTTTTCACCGGTAGGCGCTATCAATAAAACTCCGAGGCCAGTTCCCTTTACGTTTGAAGCTCCATCGGTAAACATTTTCCAAATTCCGGGATCGGGATCCCTCATCATCAATTCTTCCTTTTTTGCCTCCGGGAGGATATTAGCGCTAAAATCTGCTACAAAATCAGCCAACACTTGAGATTTTATGGCGGTGCGAGGCTGGTAAGTGATTTCGTACTCGCTCAGCTCGACGGCCCATTTCATTAATCGACCAGAAAGATCTGGCCGATGCAAAATATTTCGTAATGGAAAAGTGGTTACGACAGAAATTGAATGACATTGAAAATAAGGTCTTAATTTCCGTGCAGCAGTGACTAGTGCTAGTGCTAATTTTTCTAAGTGCGGATATCTTGTTTCTGCATCTAAAAGTGTTTTACTGACGTAATAGATAGGAAATTGGTTACCTCTGTCCTCGCGGACGAGGACAGCGCTTACAGCGACATCGGAGACAGCCAAGTAAATCAGCAGCATTTCTCCTTCGATTGGTTTTGATAGGAGCGGCGCATTTGAGAGGTAAAGCTTCAGTTCTTTGAGGGCCTTCTTGCATTCTGGTGTCCATTCAAAGCTTTTGTTCTTTTTCAGCACCGAAAAGAACCTGTGACATCGTTCTGATGACCTTGAGATGAACCTGCTGAGATAGGCGACTCGACCGGTCAGTTGTTGGACTTCCTTCACCGTTGTCAGGTCTTCGGGAATGTTTTCAATTGCTTTGATCTTGTCTGGGTTGGCCTCTATTCCTCTCTGCGATACGATGAAACCCAAAAACTTGCCGGATCCAACTCCAAACGCACATTTCTCTGGATTCAGTCTCATATTGAAACGCCTCAGTATTGTGAAAGTTTCCTCCAAATGACTTAAGTGACTTTCTCTTTCAAGAGATTTGACTAACATGTCGTCGATATATACTTCCATGGTTTTTCCGATCAAATCTTTAAACATAGTGGTGACCAAACGCTGGTAAGTAGCGCCAGCGTTCTTAAGACCGAAGGGCATTACAGTGTAGCAGTAAGTCCCCATGTCCGTGATGAATGACGTCTTCTCACGATCCGATGGATCCATTGAAATTTGATTGTAGCCTGAATAGGCGTCCAAGAAGCTCAACATCTCGTGTCCCGCCGTCGAATCGATCAGTCTATCGATGTGGGGCAACGGGAACGAATCTTTTGGGCAGGCTTTATTGAGGTCGGTATAATCAACACATACTCTCCACTTGTCGTTTTTCTTTGGCACAACAACAGTGTTTTCAAGCCACTTAGGATATTTGACCTCCCTAATGAACCCATTCGTTAGCAGTTTTTCTACTTCGTCGTTGATCACCTTCCTTCGGAATCCCCCATTTGGCCGTTTCTTTTGTTTCACCGGCCGATGTTTTGGGTCGACATTTAGCTTGTGTGTGGCGACCTTTGGATCGATCCCCACCATATCTGCATGGGACCAAGCAAAACAATCGGAATTATCCTTGAGGAAGGATATGATTCTTGATTTTACTTCGGGATCCAATGCTGATCCCACATAGACTTTTCGATCAGGCTTATCATTGAATAATGTTACTTCTTCCAAATCTTCTATCGTAGAGTCTCCAGCTTTTTGTTTATACGGTTCTCTCACGCATGGTGGAACCTGTGCGAAGTCGCCTTCGACTTCGGAATCCGGTAGCTGCGTTGAGGCGCACAACGGAGCCGAAGTGAAGCTTCCGATCACGGGTCCCACTGGCTTGTATGGTGAAACCTGTGCGAAGTCGCCTTCGACTTCGAAATCCGGTAGCTGCGTTGAGGCGCAGGACGGAGCCGAAGTGAAGCTTTCGATCACGGGTCCCACTAGCTGTGATTGCTACAATCGAAAGCCATCCTTAACTGCTACTGAGTAACACTCTCGCGAAGCCTGCTGTTCGCCTCTGATTTCACGAATTCCCCATGGGGTAGGGAATTTTACGACCTGATGTAGGGTCGATGGGACTGCTCCCATAGCGTGAATCCACGGTCGACCCAATATCACATTGTACGCCATTTCGCCTTTCATTACTTGAAACGATGTCTCATTCTCAACACCTTCTGCATAAGTCTTGATAATGATTTCTCCAACGGTTACTTCACTCGAATTGTTGAAACCCGACAACACTGTTGAGCGAGGTACGATCTTGTCGCTCAACTGCAGTTGTTCCACTACCCTTGCGTGTATAATGTTGACTGAACTACCAGCGTCGATCAACACCCTTTTCACATCTGCGTCATCGATCCTCATTGTGACTACAAGTGCGTCGTGATGAGGATGGATTCTGTCATCGAAATCAAAGTCTCCGAACACGATCTCATCGTTCATATCATCTCGTGTTCGTTTGTCTCGTGTAAATGAGACCTTTGCGTATTTCTTGGTAGTATACGTTACTCCACAAACGTCATTTCCTCCGGTAATGACATTCACCGTCTTCCTAGGAGCAGGGGGTTTTGGCGGTTCATCATTTTTCTTCTTATTAAAATTATTTCGTCCTCTGTCAGTTAATAACTCGACCAGATGCCCCTTCTGCAGCAAACTGGCCACTTCATATCTCAACGCCTTACAATCCTCTGTTGTGTGGCCGAAGTCATGGTGAAATGCGCACCATAGATTTTCGTCCCTTGTATTTGGATTTGTTTTTATGCGACCTGGAAATTTCACAACCTTATCGCCCATCCCCTTCAAGTGATTTACCAAGCTTGGTGTTGATATGCAAAAGTTATACTCCGTCACCTTTGGGGGAAGTGATCGATCTTTCTGAGCTGAAGGTGTGTTCGAATTCCCTTTCTTCGATTGATTTTTCGAACTACCAGCTTCGTGATTATTGTTCCCCATTCGAGGGAAACTGTAAGGTTCCCATCGCTGGTCCCTGTAGTTTCGCCTGTCATATTCAACTATCCGTGGTGGAGGTCGATCGTAATGATAATTGTTTCGGACCCGCTGTAGTTCCTCCTCCTCAGCTCTGATCCTTGGTTCGCATTCCCGATACAGTACTTCGAAAGTCCACGCATCGACTTCTCTGAGGCGATCTTTCAATTTCCATGCCTCAAGCGAATCAGTGCGCAAATTGTTAGCGAAGGTCGGACAGGCCCACCTTTCTTTGAGATTCGATATATGAAGATTCTCATCATTGAACCGCTGCACAAACTGTTGGATGGTTTCCCCGGGTCGCTGCCTGACATTCAATATATCTTCCACCCTTGGTGCTATCTTTTTTGCTCCAGTATGTGATCGAATAAACTTAGCCGACATGTCGTCAAAATTCAATATCTCATTTTCAGGCAACTGAAGATACCATTTCAATGCTGGTCCTTTTAATGTCTCGCAAAATTTTTTGAGGCTGACTGAATTAATTTCTTCCGAGGTCAAGTCATTCGCCTGAACTGCGACCGAGAACATATCGATGTGATCCCTCGGATCTGTGGTCCCATCGTATCTCAAACTTTCTGGTAATTTGAAAGTTTTGGGAATGGGCATTGGGGCTGCAGTTGCCGGGAAAGGACGCTTTGAGATTGACTTCTTAGCGACCTCGTCCGTTAACTTTGGGACACCTGGCAATTTCTCCATAAATGATTTTATCTCACCAAATTTTTTGTTCACTGTATCGTTCAACAGAGTTTGCATCGTTGCTAACATTCTTACTTCTGCAGTAACCGAGGCCGGAGCTCTCGTAGCTGCCGCGGCCGTACCCGATCCTCCAGATCCGACCCCCGCTGCAAGTCCCCCTGTTACGGCGCCCTGAGGAACCGAAGTCGGAATGCTTGCTGGGGGTGTGATCGGTGGAGTGGGTGTTCTATTTCCGATAGAATTAGACAAAACCTTTAGCTGCTCCTGTATCATTTCGAACTGAGCGTCGTGTTTTCTTAAATACGCCATTAAGGCTGCGTTCACGTCTCCTGACTCAATTTCGACCATGGGCTCCTTACCCGGCCGTTGTTCTTGAGGTGCGTTCAATTGTGAACCAGCAGGAATGTCGTCGTGAGCTGGATCCTGCTCGCGATTGGTGGATTCATCGACCGCTTCAACGTTGGTCGGAACTGGAACCCCGTCATTGGGATTGAGCTATTGACCGTTCAGAGCGGCAGCGATGGTGTTGCGTTCATCTGCCATTTCGAAACAAAGAAATAAACGTAAGTAGTATCAAGCGATTCAAATCTCGGAACAAAATCGATTGCCTAGTCCCCACAGACGGTGCCAAATTGTATTTCCCAAAAATGTATCAGGTTTTACAATTAAATTTATTTGTAGTTGAGTCTAAGACGACCGTTTTTGTATCTCAATTCGATCGATAAGTTATTTACGTAAGCAGGTTAATCGATTTCAAAAGCTTTAACTCGGAAGCAATTCAAAAATCGATGTCAGGTATGCAGATTCGACGGTAGGTTGAAATCAAGCAATTCAAGTACTAACGTGGAAGAGTAAACAAGTTCGAG
Organism: Petunia secreta; assembly: GCA_029990175.1. NCBI lineage: Eukaryota > Viridiplantae > Streptophyta > Magnoliopsida > Solanales > Solanaceae > Petunia > Petunia secreta. The sequence goes on along the minus strand of JARKIP010000087.1, from coordinate 1,370,014 downwards.
GTAAAGGACAAATTAGCATTGTACGATGAGACGACTTCGTTTCGGCAAGATGCACAGTTAAATTTTGACAGCAATAATTTATCCGATGATGATTATAGCAATCCGATGGTGAACAAATACAATACGATGGAAAGTGAATATATTCAATCAAATAATATGAGGCAACAATGATAAATCCGATGTAATTTAACGATGAATAAATCGATGAATTGTTTGTGCGATAAAAATAACGATGGAGGGTTGCTTAAACTAAATGCAGTAAACGAACAAAATACGTCACGATTAAGGCAAGTATTGATTTAAGTGAATAAGCAATGAACAAATAATTAAAGCGATAAAAGCTTATTGTATTCGATGAATCGATGGATGGTGCTTCAATGGGAAGAACAGATCTCCTTCCACGTTTGAACCAAGCTATGATCAAATTTGAATACAGCGAATCTCTTAGCACAAATTGGCCGCGCAATGAAACAAATGATTACAGCTTTTTGACAAGAGAATAATCACTCTTTAGAATGAAAGAATGTTGCTTAGATCAGTTTTTTTTCGTGTCCTCAAGTAGAGGAGGAGGACACTATTTATAGGCTGATGATGAGCCCTTTCCAACCCTAGAAGGACTCTCTCTTTCTCACGTCTCTCTTTCAGCAACAGTCCACGTCCCTTGAAATGCGTTAGAGTTTGTTCCGATAAAAGTGGGATAAGGCCAATTATATTTATCTGCTGAAAGTCAATGTCTTCGGAACTTTCCGATTAAGTTGTTGAATCAGAAACACATCACCCAGCCAATGTCCTCGGAAGCCGCCACAGCATCGGACACACCTCCAGCGTGGAACGAAAATCGACCAATACAGTGTGGAGCAAAATTAGTCTGAAATTCATCAAAAGTTGAAGGTTTCCCGACAGAATTCAAATGAAACAGACCGTTGAAAGATGACGATTTTTCAGTAGTGGCCTATTTAGAAGGATTTTGTTGTTGGAACAAACTACATCTGCCTGATGTACAATAGGAATGCAAGAAACCTCCATTTTCCAAGTCCCGTTCTTTTTTATTGATGCTTGTCTACAATCTTAAAACGATACCGAGTAATATCCACTAGTTTTATTCTACGTTAACTGATCAAATTACGACATACCAAACTTATACATAACTGGACAAAGTATCAGCGATGAATAAACTGAATAAACGACCAACTTTTTTGCTATGGATCCTCATTCTGGGACAATCAAGAATCAAATGAGATCTAAGTTGAACGATTTGTTTCAATTATAAACATCAAACAAAAACAATACAAAATGTGTAGTTTAGATACACAATTGATAATATCATTGAGAGTTGACTGCCTAGGTCTAGGTAGTTATTGATGATATTTTGACCTAATTAAGTATTTATATTTTTGTTATGTTGTGAATCTAAGAAACAGTGACATGCCATGTGGAATGTCCAAATAGGATCCCACATGGCATAGGCCCATGCACATTCCTTTTGCTCTCTGACTTCCACATGGACTTGCTTTGTTTGACGCGGTTTCTTCAAAACTAGTTGACTATATTCCAAATTAGGAAACCCTCCAAATATGCTTTAACTTATACTCCATGTGTTTAGAAAATGATGATAATTCTCTTTTATCAGTATGTTTCAAAAAAAAAAAAAATGATACGATTTTGGATTTAGAAATAATTTAATTTCAAACTTCTCAGATTATTTTTAATGAGATGATTTAAGCCACACGAATCTTTATGACGTAATTTAGACTATCCGTTTTAAAAGTCTTAATTTCTCTTTTAAATTCTGTCTCAAATTAAATTATGGTATGCAGTATGAAACGGGGTGCATACATTGGTGAAGAATTTTTATACTTCGGGTGTAATTTAAATGATTGTATTAGGTAGCATGTAGTACTACTTTTTAAATTATGCTAATTTGCATACTTTTAATAAAAAGATTACATATAACTTTCAGGTGATCGGTTAGTATACAAATTTTCTCACACAATCGGGGGGGTGGGGGGGGGTGTGTGGATAAATTATTAAATGAACTCATATGTATATATTGTTGCAATAATTTAATTTTTAGCTATGTTTTTTATTTTTACTTTTACCGATTTAAGTCGTTGTTCTTTATCGCCCGGAGTATTTCAGATGAAGGTTCTAAAGTCATGTGTATTATATAGTATTAGGTACATTAATTACGATCCCTTCCTATCTTACTACGAATAAGATAATAATTTGATATTCCATCTATCTTACTTTGTTTGTTATACTAATCTTATTAGTCTGTCTTAAAAAGATTGTCATACTTCTAAATTTGGAAATAATTCAACTCTAAATTTATTTTTTGACTCATTTATAGCCACATAAATATCTATGGCTCATTATAGACCACAAGTTTTAAAAGTCTTCATTTTTTATTAAACTTTGTGCCAAGTCAAACTAGACAAACAAATAAGACGGAGTATTATATAGCAACTGATCGCTGGTTTCAGACACTGTTGTTTGCCTTCTAACATTTTTTTCCTTCTCTGACAACATTAATTATATGATCTCTTCCTCCCGAAATATTGACCATAACACTAAAATAAACTAAGCAGAGAAAAGAAAACTTAATTAAAATTGCTTGGATCATTTGACCAGATAATGTTCATAATTTAGATTTAAAAATAATTCTAAAATATGGCAAGGATTTCAGTTAGGATAATGTCCAATGCCATTTTCCTCTTGTGTTTTCCAACAGAAATAAAATACATAATAAGTTAAAAATCATAATTTGGAATTTAGGGAACACTGAATGTAATCCAAGGGCTTGAGTCATTGCACCGGGAAGTTGTGGTTCGTTAGGACTCGTTCAAAATGTCTTGATTTATTTTTGACATAGCTCGAGGCTAATTTAGAATTTAACTTTAAAGGATTCAACAAGATTATCGATTGAGTTTCAAACCTGTGCTTCTCGCTTTCCAAGATATTCAGGGAAGGGGACTTGTCGGGCATCACTTACGACGGGACGTATCATCAGTCAAAGGGTTTTCTCCTTCAACGTAGTTGGAAAGGTAGGTGTTCGGCATGTCCTTTGCTAAGGAACTTCTTTGTTTGATCATAATTGTCATCCTCACATTTATTATTTTCCCCAAACTTTACTATTTCAATACTTATATACTGTTTAAAAAGTCAGGTATGCCCCCCCCCCCCCCCCCCTTCTTCAAGATTCCGATTTATATAAACAGAACTCAATATTTATATAGTAACTTTCATAATATCCACCTAAAATATCTTTATATATTCTATATGCAGAATATTGGCTTTAATTGAATCACTTCTGATTGGTCAATAAATATAGATTGCAATGCTTTTTTTTTTTTTTTTTTGAGTCCAAAATACACCTCTGCTATAATTTTATCACAAATGACAAGTCCTGGTTTATATACAAGGGGCGTTCACTATAGAACATCACTAGGGAGTGTCCTTTTGATTGAGGCTGAGCCAAAGAGACCCGACACTCCCAACACTCAACAATCACGATCTTTCATGAACTGTGTTGAATTAAAAAAGAATCATCGAGTTTGCATGAAAAATATTGTTATTTATTCGTCTTTGTTAGTGTATAATAGAAAAATAGGAAAAATGAAAGATCGAATATGATTGGTTTCAGTTAGAGACAAATGAGCATATCTCATATTCTATGATAGAGCTTTTCAATATTGTCCCCATTTAGTTATTTTGGACCCAAAAGAAAGCAATGATACTACACTCTTCGTCTACATGTGCTTCTGTTTGGGTGCCCCTCTCTCCCTCCTTACAAGATTTACTACTACTATAATTCAGTAATGTTTGGAAGTCGCATAACCACAAAAATCCTAGCTTAATGGTTCTGCTTTTTTTTTTTTTTTTTTTTTTTTATATATAAATTCTTTTATCCCTTTTCCTTTGTTAGGGAAAACAACTTTCTAACCGAAAGAGATTACCAGAAGTAAGCCGAACCCGGACCAGAATTACAATGTGATGAATTCAATCTTTTTGTTCTTATCACTAAATTTATAGTTTATGCTGGAACCCTTGCACATTTGAAATTATAGGATCTGAATATTAAATTTATAAAAAAGTTAATCATCATTGTATTGGCCGGATTTGTCCGATCACGCAAGTGACACGCGGCCAGCTACGTGGAAAGATGAGGGCAATTATCGAAGACGACATAAATCGAGATCGGAGTGGGATGGCCTTGATCGATAGAATGTGATCGATTGAATGGAATCATGACCGGAAGATTTTGAAGACGGTTGTTTTGCCAGATAGTGGTGATTGATCTTAGAGCCCGCTTGGGTGAGCTTAAACGTGACTTATAAGCTTATAAGCCCATTAATATATTTTTGGTAACATAAAAGTTTTTGGGCTTATAAGCCATAAGTGACTTAAAAGCAACATTTTGAGAAGTTAGGAAATCCTAACTTCTCAAAAAGTGGCTTTTAAGTAACTTTTTGACTTATAAGCCACTTAAAATAAGCTGCTTATAAGCCCACCCAAACAGGCTCTTATTCCGCTTTTGTCGGAACGGATTCAACAGAGGTTGTTGAACATGGACAACTGCTGTTGTGTGACTGATGGAGAGACGTGAGAGGGTGGAGTCCTTCTAGGCTTGGAGACTCCACATCTCTCAGCCTATAAATACTTCCCCATTTCCCCAATTGTAAATTTACGTTCCATTGAACAAAAGTCACCCATTTTCTCATTCTGCTGTTATATCTTCATTATTACTATTATCAGTCCGCCACTACTATAATCTTACAGGCACAAGTCGCAGCTTGGTTCAAGTTTGAAGGAAGATTCTTCACTTCAACGGAATACCAGCCTTCGATCGATCAATACAATAAGCTTTACTGTTTTCCTTTATTGATTTATTATTTGTCTCATTGTTTGCTTGCTGTGTTCACTATTTGACATATTTTTTCGTTATCATTGATCCTATTAATTAATCATCATTATCTTGATCGTAACATTGACTCAGTAGGATTATTGCTAGTCTATAAATCACACTCTCATCGTTTTTGCTAAGCATATCATCAGTTAATTTGCATTATTCTGCATACTTGCCGTTGTCGTTGTCGTAATTCTATCGCAGCATTCTTCATCGAATTCTAGTCTAAGTCGTTCATTTGACACTTAGTAATCTGATATTTCAAACGTGCTTGATTAATCCATAATTACTTATCTTGTCCGTAATTAGTTTATTCGGAATTAGTAAGAATCGACCGTTTGTGATTATATATTCGAATTATCGTAATCGGTAAATTTACTGCTCATCTTCGTTTATACGATCACATCTGTCCTCCAGTCAAACTCGCAATATAGAGTTCTCGAACTCATTATCATCTGTTTTATTGGATTTTATATATTGTCTTCGGTGTATTGCTTGGTAAATCGATCACTTGTCAATGTAAATTGCTTATCAGCCGATCAAATCAAGATATAAACGGTCGACTCAACTAAATATAAATTTAATTGTAATATCTGAAATCAGTTTTAGGAAATACAATTAGGCGCCCACCGTAGGGTCTAGGCAATCGATTTGTTCCGAGATTTGATCGTTGATACTACTTACGTTTGTTTTCTTGTTTTACGATGGCAGATGAACATAACGTTTATGCTATCACCGTTTTAAACTGTCAACAACAGCTTAATCCCAATGACGGGGTTCATGCTCCAGCGACTGACGAAGCGGTCGGTGAATCAACCAATCACGAGCAGGATCCACCTCACGACGACGTTCCTACTGGTTCACGGTTGAACGCGCCTCAAGGATGTTGACCCGGTAAGGAACCCGCGGTCGAATAAGTGGATACCAATATGGCGTTGATGGAGTATTTAAGAAAACAGGATGCGCAGTTTGAGATGATACATAAGAAATTGGAGATTCTGTCTGGCTCTATCGGAAACAGAGCGCCTACCTCCCCGATCACACCCCCCGCAATCATTCTGACTTCGGTTCCTCAGGGCGCCGTAATAGGGGGACTTGCAGCGGGGGTCAGATCCAGAGGATCAGGTACGGCCGCCGTGGCTATGGGAGCTCCGGCCTCCATCGTGACAGAAGCAATGATGTTGGCTATGATGCAGACATTGTTGAATGATACAGTTGAGAAGAAATTCAATGAGATGAAGCCGTTTATGGAGAAATTGCCAGGAGTTCCAAAGTTAACAGACAACGCTGCTAAGAAATCGATCTCAAAGCATCCGTTTCCACCAAGTGCAGCCCCACTACCTATTCCCAAAACTTTCAAGTTGCCAGAAAGTTTGAGGTATGATGGAACTACAGATCCGAGGGATCACATCGACATGTTTTCGATTGCAGTTCAATCGAATGATCCGACTTCGGATGATATCAACTCAGTCGGTTTGAAGAAGTTATGTGAAACGCTAAGGGGATTAGCGTTGAAATAGTATTTGCAGTTACCCGAAAACGGGATATCGGATTTCGATGATATGTCAGCTAAATTCATTCGAGCACACACTGTAGCTAAAAAGATAGAACCAAGAAAGAAGCATATCTTGAATATTAAGCAACGACCCTGTGAAACTATCAAACCGTTTATAAAGCGGTTCAATGATGAAAAGATTAACATCCCAAACGTCGAGGAGAGATGGGCTTATTTGTCTTTTGCAAATAACTTGAGCAACGATTCAACGGAGGTATGTGCAAAGTTGAAAAATCGATTGAGGGAAATCACTCCATGGACCTTTGATGATTTACATCGTGAGTGTGAACAAAAAATTAGAGCTGAGGAAGAGGAGTTGCAGTTAGCCCGATACAATCATCGGTATGATCGGCCACCACTACGGAGAGTTGGGAATGATAGGCGAAACTACAGGGATCAATGATGGGAGCCCTATAGTTTCCCTCGAATGGGGAATAACAACCACGAAGCTAATAATTCGAGAAATCAACCAAAGAAGGGGCAGTCGGGTCCATCCTCGACTCCAAAAGATCGACCACTGCCTCCTAAAGTGACAGAATGTAATTTTTGTGTGTCGACGTCTAATCTAGTGAATCATCTTAGGGGAATGGGTGAGAAAGTTGTAAAATTCCCCAACCGTATAAAGACGAATCCGAACACAAGGGATGAAAATTTATGGTGTGCATTTCATCACGATTTTGGCCATACGATCGAAGAGTGTAAGGCATTGCAATATGAGGTAGCCAGTTTGTTGGAAAAGAGACACTTGGTGGAACTCTTGACCGAAAGGGGGCGAAATAATTTCAACAAGAAGAAGGATAATGAACCACCAAAACCTCCTGCTCCGAGGAAAACTGTGAATGTTATAACCGGAGGAGATGACGTTTATGGGGTGACTTATACCACATAGAAATATGCAAAGGTTTCGTTTACACGAGATAAGAGGAAACGAGATGATATGAACGATGAGATTGTGTTCGGGAATTTCGACTTCGACGAAAGGATTCATCCCCATCATGATGCCTTAGTAGTTACGATGAGAGTTGACGATGCCGATGTAAGGAGAGTGTTGGTCGATGCCGGCAGTTCGGTTAACATAATTCATTCGAGAGTAGTAGAGCAGTTGCGGTTGAATGATAAGATCGTACCTCGATCTAGCGTTTTATCAGGTTTCAATAATCCGAGCGAAGTAATCGTTGGAGAAATTACGATTAAGACATATGCGGAAGGTGTCGAAAATGATACTCTGTTCCAAGTAATGAAAGGTGATATGGCTTACAACGTGATACTTGGTCGACCATGGATCCATGCTATGGGAGCAGTTCCATCGACTCTGCATCAAGTTGTAAAACTTCCCACTCCATGGGGAGTGCGCGAAATAAGAGGTGAACAGTAGACTTCTCAAGAATGTTACTCAGTGGCCGTCAAGGACAACGTTCGAAAATAGCAATCACAGTTAGCGGAATCCGTGGTCGAAGACTTCACCACGATTCTGTCATGTGCTAAGCAAGCACAATTAGCGGAATCCGTGGTCGAAGATGACTTCACCATGATTTTGTCATGTGTTAGGGAACCGAACAAGCAAAAAGCGGAAGACTCTACGATAGAGGAATTGGAAGAAGTAGTGTTGTTCGATGACAAGCCAGATCGAAAAGTGTATGTTGGGGCAGAGTTAGATCCCAAAACGAAAACAAAAATCATATCTTTTCTCAAGGATAATTCTGATTGTTTTGCTTGGTCCCATGTGGACATGACAGGAATCGATCCCAAAGTTGCCACACACAAGTTAAACGTGATTCAAAACATCGACCGGTGAAAAAAGAAGCGACCGAATGGTGGTTTTCGAAGGAAAGTTATCAACGATGAAGTAGACAAGTTGTTGACGAATGGGTTTATCAAGGAAGTTAAGTATCCAGAGTGGTTGGCAAACACTGTCCTTTTACCGAAGAAGAATGGGTAGTGTGTGCGTCGATTATACCTACCTTAACAAAGCTTACCCAAAGGATTCGTTCCTATTGCCCCACATCGATAGATTGATCGATTCGACGACAGGGCACAAATTGTTGAGTTTTTTGGATGCCTATTCAGGCTATAATCAGATTTCCATGGACCCAACAGATCAGGAAAAGACTTCTTTTATCACAGACATGGGGACTTACTATTATACGGTCATGCCTTTCGGTCTCAAAAATGCTGGGGCTATTTATCAACGGTTGGTTACCACCATGTTTAAGGATTTGATCGGAAAAACGATGGAAGTGTATATTGACGATATGTTGGTTAAGTCATTGGAAAGGAGGGATCATTTGAGTCACTTGAAAGAAACATTTATGATATTGAGGCAGTTCAACATGAGGCTGAACCTGGAGAAATGCCCGTTTGGGATCGGATCCGGCAAGTTCTTGGGATTGATCGTATCGCAGAGAGAATTCGAAGCCAATCCAGACAAGATCAAAGCGATTGAGAGCATACTCGAAGAGTTGACAACGGTGAAGGAAGTTCAACAGCTGATTGGTCGAGTAGCCTATCTCCACAGATTCATCTCGAGGTTATCTGAACGATGTCATAAGTTCTTTTCGGTGCTAAGGAAGAACACTAGCTTTGATTGGACGCCAGAATGCAAACGAGCCCTCAAAGATTTGAAGTAGTACTTGTCCAATCCACCCTTGCTTTCAAAGCTTATCGAAGGAGAAGTGTTGTTGATCTACTTGGCTGTTTCTGAAGTAGCTATGAGTATTGTCCTCGTTCGGAGGACAGAGGTAACCAATTTCCTATTTATCATGTTAGCAAAACATTACTTGATGCGGAAACAAGTTATCCACATTACCAAAACTTGCACTCACACTAGTCACGGCAGTACGAAAACTAAGACCATATTTTCAATGTCATGCTATATCTGTTATAACTACTTTTCCTTTACAGAGTATTTTACATCGGCCGGAACTCTCTGGACGATTGATGAAATGGGCGGTCGAGCTGAGTGAGTATAATATCACTTATAAGCCTCGCACCGCCATCAAATCACAAGTGTTGGCTGATTTTGTAGCAAAATTTAGCGTTAACATCCTTCCGGAAGCGAATAAGGAGGAACTTATGATGAGGGATCCAGACCCTGGGGTCTGGATGATGTACACTGATAGAGCTTCGAACGTGAAAGGAACTGGCCTCGGAGTCTTACTGATAGCACCAACCGATGAAAAACTAAGGTATGCGGTCAAACTACATGCCAAAACTAACAATGAGGCCGAATATGAGGCCCTCGCTGCAGGTCTATAGATTGCAAAGGATTTGAAAATCGAGCGGTTGGACATCAAAAGCGATTCCCAAATAGTGGTGAACCAAATCCAAGGAGATTTTAGTGTCCTGGACTCGAGGATGCAACAATTGCTCAACAAGGTACAAAATCTTCTAACTTCTTTTCAGGAGTGGAAGATAGCCAAAATCCCGAGGGAGAAGAACATCGAGGCAGATGCCTTGGCCAACCTCGGTTCGGCAGCAGCCATCGAGGGAGAACTCGATGAAACAGTTGTTCACTTGTTCGAATCTCCACACTGTCGGAGCATCAAAGAGGTAAACAATGTTAACCATACTTAGGATTGGAGAAACAAATATTTTTCCTATTTGCAGGCAGGTGTTCTATCCGAAGATAAAAAAGCTGTCCGATCTCTCAAAGCGAAAACGACCAGATATTACCTTTTAGACAACCAACTTTATAGGCGAATGTTCAATGGCCATTTAGCAAAGTGTGTTGGGCAAGATGGCACGAGCTATGTGTTGAGGGAAGTTCACGAAGGAGGATGTGGTAATCATTCCGGTAGCAAGTCGTTGGTACGAAAGCTAATCAGAGCTGGATACTATTGGCCAACGATGGGAGAAAATGCAAAGGACTTTGTTCGAAAGTGTGACAAGTGTCAGTGATATGGCAACCTCATACATCAACAAGCAGAGCCCCTTCATTCGGTCACGTCACCGTGGCCGTTCATGAAGTAGGGGATGGATTTGGTCGTGCCGCTTCCAACAGCGTCCGGTGGGGTAAAATTTATTTTAATCTTAACAGATTATTTTTCTAAGTGGGTAGAAGCAATTGCTTTGGCTAAAATCCGTGAACAGGAAGTTATCAAGTTCATTTATCAGAACATCATTTGTCATTTTGGGATCCCAAAAGAAATCACATGCGACAACGGTAAACAGTTTGTGGGGAATGGAATCACATCTTTTTTCAAAAAGTGGGGGATCAAGCGGATTGCATTAACACCTTATCACCCCATAAAAACGGACAAGCTGAATCTTCCAACAAGACAATAATCGAGTACGTAAAGAAAAGGATGGATGAATGAAAAGGCAATTGGTCGGACGAACTCCCAGGTGCGCTGTGGGCTCATCGAACAACGGTGAAACACAGTACTGGAGAGACTCCGTTCTCACTTGTCTATGGAGCAGAAGCATTGATTCCGGTGGAAGTCGGTGAACCTAGTCTTCGGTTCGCTCATTCCACCTTTGAATCAAACAAGGAAGCCATGCTGATAGATTTGGACTTGATCGAGGAAAAAAGAGATGTGTCTTTAGTTCGGATACAAGCAGAAAAACAAAGGGCAGAAAACTACCTCAACAAAAAAATCAGGTATCGAGCTTTTAATATAGGTGATTATGTATTGAGGATCAAAAGACCAAAGAAGGACGAACCCAACGAAGGCAAACTGGGAGAAAATTGGGAGGGACCCTATCGGGTCAAAGCAGTGGTGGGAAAGGGCTCATATCAGCTCGAAACAGTAGACTCAAAGCAAGTCGACTTCAATTGGAACATCACACAATTGAAGAAGTATTATTTCTAAAAATGCCACGGTATCGTATGATCGAATTTTACTCTTTTTTTTAACATAAATTTCATTTTTCCTCCATCAGGCACACTTGATTATTGATTATTTGGTACTAACACTTTTAGATGATAGACATAGTTGGAATCGAAAGATGACAAACATCACCCACGAACACTTGTGCTCGAAACGCTACAATCGGGGTCGATAAGTCTGACGAAACTCTAACGTGGTCTTCCTCTTTAACGCCTCTTCTCGTTGCTTTTCTTTCAACATGTTCGTTTCAGATATCGAAAGTCGTAGTACAGTGTTTGATTGCTCATACTTCGCACCCAAACACTGGGGGGATGGAGTTAGTAAGATAATCGCGCACTCAAGGACTGGGGACTGCACGGAAACTGGGGATTTCTTTCGAAAATGAAGACGAGATTGTTTGAAGACAAAACCGGGGACTCGTTCGAGTTCGATGAAGAGTTTCGAGCCCCAACATTTTCACTCAAACTAGGGACTCGTTCGATGAAAGTTTCAAGCTCCAATGTTTTCACTCAAACTGGGGACTGTTCGTCTAGATCAAACGTAAACAAAATATAATCGATCCATTAGCGATCAAAGAATTCTTGTCAAGTATTACTGCCTTTTAAACGGCCACATTATGTAATCGATCGAATTAACTGATCGAACGATGTATCAAACACCCGACAACAGCCAATACTTCAATAAAATACAACACTTATGTTATGTCATCTTATCGATCTTTACAGAACTTATGTTATTTTGTGTTATCGATTTTTTATACTTGAATTTTACAATTTCAAACTTAAATGACTAAGTGTTTGATCGCAAATTTCCGAACTTGAAAATGTTCGATAAGTGCACTACGTGAAAATGTAATGCCATTCTTCACTACGCACTAAGTACATTGGGCCCCAATCATTTCATCTTTTTCCGATGACTATCGCTAAAACATTAAAACTTCGAACGATTGAGTTAACTTGTCTTTTGGAAAACCCAAGGGAAAATCCAATCTTCGGAAACAATACTTGAAGCGATAAAAGGAAATTCATTTCATTTATTGGGATGAAATATTTACATCAATCGGCCAAATGGCCTCATCGTTTAAAAACACAAAAAGACCAAGCTACTGGTCGAAACAACTAAACGAAAGCAAAATAAATAAGTAAAAATTCATTCATCATCTCCGTCGAAACCTTCATCGGAGGAGCTAGGAGGAAGACCGAGATCTTCACGAGCAAGCCTTAAAATGGTTGTAGCTTCGTCCAATTCAGTGGGACTGTCAACGCTGCGATCGAGCATCTCCCTTAGCACATCGCGCCTCAACTCAGCAAGGATCAAATCCTTTTTTTTCTCTCAAATTCTCCCTCGAGGTCGCGCCTTAGGTTGACCGATTCCCATTGAAGAACCCGATTTCTCTCCGTTAGGCTGTTGAATTGAGCAGTTAGGTCTTCGTTGCCCCTACGGAGAGTTTGAATTTCTTCGGACGCCATGACAAGTTCTCGATCTTTGCTCTCCAAGACAGAGATGAGTTCGGCACACTTCATTTCCATGTTGGCTTCGTGCTGACTAAGCTGCTCGTTCAAGGCTTGAATCTGAGACTCCAACTCAGATTCACGAAGAGCATGTTCCTTCGTGTTCATGTCGAAATTAGCCAAGAGCTCAACATGCTTAGTCTCCAAAGCCTTCAATTTCTTGTGCCACTCTTCCCCCGCTGAAGTAAGCTGGGCAATTTGATCGTTCAGAACTTTGGCTCCATCTTGGAGTTGGCGAATTCGATCAGCTGTCTCGATCGCCATTATTGTGTTCTGAAAGCAAAACATAGTTAGATTTCATAAGTGGTTTATACTCGAAGGAATGAAAAAGAATAGATGATGGGAAGGAGATCACCCTGAAACAAGCAAAAGCGATTTGTGAAGGGAGGCTTAAGTCGATGTGCACATTCAGTTGGGCTTGCTCCATCGGGCCCATCACTTCGAAGAGATAATCAGCAAGGCGCTTTGGGCATCTGAGCAGATCGACGTTGCACGACACGTTCACTGTGATCGATCTATCGCCCAACTCTTCGGATTCGCCCAAAGCGGTGAAGGCTGAAGCATCCTCACCTTGAGAAAAACGGACTATCGGATCAACATGATCCATAATGAAAAACGATGAACCTGTACTTTCAGCGTACTTGTACTTTGTCGTAGCCATTGGCTGATCTAGAGCTGGCATTTTTCCTTTGCTCGGGTCCCTCTCCTCGAGGCTTTGATCTATCGCCTCGACTATCATCTCCTCGATCCAAGAAACAACACCCAAGGAAACGATAGCACCATCCCTACTGGGCAGACCGCCAGATCCTGAAGTGACTTCTTCGGGTATTGGAGACAAGTGAAAATCTTCGCCTCCGAGATCAGCTGAAAGGTCTCCAACTTGTTCAGCCGCCTTGAATTGAATGGCCGTCTATTGAAGCCTCTCCTTCACCGGCTTCTTGGGGCGCCTTACTAATCGATCAGACCCCGATTCTTCTCCAGCCTCATCATCATCGAGGTCAACGATCGGAGTCGTCTCTTCGGCAGCTTTTGCTGCTGCAATAGCTGAGTACGTCCCAGCAATCACTTCTTCAATGGATTGGGGATTGGTCGGCGAGCCGCCCCTTGCTCTTTTCCCACAGTCCTTGGAAGATATTCACTCTTCAAATCCTTAAAGAATTTTTTCTTCTTCTTTAGAGCAGGAACGTCGTAGACTTTCTCCTCCTCCTCGTCGCTGGGCTCACCTCCAGCACCTGTAATGCCAACAAAATTTCCAAGTTAGCAGAAGGAATAAATCGAATGCAAGTTTGAAGGAACGGAGTATACCATGGTGTTTGGCCTTCAAAGTCAGCAAAGCCGCGATCGGCCTCCAGGCCTTTCATCGTTGGTTGTATTGTCCAAGAATCTGATCAACCATTGTTTGATTTTGGGAACTTGATCGAACAGAACTTTATCGGCTGGGGATAAGAAGATACGATAAATTCTTAAAAGAATAGATAGATTTCAAAAAGCAAAAAATAATCGAGCACTTACGGTTTTGGTTCCAAATTCTAGGAAGTAGCTCTGCTCCAGGGGCAGTCAGTTGATCCGTAGGGATGAAAACAAAACGTTGATCCCATCCTCGGAGATCGTCATCATTATTGAAAATCAGAGCCCTTAGCAAGATTGATCACCTCCACTTTATAAACTCGAGGGAAGTAAATGTTCAAAATATGGCGAAGTGTAAGTTCCACTTCAGCCTTCCTAGCAATGAAGCGCATTATCATCACCGTTCTCCAGATCGATGGAGAAAGTTGTCCCACACACACATTGTACATCCGACAAAATTCCTCGATCAGAGGGTCGATCGGAAGAGCGAAGCCGATTATAAATGGATAAGTCAACACCACCGAATGACCTTCATGGTGAGTGGCCAATGTAGACTTCCTCGGAGGGCATACTACATCGACCATATCAGCTTTCCAACCACAGTCCTCCCGAACTCGTGACATCGAGTCGGGAGTAATTGCACTATATACAAAATCGATGGGGATGTTTTACTTCTTCTTCCTTTCGGCTTCGTTTTGGACATTGACCTTGCAATCATTGTCGTAAGTGAATTTCTTTGGAAGAATTTCCAAATACAGCTTTTTTAAGACAAAGTCCTTTGGCTTTCTCTCCTTCCGCTTTTCCCCTTCTTATCTTCAGAAGGACCAAGGCGATTTGTTCCACTATCGGGGCAGACTGCGGTGGCGCTGCAGCGAAAGGAGTGGTGGAAGCAGCAACATCGGCAATATCTTGAGTAGATGAAGACGACATTTTGAGCAAGTTTTCCTTAACTTAATATATGAACAAACTAAAAGATGTGCAGAAGAAATTTGTAGAAAAAATCAAAGCAAGTTTGCAACAAGAAATTGAAGAACACGACTGAAAATTTAGAATGTGGTCTTGAGAAGAAGTTGAAAATTTTGTAATTTTGGTGTAAGTGTGGTATTTATAAGGCAAAGAGTCATCATTGCCTCGGTAACCGGAAAAACTGCTGCCCGCACGATGCCTGACGTGTGCGGCGATGGGAAGTTGAAATGACGGTTTGACGTTTCAAAATAGAAGGCCACAAATGCTCCACGTGTTTTTCCGCCTTAATTTTCAAGCCACTTGCCAAGTTTTTCGAACACACGCATGGCAAGTGGGGGGGACTATCTGTATTGGTCGGATTTTATCCGATCACGCAAGTGACACATGGCCAGCTACGTGGAAAGATGAGGGCAATTATCGAAGACGACATAAATCGAGATCGGAGTGGGATGGCCTTGATCGATAGAGTGTGATCGATTGAATGAAATCATGACCGGAAGATTTCGAAGACAGTTGTTTTGCCAGATAATGATAATTGATCTTATCCCGCTTTTGTCGGAATTGATTCAGCAGAGGTTGTTGAACATGGGCAACTACTGTTGCGTGACTGATGGATAGACGTGAGAGAGTAGAGTCCTTCTAGGGTTGGAGACTCCACATCTCTCAGCCTATAAATACTTCCCCATTTCCCCAATGTAAATTTACGTTCTATTGAACAAAAGTCACCCCTTTTCTCATTCTGCTGTTATATCTTCATTTTTACTATTATCAGTCTGCCACCACTATAACCTTACACTCATTGTATTAAGCACAAGTCACAGCTTAGTTCAAGTTTGAAGGAAGACTCTTCTCTTCAACGGAATACCAGCTTTCAATCGATCAATACAATAAGCTTTACTACTTTTCTTTATTGATTTATTATTTCTCTCATTGTTTGCCTTTTGTGTTCACTATTTGACATATTCTTTTGTTATCATTGATCCTGTTATTTAATCATCATTATCTTGATCGTAACATTGATTCAGTAGGATTATTGCTAGTCTATAAATCACACTCTCATCGTTTTTGTTAAGCATATCATCAGTTAATTTGCATTATTCTGCATACTTGCCGTTGTCGTTGTCGTAATTCTATCACAACATTCTTCATCGAATTTTAGTCTAAGTCGTTCATTTGACACGTAGTAATCTGATATTTAAAATGTGCTTGATTAATCCAGAGTTACTTATCTTGTCCGTAATTCGTTTATTCGGAATTAGTAAGAATCGACCGTTTGTAATTATATATTCGTATTATCGTAATCAGTAAATTTACTGCTCATCTTCGTTTATTCGATCACATCTTTCCTCGAGTCAAACTCGTAATATAGTGTTCTTGAACTCATTATCATCTGTTTTGTTGGATTTTATGTATTGTCTTGGGTATATTATTTGGTAAATCGATCACTTGTTAACGTAAATTGCTTATCAGCCGGTCAAATCAAGATATAAACGGTCATCTAAGATTCAACTAAATATAAATTTAATTTTAATACCTGAAATCAGATTTAAAAAATACAATCATTTTTAATTTTGTGCGCCGATTTCCTTGTCGAAAATATTAGGTTTAGATGACTTTTAAAAAAGGAGGAGAAGAAAAAGGAAATACCACAACGATTTAAAAAATAGCATACTAAGCTTTTTTAAATGATCAAGTTAGTACGCTACTTTTTATATGATTGTTGTCCTATTTCCTTTCCTTCTTCTCCTTTTTCAGACGTCATCTAAACCTAACATTTTCAACAAGGAGATCAATGCATAGATTGAAATTAATAATTAACTTTTATATAAATTCTATATTCAGATACTATAATTTCAAATGCGTTAGGGATTCTGGCATAAATTATAAATTTAGTGATAAGAACAAAGAGATTGAATTCATCAAATTATTATTCTGGTTTGGGTTCGGCTTATGTCTGGTAATCACTTTCGGCTAGGATTTTTTTCCTTACTAAGGAGGGGGGGGGGGAAGGGGGGGGGGAAGGGGGGAAGAAGCTGAACCATTAACCAAGGATTTTGGTGGTTATGTAACTTCTAAACATTACTTTATTATTATTATTATTATTATTATTATTATTATTATATGTATTTAATATCTGTATTTATCTTCTTTTGTATTCAAATAGAGTTTGTATACTATTACGTGTATTGGGTAAAAATTGACATGCTCGGTCAGCACCTCGGAATAATGGACCGAAGAGAAAGCGAGCCGGCGCTCCAAAGAGAGAGTTGAACCCACTGATTGAGTTACCGAAGTCGAATTCCAATGCCATTACCGAAGGCTTGTTGCGGGCTGAGCTTCGGTAACATGTGCTCTTAACCGAACAGCAAGGTCATACCACCGAAGCTTTGTGATCAAGCTTCGGTGATCACCTCGGTTCCAGCGGCTTTGCAGCCCACTACTTCACCCCACTAACTTCTCCATTTAATGTCAAGATCGTGGGATAAAGCACAAACTGATGGTGGAGAACATGGGCAAGGCTGTTAGGCCTATAAATAGCAGTTCATTTTGTATCATAGGGATCCAGAAATACATACAGAAACTCTGCCCAAATTTGTACAAGTTATTTTTCCGTATTTACGTCTATTTCGTGCATTTATTCAATTTTGATACGAAGATTTGCTTATATTCGAATCCAAATTCGATTTGTAATCCTAAACTGATTTAGGCTCATACAAATTGGCGCCGTCTGTGGGGATATAAGCAGTAACGCTTTGTTCCAAAGTTTCACGTCCTTTTTCATCAAAGCTTACGATTCAACGACATTATGGCTGATAATAGTGATAACAATAGCGAACGGGCCGGCGTTCCGTTGAACCAACAGCCCGTCTCACATATGACAACTGAAGAGTTCCAAGCTTATGTTGTCCCTATGTTAAGAGCTCTCCAAAATAGACAGTAGGAGCAAGCTAACATTAATGCTGAGTTCCGCTCCTCGTTGGAAGCGACGAACAGTGCAGCACCGAACAGCACCCAGCCTTCGGCTCCTGGTGGAGGCATCCCGCTCTTCGTTCCTACGGGCGCGATAACAGGGCGGACCTCACAACGGGGCCACGTCTGGGGGCTCGGGAAACAATCCAACTATAATGCCACACTTCGGGACGATTCCCACCGTGACCGAAACAACATCCTCGGTCGATGTCGAAAAATTGACCAGGGAAATTGAGGCTCGCATCGAGGCGCGCGTGGAAAAGCGCCTCGAAGGCGTGCCGGGGGTAACAAAAGAGGAAGATGACCTCGATATTGATCAATACAGGGAGCTGCCCAGCCCCAACCCCCAAGAATTTCAAACTCATGTTTTTGAAGAAATATGATGGGACTACCGATCCCAGAGAACATGTGAGAGAATACATGGCAATGGTGAAGAGCAACGACTTAACGGCTATACAGCTCGAGTCGATGTTCTTGAAAAAATTTGGCGAGTCCTTGGAGAAGGGGGCTCTACGTTGGTATATGTGCCTGCCAGAGGGGTCGATTTCCACCTTTAAGGAAATGTCTAGCGCCTTCGTCAAGGCGCACACCGGGGCCCAAAAGATCCTACAAAGGAAGGAGGATATATGCGAAGTGAAACAAAGGCCCGGTGACCCACTCAAAGAATTTCTTGAGCGATTCCATGCCGAGCGCATGGAATTGCCTCGGATGGACGATACCTTGGCCATCATGGCATTTGAAAAAGGTATCAATATTCGCAATTATGACGCTGCCGTTGAATTGCGAAAAGAACTCCAACAATATCAGGTCCTAACATGGGAGGATCTGCACAAGCGAACTTACTCCAAAATTAGATTGGAGGAGGCTGAATTCAAAAGCCGAGGTTACCATCATAAAAACTGAGGCGAATCTTCGCATCGCGCCGAGGCGCCGCGAAGCAAACCGAAGGGGAGGTATGAGCCATATACCTCGACAAGACAGCGTGTCAGCCAAAGGCTGGGAAACTCCTTTGGTAATTCATACACGAATTCACACATAAGCCAACGGCTCGGAGGGAAGGTTCAACCCAACACGAACCAAAGAAATCCCTCAAGCCCAGCTTCGGCTCCAAAAAAGGATCTACCTCGGATCACTGACTACAACTTCAATATATCGACCTCGGAGCTGGTCAATGTAGTCAAAGGGACTGCCGGGGTAAGGGTTCCCAAGGACATGAGGACCCCGGTGGACAAAAGAGACCATAATCTGCACTGTGAATTCCATGCAGATTACGGCCACAGGACTGAGGATTGCAAAGCCTTGCGCCTCGAAGTAGCTCACCTGTTGAAGAAGGGAGTATTGGCTGATTTCCTTACCGACAAAGGGAAAGACAATTTCTCCAAGAACCGAGGTGATGGGCAACCACCTCGGGCTCCACCCCCGAAGAGAGTAGTGAATGTCATTACCGGGGGATCAGAGGTGAACGGCGTGAATTTCGCCGCGGCCAAGAAATTCGCCAAGTGTTTGACGATGATGACTGTGATGGGATGATGTTCCCCCGTCACGACGCTTTGGTCATCATGCTGAGATTCAACGACTCTGACATCAAAAGAGTCTTGATCGACCCCGGTAGTTCGGTCAACATAATCAGCTACAGGGCTGTTAAAAAAATGTGGTTCAAAGGGGAGATTGTCCCCAAAGCAACAGTGCTAGCCGGCTTCAATAACTCCACGGAGAAAACGTTGGGTGAGATCACACTCAAGACATTCGCCAAGGGAATTATTAAGGAAACACTGTTCCAAGTAATGCCCGAGGATTTGGCATACAATGTGATCCTCGGAAGGCCATGGATCCAATCCATGAAAGCTGTCCCCTCCACCTTGCATCAAGTGATTAAATTCCCTATACCTTGGGGAGTTCGATCAATCAAAGGGGAGCAACGAGTAGCGAGGGAGTGCTACTCGGTTGCATTATAAGTGGAGTCGCCCCGATAGGGCCAAAGCAATAGCAACGACAGCAACCGAGGCAAGCGGGGAGGACACCCGAGGGGAAGCCGAAAAGATTCCAGTTTTTTATTCAAGAGCCTCGGAAGCAAAAGGCCGAGGATTCAATCGTTGAGGAATTGGAATCTTTCACCCTATTGAAAGAGTTCCCCGATAGGAAAGTGTTTTTTGGCTCGGAGTTGCACCCGGAGTCGAAAAAGGCGATTATTGAAGTTTTGAAGTCCAACCATGACTGTTTTGCTTGGTCCTATTCAAACATGATGGGTATCGATCCGGAGATCATGACTCACAAGTTGAATGTGGACAAAACATTTACCCCGGTGAAGCAGAAGAAGAGACCTCATGCCGGGGTAAAAAAGAAGGCGATCGAGGATGAAACCACCAAATTATAAGAAAATGGTTTCATAAGAGAGGTGAAATATCCCGAATGGCTGGCCAATATGGTGGTCGTGCCGAAGAAGAATGGCAAGTGGAGAATGTGTGTAGACTACACTGACTTGAACAAAGCTTGCCCCAAAGACTCATATCCATTGCCACAAATTGACAGGTTAATAGACTCCACGACTGGACACAAACTATTGACCTTCTTGGTTGCATATTCGGGCTATAATCAGATCCTCATGGACCTGAAGGACGAAGAAAAGACATCGTTCATCACTGACCGAGGTACTTTCTGCTATAAGGTGATGCCCTTCGGTCTGAAGAATGCCGGGGCAACCTACCAAAGGTTGGTATGTCGCATTTTCAAGGAGTATATTGGAAAGTCTATGGAGGTCTACATAGATGATATGCTCATCAAATCGATCCGAATGGAAGATCATTTAAATCATCTGAGGGAAGCCTTTGCTGTTTTGAGGCAATATGGCATGAAATTGAACCCCGAAAAGTGCGCCTTCGGCGTTGGATCGGGCAAATTCTTAGTACTCATTGTCTCTGAACGAGGCATCGAGGCTAACCCAGATAAAATCAAAGCTATCGAAGAGATTCCCGAGGAGCTGACCGGGGTGAAAGAAGTTCAACGCTTGACTGTCCGAGTCGCCGCCTTGAGTTGATTTATCTCAAGGTCCTCGAAGCGATGCCACAAGTTCTTCTCCGTTTTGAGAAAAAACAATCACTTCGAATGGAAACCGGAGTGTAAGCAAGCATTGAAAGATTTGAAACAATATTTGGCTAACGCACCGTTGCTTGCCAAGCCAAAAGAAGGTGAAACATTGCTGGTCTACTTGGCCGTGTCTGAGGTGTCTATCAGCGCAGTGCTGGTTCGGGAAGAAGATGGAAAGCAGCAGCCCATCTACTATGTGAGAAAGACACTCCCCGACGCTGAAACCAGGTATCCACACTTGGAAAAACTAGCACTTGCTTTACTTGTTACTGCTCGGAAACTACGACCCTATTTCCAGTGTCACCCAATAGCGGTAGTTTCAACCTTCCCTTTAAGGAGTATATTGCATAAACCTGAGTTATCGGGGAGGTTATCAAAATGGGCGGTAGAGTTGAGCGAGTATGATATCACCTATCAACCTCGGACATCCATCAAATCTCAGTCCTAGCCGACTTCGTGGCCGACTTTAGTGTTGGGATTCTGCCCGAGGCGGAAAAGGATAACTCCATGGCAAAAGGAACCCCCTCGGGGCTATGGATACTTCACACCGATGGAGCAACTAACTCCAAAGGTTTGGGTTTAGGCATAGTCTTGAGAGCAGCAACCGGGGAGAAAGTCCGGCACTCAGTTCGGTTCAAAAAAGTGACCAACAACGAGGCCGAGTACGAGGCAGCTTTAGCGGGTTTGGAGCTGGCTAAAGAAATAGGAGTGGAAAGAATCGAACTGAGGTGTGACTCACAGTTGGTAGTGAACCAGGTCCTCGGTGATTATACGGCTCGGGTGCCCAGAATGCAGCTATACTTGGACCGAGCACAAAGGATCTTGGCCCAATTCCAAGAATGGCAAATTAAACAAGTACCTCGGGAGGAAAATACCGAGGCCGACGCCTTAGCAAACCTGGGTTCGGCGATTGACGAAGCTCACTCGGGGACTGACTCAGTGGTTCGGTTGTTGTCCGCACAAATGAGAGGGATGAAGTTGCAGGTCAACTCAGTGGACAACAGATGGGATTGGCGGATTAAGTTCATCTCTTACTTCGACTCGGGGACTGCTCCCCAAGACAAAAAAGAAGCAAAGAAGTTAAGGACCCAAGTAGCCCCGTATCACCTGATCGAGGGTAATCTGTATAAAAGGTTATACTGCGGCCCGATGGCCAAGTGTTTAGGTCCCGATGAGGCAAGATACGTGATGGCCGAAGTGCACGAAGGCGAGTATGGCAACCACTCGGGGGGAAAATCCTTGGTGCGTAAGTTATTAAGAGCTGGGTATTATTGGCCCACAATCAGTGCCGATGTAAAAGCCTTCGTGCAGAAATGTGATAAGTGCCAACGCCATGGGCAGATGATCCACCAACAGGCCGAGCCTCTACACTCGGTGGTATCACCATGGCCCTTCATGAAGTAGGGGATGGACATTGTTGGACCATTGCCCAAGGGAAAGGGTAGTGTTCGCTTCATTCATTAGACAAAAACGACCCGAAGGTCAAAAGTCATGCGTACATGAAAGCCCAAAGGCTAGTGTCCAAAAAGGCACAAAGGCCTGAAACAAAATAATACATCAAAATATTTATCAAACCCCGCCACTAAGGCTACGCCCCATCGGCATCTTCACTGCCCTCTTCGGCACTTTCACCTTCGTCCTCACCTTCGGGCCCGCCATCGTCCGAGCCCTCGCTCGAAGGGAGCTCATCCACAATCCTTTGGGCCTCGGTAGCAGCCTCCCTTGCCTTGGCAATCTCCTCTTCAAGTACAGTCTGCCCAGCCTGGACTTGCTCAAGTGTGCTAAGCCTAGTCTTGACAACGGCCCATGTTTCTTCAAACTTCGCCCTCGTTGCCCTGACTTCGGCCCGCTCATTGAGGTACGCAATCCTGCCCTCAAGCTTGGAGATCTGGCCTCGAAGGGATGGTACTTGGTCTACTTGGCTCTGCAACCCATGAGCTTGGCGTTGTACTCGTCAAGTTTACTGCGATACTTCTCACCTGCTACAAGCACTTCGGTCTTGGCCCTGAAGAGCTCAGCCTCAAGGCGAGCATTTTCAAGGCTCAACCTCGAACGCTCTGCAGTAAACTCGTTCGTCGCGGCTTGGACTCGAGCTTCGGCGGATTCCACAACCCCACAAAGTTTAGGCCGAAGCTTTATTGACACGCTCCAGCTCTTCATTCAAGATTTCAAACCGTGCCTCCAGCTCGGTAACCTTTCCTCTAAGACCCTTCTTTTGCTCATCCCAAGCGGCAGCAGCTTCCTGGATCTCTTTGGCCCGCTCACGCTCGAGGTGAACAGCTTGCAACGCAAGAACCAAACTCTGCGTTCAAAACAAAGTGTCAATGCCAGAAAAGAGGCGAAGCAAACTACGCAAAGCATACGCTAAGACTTACCCGAAGGGCAGAAGCGGCAGAGACACCCATCAAACTCATTGGGCTAAGATTCCGAAAGGCATGAGCTTCGGCAGGGCCAAGCATGACATCAAGGGCAGCAACATCCTCTTTTGTGGCATCCAGCAAATTTGCATCAGGATATATTTCCAAGGCCTGAGGTGCGGTGCAGGAAGGCTTCGGTGAAGCTCGAGAGGCTTTAACCGTGCTCTTAATCAAGCCTTCGCCCACTCTAGCCTTGCCTTTTCGCTTTGCATCTTCCTGATCAAGCTCTTCCACGTTTATCATCTCGGTTGTCCCAACAACCTCGGGTCTTGGCTCTGGAATCGCCTCGGAGGCCGGTTCTGGCCTTACCTCGGGAGCCAAGGGAGGAAGCGCTTCATCGCTGGGCTCATCGACAAGGCCTCGACGTTTTGTAATTGCTGCCCAGCAACAGGAGCAGCAGCTTCCTCGACCCGAGGTCCCTTCGCCTTGGCCGCTCGTTTTGACACATCCCTTTTTCTTTTGGAACCTGGGGAAGGAAGGGGAGCAATTTGTTTAACATGAGAACGGGTAGAGGTGGAGATGCACGAAAACTGACCTAAGAAAATTTCATCACCTTGTGATGTCCCTTGGCTTGACGAACCTTTGGCTTTCTTTTCTTCAATAATCTGCTTCGCCAAATTCGCCATCTTGGCGATGCCTTCGGTGATGTCAAGCACCGTCCTTTCTCTCTTCTTCTTTTCTTTCTTACCTCATTTCTCCTCTCCTTCCCCCTCAACCTCCACATCGGCTTCTTCTTCCTCCTCGACATCTTTTACAGCTCTGTTAGGGAGACCTGCATAAATGGGGAAAATATTAGAACATGACAGCTCGAAGCGAATAAGAAAAAAAAATCACAAACATTGACGCACAACTCACCATGCCTCTTGCACACCCATCGGTTCTCCTTCAACCCGGCTAATATCATCCACTGCCGCTTTGGGCGCGTCTTCGACTGCATAACCTCGGTAACCCACTCGAGCAAATTCTTTGGTGGGTTAATTGGAACCTTTTCAGCTGCAAGTCATGGATAAAAAGATGAGTGCTAACCATGATAGTCCAAAGCCGAAGGAAAAACAAAAGTAGACACTTACGTTGAGCATTCCACACTTCGGGGAAACCAGGTTCGGTTGACAGCAGCCTCGTAGGGATGAGCACGTACCGGTCATTCCAACCTCGGTCCCCATGATCCTCGCTCTTGCTCAGAATCGCGTAAGATCCTCGAGGTAGGAGGGCAACCACCCCGGCTTTATGAAATTAGGGGTAATAGAGAGAGATCAGATGTTGAAAGGTGAAAGGCAACCCAGCTATGTCGCTCAAATATTCGAGGGCCTGAACAACCCTCCAAACCTCGGGCCCTAGTTGGGCTAAACACATATTGTAAGACCTACAAAACACGTCGATGATGGGGTGTACTGGCAAGTTAAACCCTATGGTGAAGGGGTAGGTAAAAATCGAAGAGTATCCCTCGACGTGTGTAGAAACAGCCGAGTCCGGCGCCGGGATCCTAATCTCCACTTTGGGCCCCCAACGGCAGTCAGCCCGAACAGCTTCAAGCCTGTCCTCAGTTATGATGCTCGGGGTAACATGGACTTGAATATTCCTCTTCTTCCCTTTTTGAGCATCGGACTGAGCATGGACCTTCAGATCCTTATCATTGTTGAAACTCGAAAGGATGACCAACCGAGGATCAATCTCCACCTCGAGAGGAATATTCCTCTTCGATTTCTTTGACGGGCCAACTTCGGTTTCCCCCTTTTGGCGACTGGTCCCTCCACTCACCTCGGCTCCACCTACTGAACCACCCGCCTCTTTGGAACTGGTAACGTCATCACCCTCGACGTCATCCCTGTCCCTGTTGTGGTCGTCACCACCCACGTCAATCTCCACGTCATAACTGACCTCCGTCGTATCGCGGCCAGCCCTTGCCTTACGCCTCTTAGGAGCAGGAGCCGCAGACGTGGCCTCGCCACCACCTCCTGCTTCGACCACCTGCAGCAGAGGTACAACGGCAGCCATATCGTCATTCATGGCCATGGTGGCGAAACGCTCCGCCCTTTCGCCAGAATCACTTGAATCGTGACCGGAATTCGTAGCAGACATGATAATGATCAAATGGGAGAAGAAATCAAGATCGGGGAAACAAGTTTGGAAGGTTAAGAATTCTTTCTTTGCAAATTCTGCTGAGTGTCGAAAAGTTTTCAAGTGGAATGGAAGAAGATGAAGTGAGGTATTTATAGGAGACTTGCACGTGCAAGTTGGAGAAGTAATGATGACTGTAACGTTGGAGAAAATAAAAAGTCGGCGCGACCGTTCGGTGACCAGCCAACGGCCGCCACGTAATGCGGAACGGCAGCCCGAAAGACATGCAGCTTTTTGAAATCCTTGGATAGGGTTTCGCCACGTCGACTTTCCGCTCAAATTCATTCCACTCCTCGGCGACCTCGGTGCTCATCCGAGGAGCGGAGGGACTATCTGTATTGGGTAAAAATTGACGTGCTCGGTCAGCACCTCGGAATGATGGACCGAAGAGAAAGCGAGCCGGCGCTCCAAAGAGAGAGTTGAACCCACTGATTGAGTTACCGAAGTCGAATTCCAATGCCATTACCGAAGGCTTGTTGCGGGCTGAGCTTCGGTAACATGTGCTCTTAACCGAACAGCAAGGTCATACCACCGAAGCTTTGTGATCAAGCTTCGGTGATCACCTCGGTTCCAGCGGCTTTGCAGCCCACTACTTCACCCCACTAACTTCTCCATTTAATGTCAAGATCGTGGGATAAAGCACAAACTGATGGTGGAGAACATGGGCAAGGCTGTTAGGCCTATAAATAGCAGTTCATTTTGTATCATAGGGATCCAGAAATACATACAGAAACTCTGCCCAAATTTGTACTGACAATCATATATTGAAATCAAGTTATTTTTCCGCATTTACGTCTATTTCGTGCATTTATTCAACTTTGATACGAAGATTTGCTTATATTCGAATCCAAATTCGATTTGTAATCCTAAACTGATTTAGGCTCATACATTAGGTCTATAGATAGACATCAGCTATATAAGTGTTAGTAGTGTTGGATATGCTAGGACTCTATATTCAGTGCACTTGTAATGTATATATGAATGACCTTTTTACACTGGAATAATATACATAGGATACCAAATTCTTAATACATAGATTGATTAATTAACGAGCCACTAAAATGTCGCACGATAATAATCAGTTCCGAGTGAGCCATGAAATTGCATAACCTAATAAAACTTTGCAATTTAATAATCCAAAATAAAAGGAGTGAAAATATAGAAAAAAATTGATCCATTTATAATGTGTGGTGAGTAGGAAAGAAACAAATCAATGCTAGATTTTATATTTAGGGGCATGTAGTATATACCATTTTGAGTCTTTGTAAGTTCTTGAATATATCGCCTTTTAAATCTCCAAGTTTGACTTCCAAAAATATTTATATGTTTTTTGAACTAAGCAAAAATTAACAACTAGATCCTGGCCAATCAAATCGTGTCTTGATTCATTTTTAGCACTTTAATTACCAGCAGCAGTTAGCTGACCAAACTCCATAAATCAAGCTTATGCTCATTAGATGCTCTATACTTTCAACAGGACAACGAGCAGTAGCACACAACTCTATACAAAACAGATGCACTTGTCACAATATCAAGGAGTAGTTTGTTTGTATAGATTCAAATGACCTACATGTATACTTCACTAAAGATTGAGTGCATATGTTGAAAGGCATCTCCTTAAATTGTTTATGTATAATGCTTTAATTAGTTTTCTGCTTAAGAAATGACCACTGTGTCACATGACATTTTTGGACACCCCATATGAAAAGGATCTTGTTTTTAGTAAAATAATCATAACTAAAAAGAGCTTTTTTTTAGAAGGGTGTTTTGAAGAGTGGGTTAAGGGGGCTGACCATTAAAAGAGATCTAGTAGCTTAGTTTAAGATTTTATAATATTTTAAGTACAATCTAAATGAGAAAGTTGCATATGGAAATGTGGGTAACACCATCATCAAATCTTCAAGTATATGTTAGTCAAGATACTATTTACTTTTAACTATATTATACAAGTCTAAAATGTGTTAATTATTTTTCAAGGCTTTATTGACATTGGCTAATTGCTTATAATTTACTACTGATTACTACAGAAAAATGAGATTTGGTGTTAGTTAATAAGCAATTAGATGAAGACATTCTTCTAACTCTAGTCTTAACTACTCTGGCAAAACAGGTGTCTTCCCTTAAGATGGAGCTGGCAACATAGCATGGCCATTTCATTATTTCTACTAACACAATTGTACTATTCGGTCAAGTAGTACCTAAATTTATAAAAATAATTGTATAGTTCATCATTGTGTAATGAAAATAAATAAGCAAAACAATGTTCATCCATCAAATTTATTTAACCTTACCTAGACTTTTGTTCAAACTTATAATAGTGAGAAATTCATAAAGTACCATCTTATTGTAGTCTTATCAGTTCTTAAATTTAATTAAAATTCAAAATAAAACAAAAAAAATTATTGATTTGACTCTAAGAAGAACCTTATTATTAGGTCAAATAATTTTCATTGAATAATCAAATTGAGCAAATCAATGTGTTTTGATAGTCGCGTTTCATTTATGTACCTATAGCTCGAGGCATCATACTGTAAGGTGAGTCTTGGGATACCACACATACTCTACATTATGGAAGTTTGGTATTCAAATTGTGTGATAATAGAAGCCAACTGTACGAAAGTGCTGGATAAATGCAGTAGAAATTATACTGTAATTTGTGGACTTTGTCTTCGTTACTCTATTTGATTTACTTAGAAATTGTTACCTTGGATACGTAGTTTGGTCCCAGATAAAAGAAATGATGTAACTTATATAATTATCTATCATATAAAGAATGTGTCTATACCATCGGTATAATTGACCCTAACTTTAAACAGAAGAAAAGTAGATTATTTCCCACGGGAAAAGCAATTGGACTTGTTCCCATTTTTAATGGATTCTTTTAGATGAGTTGCAAATAAAGGGCAAATGTGTAGCTATAATGTAACGTCGAAGACATAATTAAGGCAAACTTTAAATGGAAGGGAATAAAACATTTAGCAACCATGTTAAGGGCAATTTTGAATGTTTTCCCAACTCAAAAATAAGGAAAGAAAGAAAGCAAGAGAATAGCATTTAGCCGTCATTTGCAGAAATGATTCTGTTAAGTTGGAACTAATTAGTTAAGCACATGGGAAATCAAGTCTAGGGAAAGAGAAAAGATTGGCTTCTAGAGAAAATGACCTTGCGAAGAAGAAAGAGCAGTACTTAAAAGAGTAATTTGGAAAAAGAAAGCATTTTCTGGTGGTTGAGATGCTGCTATTATTGGGGCACATGCTATGAACAGATAACTGTTGATTAAGAATCTGTTAACCACTCTTTCATTTTGATAATTTAATTAAGTGAACATGATTAATTAATCAATTAATATTATAATTGATGGAGGAATATATATGCAATGTCCATCTAAGCCAACGCCCATATTATGCTCCATATGGGTGTTATAAATATGATTGTTTTTTTTTTAGTTATTTTATTAAACTATAGGTGAGATGACTTTAATAAAGAGAGAGGATTGTGCATGTTCCTACAACAGTTCTTTGCATCTCACCCTTTTTCTCATCCTAAAAGAAGAAACAAAGCTTTTAATGAAGTTGATCTTAGTTCCTTTTCAAATAACTTTTACAATTATGATTTGATACTGATTGGTCAATTTTAATATTGAGTTGCTAAATCACATGACCTCCTTCTTCCTTCACCAACTTTGTTAACCATACAGTATGCGAATACTCACTAGTCTGACAAATATAAGTCGCATAAGGCCACTAAGAAAAAAAGACTTTCAATCAAAAAAAATTTACACTCAATATTCGAACTTGTAACCTCTAGTTAAAATAGAGAGATCTTATCCTATCTTTTTAATATTTTCCTTCACAAATTACACTTATATCTGTTTGAGTAACATAAATAGAGTAGAATTCTAAATTATTTTGAGATTTTCAAGTTCTTTCAGAATAATAATCATAGTATTTATTACTTATAGATTATAAAGTTTTTGCACTAAGAATACATAGGTGCTTTGCACCATCAAGTAAAATTATATCTATAATAACATGTAATTCTTTCATGATGTACAATCTAAAATTAGAGACTACTCTACCTATTAAATTTAGTTAAATTACATTGAAAATGTAACGTTCACTTATACTTTCGGTATATATAACTTAAACTCTTATATTAATCATACATTTTGCTCAATTAAGAAAAGGATTAAGATTTGTATGGTATTAGTCTGTTCAGATTAGGAAGAAATGACAATACTGTGGAAGAAAGTAAGGGAAGAAAAGGTCCAGGTAGATAGAATTTCCTTTTCATGATTTTGTTTTCAGTGAAGGAAAGGTAATTGAAGAAAAAGAAAATATCCCTTTTCATAGCTCTGTGCTTGTCAATAAATAGAGAAAGATCAAAGAATTTTCCTTCTCACCTCTCTAATTATTATAGTATTAATTTCTTGTACTTGATTATCTTCCCGCATTTCTTTTTATCACAGACAAAGCATTAAAGGAGCAAGAAATGAAGAATTCTATTGTAACTTGACAAACTAAGATCTGGCAGATCCTTCAAGACTTCAAGTAGAAATATTATTCATTTTTTTTATCTTGAAAAAGATAGCCTCACAAAGTCGTCACAAATGCCAAGGGGCCAAATCAATCATATGGATATAAATATCCATAAATGCATTACAAGACACAAGATGGATATTTCAGATAATAAGATCCCACTATATATTCATTGAATAAGTCATGAAGGGTCTTTTCTTCTCGTAAAGAAAAACATTATGCACTGCTATTAATATTTGGATGATTATTTGGACACTTGACCTTTCAGACTTTGACACTTTCGGTGGACTCACTCACGTTTATTTGGCTTTTTAGAGCTTCGGTAAATTGACCTTTAAGTGCATATATTCCTTTTATTCAATGAACTTGGATCTTGTGCTTTCACGTTCTAGGGTTTAGTCCTACGTGCACAAACGTTAGAGCCATGATATAAGTGAAACTCAATTTGATTATAAGGTTAAAAGATGCAGTAAAAAGTTTTTCTTTTGGCCAAATAAAAAAATAATTTTATTTAACCAATATCCATGAATACAAGTCAACCTTTTTTGGACTCTGAAGTTGATCCTCTAAGAATAATTTCCCTTATCTATTATTACAATGAAGTAACTTTCTAAACAGGGTATGTATTGGGTAAAAATCGTCGCCTTCGGTCAGCGCCCCGAGATGGTAGACCGAAGGCGAAACGAGCTGGTGCTCCGAAGAGAAGACTATCGATCTCGCGATCCACCCTCCGAAGCCAGCGCCTTGTGGCCCGCCCGAAGACAAGTTAGGCCTTAGGCTTCGGTGGCAAACCATCCTACTCGAACAGCTAGGTCAGACGGCCGAAGTCTTGTGATAAGGCTTCGGTCATAACCTCGGTTCCAGCGGCCATGCAGCCCACTACTTCACCCCACTAACTCAGCCACTACTCAGCATTTATCCATCAAGATCGTGGAAGAGACATTGGCGGATGATGGAGAACGTGGGTCTGGCCCTTAGGCCTATATATAGATGTTCATTTTGTACAATAGGCATCCAGAAATATATACCAAAACTCTGTCCAAATTTGTACTGAACATTCATATATTGAAAGCAAGTTGTTTTACGCATTTTCGTCTATTTCGTGTATTATTTACCGCTTTGATACAAAGATTTGCTTATATCCGAATCCAAATTCGATTTGTGTACCTAAAAACGATTTAGGCCCATACAAATTGGCGCCGTCTGTAGGGATATAAGCAATAACGCATTGTTCCAAAGTTCGAAATCCGTTTTTCATCAAGAAATTTGTGACCCAACGCTATGGCTGATAACAACAATGGTGGTAATGGTGATCGGGTTGACGTTCCGACGAACCAACAATCCTTCACCCCAATGACAACCGAAGAGTTTCAAATGTATGTTGTCACCACACTAAGAGCTCTCCAAAGTAAGCAGGATGAGCAGGCTAGTATCAACGCCGAGTTTCGCGCTTCGCTGGAAGTGAGAAACAGCGCCGCCCCGAACGGCACCCAGCCCTCGGCTCCTGGTGGAGGCACCCCGCCTTTCGTTCCTCCGGGCGCGACAACAGGGGGACCTCACAATGGAGCCGCGTCTGGGGGCTCGGGGTAATCCATCTTCAATGCCACACTTCGGGACGGTTCCCACCATGGCAGAAACAACGTCCTCGGTCGACGTTGAAAGAATGAGTAGAGAAATCGAGGCTCGCATCGAGGCGCGCGTCGAAAAACGCCTCGAGCGCGTACCGGGGATAAGCAAGGAGGAAGATGATCTTGACATCGAGCAATATAGGGAACAGCCCTATAAGCCCGAAGCAGCGCCGGCTCCAACTCCCGTGGGTTTCAAACTCACATTCCTCAAAAAGTACGATGGGACAACTGATCCCAAGGAGCATGTTAGGGAATACATGTCCATGGTAAAGAGCAACGACTTGACGTCCACACAGCTCGAGTCCATGTTCTTAAAGAAGTTTGGTAGTTCGTTGGAAAAGGGTGCCCTTCGGTGGTATCTATGCTTGCCACCGGGGTCAATCTCCTCGTTCAAAGAACTATCCAGCGCCTTTGTCAAAGCTCACACCGGCGCGCAAAAGATCCTCCAGAGGAAGGAGGATATATGTGAAGTGAAACAGTGGCCCGGCGAGCCCCTTAAAGAATTTCTCGAGCGATTCCACGCTGAGCGCATGGAATTGCCTCGGATGGATGACACCTTGGCCATCATGGCCTTTGAAAAGGGTATCAATAGCCGCAATTCTGGCGCTGCAGCTGAATTGCGTAAAGAATTGCAGCAGTATCAGGTCCTGACATGGGAGGATCTGCATAGACGCGCTTACTCCAAGATCAGATTGGAGGAAGCAGAATTCAAAAACTGAGGTTACAACTACAACAACCGAGGTGACACTTCGAACCGCGCCGACGCGCCGCGAAATAATTCAAAGGGGAGGTATGAACCTTACACCTCGCCCAGGCAACATGTTAGTCAAAGGTTGGGAAACAACCCCGGCAACTCGTACTCAACTACTCATATAAGCCAAAGGCTCGGGGGGAAGGTTCAAGCCAACGTGAACCAAAAGAATCCCTCGAGCTCCGCTTCGGTCCCAAGAAAGGATCTACCACGGATCCAGGATTACAACTTTAACATTTCGACCTCGGAGCTGGTCGACGTTGTCAAAGGGACAGCCGGGGTGAGGGTTCCCAAAGACATGAGAACCCCGGCAGACAAGAGAGATCACAATTTACGTTGCGAGTTTCACGCAGATTATGGTCACAGAACCGAGGACTGCAAAGCTTTGCGCCTCGAGGTAGCTCACCTACTGAAAAAAGGAGTCTTGGCTCAGTTCCTCACTGACAAGGGGAAAGAAAATTTTTCCAAAAATCGAAGTGAAGGACCACCTCGAGCTCCACCCCTGAAAGAGTGGTGAACGTTATAACCGGGGGGTCAGAAGTAAACGGCGTAAACTTCGCCGCAGCCAAGAAGTTTGCTAAGCTCTCCATCACCATGGAGAAGAGGACCCGAGTAGGTTGGCTCGGGCAAAGATATCGTCTTCGACGAGGATGACTGTGATGGGATGATGTTCCCCCATCACGATGCTCTAGTCATCATGCTTAGGATCAACGACTCCGATATCAAAAGAGTCTTGATCGACCCCGGCAGCTCAGTGAACATCATCAGCTACGGGGCCATTAAGCAAATGTGGCTAAAAGGGGAGATTATTCCCAAATCAACGGTGTTGGCTGGCTTCAACAATTCGACTGAGAAAACGTTGGGCGAAATCACCTTAAAGACGTTCGCCGAAGGAGTCACCAAGGAGACGATGTTCCAAGTTATGCCCGAGGATCTGGCTTACAATGTGATCCTCGGAAGGCCATGGATCCACGCCATGGAGGCCGTTCCCTCCACTTTACACCAAGTGATCAAATTCCCAACGCCTTGGGGAGTTCGATCAATTAGGGGGGAACAACGAGTAGCTAGGGAATGCTACTCGGTTGCATTAAAAAGTGGAGTCTCCCCAAGCGGGCCCAAAAAATAGCAACCAACGCAGCCGGGGTCGAGCGAGGCGAGCCTCCAAAGTGAAATTGAAAAGATCCCGGCGTGCGTGCAAGAGCCTCGGAAGCAAAAAGCCGAGGACTCAACTATCGAAGAGCTGGATTCTTTCACTCTATCGAAGGAATTCCCAGAGAGGAAGGTACACATCGGCTCGGAGTTGGACCCCGAGTCGAAAGAAGCGATTATAGAAGTTTTAAGGTCCAACCATGACTGTTTTGCTTGGGCCCATTCAGACATGACGGGTATCGATCCGGAGATCATGACCCATAAACTGAATATGGACCCAAAATTTACCCCGGTAAAACAGAAGAAAAGGCCACACGCCGGGGTAAAAAAGAAGGCGATCGAGGACGAAACCACCAAGCTGCAGGAGAATGGTTTCATTAGAGAAGTGAAATACCCCGAGTGGCTAGCCAATGTTGTGGTCGTGCCGAAAAAGAATGGCAAGTGGAGAATGTGCGTTGACTACACCGATTTGAACAAAGCTTGCCCCAAAGATTCTTATCCATTGCCTCAGATAGATAGGTTAATAGACTCCACGGCTGGACACAAACTATTAACCTTCTTGGATGCGTATTCGGGCTATAATCAAATCCTCGTGGACCCGAAGGACGAAGAAAAGACCTCGTTCATCACTGACCGAGGTACCTTTTGCTACAAAGTGATGCCCTTCGGTTTGAAGAACGCCGGGGCGACTTACCAAAGGTTGGTATGTCGCATGTTCAAGGAATACATCGGGAAGTCTATGGAAGTCTACATAGACGGCATGCTCATCAAATCGATCCGAATGGAGGATCATTTGAATCATCTGAGGGAAGCTTTTGCTGTGCTAAGACAATACGGTATGAAATTGAACCCTGAGAAGTGCGCCTTCGGCGTGGGATCAGGCAAGTTTTTGGGATTTATTGTCTCCGAGCGGGGAATCGAAGCTAACCCAGATAAAATCAGAGCAATTGAGGAAATCCCCGAAGAGCTTACCGGGGTAAAAGAAGTTCAACGCTTGACTGGCCGAATCGCTGCCTTGAGTCGCTTTATCTCAAAGTCCTCGGAGCGATGCCACAAATTCTTCTCCGTCTTGAGAAAAAACAACCACTTCGAATGGACACCGGAGTGCAAACAAGCGTTGAAAGACTTGAAACAATATTTGGCTAACGCACCGTTGCTTGCCAAGCCAAAAGAAGGGGAAACATTGCTTGTCTATTTGGCAGTGTCCGAGGTGTCGGTGAGTGCTGTGCTGGTTCGGGAAGAAGATGGCAAGCAGCAGCCCATCTATTATGTGAGCAAGACACTCCTTGATGCTGAAACCAGGTACCCACACTTGGAAAAATTAGCACTCGCTTTACTCATTACTGCTCGGAAACTACGGCCCTATTTTCAATGTCACCCAATAGCGGTAGTTTCAACCTTCCCCTTGAGAAATATATTGCATAAGCCTGAGTTATCGGGGAGGTTGTCCAAATGGGCGGTTGAGCTAAGTGAGTATGACTTCACTTATCAACCTCGAACTGCCATCAAATCTCAAGTCTTGGCAGACTTCGTGGCTGATTTCAGCATTGGGATACTGCCCGAAGTGGAAAAGGAAAGCTCTGAGGCGAAGGGATCCCCTTCGGGGCTATGGGTACTGCACACCGATGGGGCAACGAATTCAAAAGGCTCGGGTTTAGGCATTGTGTTGAGAACACCCACCGGGGAGAAGATTAGGCATTCAGTTCGATTCAAAAAGGTCACCAACAACGAAGCAGAATACGAAGCGGCTCTAGCGGGCTTAGAGCTAGCTAAAGAAATGGGGGTTGATAGAATCGAATTAAGATGTGATTCACAATTGGTGGTCAACCAGATCCTCGGTGATTACACGGCTCGAGAGCCCAGAATGCAGCTTTACTTGGATCGGGCACAGAGGATCCTAGCCCAATTCCAAGAATGGAGTGTCAAACAAGTACCTCGGGAAGAAAATACCGAGGCTGACGCCTTGGCAAATCTTGGTTCGGCCATTGATGAAGCTCACTCGGGGACTGACTCGGTGGTTCGGTTGCTGTCCGCCCAAATGAGAGAGATGAAGTTGCAAGTCAATTCGGTTGACAATCGATGGGATTGGCGAAGTAAGTTCATCTCCTACTTCGACTCGGAGACTGTTCCCCAAGATAAGAAAGAAGCGAAAAAGCTAAGGACCCAAGCGGCCTCGTATCACATGATCGAAGGCAATTTATACAAGAGGTTGTACTGCGGCCCGATGGCCAAATGCTTGGGCCCCGATGAGGCGAGGTACGTGATGGCCGAAGTACACGAAGGCGAGTGTGGAAATCACTCGGGGGGAAAATCGTTGGTGCGTAAATTGTTAAGAGCTGGGTATTATTGGCACACCATTAGCGCCGATGTGAAGGCCTTCGTGCAAAAGTGCGACAAGTGCCAGCGCCATGGGCAAATGATCCACCAACAGGCCGAGCCTCTAAACTCAGTGGTATCACCATGGCCCTTCATGAAATGGGGAATGGACGTTGTCGGACCACTACCCAAAGGAAAAGGTGGTGTTCGGTTCATCTTGGTGTTGACTGATTACTTCACAAAATGGGTGGAAGCCGCAGCTCTCACCGAGGTAAAACAAAAGCAGGTAATCGACTTCATCAAAAAGAATATCATCTACCGGTTCGGCGTCCCAAAAGAAATCGCTTGCGACAATGGCAAACAATTCATGGGGGCGGCTATCACTGACTTTTTTAAACAATGGGGAATCAAAAGGATAGCCTCGACTCCCTACCATCCAAGTGCTAATGGCCAGGCCGAGTCTTCAAACAGGATCATAATTGAGAATTTGAAGAAGCGACTCGATGAGAAGAAAGGCCCTTGGCCCGAGGAGTTGCCCGGGGTTCTGTGGGCCATGCGAACAACGGAGAAGAACAGCACCGGTGAGACCCCTTTTTCATTAGCCTATGGCATGGATTCTCTCATCCCAGTAGAAGTGGGCGAACCAAGCCTTCGGTATGCTCACACAACCGAAGACGCCAACCAAGAGGCGATGCGCATTGAGCTAGACTTGCTCGAAGAAAAGAGGGAATTAGCTTCGATTCGGCTTGTTGCCCAAAAAAGACAGATCGAAGCGTACCTCAACAGGAAAGCTAAATTTAGGGACTTCAAGGTGGGAGATTATGTGTTGAAAACTGTGAATCAGTCAACAAAGGAGGACAACGGGGGGAAGCTTATCGCAAATTGGGAAGGGCCCTACAGGGTCAAAGCAATCGTTGGAAAAGGCTCTTATCAAATCGAGTCTCTTCAAGGCGAACCCGAACCGCTGAACTGGAACATCTCTCATCTGAAGCGATACTACTTTTAGCCAAGGTAAATATCCCTCAATTCTATCAATTAAACAGCCCCGAGCCGAACGACGCTCCCATGGCATTGATAAACAATGTACTAACTCACTCCTCGTTCCACCTTTTTTGCTCGACCTTTTCAGGAAGCAAACCGAACCGATTCCAGTGCTCGGATCCTCATCGAGATTCACAACCGAACACTGGGGGGGAGTGAGAAGGGTTGACACCGAGGTCGACATCGAGCCTCCCAACCGATGCTTATCTATCCGACAACCGGGGACTGCTGCCCGAGGACTAGATTTAGTACATTGTAAATTAGCCCGATAGCGGCATGTTTTAGTTTGAAGTTCGTTAATTCGTTTTTTACCCAAGGTCCGTCCCGACTTGGTTTTATGTACATAGCCTTTTGGCTCGTTGATATTAATAAAGCGACTTCGGGTACTCTCATTCTATCCATGTGTTATTACTTGAGCCGCGCAATGCATCGACTCGAGGACGAGATGTCGTCCTAAGTTCGCACCGGTCAAATTTTGCTTAAAATCTTGCAAGCATATCATTTATTTTCAAAAGTGTTCGATACACATGAAAAATAAACACGCAAAATTCACAAAGCGATCTTTCATTAAAAGCCCGAAGGCTGAAGTTATATACATCCAAAAATGACCCGAAGGTCAAACATAAGTACAAAGGCCCGAAGGCCAGCATCCAAAAAAGGCACGAAGGCCCATAAAACTAAAGCAAAAATCTACAAAGTATGAAGGCTACGCCCCGCCGGCATCCCCACTGCCCTCCTCGGCACTATCACCTTCATCATCGGATCCTTCACTCGAAGGGAACTCATCTACAATCCTTTGAGCCTCGGCAGCTGCCTCCCTCGCTCTAACAATCTCATCTACGAGCACTATCTCCCCAGCTTGGACCTGTTCGAGCGCGCTAAGCCTGGTCTAGACAACGACCCACGTTTCTTCGAACTTCGCCCTTGTTGCCCTAACCTCGGCCCGCTCATTGAGATAAGCTATCCTGTCCTCGAGCTTGGATACTTTGCTCCGAAGGGCAGGCACCTCATCTACCTGGCTTTGCAGCTCAAGGAGTTTGGCATTATACTCGCCAAGCTTGCTGCGATATTTCTCCCCCGCCTCCAGCGCCTCGGATTTTGCTCTAAATAGCTCTGCGTCAAGGCGAGCGTTCTCAAGACTTAACCGCGAGCGCTCGGCGGTGAACTCTCTCGTTGCAGCCTGTACACGAGCCTCGGCAGAGTCCTCAGCTGCCCGAAGATCTGCTTCGGCTTTCGTCGAGGCCTCGTTGGTGCGCTCAAGCTCGTCATTCAAAATTGCAAACCGAGCCTCCAATTCAGCAACCTGCCCTTTGAAGACCTTTTTCTGGCCATCCCAAGCAGCGGCAGCAGCTTGTAGCTCAGTAGCTCGATCGCGCTCGAGGTGAACGGCCCGCAATGAAAGAACCAAACTCTGCATTCGAAGCACGATGTCAGAATCTTCAAAACAACGGAGCTATGCAGAATATGAACTGAAACTTACCCGAAGAGCTGAAGCAGCTGAAACGCCCATCAAGCTCATAGGATTAAGATTGCGAAGGGCGTGAGCCTCGGCGGGGCCGAGTAAACCATCAAGGGACATGATATCCTCCTTGGTGGCATCTAACAGGTTAGCGTCGGGGTATATCTCCAGGGCCCGAGCTGCGACGTTGGTTGGCTTCGACGACCCCCTGGAGGCTTTGACCATGCCTTTAATCAAACCCTCGCCCATTTTAGCCTTGCCCTTGCGCTTCTCAGCCTCTCGATCAGACTCTTCCACCTGTATGACCTCGGTCGGTCCACCCACTTCAGCCCTTGCCTCGGGAACAGGCTCGGAAGTGAAATCTGGTCTCTCCTCGGGAGCTGGAGGGGGAAGCTCTTCATCACTAGGCTCGTCAATCAGTCCCCGGCGCGTAGTGACCAAAACTTCAGCAGCGGGGACTGTAGCCTCTTCGACTCGAGGACCCTTTGCCTTGGTCGCTCGCTTCGAAGTCGCCCTTTTTCTCTTAGCACCTGGGGAAGGGAGAGGAGCAACTCGCTTAGCATAAGTGTAAGCGGCGTTGGAAACACAAGAAAACCTACCCAAGAAAATTTCACCTTGAGAGGTCCCTTGGCTCGAGGAGGCTTTGGCTTTCTTCTCCTCAATCATCCTCTTCGCCAAATCAGCCATCTTGGCGACCCCTTTGGTGACATCCGTCACCAACCTCGCGTCCCTCTTCGTTTTCTTGCTTCCCCTCTCCTCCTCTCTGCCTTCGGCCTCCACTTCGGCTTCATCTTCATCCTCGATCTCCCTCATGGCCTTGCTGGGAAGACCTATATAAGCGAAGTAATAGAAAGAAAGAGAGTCAAATAGACGCTAAGTGAGCTAAGCACCCCGAAGTCACCAGCAACTCACCGTGCCTCTTGCACGCCCACCGGTTTTCTTCCAAACCAGCTAGCACCATCCATTGCCGCTCGGGGCGCAGTTTCACCTTCATAGTTTTGGCGGCCCACTCGAGTAGATCCTTCGGCGGGTTGATTGGGACCTTTGCAGCTGCAAGCCGAGAATGACAAGATAAGTAATGGTCACAACATAAAAACCGAAGGGAAAACGAAAGCAAACACTTACGCTGAGCATTCCACGCTTCGGGGAAGCCTGGCTCTGCCGACAATAGCCTCGTAGGAATGAGCACGAACCGATCGTTCCATCCGCGATCCCCGTGGTCCTCACTCTTGCTCAAAATCGCGTATGAGCCCCGAGGCAAGAGAGCGACCACCCCAGCCTTGTGGAAGTAGGGATAGTAGAGGGAAATTAAATGTTGAAAGGTGAAAGGCAAGCCGGCCCTGCTACTCAAATACTCGAGGGCTTGAACCACCCTCCAATCCCCGGGCCTAAGTTGGGCTAGGCAAAGATTGTAGGACCTGCAAAATACATCTATGATGGGATGTACTGGCAGGTCGAACCCGATGGTAAAAGGATAGGTGAAAACCGAAGAGTATCCCTCCACGTGCGTTGACACCGCCGAGCCTGGCACCGAAAGTCTAATATCCACCTCGGGGCCCCAGCGGCAATCAGCTCGAACCGCTTCAACTCTTTCCTCGGTTATGATGCTCGAGGTGACATGAACGGGGATGTTCCTTTTCTTCCCTTTCTGAGCATCTGATTGGGCATGGACCTTTAGATCCTTGTCATTATTAAAGCTCGAGGGGATAACCAACCGAGGATCGATCTCCACCTCGAGTGGGATTTTCCTCTTGGACTTCCTCGAAGGGCCAACCTCTGCCTCCCCCTTCGAGCCACTAACTTCACTCCCTCCGACCGAGCCCACTTCCTTGATGCTGGTGGCGTCATCTCCCTCGACGTCATCTCCTTCGACGTCATCCACCACGTCAGGGTCCACATATTCGCTGACCCCAGCCGTGCCGCGGCCGGCCTTGCGCCGCGAGGGGATGGGAGCGGCAGACGTAGCTTCACCACCGTCACCTGCCGCCACCACCTGCGGAGGTGGCAGAGGAGCAGTGGCTTCTTCATTCATTACCATGGCGGCAAAGCGCTCCACTCGTTCGCCGGAATCACTCGAACCGCGGCCTGAGTTAGTAGCAGACATGACGGAAGTCAGTAATGGAAGCTAAAAAGGGTTTTCTTTTCTGTGAACGTGAAAAAGGTAGCGGCAGAAATGGCAATTGGAAAAGCTCTTTGTCGATTCTTCTCTTAAGTTGAAATATGGAGTGAAGAGGAAAGGGGTCAAAGTGAGGTATTTATAGTGTGTCTTGCACACGTGCAAGTGGGAGTCCAATGATGACTAAAACATTGGAGAAAGCGAAAAGACGGCGTGACCGTTAAGAGACCTATCACGAGCCGCCACGTAACGCGGAACAATGACCCTACAGATACGCGACTTTTGAAATTCGTGGATAGGGCTTTGCCACGTCAACCTCCCGCTTGAATTCATTCCACTCCTCGGTGACTTCGGCGTTTACCGAGGAGTGGGGGGACTATCTGTATTGGGTAAAAATCGTCGCCTTCGGTCAGCGCCCCGAGATGGTAGACCGAAGGCGAAACGAGCTGGTGCTCCGAAGAGAAGACTATCGATCTCGCGATCCACCCTCCGAAGCCAGCGCCTTGTGGCCCGCCCGAAGACAAGTTGGGCCTTAGGCTTCGGTGGCAAACCATCCTACTCGAACAGCTAGGTCAGACGGCCGAAGTCTTGTGATAAGGCTTCGGTCATAACCTCGGTTCCAGCGGCCATGCAGCCCACTACTTCACCCCACTAACTCAGCCACTACTCAGCATTTATCCATCAAGATCGTGGAAGAGACATTGGCGGATGATGGAGAACGTGGGTCTGGCCCTTAGGCCTATATATAGATGTTCATTTTGTACAATAGGCATCCAGAAATATATACCAAAACTCTGTCCAAATTTGTACTGAACATTCATATATTGAAAGCAAGTTGTTTTACGCATTTTCGTCTATTTCGTGTATTATTTACCGCTTTGATACAAATATTTGCTTATATCCGAATCCAAATTCGATTTGTGTACCTAAAAACGATTTAGGCCCATACAGGGTACTCTCTTAGCATCTCTAAATACATTTTTCCACTTACAAATACCTTGTCCTCTTACATGCAGTTCTCTGCACTTAAGCCTTCTTTTTATTTTGGAACCGTTTGGTGTTTCATTCTATCCAGATATGGTATACCGTAGCTGAAAACAAGAAGCCCAGAATGTTAGCTCCAGCACTCTTCCTTTTCACCATTTGTGATATCCAGTCGACCTCTTCATCCCATGTTTTGATATGTCTGTATCCCATCCACTGTAGGAGTGTTTGTCATATTCTTCTTGAGAAATCACACTCAACCAATAGGTGGTGTAAGGATTCTTCTAGCTGAGTTTCACACAATACAAAATTATGCCTTTCATTTATTCTCTATTTGGCTAATCTATCAAAAGTAGCCAGCTTCTTGAGAATGGCTAGCCCCAGTATAAACTGATGTTTTGGTAGTAGCACATTCTTCACCATAGTAGCTATTTTCCGATGGACTTTTTGCATCTGTGGGGTGAGTCCTATATAATATTTCTTGATGCAGAACTTACCCTGAGTTGTATACTTTATCAGAATTTGTTGTGGTTCACCTGGTGCAAACCAACTTCATGCTTCAAATATTTTTCTGACAATCCAGCAAGCATGGGCTGGATTCAAGTTTAGTGCGTTCGACCTTTAAGTTTATTATGAAATTATGAGTTCTAATATACTCCATATTTATTAGATTGATGAACTTTTCACATATATATATTTGTATTGTGCGTTCAACTCATCAATCACAACATCTGAAACATATTTTGGCTTACTAATAAACTAGGGCAATTACAAAATTATATAAGTTAATATTCTTTTTTACACAAAAATATCAATATCATTCCATTATTCAAAATATAGCAATATTTTATTTCAATACACAGCAAATATATATAAAACGGTGATAAAATCTAAATTCCCCTCCTAAACTATCATACAACCCCCAGCCGCCACTCCCATAACTGTCGTCGCCGGTTGGCGAATCCTGAAAAATATATTTTAGTATTTTTTTTGGATGTGTGTGTGTGTGTGTGGGGTTTTCATTGAATGGACAATGATACACTGTGCAGTAAAAATATAGTTAGCATACACCAATATAATTATTGTATGTTTGTATATTTTCTGTATGGTTACTATATGCACAGTGTACGCATGTTCATACACCGAAAATACACACCATATACAAATGAAGAAATCACAATATATTTATACATATATTGTATGTCAAGTGTGCACCCATTGTTTGTCCGGTATATATTCCATGTATATACATCACTCATACAATGGAAATACACATGTCATACATTCCATACGATCAACCACCACCAAAGATACACCACAACTAACATAGATCCATCGTGTACTACCGAAAAAACTAAAAAAAAAAAAAAAAAAAAAAAAAACAACAACAACAACAAAAGAAGCAGCAGCCGTCGGCGGGGCCCAGTCACAGGAAACACCAGATCTGCGCACCAGAAGCAGTGCATGTCGGAGATCTGCTCCAGCGCTAGCAGTAGAGGCAGCGAACAAGCAGCGCACAACAATGCCCATCTCCGACAACTGACAACAGCGGTAGCGCAACAACAAGCATATCGGAGCACAACAACTCCAATCTCTGGCGACGACGAGCTAGCGACAAAGCAAATCAGAGAACAGAATATCGGCGACGGGGGAAGGGAGTTGGGGATGGTGGGCGATGACGGGAAGTCGCCAGCGACAGGGGAAGGCGGCGGTAGTGAAGGTAGAGAGGAGAGAGAAGAGAGAGAAGAGGGAGAAGAGTGGGATCTTCGTCTTCTTCTTCTTCTTCTTCTTCTTCTTCTTCTTCTTTTTTTTTTTTTTTTTTTTTTTTTTTGCTAGTAGCATAGTTTAAAATGTTGCTACGTTTGATAAAGTGGTAAAATATTGTTATGTTTTTAAAAAAAGTTTCCTACAATGACACTGGTGTAATTTTTCCAGCAAATTAAGCATTTTTTTCAGTTTTGTCCTCAGGTATATATATACTACTCTACTATAATACTACCTTTTGTTTCTTTTTCAACCTAGAGGTGTTCTTGATATCTTTTTTTCAACCTAAAGGTGGAAAAAAAAGCCCAAAAACATTCCTTTGGCACATGATCAACGAACCATTCATAGAGCCATAGAGCTAATTGAATATAATATCGTGGTCTAGAAAAACGCACTCTTCGTTGTTGGTTACCTGCAAAATTTACTTAGAAGGAACTGATAAAAGAAAAGAAAGAGATAACAAAGGTAAGAACAAAAAACCTCTAAAATTTGCCAAACGATTGCATATTTAACCTACACCAATTAAGTTCAAGGTTTCAGTTTCCTCTTCCTCTACTTCATGGGTCCACCCTTTTCAGGAAAAAAAAAAAAGACAGAGACTAATATCATGCTTTACTAGTAGTATTTGTTTGGTAAGTGTTACTCAACTAGCTAAATTTGGGCCAATCAATTATGCAACTAATTATCAAAATGTAGAGTAATGACAGCAAAGAAGTCTCCTGATTGGCCCAACTAACTCTCTTATTAATAGTTTCTAGTTGGATTTATCAACCAATCAGCACCACAAAAGAATAATCGAATCATTATTAATTAAGTCAACTGAAAAAATAATTATTTTGTCTCATCTTCAATAATTAAAATTACAAAAAAATAAAATAAAAAAGTTTTTTTTTAATTAATTAGTTACGTGCCTCTTTTTAGTGATATCATTTCCTCTCTGTATGAAATTATAAAGCATTAGATGAAGGTTTAACAGTTCCTTTTAAAATGTATTTACATTAAAATGTCGAGTTCGCAGTATTCACTTGCTCTAGAAGGATCGACCACTATTATAAACATACAAGGTCTAAAACTTTTTCCTGGAAAATAAACTAATCCATTATCAGTTTCATACTATTAGGAGATCTTTTTTCTGCTCTTAAAATGGTTTTCTGTTAGTTCTTGCAAATTGAACTATCAGCGTAATCACCAAAAATCTTTTGTAAACAAAGGTCTCAGCTCTTTGGTAATGGAATTCGACTTTTGTAGGAAGTGTTTTTACCTTAAAGTGTGACCGG
This sequence comes from Petunia secreta, assembly GCA_029990175.1. NCBI lineage: Eukaryota > Viridiplantae > Streptophyta > Magnoliopsida > Solanales > Solanaceae > Petunia > Petunia secreta. The sequence goes on along the minus strand of JARKIP010000087.1, from coordinate 1,325,288 downwards.
TATGCGCAAATTTAAATTAGTCAATCTCACATAAGATAACGAGGGTGAGAAATAAAAAAAAAAACTATCAACTCATGCTATTCCCCTTTAAAAATTTATGGACCAACCTAGCAGAGTTGTTTTAACAGAAACTCAAATGATAAATGAAAAGGAGGGGTTGGCATAAAAGAATGAATTTTGTTTTCTTCACAGAAGACGAAAAACACACAAGTCCAAATTTCAATATTTTAGAATTTCTGTACACTTCACGATTGATCAACTCAAAGTACTAAGAATGACAAAAAGATTACATAATGTATGCTTGCAAGCTTAATAAATTCATCATGTAAAACAAAATAAGATAAACTGATATTGTATCAGGATGTACATTTTCTCCACCATACTCTTTTAGATAGCATTCAAAACACTACTCACAAAGTAAATATTAACAGCATTACTAGACGCCACAGCAGAATTGTCAGCAATCTTATATGTAGTAGTAGTAGTAGTATTGATTCTTGGTAGGGGTGGATATGTTAGAATTCTGGTAGGGTAATATCCCAACATCAAAAAATGGGGGTTTATTACTGCACCATCCCCCCACCCCCCAACCCAAATATCATATCCTTCTCTGCAAAATCTTCATCTTTTATCTGACTCTGAATCTATCCTCCCACATTGCTGAAAACTATGGGATTTTATATGACGCTGCCCAATCAAAATTCAACAAATGGATAGTGAGTGTTGAAATATATGAAACGTCTCGTCTAAATATTGAAGTTGCTAGAGATACATTTTAATTTTTTTTTTTTTTTTTTTTTGTGTATCTACAACATGCAGCAATCTTTCTACTTTGTCTTGAGCCAAGCATGTGAAGACATCTGTGTTAACGAAGATGGGTGCAAATTGAATTCGGAATCTCTCTCTGTGTAACATGTTAAATGTATGTACCTTTTCATCTAAACAATTAAATTATTGAATTGAAATAACACCCTCATTTGTTCGTCATGTTGAACAGGGCTGTTAAGGTTTCATAAACACTTGATAATGGTACAATTTGGCCTTGCAAGTTGCAATTCGAAACTTAGGCCGCTCTTGTGCCTATAACTACACTTGCAAGAAATGGAAGCTATTATCATTTAATTAGTTACCCATAATTCCCCAATTAAATGGAATCAACTCTATTAAATTCAACAAGATTTGCTGGCAATATACAATTAGAAATTTTATTATGGAATGAGAAATTGAGAGGTTGGTATAAGTCCCACTTTCTACAGGATTCTCCAAGACGATAAGTAATTCAGTTGTTGGCATTCAAACAGGCAGCAGAACTGTGCATGAAGAAAACAAATCTTTCTTTTCAAGTGTCAGATGTGCAAATGAACTTCCACAATCCCAAGCACAGGTATTGTCCTTTCTACCAAACTATTACATGGACGTATTCATATTGCCAAGAAATCTGGTTTTCTTATTACAAACCATGCATTTTCAACAAAATGCCAATCCGAACAACTTGATATAAAATCTGCCATGTATACACTTGGATGGAGAGAATTCTCTTTAGCTCAGTGGTGCAAAATTTTGGCCCATTTCCCTAATAATAATACTAGTAATATAATAGTAGTAGAACTATTCCAATAATGCGACAAATATTGTGCGTCTGCATTTGATAAAACTCTCATCAGCTCAGCGGTGACAAATATTTTTGGCCCATATTTCCTAATAATAATGCTAATAATAATCCCACTGTATAACTACTTCAATAATGCAGCCAACATTGTGTGTATTAAAACAATGATCCAGATTTGTGCTTATCTCAGCTATTCTAGTTCTACAAAAAACAACTTGCACCATCACTGTAGTAGATAACTTTGTCCACCATAGTATAAGCATATAGAAATTATCACCTAGTGTTTTACCTCTACTAGAAATTGAACTTAGGTTTCCATGATTTTCGTCGCACTTCATTATCACTAAACCACATCCATGATTAAATACCAGCCATGAATATTCAAACCAAGAGATCCACCGAGGGATGGCAATAGACAACAAAATGTGATAATCCGTACAATAATTGAGTTACGAGAGTGTATATGTCCTTTCGAAGCAAACCCAACAATGTTACAGCTGTTAAGAGTATGTGGCCCTTCTATACAAACCATATCATTTTGCAGTGTGTTTCCTAATCAACCATTTATTATCCTGCAGAATTGTTTATAGTATTATGAGGCCAAATCAATAAGGCTTCTGGTTAAATGGTACTTTCTACTTTCTCATCAATTCTGTTAATTTGATTAGCATGCTTATCATCACTTAATGACGACACAGATGCAATGGTGAGGTAGGAGGTTAGAGATTTCAGACAACTAAGCCCGATGAAACGTGACATGGACACATTTATTCAAGAGTAATAACAAAGTTCTCGAGTGCACACACGTACCAAATCAAAATAACCACAAGCTTGGTCTTACGTACACACTTAAAAGGAACTTCAACAAACATTACACTTAAACATACTAAATTACCTCTAGAAGAACTCTCAGTTCACCACACACATTAGGTTGTAGACAAACTCCAATATCGGGGTCTATTCTATTAGACAAGATAAATAACTTAGTTGACATCAATTACGCAAATATAAGAAAAACCATGTGGTAATTAGGTATAAGCATCTACCCATGCCGTGCTGTCCAGGACCAACAACCAGCCATTGCTAATGCTTAAAAAGGGATTAAAGTTTGTGAGATCTTCACCCTTTTTCCACTTCTTCGCCGACCAGTAATGCTGGATGGATAGCTTTAATCATGTGTAGATGGGCTTAATTCCTGCTCCGACACTTTTCCATAGCCCTTGGGGCTGCATATGTAAATACACAAAAGTTAGTGACAAAGTAACATGTTTCTGGAGGCAAACATCAATCATGTATTTAGATGCAAGATTTTGACCATTGAAAAGTTGCAAAGGATGTAGGAAATTGAATTAGACTTGCTTAACCAAAAGAGAAAACACATGTTCATGGATTTATACCAGGTTCATCCTATAGTCTGCACAAGAATCAACATATGAAAGTGAAGAAGCTGACTGTTGCATCCTACAACGCTGCCCCACCCCACCCCCCAAAAGATGCCTAGCCTACCTAGATTTCCTAAACATGTCTGTTACCACATAACAAATACAAGCAAGTAAATGGAGGATAATCCAGGACCTGAAAGAAGTTTTTGTGCATTAGTTCTGACCATCAATCGTGTTGGTAGAAATATCAGTCTTAATTACTGTCTGGAACACTCCATCCAACTATTACTAAACCCTCTCTATTTTAGGCAGAACAAAGAAAACTGGTAACAGTTTAACAGATCTCTAAAGAACGTAGTTCTGCCATGCAACTAATTCTGTCTTTCCTAGCAGTCTTTTGAAGAACTGAACTTTGCGGTAATTCAGGGAAATTTCATGATATGTAGCTGTGAGGAGAAGAATTCTAAACATTCCAGAACCTCTTTATTTTTTCTCCAGTAAAATCTTTATTGTATCTACTACATAGGTACTTCTGTTTTACAACATACAACTTCATCTAGGTTCATGGAAATCAACCACCATTTGAAATATTGTTTGAAACCTGATAAATGTGTGCAAGTTTATGTACATTTTGATAAAGAGAATGAAGTAGCCTAAAATTCACAGTGGGTTCAACAAGATACTCACCCAGGCCAATGGCATCTGATCCTTTCATGATTCTCAGCCTCTTACAGGTCTCGATAAACATACTGAAACATGAAAAATAGGAATTAAGCATGATCACCAACAAATTCACCAAACAAACAGTGATCACATTATAACAAGATTCCATAACATGTAGAAACCTAAATTACTAGATCAGAAACTGCAAAGAGAAAATGTTAACGTACTACTGTGTACTTCTATACTGTCCTAGAGGCAACATAATCAAGTAACAATCTTTTCAGCTCATTCATTATTATGACAAGACTAGAACTCTACCTTGACAGAACCAAGAAGCAGGAAATAGAAAAGGGGGGGGGGGGGGGGGAAGAAGGGGGGAGGGAGTGGGTGCTAGACAAGCTAATCCAAGTATTTACAGCCACTCTTTTTTTTTTTTTTTTTGAGGAAGAGTATTTACAGCCACTCTTCGAGACATACTGAAGAAAGGTACAGTCAAACATTGGCCATGGATATAAATAAAATTCAACCTCTAGGAAACATGCAGAATCATGTTCAGCATCATGAGAATGCTTTTCTAACTGCAGAAATAAGTTAGTTACAGGATTAACGTCACAAATATGATCATTAGGTATATTTTCCAAGGCAGCTTAGTAGCCAGTTTCTATCCAGCTAATTCTAGTAAAATATCTAATCCTAGTTTGGTGTCAAAGCAATGATACCAAATCTTTGAGTTACTTCTACCATCTGCTTTATCCATAGATGTTATCATAACATCACATTAGAATTTGTTTCTGTACGTGCTAGAAAATAAGACTATAACAGTGCATACATAAGACATTAGACTCTTCTCAATCATCAATCTTAAATTTTTTCCACTAGTTTCCATACCCAGCACTATTATCTTTAGAGAGCGAAAGTCATAAAACATGAGAGCCATCAAAGTTTCCTGCTTGATTATATAATGCGACTCCAATGCAAATATCAATCTGCTAAAATTTCAGTCTAGATCTTCTACATAAGATAAAAACACACTTGCCTGCAAATCTCAATAGAGCTGGTATAATCTTTTAGCATTAGATTGGCAGAGGACGAAAATAGCACATAACATGGTTCATTTTGACCACTCAACTATCTATTTAGATTCTGAGATGGTCAAATTTAACATATGGTGGAGAAACCTAGTTCCAAGTGCAAAATGGTTCAATTGCGTCGTTTGCTCCCAGTAAAACTCATGAATATTATAGTTTTAGCAGTCTTTTCCCTGAACCCTACCACTACAAGCTCAGGTTCTCAACCAGACAACTTAGGAACCATTGGAGCGGCGTTGGTCTCTAAGCTACCAGTACAGAATGACTTTTACATATAAGCAAGAAATCCTCGACGGGGTTCAAACCTGTGACATGTGCCTTACCCACACATCACAAGCATCGCTCTCACCACTAGACCAAAAGCCCTGAGCAAAGTTCTGTATTTATTAGTTGCATTGACTCTACATTTACATCTATGTCCATATGTCGACAGAACATACTGATATCCACTATTCAAAACAGTTCCAAAGGAAGGGAAAAAACAAAGTGAACTAGCAAGAGCTTACTCCCAAGGAACATCACCAACAAGCATCCAGTCCCCATCCTTATCCTCATAAGTGAGTACATATTCAGATCCATGAAGCAAATCCTTCAATTTGCTCTCACTTAACATCTCCTTCCCAGGAGCTCCATGAGATCCATATTGACCTGACATAACAGGGAAATAGCAGTAACTCGGACAATGCATAAATTTTGACGATATCTTTTAGCCAATCAAGCCAATTAAAATAATTAAGAAACTAGCTAAGGCTTCAAAATGGCTTACCAATAGTAAAACAGCTGAACATCTTTTCAAGAGCAGAAGAGAGCTCCTGGTATGCAGAATAGTTTCTGAGGTCCACTTTCCTCAAATAAGGAGCACCATCCATACTGACCTTAATGAAAAGAGCCGGTGATCCAGCTTTTCCATCCACCTCTTCATTGATCTTTGAGTTTGAAGCTAATGTGTTCTTTCTAAAAGATCGAATAGGTGGCCAACCCACAACCTGTGCCCTGAAATTAAACAAAGATCACAGATTAAACATTTTCACACTTTTAACTCCATATATCACATTTCTGTCTCCTTGCAGGAAACACTCACTTAGTAGCGGGGGCACCGCTGCCTACACGGTTTGAAGCCTCATTCACAGCAGGAGGTGTCTCCGGAACGGTACTCTTACTAGTTGCCTCTTTCATTTTTGGTGGCTGCACACGTGACATATCCTTTGTATCACCTGCTTTCACACCTGAATTTGACAGAAACTTTCCCTGTACAATAAATTTAGTAACTTAAGTTACAGCTTTAGCAGCAAATATGTATCCTACTAAAGACTCAATTGTTCACCTCTGAGAATCCATCCATAGCATCTGAAAATCCTCGTTTGTTGCCAGTAACAATTGTTTTCTGTGATACTGAGAAAGCACTATCTTTGGCAGGGTGCAAGGGAAAGAGAAGCTTCTCATCAAGCTTTGTCGAGCCCAAAGGGCAAGGCTCAGTGATCCTTTCAGGAGACATGGATCCTGGGAGGCCGAGCCTAAGCTCTGTTGCCTTGAGATTTAATCCGCAGGCATTATTGTCTTCTGATGAGGTGGAAATTGTACAGCTGTCGACTGATGAACAATCAGAAAGACCCATATAGTTTCGCTCTTGAAGTTCTGATGCTTTCTTGCATATGCTTCCTAAGGAGGTCGAAGAAGCCAGTAGAGTTACATTACTCTGGCCCTCCTCCTCCCCAACACCAAGGAGTGGCGGAGTCATCACAATTCCAAATCACACACTAATACTTTTGCACTGCTCATTTCAAGAAAAGAAATAAAAAAGAATCATCAAATTTACTCTCTTCAAAATTGGAAATCAAGTGCAACAACTCATTAGACTGATCACCGAGATAGATGTGGATAAAAAACAACAGCAATAACAACAATGACCCCCTCCCCAAACCCCTGAATCCCATAAAAATCCCTTCAAAATGGTCCGTGCAGTAGGCGTTGAGCGATCTACATTACGTAGACTTACAAGGTTAATGTGTTTGTTTGAAGAATCACTAAAGCAAATACAATATCTAATCATCCTTAAAGGAGAGAGCATTTGTATACAGGCTCTCTCACTTGCATCAAAGAGTAACTCAGGGATTCAAGTTCAAACACCCTCCCGGCCCCGGGCCCGGGCCCAAACCACCAAAAAAAATGAGGTCTTTTAGTATATTCAACATCCCTGGGAATTAGAGAACTAAGGTTTGTCATAATATGAAAAAAGACATAGCAAATAAGCTAAATTAGCAAGGTAATGTTTTTAAATAAAACAAATTGGGGATAAAAATTATCAAGGTAACTAGCAAATTATCCACATTACTTTAACAGCCAAAAAAAAAAAACCTCATAAAGCAGCTACTTTCACCTAGAAAATCACTACAAAAGAAGATTAAAAGAAAGATCCTCAGCAAAAACCCATGTCAATTAGAAAGAAAAAGAATATTCCCCATTGCTGCAAAAAGCACCAGAACCAGAACTAAACTTTACCTAATACCTAAAAGATTAGTTATTTAATACAATAAACACAACCCCAGAAACATAAAGAAACCAGTAGTTGCTGTCTTCAATCCAAAACGAAAACATAAAAGTAAACAAAAAATCAAGAAACAAAAAAAAAATCCTTCCTTTACAACAAGTATTAAGTATATGTACAAAAAGAAAACAAAGGTTCAAGCAGCAGATCTATAAAATCATATGAAACAAAAAACATAAACTTTAGACAAAAAGAAAAACAAGAAACTTTGTAGAACATGCAAGTTAACCAAAAGTTAAAATTTCAAGAAGGAAACAAAAAACAAGATTAGTATTTTAGCTGAAAAAAATAAAACAGAAAATGATTTTACCTGTGAAGCTTAGACTTTCGAATTTGATCTCTGAAGAAAGATGAAAGAAGCAGCAGCTGAAGAAAGAAGATGATGATGGTAGTGGTCAAGAGTAGTGAGTTTTTTTGTTTTGTTTTAGAGAGAGAGAAAGAGAGAACTAAGGACCCTCCATTTAGCAGACAGTAAACAAAAGCTTATTTGCTGTCCTATGTCAAACTCTATGCCTATTAAAAATACTCCCCATATAGGAGTACTAATAAAAAACTATTCTACCGAACACAGCTTCTCTACTTATTTAAGATAGGAGTAAAGTGTGCATACACTGTATTCTCACAGAATTCACTTGTGAGGTCATATTGTGTATTTTGTTGTTGTATGCTTGGCTCTTTTGTGGTAGCATGGTTAGGGTGAGGGTGGGGCTTTATGCGGGCGGAGAAGGGGGGGAAGGGGGTTATACTAAGGACAAAAGTTGAAAAATAAATATTTAGTTCGAACGGTGAAAACAGTCATTGATTGCGTATGTTACCCCCATGAAGTGTGGCTCTTCCCTGAATCCTGTCTGAATATGAATGCTTTGTTCACCGAGCTATCCATTTTGTCTCTTGGATAGGAGTGGATGAGGGGGGCGCTTAAAAGGGGTGGGTTATACTAGGGAAAAAAGATGGAAAAAGGAAAAAAGGAAAAGAGTTTTTCTTTTTTTACCTAATACCTTTAAAAGGTCAAATTTTCATTAAGTGTGATGAAAAAGGTTAAACATGATTATAGCTTCTTAACTTTTTGGATGGTCTAAAAGAGTAAAATTTGGATTATCTTAAAGATATACTTGTTGTCTTCAAGAGAAAAGAAAGATAAGATTCATTGATTGAAGATAAGCATGCTTTGTCAATGACATTTTAGTGTTCCTACGTGTAGATTCAACAAAAGAAAATTTTTAGTAAATCTTAATGAGACAATACAAAAAAATGGATTAACATTTTTGGATTAGGTGTAAATTTAGCAATTTTTATCTGGTACGGTTGTGTTAAACTCTGATCCACTTTGTGTTACGTCAATTTGTATGCAGTAGATACTATCGTGTGTGAAATATAATCGTATTTATACCTTCTACAATATAATTTATTAAATAGAATATGATGTTCTATGAATTTGTGTTTGAAGATCATCACTCTTAGGATAGTATAGTGAATCACGTATAAAAAGAATTACTTAGAACATATTGTCCAATTTACTACTCAATTTTACATTTACAGTTTACAATATTCGTTAATTCTCAAAAGAAGAAAAAAAAAATAGGGTTTCAATTTTCAATACTTCATGATACACAAGAAGGTAATTGACCTCTTAGAATTTGACATCACTCTTGAAGTTCGATTAATAAAGTTGTTACTACTATATGTTATGGTTGTAGTCAACAATAAACCTCATATTCAACTAAACAAAGTCATCTCCAGAGTGGTTTTAGTCAACATTTTATCCACATCTCCAAATAAAAATACGAGTCAATCTTTTTCATTCTTTTTCCTTTTAGTTTATTGTTTTGGTTCTGAAAGTCAGGATATATAAAGGTTAAATCAGACAAATACATAATTCAAGCCCTATATAGAAGAATAAATTAAGGCATTTCAATCATTTTCTTCCATAATGCATAGTGATTATTTCAATTAAAGGTATCAGGTTCAAATTTAAAATAAAAAATCAATAATCTCAAGTGGTATCACTCGATAACGTAATTAATAGATGAAATATATTTGCTTTTTTAGTGGTCTCAGTCCAGCCCTGCAAATAAAAAAAAATAGGAGGAAGCATTTACACAGTGCGAATTAGTGAATTCCAATTACAAACTGCAAATAAAAAATACATGCAAATGCAATTAATTGGATCAATAAGAAATAAGAATGTAGAGAAAAGCTCACACACAAGGGAGTCCATGTACAGATACAATTGACCTGACCAAAGTACACACACAAACACATACTGACACACATGTGATGAAGATAGATGATAGATCTACAAGAGAAAAGATCAAAAGTAGACAGGACAGAACCACCTTCCCTACCCCCCTCTTCCCCCACCTAGGTTAGTTTCATGTTTCCAATTTTGTCTAATTATCGAGCCATGAGAAAAAAACAGAAAAATAAATATATTTGGAAAAGGTTACTCAAAATAAGAAGTAATAATTCTCTATTGTCCATTTCCACCCCGAATTTTCACTTGAGTGAAATTCCAATCCACCAAATGTACTAAACTTTTTGAGCAAAGTTTCATCCTCTTTTTTTCACCCCTTTGCATTACCGTTTAACCCTTTTTATGATAAATTCTAATGCCAAACCACAAAAGCAGTTGGAGGACAAACCATTTTGTTGACGACTAGAGCCAAAAAAGGGGCATCATAATTATGGTAGACAAAGAAAAGCAGGCCTTGCTTTGGCCAATCCAACAATTCAACCACTCCACTCATTACTTCTCCTCTTTCTCATAAGAAAATATTCTTTATTTTCATTTAATATTACTAGTATTAAGTAATTTTTTTAAATTGTTCAAACCTGTATATAGTTTTAAAATAATTATAAAATTTTAATAGCAATTGCAGTTTTTTTATGTAACATTCAGATGTATACGACATTTTATGTATAAATGTTAGTGTTATTTAAGTACGATCAAGGAACAAAATAGCATTGTGTTTTCTTTTTACCATCAAGTGGTTGACATACACCGACTTGACTAATTTTTATTGCATTTGACTCATTATAAAAGAAAGTCTTTCCTTCTAGTGATGTTTTCAATGTGTAGCTCAACCTTACATCTTTAATTATAAGCGAAGGGATTTGTCTGTTCAACCACATCTCTTACGAGCCATTGTCTATAAAAGATTGTTTTATTCCCAAAAATTTAAAACAGTGTTTGCTTAATATGATTAATTTTTGAACAATTCTTAGAAATGAGTTTTCAAAATGTCTGAATGTTTTTAGTAACAAAATTTTAAAATTATTAATTCCATGTTCAAAACAACTTTAACTTCCAAAAATCACATTTTGACCCCCTTTTAAAGAACTCTTTTCTAATAAAAGAAAAAAGAAATTCAACAAAATCTATTTCCAAAAGCCTAGTCAGTAGTGAAGTGTTGCGAAACTCATACTACAAATTCTCTCAAATCTTTGGAATAGAAGGACGTTTTTTCCCATTAAAAAGATCCATAACTTTATTGTGTCATAAATACCCCTCCAATCACATGGGTGACAACAATGGGACCAACGGAAAATGCTGCAATATGCTTTGCGACCCCAAACAGGTTAAACTTCTCACCTCTAAAGGGTAAAATAGGAAATACACCACCGAATTGAAGAAAACAAAAAAGACGAGGAAGACCTTAGAATAGAAAAAGATCCATGAATCTCGGCAAGTTTTATGGATTAATTGAGAGCACCACTACGTAATTGTTTAAGGGCTTTAGGGACTCGAATCATTGATCTTGTGCCTTGCAATTCATTGAGTACCATAGGTAGGGATCGTTTGGTTGATAAGCTAGTGTACAAAGATTGTGATGCATGGTTGTTTGTAAGGGATTCATAATAGGATGATTATTATGGGAAATATATAGTTAGAAATTGTTTTATGGAGTATAAATAATGTGTAAATTTTATATGGTTTATGAATAATATGATAAATTTTTCAAGAATTACTCTAGTAAGAACATGTTTTGCTTTATAAAATATTATATAATTGTCGTAAGAAACTCCGCATAAGCTATGGGGATATTACTGGTAAGCAAACATGTATGAAGTTATACAAGATTAAGTAGTAATGTAAGATTTAGCACATGTATAAAATCGCAGCACTATATATACCAATACAATTTTACCTTATTTGCAAACCAGATGACCCCTAAGTTCATTAAATCAATATATTAGTGCTCCGACTCATTTCAAATGACACATAATAATCATATTAAAGAGGTAAACCGCTTCTTACCAAGTAGGAGTAATTTTTTATTTCCATTATTCAGATTGAGGATTTCTGATTAATAGCATGTTTGGCCAAGCTGTCAAAAACTGTTTATTTTGAAAAATATTTTTATTAGAAGCATTTTTCAGATAAGTACTTTTGAAGAATAAGCAGTTTGTGTTTGGCCAACTCATTTGAGAAGTGCTTTGAGTGTCAAATTACGAAAAAGTGTATTTTTAAGATTTATTATGCTACTAATATTATTTAAACGTATCAAAGATTTAAATATTTTTTCAATAAGAGAGTTAATTTAATATTTTATTTTTATTTATTTTAAATATAAAATATAAAAGAAAATATATTCTATGGTTTTTAATCAATAGAAATAAGGTTAAACCAAAATAGGGAAGCAGGAAATAAAGTTTTATTTATATTTAAGAAATATATTGGTTAAAATAATTAAATATAGTATGGTAAATAAGTATTTTTGGTAAGGATATTTTTGTCTTAAAAAATTAATAAACTGCTTCTGCTTCTGGGAAGAAACAGAAATGTGTAGCTTCTCCCCAACAGCAGAAAAAGTGCTTCTGTTTATTCTCAAAAGTACTTTTTTCTTTTGGCCAAACACTTCAAAATTTTTCAAAAATACTTTTTTCTTGAAAAAAAAAACTTTTAGCTTCTGAGAAGCTTGGCCAAACAGGCTATAAGAAAAAGAAACAACATCACCTCACCACATATATTGTTGGTCTTAACATGTAATTATGCTTCTATTTCTTTCGTCCCATTTTAACTGTCGTTTTTAGTTTGTACACATTAATTAAAAAAATATATAATTTATTAAGTTACCTCTATTAATTGTTTTTTCAACTACTCATACTTTTAATATTAAGGTTATATTTCAATTTTCAAAACAACTAACAAACTAAATTTTGAATTCCTAAAATCTAAAATAATACTTACGTATTTTGGTATAATTATTTTTATTTAAATGGCACGGAACAATTTATTTATTTTTTAATCAGCTAGGTGTTGTGAGAGGTGGGAGAAAGCATAGAGTTTGAAGAAAAGAAGTTGAGTAAGGGTTACGCAGAAGAAGGTTAGGGGAGGGGGAGGGGGAGGGTGGGGGGAGGTGAGCAATAAGTGAGGAGGATAAGGAAAGGGGGACAAAGCAATGAGGCCGTATCTTGTTGTTTATACTTCCGACAGCAAAGCGGCTTTTCTTTATACTTTGCCGGGTATAGAACGCGACATATAACTTCCTCCCCCCTCACTTCTTTCACACTCCACTAAACACGTGTTCCAAACAACCTAATTCTACCATCCCTTTATTTAAATCGAACGTTCTTTATTCAATCGTGAATACCACGCGATAAAGATGCGAATGGGATGAATTATTTTATTAGGAGCAAAGACTCATTGATTTTGGTTTAATTTTAAATTAAGGTTAATAAAGATGGGGGGAAAGGAAAGTCATTAATCATCATTAACTGCCACCACCATTGCACGCTGCGGTCTTTTAAGCATGACATAGTAAGCAGCGTATCATGCATTCTATGCCTTAGCCTTTGTTTGTTATGTTCCACCATCATCATACGGCAGGCACATACACACAACCTTGCTTCTATAGCCTAACGTCATTCACATGTCATTATTATTTTCCTCTAATGGTAATAATTTTTGTATTATCTGCATAATTTTATTGTAGAACAGTATCTCTATTGTTTTGATTTTATCGTTATAAAGAAGTTAAATTCATAAAAATATGGGATGAATATATAAACATTATGTTAAAATATGTTAAATCAATTGTGTTTTTATCGAATATCTATCGTATGTGAAAAATATAGTATTTATTAAACCCCTTAGCGACAATTAATCAAGAAAATAAAACAGGTGTAAAAGTAAGCGCGCGAATGAATAAAGTGGCGAAGTTGCGGATGCACAAACAAATGTGATAGATATCGAGGCCAACAAACTTTTAGATTGAATTTTTGAGCAAAGAAAAAAGAAATGTTTGCACATAAGTTCTCATCCTCGCTCTATCAATATCTCTACCTTTCTGCCCCACAGTTCTTCATTAAATTGAAGAGATATTCCGGCAAACTCCACACTCTTTCTGAGTGGTTTCTTCGCTTGCTCTGAAACTTCATGGGTGCTAACGGTGGGTCTTGAAGAGAGTGTTTGATATCCTCTCATTCACAGACTAAGGGAGGTGGCGAGGAGAGATGAGAAGGATGGGAGACAGGGAGCTTGTGACACTTTAGGTATATTCACATCGAAAAACGTGAAGCTATTCCAGGCAATACTAGAGCCATTTCTTTGCAATTTTGTTCGATGATGGGTTAAACTTATCGGTTCAACCGAGTCTAGGCAAATTTTTAATTTGTGGACAAACCCCGGTATTGAGTTTAAGAATATCATAGAGCAGCTGACAAAGCTCAGATGGATAGGAGTCTCTAAAGAGGGATCTATGTGCCCTCCTAGACAAATCTCACCAATACACAAAAAAGTAGTACTGAGTATGTATATAAAAAATATGTCTTAAATTCTAATGACATGCTTTAAAATCATGTGGCCTACACTAAGCAGATTATATCGCTAGTATCTGTCACGGGCCGCACCTTCCCAATAAAAGCGGCACACCTTTGGCCCGTGCGGCGCTCGTAGTCCCACCTGACTACGAGCCAGCCTGCTCTTCGTCCCAGGTTTCTTGGAAGTTTGCCTCAGTGGCCTAACTTTAACTGTGCCGCCCGAAGGTCTCCCCCTTTACGCATCTCATATGCGGAAAACTTTAGTATGCGCACATCTGGGTTTGGCTAAGGATCTGCCTGTCCATCGCCTAGCACTAAGCATCGCTCTTGCGCGCGCAGTGCAATTCTCAAGCTTGGGCCTCGCCTTGTGCCCTGGCAGCTCACTTGGTGCGACTTCCCTGAGATGTCCAGATAGGCTCTTGAGGCCCTTCCTCAAGGCAGCTCACTTGGTGCGGCTTCCCGACAAAGTGAACGGGGAAGGCTGGTAGGCCGTCACCATATCTGTCCTCCTTATATATGTCCGTAAAAGATAAATCCATGTCTCAGTACTTGACATCCTTTGTCCAGAGAATCGTCCAGGGGTCTAACTTTCCGCTCCGACCTCCAAATGAGGTGTCGTTTATTCCTAGAGATTCCTCTTGACTTCCTTCACACCTCTATGAAGTTTCATCACATTCTCATACTCTTGGAAGAGATATAGCCCTCGGAAGACCAACATAGTTGCCACAATGCCACTGTTTCTTGGCTAAGTCAAGCCCATAGGCAAATATGCTCCGATCGGCACCAAACTTTGTATGCACACTCTATATCATCTTAGGAACAAGACCCTCACCCTATGTTCCAAGATTCCCACTATAGCTCCAAAATATGCGGCACTGACACTCGTGCCCGCACACAGCTCGCACGGTTGACACTCAGCCTGCGCCCAGCTGACACTCGTCTCGCACCTTGCTGGCCCTCATCTAGCACATATCTAGCACTCTTCTAGCACATGGCCAAAGCTTCCCCTCAAGCACGCGGCTGACACTCGTCCAATATACGACTAGCCCTCGCCTAGCCGACTGACACTCGTTCAGCGCACGGCCGACACTCGGCCAAGCGGCTGACATTCGTCTGGCCCGCCTGTGGTGCAAAGACGTTGCGGGCGCAAAGGCATCAAAAGGGCGCCACACAACATTATCCCTCACTCGATCTAGGCATCATCCTCGATGACTGCCTACGCCCATGAAAACCCAGAGATTGACCCTCAGGATTCTCCATCACGGTTCCCATTTCCAAGGCTCTTTGGACTTCCTCAAGTCCCTTCTCTTAAAATAGGAGTCGCGCCCATCAGTGCTCCTCCCAAGTTTCGTCCTAGCGTGTCTCTCCACTCTATCTCCGTGATGATCACTTAGACAGTGCCTCCGCACTTGCACCTCCTTGGTGACTAATGGTTGCTCCCTCTAAAGACAACTCCTTTGTGTTGGCATACCTGCCAACCACGCCATAGCTCATATGGCCCTCATATCCGTTCGGCTAGTTCCCTTCATTTTTGGAAAGTACTTCAGGCACCCTCTGGTGTGGCACGCGCAGTCCAACCGCGCCTTGTGGCCCTATTCGTCACCTCTAGACAATTTGCTCCATTCAGGATTTTCCCTTAAGCATAATGCCTCATTATAGGCAAATTCTCCTCCACTCAAGTAGGAGATTCTCCTCAATTCAGGTAGGCATCCCTCGATGTGGCTCCTTGCCAACCATACTCTCATGGTCATTGGCTTTTTGCCAGCCATACTCTCATGGTCCTTCTCCTCAGTTTCCCTCTAGAAAGATTCCACTATGACACTATGTGAACAATATCAAATCCCGATCCCATAACTCGGAGTAATTTATTGCTTGATCCCATACTCAAGGAAAATCACGACTGATCGAAAATAGCCCATACAAAGACACTAGCGGCTTCTCATGCCCAATTCTGCCCCAATTGAACATCCAACTCGGCCTTAGAAACCCACGCTCCACGCCTGGTAACTTCGGCTCCTCCAACGCCTTGCACCCTCTGGTACTTAGCAAGCTTTTGGGACGTACTCCTCTGAGTACTTCAATTCTTAAAGCGGTAGCTTCACTGCATCCCTAACAAAACTCTTTGTTCTCAAACTATCACTTCTTTAGCAGATCCTGAATTGTACTCCTTGTACTTGGCCCAACTGGCAAGAATGTCTTGTTCAACCTGTATGCGCCTCCCGATATAGTGTACCTCTGTACCCTTAGCTTTGGTAGGACTCTATTCTCAAACTTGGAAACCCATCCAATTCGTAGCTTCGCTATCCCCACTTTGATTCAGCACACAATGCCTCCCTACATAATGGTTTGGCCCATTCTATCCACCTGCTCCGCGCAGTCTAACATAATTCCCACATTTGCCTCCCACACAAAATGGTTTGGCTCACCATCCTCCTTGTTGCCTTCCTGTCCGCCGGTTTGGCCCATTATCGTGTCTCTCCGTCCACCGGTTGAACACATATGCCTCCTCACGTAAAGTGGTTTGGCCCTCAATTCCAACTTTGCCTCCCTACTAGGCAGGTTGGCTTCTTCCCGTCACAAACATGGTGGCTGACTCCACCTCATCATGACACTTGAACACCCCGCAAAGACGCTTGCTCTTAAGCCCTTCTTCACGGTTGTCGCGGCCTGCTGGCACGCCCCGCTCTAGCTTTGGCATCACCCAATACATAGAGCTTATATTTGGAGATCACTCTCCCCTGCGATGGTAAGCGCCTTACCTAATCATCTAAATTGGTTCTTGGTGCAACATTCATGTCAACACCCCCGTACTAGCTCGGCTTTTGCCTAGCTTAGCACTCCTTCATGCGAGCAACGCTCGCCCCATGCTGTAGGCACCAAGCCTACTCAACTGACATGGTTGTTGAGGGACTCGCCTCCCGTTCATTGCAACCCTTAAGATGGCTAGGCATTCATAATGTCTAACTCATCAGAAGGACTTCATTCGATGCTCCTCGGTGATTAAGCCTTCCCTTTGGAAGGCCCCTTAATTTACGCATTTCTAGCATCCATTTCATGCTCCACGCATTATGCTCCGCGAATTCCCAATGAACTCAGGCTGCTCAAGTCCATCCCACTGGAAAGACACTCAAGTGATGTGCCACTCGCATCCATGGCATGATCTCCACGATCTGGCAATCATGGCCCTTTTCCTGGCCACCTGACTCATCGGCATGCCCCTCTTTGAATGAAAGCTGACTATTCGAACAAAAATATTTTTGCATTGCAAATTTCCCCTCTTCAATGTTTCTCCACTGCTAGAAGAGTTTCTTTACAACTGATGGATATCAGGCAATCAAGACAATTGAGCTCTTGCTAACCGTCTGTCCCATCTTTGCAAGATCATCCCAACAGCACAGCTCGTTGGTGCTCCTAGCTGACCAACCATGCCTCATTTGAATCCCTCCGGAAACAGCCCTATCGGGTCCGCCGTCTCAAATAGCATGTTGAACATCATTCCTGCTTCAATATTATCTCCATAATGACATTCTCATATTACACTGACAATTCAGTATTCTTAAGCTGTGACATCAACCATGGCCTCTCTCGTTTTACCGAAATCGACTCCTTGTTGGAACGGATCAACCTTCCCCTATGGCTTAGCTCACAATGCCCTGCAAGCCCTTATTCAAGTATAAATTGTGCTTTGATGGTGTCTCAAAATCACAATGCTAAAAAAAAAATTCCTGACAGTGCGTTCCATACTATATCCCATTACCGGCGCAAAGCTCCTGCTTTGGGTGCCAATCCGCTTGATACCAACCTTGACCATCCTGAGCATCCTTTGCTCTGATACCAACTGTCATGGTCGCACCTTCTCAATGAAAGCAACACACATTTGGCTCGTGCGACACTCGTAGTCTCACCTGACTACGAGCCAGCCGGCTCCTCATCCCAGGTTTCTTGGAAGCTCGCCTTAGTGGCCTAACTTCAATTGTGCCGCCCGAAGGTCTCCTCCTTGTGCGCATCTCATATGCGGAAACTTCAGTATGCACCTGCCTGTCCCTCGCCTAGCACTAAGCGTCGCTCCTGCGCGCGCAATGCAATCCTCAAGCTTGGCCCTCGCCTTATGCCCTGGCACTTGGCTTGGCTTCGCCCGAGTAGGAACACTCTTTAGCCCTTGACCCTTGTCATGTGCGTCTCCAAAGATACCTCACAATGTCCCTGACATTGAAAAGTGTAGCCCTCGCATCATGCCTCCCTCCTGAGTAGTGCAACGTCGCCCCGCGACTGCACGTCTAGGGCAACGAGCCCTTGCTTGCATGGTTGAACCCTTGACATGGTTGTAAGTCAATACGCGAGGCTCTCAATAGCTCCTCGAGTATTCAATCGGCACAGAGGTTTTTATCATATCCGAAGACAGCCCGCGGGGCTTAGTCTTTCCTTCCGTCAAGCCTCTGTCGCCTGTTGTTCGTCCAACGTTGGCCCTCTGGCCACACGCCGTCCATAGAGTCGCTTGACTCGTATGGATACCTGGAACACTCCTCTGAGATGTCCAGGCAGGCCCTTGAGGTCCTTCCTCAAGGCAACTCACTTTGTGCAATTTCCCGACAAATTGTACGGAGAGGGCTGGTAGGCTGTCACCATATCTGCTTCCCCTATATATGTCCTTAAAAGATAAACCCACGTCTCAGCACTTGACATCCTTTGTCCAAAAAATCGTACAGGGGTCTAACTTTCCACTCCGACCTCCAAATGAGGTGTCGTTTGTTCCTAGAGATTCCCCTTGACTTTTTTCACACCTCCATGAAGTTTCATCTCATTCCCATACTCGTGGAAAGAGTTATAGCCCTCAGAAGATCAACATAATTACCACAATACCACTGCTTCTTGGCTGAGCCAAGCCCATAGGCAAACAAGCTCCGGTCGGCACCAAACTTGGTATGCACACTCTATAACATCTTTGGAACAAGGCCCCCACCCTATGTTCCAAGATTCCCACTATAGCTCCAAAACATGCGGCACTGACACTCGTGCCCGCATAGCTGACAATCAGCCTGCGCCCAGCTGACACTCGTCCAACACTTTGCTGGCCCTCATCTAGTACTCTTCTAGCACATGGCCAAGGCTTCCCCTCAAGCACGCGACTGACACTCGTCCAACACACGATTAGCCCTCGTCTAGCCGACTGACACTCAGCCGAGCGGCTGACATTCGTCTGGCCTGCCTGTGGTATATATAAACATTGTGCCGCGCAACAGTTTAGATGTAATAAAGGTTGTGATGCGGAGGGAAAGCAAGGAAAGAGCAAGAGAAGAGTTTTGGTCTTACTCTCACAAAATAGGCGTGGTATATATAAACATTGTGCCACGTAAATAGTGTGACTAATATAAGCATAATTTGAACATTAGTTACATTTTCAATAGGAAACAACCAAAAGTGAGGTATATAAATAAAAGAAATGTAACAATCTTACAGAAATATCTATAATTTGCCAAACTATTTTATATTCTGCTAGTTTAAGTCCAGAAATTAAAATGTTTAGATAGTTTTTGGTCAATCACATATTTAATTCTTAAAAGTCCAATGCGGATTAATACTCTGAAAGAAAGAGTAGTATTCCTTTTAAATTAAACTAAATTAAGTCTTAAGAACGTTAAAATCAAATATTAACAAGATTCAATTAGGAATTGTCTATGTTTGATAACTTTTAAAGTTCCGAACATAACATGGCCCGCATAGTACTTGCAACATTGTGGAGAGATCTTTTCAAGTGCTGCACAAAATGTGAATCAGAAAGTGGTAAGGGTTGATATGGTGGATAAAGAATGAATGAGGCACAAAGCAAACTTTTAAGCGAAAATGAAGGTAGTTGTGGTTTATAAAGCTGAAGAAAGTTGCCATGTTTGCTGCAGAGTATAGAGGGACAAAATGAGTAAAACTTGATCATTCTTTTTCCTCTTCAGAATCTCATGCAATTCTTTGTTTTAGATTCTTCATATTATGAGTTACTATGAACTTTGAAATTAAAGTTTGAAACGTGCCTTCATTAGCAGCTGCTGAGTTATAATGTACACTTGATAAAATCTGAACACTGCAGAAATAGAAGGTTTGAACTGTAAACACAAAACATTAAACAACTCTAATTAATTCATTAAGCCACCCTAAAGCTAGACACTTTCCACACGATTTGATATTGTCCGATTTTGATTAAACTCGCCTAGTTATACGCAAAAAGCGTACCCCAATTGAAGTATCACCACATTTTATGTAAATTTTTATTTATTTTATTTTAATGGGAGAGTTTATTCGTACATCACCAATTACATCAAATATCTTATTTCCCTACTAGTATCTTATTCTTCCGAGCTGGGGCCTCGTGAAAATTGGTTTACTTTGCGAACAATGAATTGGTAACCATGTAAAAGAATGTAAATTAGAACGGGGAGATATTTATGCTGTTAACTGGAATATAATACTCTAATAAGTGTGTTGAAGCATTATATAGTGATTAACCGGAGATTAAAATCCTCAGGTTACAAAATATTGTTCAACGATGAATTCATATATATGTTATAGTTTCACTTGTACCCAATGATTTATGCTCAAACCTTCTTATGTGTATTAAGGACACTATAAATAAGTTTAAATAATAAACTTGAGCGCAATAAAAAACAGATACATTGTGGTATAATCCTGAAATCAAGCATACAAAATTTCAAATTCTAAATCCAATTCTACGCTGTTGTTGAGTATTTGATTGGTGGATCCCACCATAGCAAAGAACTCCTCCATATATATGCTCTATGCATTCTGGAAACTTTTACAACTAGCACCAAAGTAACAATAAGCAAAGGAAGTGTAGAAAAAAGAAAATTTCCAACAAGCTTAAAAGGGAAAAAGAGAAGATTTCATCATCATTGCATGTCTCGATTCCCTTTCTAGTTCAGTAGCGGGAGTTAGAATTTCAGTAATAGAATTCAACTTTTATAGTAATAATATACTAGAGCATACTCGTATTTCATGTCAAGGAAATCCAACTCTTATATAATTTATAATAAATTTTACTGTTTTTTCACTTGTAATACACATGTGTCACAGACGCGGATGGCGTGGCGTTCTCTATGCGAAATAATCGCCACCAAGGAGGCTCATTGTATATATATGATATGGTTAACCTCTGGAACTTTCTAGATTTCTCTAGAATTCTCTAGGATTGTGTAGGAATCCCTCTTGTACTCTAGAGAAGTATAGAACCTTCTAGAGATATGTAGAGAACTCTAGGGAACCCTAGTTATTCTAGAAACTTCTAGAGATATGTAGAGAACTCTAGGGAACCCTAGTTATTCTAGAAACTTCTAGAGATATGTAGAGAACTCTAGGGAACTCTAGCTATCTTGGGTTTCTCCACAAAGTTCTAGATAATTCTTTAAGGGACTCCACCCATGTATAAATAGGAGTCCCCTCCTCATTTGTAACTCACTCAACAACTCAATCTTGTAAGCAATATAAGAGCTTAAGTTCTCTTTAAGTGTTCTTCTCTTGAGTTCTAAGAGAGAGTTAGAGTGAAAGGCTGCTTAAGAACGGTTCTTAAGGCCGCACGAGTACGGAGTTGCTAAAGTCTTCTCTTAACCCGTGACAAGTGGTATCAGAGCCTCGGTTTCCGTCCAAGCAAACAACCGAGATCATGGCTGGCACATCTGAAACCGATGTCACTCACGTTGAGGAGGTGAGGAAGGAGAGGCGTGGCCGCGCAAGCTCTAAGGACATAATGTCCACCATTGAGGGGGAGGTGTCTAAGTTCCGGGAGTCCATGGGGAGCATGCAAGACGACCTGGAAGGCACCAAGGAAAGCATCGAGGAGCTAAAGACCACGGTGGACGACCTCCGGGAGGAGATGCAAGGAGCCCTTAATGTTGCGATGGATAGCTTGAGCAAGCGCGGGGACGAGCGGGATGATGCTCTGGAAGCTATGCTCACGTCTCTGGTAGCACGGATGGATAGGCTCGAGGGAGAGCTTCGAGCACTCGCTAGGGGAGGCGTTGTTGCTCCCTTAGCACCGCGTCAGGATGCCCCAAAGCCCAAGGAGTTCAAGGGCTCAAGGTCGGCAAAGGATGTCGACAACTTTTTATGGCACATGGAGCAATACTTTGGAGCAATCGGCATGGTGGACGATGCGTCCAAGGTAAGTACTGCTTCTATGTACTTAGCTGACATTGCTTTGTTATGGTGGCGTCGACGGAGTGACGGCCGCTATGGAGCACCTATCAACACTTGGGAGGATTTCCAACAAGCCTTCCGTCAGCAATTCTACCCCGAGTATGCAGAGGATGAAGCTCGGGCGAAGCTCCGACGCCTTGAACAAAAAGGCGAGATCAAGGAGTACGTAAGAGCTTTCTCGGAGCTGATGTTGCAAATCCCAAGCTTGAGCGAGAGTGAGGCATTCTTCCAATTCATGGACGGCCTCAAGCCATGGGTGAAGATGGAGCTGCAACGCCGAGGAGTTCAAGACCTCATGAAGGCAATGTCCACCGCTGAGAGTTTGATCGAGTTCAAGAAGGTGGACAAGTCCGAGTCCAAGTCCCATGGCAAGGGATCTAGTGGGGGAGTGGATAAGGATAAGGGCAAACACGTGAGCCGGCCAAGCCACAAGCCAAACTTCAACAAGGAGAAGCATGCCCAGGGAGGTGAAACCAGCCAAAAGAAGGATCGCCCCTCACCCAAGTGCTTTATATGTGATGGGCCGCATTATGCACGGGAGTGTCCTAAGCGCTCTAAGCTGACCGCTCTCGCCAAGGAGTGCGACCAGGAGCGAGAGGAAATCCGCCTTGGTGCCATGCGCACGCTAAACGCCGTTAAGACCCGCAAGGCCAAGGGGGACAAGGGACTAATGTTCGTGGATGTAGAGGTCGCGGGGAAGTCCATGAGCGCACTCGTTGACACTGGTGCGACCAATCTCTTCATCAAGGAGGAGATTGACAATGAGTTAGGGGTGAAGATGGAAGGAGCGGGATGGCTCAAGACTGTCAACTCTAAGGAGATCCGGACATGTGGAGTGGCAAAGGATGTGGAGATCCGCCTAGGCCAATGGAAGGGACGGGAAGCCATTGAGGTAATTCCACTCGATGACTACGACTTTGTAGTTGGTCTTGATTTCCTTGACAGGATCAATGCCCTAGTCATCCCATTCGCTGATTGCTTATGCATACTCGACACACGGTGTCAATGTGTCGTACCCGTCAAGAGGATGGCGGGGAACACGCCGAGAATGCTCTCGGCTATGCAACTCTCCAAGGGAGTGAAGAAGGGCGAGATGACAATCCTTGCCACTTTGAAGAGTGAAGAATCAAGCCAAGAGGAGGAAGTCCCTAAGGAAGTGGCACAAGTGCTTGACACCTTTCAGGATGTGATGCCCAAGGAACTTCCGAAGAAGCTGCCACCAAAGAGGGAAGTTGATCACCGGATCGAGCTGGTGCCAGAAGCTCGTCCGCCTGCCATGGCCCCTTACCGCATGGCACCTCCTGAGTTAGAGGAATTGAGGAGGCAACTTAAGGAGTTACTCAGTGCTGGGTTTATCCAGCCATCCAAGTCCCCATATGGCGCACCCGTTCTCTTTCAAAGGAAGCACGATGGGTCACTAAGAATGTGCATCGACTACAGGGCGCTCAACAAACTCACCATTAAGAACAAGTACCCTATCCCACTCATCGCTGACTTGTTCGACCAGCTAGGGGGAGCAAGGTGGTTCACCAAGCTGGACTTACGCTCAGGATACTACCAAGTACGGATCACCGAGGAAGATGTGCCAAAGACGGCGTGTGTGACCCGCTATGGAGCCTATGAATTCCTGGTGATGCCGTTCGGGCTTACAAATGCGCCAGCTACGTTCTGCACATTGATGAATAAGGTACTACAACCCTTCCTTGATCAATTTGTGGTTGTGTATCTCGATGACATCGTGGTGTATAGCCGGACGCTGGAAGAGCATATTGAGCACTTGAGACAAGTCTTTCAAGTCCTTAGGGACAACCAACTCTTTGTGAAGAAAGAAAAGTGCTCATTTGCCCAAAAGGAAGTCCCATTCCTTGGCCACATCGTAGGAGGCGGCCATGTCCGAATGGACCCTAACAAGGTGCGAGCTATCGTGGAGTGGGAGGCGCCGACCAAGGTAACCGAGTTAAGATCTTTTCTTGGGTTGGCTAACTATTATCGCAGGTTCGTGCGTGACTACTCGAAGATCACCACACCACTCACGGACTTGCTTAAGAAGGGGAACCGATGGGAGTGGTCGGTGAAATGCCAGGCGGCATTCGATCAATTGAAGCAAGCCATTACAAAAGAGCCGGTGTTGGCACTGCCTGACTACTCCAAGCCTTATGAAGTACACACAGATGCTTCCAACTTCGCCATTGGAGGGGTGCTGATGCAAGAGGGACACCCGGTGGCATTCGAGAGTCGAAAGTTGAATGACACGGAGCGGCGCTACACGGTACAAGAGAAGGAGATGACCGCGGTAGTGCATTGTCTTCGTACTTGGAGACACTACCTTTTGGGGACGCCATTTGTTGTCAAGACCGACAACATTGCCACGAGCTACTTCCAAACACAAAAGAAGTTGTCACCCAAGCAAGCTCGTTGGCAAGATTTCCTGGCAGAGTTCGACTTTGTGCTGGAGTATAAGCCTGGAAAGGCAAACTCAGTTGCAGATGCACTTAGTCGCAAGGTGGAGCTTGCTAGCATAAGCAGCCCTGGGAGTCCCCTGATCGACCGCATCAAAGAAGGGTTGCAACATGATCCAACCGCGAAGGCCCTTTGCCAACATGCTCAAGAAGGCAAGACGCGGAGATTCTGGTGGGAGGATGGGCTACTCTTCACCAAGGGCCAACGCATATATGTACCACAACATGGCAAGTTACGCAAGGAGATCATCCATGAATGCCATGATTCAAAATGGGCGGGTCATCCTGGCATTCATCGCACAATGGCATTGGTGGAAGATCGCTACTATTGGCCGAATATGCGCGACGATGTGGAGGCATATGTCAAGACTTGTCTTGTTTGCCAACAAGACAAGGTAGAAAATCACTTACCGGCGGGACTTTTGGAGCCACTACCTATCCCGGAGCGACCATGGGAGAGTCTCTCTATGGATTTCATTGTGAATTTGCCAAAGTCAGAAGGGTGTCGAACGATTATGGTGGTAGTGGACAGGTTCTCCAAGTATGCCACGTTTATCCCGGCATCGAAGCATTGCCCGGCGGAAGAAGCTGCAAAACTTTTCCTCAAGTACGTGGTCAAGTATTGGGGAGTGCCGCAGACGATTGTGAGCGACCGAGACCCGCGCTTCACTGGGAGATTTTGGACAGAGTTATTCAAGCTATTAGGGTCCGAGCTTAACTTCTCAACCAGCCTTCATCCCCAAACAGATGGACAAACGGAGAGGGTGAATGCTTTGTTGGAGCTCTACTTACGGCACTATGTAAGTACCACTCAAACCAACTGGGCTAAGTTGCTTGATATTGCCCAATTTTCATATAACTTGCAGCGAAGTGAGTCCACCGGGAGAAGCCCGTTTGAGATAGTGACGGGACAGCAACCACTCACTCCGAGTGCGATTGCTTCGGGTTACAAGGGACGTAGTCCAGCTGCGTTCAAGTTCGCCAAGTCATGGCATGAAGAGGCGGACTTAGCACGTTCTTGTCTTCAAAAAGCAGCCAAGAGAATGAAGAAGTGGGCAGATAACAAGAGGCGTCACGTGGAATATCAAGTAGGCGACCTCGTCTTGGCCAAGCTTCACCAAGTCCTTCGGTATAAGGACGTGCACAAGGGTCTCCTCCGGAGATATGAGGGGCCTTTCAGAGTTCTTAAGAAGGTAGGCAAGGTGGCCTACAAGCTTGAGCTCCCTCCCAAGCTCAAGTTACACCCCGTGTTTCACGTGAGTATGCTGAAGCCATATCACGGGGATGAGGATGATCCAACAAGGAACAAGAGTACGAGGGCGCCTATCGGGAAGAAGGTCTCTTACGATCGAGATGCTGAAACCATCATTGCCGATCGAGTCATTCGTGAGAGACATTGCAAGCCGCGAAGAGAATACCTCATCAAGTGGAAGGGGCTACCCGAGAGCGAGGCAAGTTGGGAGCCGGAGGAAGCTCTTTGGCAGTTTCACGACCAGCTTGAGAAGTTTCATGCCGAAGACGCGACGAGGGCGTCGCGAGACTAAGTGGGGGAGAATGTCACAGACGCGGATGGCGTGGCGTTCTCTATGCGAAATAATCGCCACCAAGGAGGCTCATTGTATATATATGATATGGTTAACCTCTGGAACTTTCTAGATTTCTCTAGAATTCTCTAGGATTGTGTAGGAATCCCTCTTGTACTCTAGAGAAGTATAGAACCTTCTAGAGATATGTAGAGAACTCTAGGGAACCCTAGTTATTCTAGAAACTTCTAGAGATATGTAGAGAACTCTAGGGAACCCTAGTTATTCTAGAAACTTCTAGAGATATGTAGAGAACTCTAGGGAACTCTAGCTATCTTGGGTTTCTCCACAAAGTTCTAGATAATTCTTTAAGGGACTCCACCCATGTATAAATAGGAGTCCCCTCCTCATTTGTAACTCACTCAACAACTCAATCTTGTAAGCAATATAAGAGCTTAAGTTCTCTTTAAGTGTTCTTCTCTTGAGTTCTAAGAGAGAGTTAGAGTGAAAGGCTGCTTAAGAACGGTTCTTAAGGCCGCACGAGTACGGAGTTGCTAAAGTCTTCTCTTAACCCGTGACACATGTATATTGTATTTCTGCAACAAAGACATTTTTCTCTTTCAAAATTTGAAATTTTTTATTAGAAAATATAAATTTACTGTGCCGAAAGAAACGCAAGAGACAGGAGCAGACATATGGAGTAAACTATAACGAGAAATCTAAACCTGGAAAGGTTTAGTATGTCGTTGTGTGTAATGCGTATTTTATATATGAATAATTCTTTTTTATCCAGAAAGAGTAGGTACAAACTGATAGACATTATATTTTATTATATTATATCACAAAAATCACAAAAGATGATACTGTAGAACATATGAACTAGAATAAAGAGATTCAAATGAATATGTTCAGATTTACTTACGGACGTGTTTATGGAAATGCTTCTCCTATAGTTTTTCCAATTTTGATCAAATATTATTTAAGCACTTGCAATTTGCCCTTTTCGACTTCAGTTTCAAATATTTTCAGTCTTCCAATTTCAATTAAATAAGTCCAGATTCCGGTTACTTGTCTATCCATAAATAGGGTAGTAAATTACTATCAAGTAATATTGTTTTATATTAGCAGAAAACTCATATTATGTTAAAGAGCGTTATATCTCCAAAGTAGATCTAACTTTCAAACCTCTTATTCAGATTAATCGGGCTCAAATTAATAGGTAACGAACATTAGGTGGGTAACTAAAAAACAATCCTTTATACTAGAAAAAACAAATCAACAAAGTTCGTTTGGCATTCGAATAAGTTTTGGTGGAAGAATATATGCCATCCATCACAAATTCACAATGGTAGGGAAACAAGTTGAAATCTAAGTGCAGATATTACGGGATATTGCCGATTAGGCACAGCGTCCCGTATATCTTATAGGCCCTTAAGCATATGATATAGTAGGAGTTAGGACAGAGTTGACAGTAATCTTTGGCATATCCCTTAAGAAAATCGTAATAACTCTTCTTCTAAATTCATTTCTCAATTTAAAAGTTTCATATTCCAATAAATTATATCCCTATAGTCTCGATTGGAGTTACATTGTAGTGGTCACAGCTTGATTTACGTAGCACAATTGTAAAGCTATAATCCCATCAAAAACCTTTTCTCTTAGCTGAGAATTTAATGGAATGTTCCACGCTCAAGTAAAGAAAAAGTACTACAAGAAAGAAAACATGAGGAGTACTAGTACTTATTAAACTCTTCAAAATCTTTCTCATTGTCATAGACATACAAACTTTCTTAATCAATGACAATTTATCGGGGAGCATAGTACACTGTGGTGATCCTTTCTAGAGAACGAAGGATATTGATAATATTCGCAATTAATTTGATCTGTTTTACTCGCTAAATTCGTGAGTTCACCTCACTTAAAAAATTAAATCTTGTAAAAAGGTGTATCGAGGAAAAGAAAATAATGATTTTGATAAGGTGTTGCCTTGTAGTACATAAAGATCAAAGGGTTCTTTGAGTCCAACCTAGTCCATTCCCCACGTGTGCTGTGCTGAGTGCTGAAAGCTCCACTTCCAAAATTTGTCATAAATCTAAATTCACATACAAATTTAGGATTTGGTTATTAATTTGGACCAATCTTTCAAGTTTCAGATATTACACATCAATTTTCTTTGATTCTTTTGTCACGAGAGTACGACTTGTTTGATTTGATCTATTCTTTAGTAAAAAAAAAATTTGATTCTATCCATTATTTACTTTCTTGGGTCAAAAAAGAAATATTAATCAACTAAAATACTTGATATTTTCATAATACTTGTCGGATTAAGTTGATGTATATTCAACAAGTCTCACGTTGAAAGCTGAAAGTCGAAATATATGGTATTCCTATTAAAGTGAACGTTTCAATAATTTATTCTACGCTAAATTAATAAAAATTTTGTTCTTATAATAAGATGTAATTTGAAAAATTAAATAAATAATCTATTCAAGCTAACTTAGATCACCTTAGAATGCCAAATAATCAAATCTTACATTCAGAAAATGATGTTGATTTGCCTATTAAGCCAACTTAATTGTTTGGTCTATCTAAAACTATAATCTATAGAAAATAAAGACCTTTATCGATTTTATTTTATTTGATATTTATTTCTCTTTTCTTCGAGCTGACTTTCTAATTAAAAAAAATTCCAAAACCAAATCCAAAAATACACATTATTTCCAAAGAATAAACAAGATTAAAGAAAAACCTAACTGTTTAGTCAGGTCAAATACCACCATAATATAGAGATAACCATTACTCCTATATTGATTGCTTTAATTTGACACAACTTTCGGTTCATTACATTAGCATGGGGTTAGTGATGAGACATGATTGTTCTCTTCATGCGACATGAACATTTAAGACCTTTGTCTTGCAGTACCAAAAGAACAGGCCAAGCATTCATAACATGTCTGTCCTTAAAAACATAGCAATTCATAATTTCATACTATGAATGTCAATTTGTATTATTCCCTTCCATAGACATATACAAATCAACTTGCAATATTGTTCTCTTCTTTATTCACATTCACTGAGTTTAGAAGAATAAATTTAATTATTTTCCATTGAGAAAATTTTTGATTGATCATGAACTATATTCTTATCAATCATGCTGTTTTGTGACTTTTTATTTTTTATTTTGAACATTTTCTACTATGATAAAAGAGAAGGAAAAAAGACGTTTCCTATCATAAAAGAAAAGCCCCAGGAAGTACCAAGCATTTACACTATGAAGCAATTCTCAAAATAGCAAGCTCACCATGCGCTTTTGTCGAGTTACAGCTGAGTACAAAGTCAAGGAGGAAGCTTAACAACGGGTATAGAACAATATAGTAATATTCATCTTCCCAAATTCTTAGAAATGAGAAGGAATAAATTTAGTAAATCGAAGAAAATAATAAAAATAAAATGTTAAAAGATGCAAGCTGAAGTTTGACATTGAGGGGACATCTCCATTCTACTTTTCAAATCCAACCAAACGCATGCATTAGGCAGAATTCAACATCGTTATGCTGAAAAAATCGACGCCCAGTAGTCTTTGACGCTCACCACTCGTAAAAATTTGGCTCTGCAGACTGTTGCACCGTGCTAAATGAGTATTAGCCAATAATGCAAAATTTTTTGAAGACTAGTCAGATTCGAAAAACTCTTCAGTATTATATATTAGGATTTGTTAACGAAAATTTTAAAATAAAATACTGGGATCACTTAAATACGAATCACATTATAAAATATTAAGATTTTGAATATGTTAGTTCAAAGTCTCAGTATAAAATACTGGAATATGAAGCTTCGGGGCTTTGAACATAAATCCCAGTAAAAAATACTGGGACTTTAAACATGTTAGTTCAAAGTCCCAGTAAAAAATAATGAGACTTTAATATGAATGAATCCCTTATACATGAATCCCAGTAAAAAATACTAGAACTTTGAACATGTTCAAAGTCACGTGTTAAAAGTTCCAATAAAAAATACTGGGACTAGTCTGGTATTTTTCGACGTCTACTGGAATGTAAGTGTGCGTGCAAAAATTTGACAATTTTTCAATTAATTTTGAAATGGTGGATAAAACTCACTTAGAGCATCCAAAATTGACTAGTTATCAATTTTTCACTCACCACTCTCACTATTTTAGGCCCCCTTAAAAAATTATTTTAACTTTAGCTCTCATCGTCACAAGTTGTCAAACACTCACGTCAAATTTCCAAACACCGGTCAAGAACTCTCGAAAAGTCCTAGCGATCCTTCAAGACCTGCCAGAAACTTTTCATACTAAATTCTTGACCCGGACTTTGCCGTTCGCCAGCATATCTTGTGACTTTTGGAAATTGGAGCTAAGCTCCTGCTTGGACAAAATATTTCGAGTAGTTTTCTTCAAAGTTTTTTCGAAAAGCGATGTTTATTTATGGAATTTGACCAACTTTTGAAAAAGTTTTGAAGATAAATTTTCCCAATTTTTGGGGTGAAAATTTATCATCCACTCACAAAATTTTTAATTTTTTTTAAATAAAATATGTGTCCAAACACAACTTCAAATTTTAGAAAGAAAAATAAAGTATCGTCTTCAAGTATACTCGAATTTGCTGTTACACACTTTATCTTTGTGGGAATCCTAGTACCCTCCCCCTCTAATGCATCCCGTTTCCGAGCTGATCAAGCGACTGAGCCAGTGTTTGAGCCATCAAGACCGGTAACGCAAAGTCAAGCCAAGCTTCTGCACGATGTGCACATTCTCTTAGCGTGGCCGGGGGATAGCAATTGTTCGGAGAATGAGTGGCGAACTCAAGATACGAAAGCTTCATCTGCAAGCTCGAGCCTGATGCTGGAAGTGCCCGAATCTTGCTCAACGACACCGAGCAGTAAAGCACCCGAAGGGCTACCATGTGCTTGAGGCAGAAGAGCGCCAGAATTCAAAGTGTCCGAGGCCAAAGAGCGACCGAGCAATTGAGGCAGAAGAGGCGTGGCTTGTTTTTATTGGCCGTCTGTGACTGTTTTAACCCTTTAGTATTTCATTTGTAAGACACCTTGATTTTGATATTGAATGAATGAGAGTAGTCAAGAGCTATGTCTATTTTGTCTCAGCTGTGAGAACCCATATGTGGGATATTTCAGAACTTGTGGCTTTCGGTGAACTCTGATTGAACAATTCCTCTTGATCATTTGATTTGCATGAGGCATTGTTCTCTTGAGGATCGTTGCATAGTTTAGGGGCTCTTTTCTTCTACTCGAAATGTACCAAGACCAGTTCCTTGGTATCGTTCGAGCAAGACAAGCTGTGTCTAGATTTTATCCTTTACTTTTCCGATGTTCTTGTTCGGTTGTTAAGCTTCTTCAAGTTAGTTTGCACCACCCCTCCCCCCTCCGAACCTGTCCAACCCAATAATAACCCGTCCGAGTTGAGTGGCACAACAAAACTCAAACGCATGTATACACCTCCCCCTATTATAATTTTTTTTAATTACCAAGGTAAAATGAAACGACCTAGGTATAATAAAACGACCCACTCAATCTTCCACTTATCCTTTCATTTACCCCTAATCAAAACTGTGTGCTCCCTTTTTCATCTTATGACTTTTGTGCCCAAAAATTAAACAATAAATTTTTAAAGAAGCTATGATAATCCACTATGTGATTTGTAAATGTGGTTATTTGTAGTGTTGGTGGGGTGATTTTTGAAGTTTTAAAGATGCTTAGATAAGTTCTACTCGATTTTGTATATTTGTCTATTACAATCGTTTTTGTATTTCGTCTTTGCATATTACTTATTTAATTTGGTAGTTCACATTATTATTTTGCATGAATCTGTTGTAAAAACTAAATTAGGGTTTTTGTAAAGTTAGGATTTCTCGATTACATTATGCTGCATGTAAACTAAATTAGGGCTTTTGTTAGTTTTGAACCACTTTGCTGTTGTGCTTTCAGGTTTATGATATGGCTTTTGTTTTGATAACTTTGAGGCGGTTTCATGGAGGGACTATATGACGATGTCCAATGTGCATAGGATTTGTCTGCTCGTTCTTGTCAAATTCTTGTATAGTTTATGATATCGTCCCATATAGATTGGGTATTTTATGCTACTGACATGTAGTAGTTTAATTACTATTTGAGAGAATCTAATTGAATAAAGGTGAGTTTTTTTTAAAAAAAATTTGATTTCCTTAAACTAAAACAAACAACTTTCGGAAGATTTTAAATTTAAAAAAAGTTGGGAATCATTGAATTCACTTGGAAATACCAATAATAAATATCTCTATTTTGACATGTATTTATCTTAAGAATAATTGCTTATTGCTAATTAAATTATATTTTTCTCACTAAAAAATAATTAATTAATGAAACTCAGTGAGATTATGCATATGAATTGGATTATTACTAGTGACGGTTAAACTGAAATATTTTTCTTGCCTGAATTGTGCTTAAAAGTAGTAAAAACTTCGTGAGAATATTTTTACTAAAAATCAATAACTTTGCCTACGACAATTCCTCCGTGAGAATTAAAACCGAAGCAAGCAAAAT